>CM038669.1:547424449-548024449 GCA_021605145.1 Aegilops bicornis | reverse complement strand
CAAGTAGAATGACAAGCAAGTTGTCACTCCCGCGAAGAAGCCCAAAGCTGGACCAAAGCTGAAACTGAGTGCTTACACTGCAAAGGAAATGGTCCTTTGGAAGCGAAATACCTGAATATTTGGTGGATAAGAAGGATGGCAAAGTGAACAAGGGTATATTTGATATCTGAGTTATTGATGTGTGCCTTACTAGTGTTTATAGTAGCCCCTAAGTATTTGATACTTGTTAGGTTGCTAAGATTAGTAATTGAAACAGGAGTTCTGAGAATAAACAGAGACTAGTTGAAGGGGAAGTTACGATGAGTGTTGGAAGTAGTTCCAAGATTGATATGATCATCATCGCACACTCCCTATACCTTTGGGATTAGTGTTAAACCTAAATAAATGTTATTTGGTCTTTGCGTTGAACATGAATATGATTTGATCATGTTTATTGTGATACGGTTATTCATTTAAAGTCAAAGAATAATTATTGTTCTGTTTACATGAATAAAACCTTCGATGATCATACACCCAATGAAAATAGTTTGTTGGATCTCGATCATAGTGATACACATATTCATAATATTGGTGCCGAAAGATGCAAAGTTAATAATGATAGTGCAACTTATTTGTGGCACTGCCGTTTGGGTCATATCGGTGTAAAGCGCATGAAGAAACTCCATAAAGATGGATTTTCGGAATCACTTGATTATGAATCACTTGATGCTTGCGAACCATGCCTCATGGGCAAGATGACTAAGACTCCGTTCTCCGGAACAATGAAGCGAGCAACAGATTTGTTGGAAATCATACATACTGATGTATGTGGTCCAATGAATATTAAGGCTCGCGACAAGTATCATTATTTTCGACCTTCACAGATGATTTGAGCAGATATGGGTATATCTACTTGATGAAACATAAATGCGAAACATTTGAAAAGTTCAAAGAATTTCAGAGTGAAGTGGAGAATCATCGTAACAAGAAAATAAAAGTTTTCTACGATATGATCGCATGAAGTAAAATATTTGAGTTACGAGTTTGGCCTTCGGTTAAACAATGTGGAATAGTTTCACAAACTCATGCCACCTGGAACACCACAGCATAACGGTTTGTCCGAACTTCATAACCGCACTTTATTTGATATGGTGCGATCTATGATGTCTCTTACTGATTTACCATTATCGTTTTGGGTTATGCATTAGAGACAGCTGCATTCACGTTAAAAGGGCACCATATAAAATCCGCTGAGACGACATCGTATGAACTATGGTTTAGCAATAAACCTAAGCTGTCGTTTCTTAAAGTTTGGGGCGGCGATGCTTATGTTAAAAAGTTTCAAAATGATAAGCTTGAACCCAAATCGGAGAAGTGCATCTTCATAAGATACCCAAACGAAATTGTTGGGTACACCTTCTATCACAGATCCGAAGGCAAATTTGTTGCTGAGAATAGATCCTTTCTAGAGAAGGAGTTTCTCTCGAAAGAAGTGAGTGGGAGGAAAGTAGAACTTGATAAGGTAATTGTACCTTCTCACGAATTGGAAAGTAGTACATCACAGAAGTCAGTTCCAGTGATTCCTACACCAATTAGTGAGGAAGTTAATGATGATGATCATGAAACTTCAGATTAAGTTACTACAGAACCTCGTAGGTCTTCCAGAGTAAGATCCGCACCAGAGTGGTACGGTAATCCTGTTACGGAAGTTATGTTACTAAAACATGACGAACCTCACGAACTTTGAAGAAGCGATGGTGAGCCCAGATTCCATAAAATGGCTTGAAGCCATGAAATGCGAGATGGGATCAATATATGTGAACAAAGTGTGGACTTTGGTTGACTTGCCCGATGATCGGCAAGCAATTGAGATTAAATGGGTCTTCAAGAGGAAGACGGACACTGATAGTAGTGTTACTATCTACAAAGCTTGACTTGTCACAAAAAGGTTTTCGACAAGTTCAAGGTGTTGACTACAATGAGATTTTCTCAACCGTAGCGATGCTTAAGTCTGTCCGAATCATGTTAGCAATTGCCACATTTTATGAAATCTGGCAAATGGATGTCAAAACTACATTCTTTAATGGATTTATTAAAGAAGAGTTGTATATGATGCAACCAGAAGGTTTTGTCAATCCTAAAGGAGCTAACAAAATGTGCAAGCTTCAGTGATCCATCTATGGACTGGTGCAAGCATCTCGGAGTTGGAATAAACACTTTGATAGTGTGATCAAAGCATATGGTTTTATACAGACTTTTGGAGAAGCCTGTATTTACAAGAAAGTGAGTGGGAGCACTACAGCATTTCTGATAAGTATATGTGAATGACATATTGTTGATCGGAAATAATGTAGAATTATTCTGCAAAGCATAAAGGAGTATTTGAAAAGAGTTTTTCAAAGAAGGACCACGGTGAAGCTGCTTACATATTGAGCATCAAGATCTATTGAGATAGATCAAGACGCTTGATAAGTTTTTCAATAAGTACATACCTTGTCAAGATTTTGAAATAGTTCAAAATGGAACAGTCAAAGAAAAAGTTCTTGCCTGTGTTGCAAAGGTGTGAAATTGAGTAAGACTCAAATGCCGACCACGGCAGAAAATAGAAAAGAGAATGAAAGTCATTCCCTATGCCTCAGTCATAGGTTCTATAAAGTATGCTATGCTATGTACCAGACCTATTGTATACCTTGCTCTGAATTTGGCAAGGGAGTACAATAGTGATCTAGGAGTAGATCACTGGACATTGGTCAAGAACATCCTTAGTGAGGACTAATGAAATATTTCTCGATTATGGAGGTGATAAAAGAGCCCGTCGTAAAGAGTTACATCAATGCAAGCTTTTTATACCGACCCAGATGACTCTAAGTCTCAATCTGGATACATATTGAAAGTGGGAGCAATTAGCTAGAGTAGCTCCGTGCAGAGCATTGTAGACATAGAATATTTGCAAAATACATACGGCTCTGAATGTGACAGACCCGTTTACTAAACTTCTCTCACGAGCAAAACATGATCATACCTTAGTACTCTTTGGTTGTTAATCACATAACGTTGTGAACTAGATTATTGACTCTAGTAACCCTTTTAGTGTTGATCACATGACGATGTGAACTATGGGTATTATCACATACATATGTGAATATTGGTGTTAAATCACATGGCGATGTGAACTAGATTATTGACTCTAGTGCAAGTGGGAGACTGAAGGAAATATGCCCTAGAGGCAATAATAAAGTTATTATTTATTTCCTTATATCATGATAAATGTTTATTATTCATGCTAGAATTGTATTAACCGGAAACATAATACATGTGTGAATACATAGACAAACATAGTGTCACTAGTATGCCTCTACTTGACTAGCTCGTTTATCAAAGATGGTTATGTTTCCTAACCATAGACAAAAGAGTTGTCATTTGATTAACGGGATCACATCATTAGGAGAATGATGTGATTGACTTGACCCATTCTGTTAGCTTAGCACTTGATCGTTTAGTATGTTACTATTGCTTTCTTCATGACTTATACATGTTCCTGTAACTATGAGATTATGCAACTCCCGTTTACCGGAGGAACACTTTGGGTGCTATCAAACGTCACAACGTAACTGGGTGATTATAAAGGAGTACTACAGGTGTCTCCAAAGGTAAATGTTGGGTTGGCGTATTTCGAGATTAGGATTTGTCACTCCAATTGTCGGAGAGGTATCTCTGGGCCCTCTCGGTAATACACATCACATAAGCCTTGCAAGCATTGCAACTAATGAGTTAGTTGCGGGATGATGTATTACAGAATGAGTAAAGAGACTTGCCGGAAACGAGATTGAACTAGGTATTGAGATACCGACGATCGAATCTCGGGCAAGTAACATACCGATGACAAAGGGAACAACGTATGTTGTTATGCGGTTTGACCGATAAAGATCTTCGTAGAATATGTGGGAGCCAATATGAGCATCCAGGTTCCGTTATTGGTTATTGACCGGAGATGTGTCTCGGTCATGTCTACATTGTTCTCGAACCCGTAGGGTCCGCACGCTTAACGTTTCGATGACAGTTATAATATGAGTTTATGAGTTTTGATGTACCGAAGGAGTTCGGAGTCCCGGATGAGATCGGGGACATGACGAGGAGTCTCAAAATGGTCGAGACGTAAAGATCGATATATTGGACGGCTATATTCGGACATCGGAAAGGTTCCGAGTGATTCGGGTATTTTCGGGAATACCGGGGAGTTACGGGAATTCGTATTGGGCCTTAATGGGCCATACGGGAAAGGAGAGAAAGGCCTCAAAAGGTGGCCGCACCCCTCCCCATTGGCTAGTCCGAATTGGACTAGGGAGGCGCCCCTTCCTTCCTTCTCTTTTCCCTTCCTTTCCTTCCCTTCTACTCCTACTACTTGGAAGGGCTTCTAGTTCTACTAGGAAAGGGGAATCCTACTCGGTGGGAGTAGGACTCCCCTAGGGCGCCATAGAAAGGGCCGGCCCTCCCTCCTCCACTCCTTTATATCTGAGGGGCAAGGGGCACCCCATAGACACACAAGTTGATCTTCGTGATCGTTCCTTAGCCGTGTGCGGTGCCCCCCTCCACCATATTCCACCTCGGTCATATTGTAGCGGTGCTTAGGCGAAGCCCTGCGACGTTAGAACATCAAGATCGTCACCACGCCGTCGTGCTGACGAAACTCCTCCCCGGCGCTTTGCTGGATCGGAGCCCGGGGATCGTCATCGAGCTGAACGTGTGCCAAGAACTCGGAGGTGCCGGAGTAACGGTGCTTGGATCGGTTGGATCGGGAAGACGTACGACTACTTCCTCTACGTTGCGTCAACGCTTCCGCTTCGGTCTACGAGGGTACGTAGACAACACTCTTCCCTCTCGTTGCTATGCATCACCATGATCTTGCGTGTGCGTAGGAATTTTTTTAAAATTACTACGTTCCTCAACATCCAAACCATCCATCTGTATGGAGTTTCTTCATGCATATCTACCAATAGACATGGTTCGCATGTCTCAATCTTTTCAAAAACGAGTGAGTCCAAAGATCCATCAACATGGAGCTTCTTCATGCGTTTTATACCAATATGACTCAAATGGCAGTGTCACAAGTATGTGGTACTATCATTACTATTTTATATCTTTTTGCATGAACATGTGTATCACTACGATCGAGATTCAATAAACCACTCATTTTAGTTGCAAGACCATTTAAGGTATTATTCAAATAAACAGAGTAACCATTATTCTCCTTAAATGAATAACCGTATTGCGATAAACATAATCCAATCATGTCTATGCTCAACGCAAACACCAAATAACAATTATTTAGGTTTAACACCAATCTCGATGGTAGAGGGAGCATGCGATGCTTGATCACATCAACTTCGGAAACACTTCCAACATATATCGTCATCTCACCTTTAGCTAGTCTCCGTTTATTCCATAGCTTTTTATTTCGAGTTAGTAACACTTAGCAACCGAACCCGTATATAATACCCTAGTGCTACTAGGAGTACTAGTAAAGTACACATTAATATAATGTATATCCAATATACTTCTGTCGACCTTGCCAGCCTTCTCATCTACCAAGTATCTAGGGTGGTTCTGCTTCAGTGCCCGTTCCCCTCATTACAGAAGCACTAAGTCTCGGGTTTTGGGTTCAACCTTGGGTTTCTTCACTAGAGCAGCAACTGATTTGCCGTTTCATGAAGTATCCCTTCTTGCCCTTGCCCTTCTTGAAACTAGTGGTTTTACTAACCATCAACAATTGATGCTCCTACTCGATTTCTACTTTCGCGGTGTCAAACGTCGCGAATCGATCAAGGATCATCATGTCTATCCCTGATATGTTATAGTTCATCACGAAGCTCTAATAGCTTGGTGGCAGTGACTATGGAGAACCATCACTATCTCATCTGGAAGATTAACTCCCACTCGATTCAAGTGATTGTAGTACTCACACAATCGAGCACATGCTCAACGATTGAGCTTTTCTCCCTTAGTTTGCAGGCTTAAGAAACTTGTCGGAGGTCTCATACCTCTTGACGTGGGCACTAGCCTGAAATCCCAATTTCAGTCCTTGGAACATCTCATATGTTCCGCGACATTTCAAAAATGCCTTTGACGCCTCAATTCTAAACCGTTTAACATTACGCACTGAACTATCATGTAGTCATCAAAACGTGTATGTCAGATGTTCGCAACATCCACAGACGACATTCGAGGTTCAGCACACCGAGCGGTGCATTACGGACATAAGCTTTCCGCGTGGCAACAAGGACAGTCCTCAGTTTACGGACATAGTCCGCATAATTGCTACTATCAACTTTCAACTAAATTTTCTCTAGGAACATATCTAAAACAGTAGAACTAAAGCGTAAGCTATGACATAATTTGCAAAGACCTTTTTTGACTATGTTCATGACAATTAAGTTCATCTGATTATTTAACGAACTCCCACTTAGATAGACATCCATCTAGTCATCTAAGTGATACATGATCCGAGTCAACTAGGTCGTGTCCGATCATCACGTGAGACGGACTAGTCATCATCGGTGAACATCTTCATGTTGATCGTATCTTCTATACGACTCATGTTCGACCTTTCGGTCTCCCATGTTCTGAGGCCATGTATGTACATGCTAGGCTCGTCAAGTCAATCTAAGTGTATTGCGTGTGTAAATCTGGCTTACACCCATTGTATTCGAACGTTAGAATCTATCACACCCGATCATCACGTGGTGCTTCGAAACAACGAACCTTCGCAACGGTGCATAGTTAGGGGGAACACTTTCCTGAAATTTTAGCGAGGGATCATCTTATTTATGCTACCGTTGTTCTAAGCAAATAAGATGTAAAAACATGATAAACATCACATGCATATCATAGAGTGACATGATATGGCCAATATCATCTTGCGCCTTTGATCTCCATCTTCGAGGCGCGACATGATCATCTTCGTCACCGGCATGACACCATGATCTCCATCATCGTGTCTTCATGAAGTTGTCTCGCCAACTATTACTTTTACTACTATGGCTAACTGTTAGCAATAAAGTAAAGTAATTACATGGCGTTCTAATTGACATGCAGGTCATCCAATAAATTAAGACAACTCCTATGGCTCCTGCCGGTTGTCATACTCATCAACATGCAAGTCGTGATTCCCATTACAAGAACATGATCAATCTCATACATCACATCCTTTTGGCCATATCACATCACATGGCATATGCTGCAAGAACAAGTTAGACGTCCTCTAATTGTTGTTGCAAGTTTTTACGTGGCTGTTATAGGTTTCTAGCAAGAGCGTTTCTTACCTACGCCAAAACCACAACGTGATATGCCAATTGCTATTTACCCTTCATAAAGACCCTTTTCATCGAATCCGGTCCGACTAAAGTGGGAGAGACAGACACCCGCTAGCCACCTTATGCAGCTAGTGCATGTCAGTCGGTGGAACCTGTCTCACGTAAGTGTACGTGTAAGGTCGGTCCAGGCCGCTTCATCCCACGATGCCGCCGAATCAAGATAAGACTAGTAGTGGCAAGTAAATTGTCAAAATCGACGCCCACAACAACCTGTGTTCTACTCGTGCATAGAAACTACGCATAGACCTAGCTCATGATGCCCTTTGTTGGGGAGCGTGGCGAAATTCAAAATTTTCTACGCATCACCAAGATCAATCTATGGAATAACTAGCAATGAGAGAGAGGGGAGTGCATCTTCATACCCTTGAAGATCGTGATGCGGAAGCGTTGCAAGAACGCGGTTGGAGGAGTCGTACACGTAGCGATTCAGATCGCGGCCGAATCCGATCTTAGCACCGAACAACGGTGCCTCCGTGTTCAACACACGTGCAGCCAGTGGCGTCTCCGCGCCTTGATCCAGCAAGGAGGAGGGAGAGGTTGAGGAACAGGGCTCCAACAGCGACCTGACGGCGTGGTGGTGATGGAGTGGCAGTTCTCCGGCAGGGCTTCGCCAAGCTCTTGCGGAGGAGGAGAGGTGTTGGGGAGGGGAGGGGTTGCGCCTTGGATGTGGTGTTGCAGCTCTCCCCTCGCCCTTCTATTTATAGGGAGAAGGGGGAAGGGGGCCGGCCCCTCTAGATGGGATCTAGAGGGGGGGGGGCGGCGGCCAAGGGGGAGGGGGCTTGCCCCCCAAGCCAAGGGGGGCACCCCCTTTAGGGTTCCCCCTAACCCTAGGCGCATTGGCCCTAGGGGGGTTGTCGCCCCAGCCCACTTGGGGCTGGTTCCCTTCAGGTGGTCCCGGTACAATACCGGTATACCCCCGAATATTTCCGGCGACCGTATGATGACTTCCCATATATAAATCTTCACCTTCAGACTATTCCGGAACTCCTCGTGACGTACGGGATCTCATCCTGGACTCCAAACAAAATTCGGTAATCACATACAAATCTTCCTTATAACCCTAGCGTCATCGAACCTTAAGTGTGTAGACCCTACGGGTTCGGGAACCATCTTGAACATGACCGAGACAACTCTCCGGCCAATAACCAACAGCGAGATATGGATATCCATGTTGGCTCCCACATGTTCCACGATGATCTCATCGGATGAACCACGATGTGGAGGATTCAAGCAATCCCGTATACAATTCCCTTTGTCAATCGGTACGTTACTTGCCCGAGATTCGATCGTCGGTATCCCAATACCTCGTTCAATCTCGTTACCAGCAAGTCACTTTACTCGTTCCGTAATGCATGATCCCATGACTAACTACTTAGTCACATTGAGCTCATTATGATGATGCATTACCGAGTGGGCCCAGAGATACCTCTCCGTCACACGGAGTGACAAATCCCAGTCTCGATTCGTGCCAACCCAATAGACACTTTCGGAGATACCCGTAGTGCACCTTGTAGCCACCCAGTTACGTTGTGACGTTTGGCACACCCAAAGCATTCCTACGGTATCCGGGAGTTGCACAATCTCATGGTCTAAGGAAATGATACTTGACATTAGAAAAGCTTTTAGCAAACAAACTACACGATCTTTGTGCTACGCTTAGGATTGGATCTTGTCCATCACATCATTCTCCTAATGATGTGATCCCGCTATCAATGACATCTAATGCCCATGGTCAGGAAACCATGACCATCTATTGATCAACGAGCTAGTCAACTAGAGGCTCACTAGGGACATGTTGTGGTCTATGTATTCACACATGTATTACGGTTTCCAGTTAATACAATTATAGCATGAACAATAGACAATTAGCATGAACAAGGAAATATAATAATAACCATTTTATTATTGCCTCTAGGGCATATTTCCAACATGACGCATACTCCGGATACCATCAAATTAAGATGGCGGAGTCCGATCAAGCCGCAACGGCATTTATCACTCCATACTGCCCCTTCTGTTTTAACACCATGCCTTTCTGGCTCAAAAAATCCGGTGCAACCTATCAACGCATGATTCAGACATGCTTGGAGACACAGATCGGAAAAACGGTGGAGGCATACGTAGACGATGTGGTCATTAAAACCAGACACGTCGAATCCTTAATAGACGACTTGAGGCTCATGTTCGACAATCTCTGAACATACGACATTAAGCTCAATTTGGAAAAATGCGTCTTCGGCGTGCCCGTCGGAAAGCTCTTAGGCTTCATCTTCTCCAACAGAGGAATCGAAGCAAATCCGGCTAAAATCCGAGCTCTGTCACAGTTGGCCATCCCAACAGACCTCAAGCAAATCCATAAACTAACTGGATGCGTGGCTGCCTTAAGCCGCTTCATCTCCCGATTAGGAGAAAAGGCACTGCCTCTTTATCGCCTTCTTCGATGCACCGAACACTTCGAGTGGACGGATGCGGCCTCGGCCGGATTAGAAGAAATAAAATCCGTTTTGGCCACAAACCCAATCTTGGCCGCGCCAAATGTCGCTGAACCAATGCCGTTATATATAGCGGCAACACACCAAGTTCTAAGTGCAGTGCTCGTCGTCGAACGACAGACAGACGGACATAAGTTCCCGCTTCAAAAGCCGGTATACTATGTATCCACTGTCCTAACTCCATGCAAATCATGGTACCCACATTATCAAAAGATAGCCTACGCGGTCTTCATGGCATCCCGGAAACTACGACACTACTTTCAAGAGTGTTCAATTACGGTGGCCTCTGAAGTACCACTCAACGACATAATAAACAACCGCGAGGCCACGGGCTGGATTGCTAAATGGGCTATTGAGCTCCTCTCGTTTGACATAATATACAAACCACAACGATCCATTAAGTCACAAATCTTGGCTGACTTAAATGCGAATGAATGACGAACTCCCTAAAGAGTGCAGTAGCGTACTCCAATTGGATCATGCACTTTGACGGCTCTAAAATCTTTGGCTGGTGCAGGGGCTTGCATCGTCCTGACATCCCTCACCGGAGATATAGTCCAATACGTACTCCAAATATTATACACGGACTCCAACAATGCAGCAGAATATGAGGCCCTGTTACATGGTCTCCGGATGGCAGTCTCCATGGGCATTCAACACCTGGAGGTGCGTGGGGACTCGAACCTCGCAATATCTCAAATAAATGGAGACTTCGATGCCAAGGATCCAAAATGGCGGCTTATCGCAACACCGTCCTCAAAATGTCAGCTCGGTTCGAGGGGCTCGAATTCCATCATGTGGTCCGGGAAAACAATCAGGCGGCGGATATCCTCGCCCGCATTGGCGCTAAGCGCGACCCTGTCCAACCTAATATCTTCTTGGAAAGGCTGTTTAAGCCATCCGTAGTATGGAAGGAGAGACCGGTCACAATAGTCCGGACCCGGCCACAACACGGACACGAACACTTCGGCGTAATCGGAGGCTCCGCCACGAAATAACACCTTCGCCCACGTGATTATGGCCGTCATCGCCCGATGGACAGAACCCTTCTTGGCTTACCTAACTAGGCGGGAACTACACGAGGACCCAAACGAGGCACGTTGCATTGTGCGGCGGTCTAAAGCCTACAAGGTCCACGAGGGCGAGCTTTATAAGAAAAGCGCTACCGGAGTCCTTCAAAGGTGCATCTCCGAAGAGGAAGGACGGCAACATTTGACAGAAATTCATGCTGGACTTGGCAGCCACCACGCCGCAGCTCGGGCCCTTGTAAGCAAGGCCTTACGTACAGGTTTTTATTGGTCGACAGCCCGGGAAGACACACAGGACCTTGTTCAACGTTGCGTCGGTTGCCAGCTTTTCGTAAACCAATGCCATATGCCACCTACCGCTCTCCAAACAATCCCTATCACTTGGTCCTTTGTGGTCTAGGGGCTTGATATGGTCGGACCCCTTAAAGGGGGAAGCCATAAGAAAAAATACCTATTGGTCATGGTGGACAAATTCACCAAATGGATAGAAGCCAAACCAGTTAAAACGGCCGAATCCGGACCAGTGATAGACTTCATATCCGGGGTTGTACACCGATATGGCGTTCCCCACAGCATCATCACCGATAACGGCTCGAACTTTACTGTAGCGAGGTAAAACTTTGGTGCGGCAACATGGGCATCAAGCTCGATTATGCTTACATCTATCACCCGCAAACTAACGGTCAAGTCGGCGAGCAAATGGTCTTATCATGAGCGGCATTAAACCCAGATTAGTGCGATCCTTGAAGGAATCCGATATGCACTGGGTAGAGGAGCTCGACTCCGTACTATGGGGGCTGCGGACCACGCCGAATAGCACTACCGGATACACACCGTTTTTCATGGTGTACGACGCAGAGGCGGTACTGCCCTGCGACATAATTCATGACTCACCTAGAGTGCGCATGTATGAAGAGAAAGAAGCCGAGCTTGATCGGCAGGACAGTTTGGACGCCTGGAGGAGGAGCATGACGTGGCAAAAGCCCGTTCCGCATTCTATCAGCAACAGACTCGAAGGTATCAAAGCAGAGAAGTACGGGCCAAAACTTATAACGTTGGCGAAATCATTCTACGCCTACCTGAGAAGAAAAAGAACAAGCTCAAGCCCAAATGGGAAGGTCCCTTCCTTATTGACCAGGTTCTGACCGGTGGAGAGTACCGTCTGCGGGATGCACCGGACAATCGACTCGAGCCAAACCCATGGAACGCAGCCAGACCCCGAAGGTTCTACGCCTAGTTTCGGACTCTATGTTCGTCTCCTTACCTTTGTCAATTTTTTATATATATTCGTTATCTGTCTTTTCTTTCTTTCTTTCTTCCCTTTTTTCTTCGAGGCCTTACAAGGCTAAAATGTGTCTTGACTACACAATCTTGACGCGCTAGCCGTGCTCATGATACCTGGGGGCTTCTTATACAGAAGCTTAATATAGCTACGCTCCAGGCTCTAGGCCCCACACATGTGTTACTTTTCACATGTACCTTTTTCGCCATTATATGCATCGATATGACTTAAGTTTTGGCCAAGCTGGGTTGCCTGGCTCTTGTGTCTATGCCCTACGTTCCCATTAATTCGGCTAGGGCATAAGGGGAGCACCACTGCGATTGTTACTGCCGGGTCAGCCGGATGTGTACCTCAGACTGGGTGAAGCCCAAAGCTAGCATTCTTAAGGGAATATTCGATCGGTGAACAAAAGACGATTTTTGTTTATTGTACTGCATGCCCCCAGATGTTTATATCCTGCGTCTCTTTTCGCAGTTCGGACATGCACATTAATGCATGCGTACCCAGGGAAAGGAACCCTTAACGGAACTATTCTCCCTGGAAGATGTTTCTTACTATCCATGTAATATAACATAGCTAGTTGGGTACTTGTCTGTTCAAGCACTTATGACCCCTACGCCTGGTTTCCACGCGTACCCCGGTTTTTACATAACTAAGCGGGTATTCGGATACACTCCGAACTGTCGGGTCCGGAGGTCGAAGCGAAAAGGTCCGCCATGACAAATGATTTACAATCCGGCTAGGGACAATACATGTCACTTGAAGTACACAGTCACTTACACTGACTAAATTCTTCTTCTATACCATCCAACAGGCTGTCTAGCCTACAATTATGTTGGGGATACTTTGCGGCTAATTCTACCTGGTCATACACCAAACTAACGAGGATCTCTTTCCCATCAGACCCCACAGGTCCGACCTCGGCCATGTGATTCGGGTCAGCCTTGGTATATCGCGTCTTCACCATGGCCCAGGCTTCCCTTGCACCTTGTCGGCAGGCCGATATCTTCCATAATCGGAAGCGCCGCGCGCTCCCTTGAGCTTCTCTACAAGCTCCCCATTTCTCTGGCAGGGAGGCGGATGGCCACAAGGCTTGGGCAATGCCCTGCATAACCTGCCGAACTTGTTCGTGCAGTTGGGAGAGCTCTGGCAGAAGATCACTTGTAGATCCGGGCATTTCCTCGGCGGGACGACCCATCAGCATACCTACAGATATAACTCTGTCAGCCGCTTTCTTCATCGAACTCTTTAAAAGTTCATTCAAGCACTTACTGAAAATGCCGCGTCGAAGCCTATTATTCTTCTTTACGGAGTCAGCAAGCTGGGCTCGAACATCTTTCAGTTCAACGCCCAGGCGGGTATTGGCGTCTTGGAGATCGTTTTTCTCCCGCCTAACCCGTGTAAGCACGCGCTCGCCATCCTTTAGCTGTCGTTTAGCATGTTGCTCATCCCCCCGCACGATCTCCGGACTCACTCCGGAGTCATCTGCAGAATCTATTGTTAGATTTGCACGCATGCCGCATAATACATGGTAGATGACATTCTTTGCAATGGAAACAAGTGTTACCAGATGCGGCCTTCTCGGACTCCTTCACTGCGGCAACCGTGGCCTGAAGCTGGGCTTTGCACTCCTCCAGCTCTTGAGACAACTGGGTATTCTTTTCCGTAAGAACCTATGCAAACAATGATCCTTAAATCAGTTGTACCAACTGTTTCAAGTCTCAGGGGCTACTGATATACATAATTATTAGATTTTCTTACCTGTATATCCTCTACATACTGGTCCGTGGCTCTGGCAAGACCATTTTGAGCAGCTCGGATGTACGTGTCTCGTGAGTTGAAGGCATCAAACGCCTCTCGGGAGAAACAAGCGTCGCGGAGTATGGTCCGGCGACGCCTGTTATTCATGGCGCTCTCCACTTCGGAATTCGTAGCGGACAGCCTATCCATATCCTTTGTAGGAGGAACATCCGGTGTTGGCCCCATGTTAGCGTCCGCCGCTAAGTCCGGCTCTGGAGCCCGACTGGTGGAGGCGTGGCAGGCAACCTCTCCGGATATAGTCCGGCGAGTGTTTTTCCTACTAGGAAACATGGGCGTTATTATATTTTAAGAGACGACAACCATGGAGCGGGGTTCTTTTTCATAGCTCTATGATGGCGTCTCAGACCACCTTCCTTTTAAGCCTACCCGGCTTCGGTGCCCCTTGTTGGTGAGTCACTGCGGGTTCGGCATGGCGTCCCGAGGGCCTTCCCTGTAAGACACCATATGTGTGCGGTAGGTGAAGTGCAGAAAAAGGGATCCTTCTTGGAAGTTAGGACTCCGGTTTTACTTACATGCGATGCGGGGAGTAGTCCCGGATAATCGGCTATGATGGCCACCATGGCACCGCCGCAACTTAATTGATAAAACTTCCTGTCAATAAGCTCCACAAATGTGTCCGGATCTTCTTCGAGTCCGGGGTCGAGGGCCCGGTCAGGGTCCTCCGGTTGTGGAGGCGGGCTATGGACCTCCCTTCAGTTTTTCGCAGTTCCTGCTATGAAATGGCAAGGTAAATACTTATGACAAAGCATGCGGGAAGGTTTGGAGTAGAAAGTAGCAGCTCACCCAGCTTGGGGGTTGTACATGGAGAATCCATCCCGTGTAATGCAGATGAACTCCTCTTCCTATCCTTTGTACAAATCGGACAGAATTTTTGCTAGAGCAGCGACTGAATCCGGTCCCTTACGACCGCAGCGGGTGGCATCGTCTTCTCCGTTGAAGTGCCACATGGGTTGCCCCCGATATTGAAGTGGCTGCACCCCCCGCATTATACATATTGACATAATCTCAATTACTGTCAATCCTGACTTGGCTAGCGTCTGTATCCGGCCCATCAGGTAAAGGACTTATCCGTTATCTTCCTCCTGGGGGCTCGGAGGGCGCAAGTTGCAGCTTTTCTTCAAGGGAGCGTTGTCGAACTCAGGAAGGCCCAACCGAATAGGGTCCATAAGGGGGACGCCCTCCATATAAAACCACTCCGAAGGCCAGTCTTCGGATGTCTTCTTTGGAGTAACGGACAGGTATCCGGTCCCGGAGATGCGCCATATTTCGGCTCCACCCACTTGATATATTGACCCCTCACGTATGCACGAGTGCAGCGAGAATAGCCTCTTCCATAACTCGAAATGAGCTTCGCAGCCCAAAAAAGCTCGCAAAGGGCGACGTAGCTAGCAATGTGTAATATGGAGGCGGGAGTAAAATTATGCGGCTGGAGGCCGTAGAACTCCAGGAGCCCGCGGAGGAACGGGCGGATTGGAAATCTAAGCCCCCTTAATAAGTAAGGGACAAGGCATACCCGCTCCCCCATGGATGGGTTGGGAAAGCTCTCCGCTTGCTCCCTGCCATTGTAGGTGGTGAGTCCGGCTCGAACTGGGACCATATACGCTGGAGGGCGGAATCCCTGGGTCTGTAACTCTACTAATTGGCTGTGAGAGACGGAACACTTCTTCCAATTGCCTGGCTTAGGGCTACGGGAGCGAGAGGAGGAGCTGCGATGGCCGGCCATGATGAGATGGACCTCCCCGGGCGCGCTCCGATGGATACTCGCTGTGGGAGGATGGTGTGATCTGGATCTGAGGATCCCCGCCTCCTTAAATAGACGATTTACTTACATGGTTAGGGTGGCAAGTGTAAAAATGCCCCGACTTCTCGCATTCGCTTGACACGTGGAGGATAGCCATTATTAGGCGCAGAAGCCAAGGAGTGAGACATTCATGGGAAGCCGGACGCTACTCGACAGGTGCTCAGAATTTGGAGGAGAACCCGCCTTGCAATGCCGAAGACAATCTGCGCGCCGGACTCATCATTGAAGCCTAGTTCGGGGGCTACTGAGGGAGTCCTGGATTAGGGGGTCCTCGGACAGTCGGACTATATCCTTTGGCCGGACTGTTGGACTATGAAGATACAAGATTGAAGACTTCGTCTCGTTTCCGGATGGGACTTTCCTTGGCGTGGAAGGCAAGCTTGGCAATACAGATGTGTAGATCTCCTCCCTTGTAACCGACTCTGTGTAACCCTAGCCCCCTCCGGTGTCTATATAAACCGGAGGGTTTAGTCCATAGGACAAGAACAATCATACCATAGGCTAGCTTCTAGGGTTTAGCCTCTACAATCTCGTGGTAGATCAACTCTTGTAACACTCATATCATCAAGATCAATCAAGCAGGAAGTAGGGTATTACCTCCATCGAGAGGGCCCGAACCTAGGTAAACATCGTGTCCCCCGCCTCCTGTTACCATCCGCCTTAGACGCACAGTTCGGGACCCCTACCCGAGATCCGCCGGTTTTGACACAGACACTATAACTCATAAAAGTATTACACCCGGACTCTGCATAACTAAGATGCACACAGCCAAACAAGATCCTCTCACACAAATGAGAAAAAAGGCGAAATACAAAGGAACATGTAGAGTCCGTATAACGCCTAAAGTGGAGGGGGCTCAATCCTAAGATCATGCTGCCACCCTTGTTGGGTAAAAGTATCCCTCGTTGTAGCCTCCAATCGTCTACACACTTCCGTAAATAGGTCTCGACTCTTCACGCGTTGTAGAGAGGACAGTAAACGAAGAGTCCCGGTACATTTGTAGATAACCTGCAAGAGAGAAGTACTTTTATTGTTAAAAACCTTATCATTTCTACACAACCAAAGCGACCAAATAACGGCAAGCGCTCCCACCCCGAGAAGAGTTCTAAACCTGTGATCAATCCCATGTAACCAATTGCCAAATAGATTAGCAACACTACATGGAGGATACAAGCCAGAAGCTATTTGAATGACTGACCATATAAAACGAGCCAATTTGCATTGGAAGAATATACATGTTTTAGTGTCTCATCATGGTGATAAAAAACACACTATGAAATTCCATGCCAATTCCTCTTAATAAGGTTATCTTTAATAAGAATGCCTCCGCGACGAAGATACCATGCAAAGATTTTATTCTTAAAAGGTGTTCATCTTCCAGATCTTCTTATTATTATCAACTGGCACATCAGACTAGATTAACTCTCTATACGTAGACTCCACCGAGAATTGTCCATTTCCATGGAGGTTCCATCGAAATACATAAGACCCATTGCTACCTCTTGAGCACTGCGTTGGTTTTCCCTTAAAGAGGAAAGGGTGATGCAGCAAAGTAGCGTAAGTATTTCCCTCAGTTTTTTCAGAACCAAGGTATCAATCCAGTAGGAGGCTACGCAATGAGTCCCTCGTACCTACACAAAACAAATAAATCCTCGCAACCAACGCGATAAGGGGTTGTCAATCCCTACACGGCCAATTACGAGAGTGAGATCTGATAGATATGATAGGATAATATTTTTGGTATTTTTATGTTAAAGATGCAAAGTAAAATAAAAGCAAAAGAAATAACTAAGTATTGGAAGATTAATATGATGAAGATAGACCCGGGGGCCATAGGTTTCACTAGTGGCTTCTCTCAAGAGCATAAGTATTTTACGGTGGGTGAACGAATTACTGTTGAGCAATTGATAGAATTGAGCATAGTTATGAGAATATCTAGGTATGATCATGTATATAGGCATCACGTCCGAGACAAGTAGACCGACTCCTGCCAACATCTACTACTATTACTCCACACATCGACCGCTATCCAGCATGCATCTAGAGTATTAAGTTCATAAGAACAGAGTAACACCTTAAGCAAGATGACATGATGTAGAGGGATAAATTCATGCAATTTGATATAAAAAATCCATCTTGTTATCCTCGATGGCAACAATACAATACGTGCCTTGCTGCCCCTCATCCTTTGGGAAAGGACACATAAGATTGAACCCAGAGCTAAGCACTTCTCCCATTGCAAGAAAGATCAATCTAGTAGGCCAAACCAAACTGATAATTCAAAGAGACTTGCAAAGATAACCAATCATACATAAAAGAATTCAGAGAAGATTCAAATATTGTTCATAGATAAACTTGATCATAAACCCACAAGTCATCGGTCTCAACAAACACACCGCAAAAGAAAATTACATCGAATAGATCTCCACGAGAGAGGGGGGAACATTGTATTGAGATCCAAAAAGAGAGAAGAAGCCATCTAGCTAATAACTATGGACCTGAAGGTCTGAGGTAAACTACTCACACTTCATCGGAGAGGCTATGGTGTTGATGTAGAAGCCCTCCGTGATCGATTTCCCTTCCGGCGAGGCTCCGGAACAGGCCCCAAGATGGGATCTCATGGGTGCAGAAGGTTGCGGCGGTGGAGTTAGGTTTTTGGCTCCGTTTGATATTCTTTTTTTGTGAAACTCTGAAATAGGCAAAAAAAAACAGCAATTCTGGGCTGGGCCTCCGGTTAATAGGTTTGTCCCAAAAATAATATAAAAGTGAATAATAAAGCCCAATAATGTCCAAAACAGAAGATAATATAGCATGGAGCAATCAAAAATTATAGATACGTTCGAGACGTATCAAGCATCCCCAAGCTTAATTCCTGCTCGTCCTCGAGTAGGTAAATGATAAAAAAAGATGATTTTTGATGTGGAATGCTACTTGGCATAATTTCAATGCAATTCTTCTTAATTGTGGTATGAATATTCAGATCCGAAAGATTCAAGATAAAAGTTCAATATTGACATAAAAATAATAATATTTCAAGCATACTAACTAAGCAATTATGTCCTCTCAAAATAACATGGCCAAAGAAAGCTTATCCCTACAAAATCATATAGTTTAGTCATGCTCCATTTTCGTCACACAAGAATGCTCTCATCATGCACAACCCCGATGACAAGCCAAGCAATTGTTTCATACTTTAGTAATCTCAAACTTATAAACCCTCACGCAATTCATGAGCGCGAGCCATGGACATAACACTATGGGTGGAATAGAAATGATGATGGGGGTTATGTGGAGAAGACAAAAAAGGAGAAAGCCTCACATCAACGAGGCTAATCAATGAGCTATGGAGATGCCCATCGATTGATGTTAATGCAAGGAGTAGGGATTGCCATGCAACGGATGCACTAGAGCTATAAATGTATGAAAGCTCAACAAAAGAAACTAAGTGGGTGTACATCCAACTTGCTTGCTCACGAAGACCTAGGGCACTTGAGGATGCCCATTGTTGGAATATACAAGCCAACTTCTATAATGAAAAATTCCCACTAGTATATGAAAGTGACAAAACAAGACTCTCTATCATGAAGATTATGGTGCTACTTTGAAGCACAAGTGTGGTAAAGGATAGTAACATTACCCCTTCTCTCTTTTTCTCTCTTTTTTTGGGCCTTCTCTTTTTTTGATGGCCTTTCTTTTTTATATATATTCCTCACTTGGGACAATGCTCTAGAGAATGATGATCATCACACTTCTATTTATTTACAACTCAATAATTACAAATCAATACTAGAACAAAGTATAACTCTATATGAGGCGGTGTACCGGGATATGCAATGAACCAAGAGTGACATGTATGAAAGAATTATGAATGGTGGCTTTGGCACAAATACTATGTCAACTACATGATCATGCTAAGCAATATGACAATGATGAATGTGTCATGATAAATGGAATGGTGGAAAGTTGCGTGGCAATATATCTCGGAATGGTTATGGAAATGCCATAATAGGTAGGTGTGGTGGCTGTTTTGAGGAAGATATAAGGAGGTTTATGTGTGAAAGAGCGTATCATATCACGGGGTTTGGATGCACCGTGAAGTTTGCACCAACTCTCAATGTGAGAAAGGGCAATGCACGGTACCGAAGAGGCTAGCAATGATGGAAGGGTGAGAGTGCGTATAATCCATGGACTCAACACTAGTCATAAAGAACTCACATACTTATTGCAAGAATCTACAAGTCATCAAAAACCAACCACTACACGCATGCTCCTAGGGCGATAGATTGGTAGGAAAAGACCATCGCTCGTCCCCGACCGCCACTCATAAGGAGGACAATCAAAGAACACCTCATGTTTCAAATTTGTTACATAACGTTTACCATACGTGCATGCTACGGGACTTGCAAACTTCAACACAAGTATTTCTCAAATTCACAACTACTCAACTAGAACGACTTTGATATTACTACCTCCATATCTCAAAACAATCATCAAGCATCAAACTTCTCTTAGTATTCAAAACACTCATAAGAAAGTTTTTACTATTCTTGAATACCTAGCATATTAGGATTATTTAAGCAAATTACCATGCTATTTAAGACTCTCAAAATAATCTAAGTGAAGCATGATAGATCAAATTTTTTTTAAAACAAATCCACCACCGTGCTCTAAAAGATATAAGTGAAGTACTAGAGCAAAACTATATAACTCAAAAAATATAAGTGAAGCACAAAGAGTATTCTAATAATTTCTGAATCATGTGTGTCTCTCTCAAAAGGTGTGTACAGAAAGGATGATTGTGGTAAACTAAAAAGCAAAGACTCAAATTATACAAGACGCTCCAAGCAAAACACATATCATGTGGTGAATAAAAATATAGCTCCAAGTAAAGTTACCGATGAAGTAGACGGAAGAGGGGATGCCTTCCGGGGCATCCCCAAGCTTTGGCTTTTTGGTGTCCTTAGATTATTTTGGGGGTGCAATGGGCATCCCCAAGCTTAGGCTCTTGCCACTCCTTGTTCCATAATCCATCAAATCTTTCACCAAAAACTTGAAAACTTCACAACACAAAATTTAACAGGAAATCTCGTGAGCTCTGTTAGCGAAAGAAAACAACAGATCACTTCAAGGTACTGTAATGAACTTATTATTTATTTATATTGGTGTTAAACCTACTGTATTCCAACTTATCTATGGTTTATAAACTCTTTTATTAGCCATAGATTCATCAAAATAAACAAACATCGCACGAAAAACAGAATCTGTCAAAAACAGAACAGTCTGTAGTAATTTGTAACTAACGCAAACTTCTGTAACTCCAAAAAATCAGAAAAAATAGGAAAACCTAGGCAATTTGTTTATTGATCAGAAGCAATTGGAATCAGTATTTTATCACATTGTGGTGATTTTTAACAATTGTTTTCGTGAACAGAAAGTTTCTGGAAATTTCTGCAAGATCAAATGACTATCATCCAAGAAGATCCTATAGGTTTAACTTGGCACAAACACTAATTAAAACATAAAAACACATCCAACCAGAGGCTAGATCAAATATTTATTCCTATACAGAAGCAAAAAGCAAAAAACTAAAAATAAAATTGGGTTGCCTCCCAACAAGCGCTATCGTTTAACACCCCTAGCTAGGCATAAAAGCAAGGATAGATCTAGGTATTGCCATCTTTGGTTTTCAACTTTTTAGCGGAATCAAGCTCGAATCCGGGAGGCTCTTTACGTTTCCCTTCATATTCTGAAATTTTTAGATCTAATGAATCTAACCGCTTATTGCAAAGAGTGATCAACATATTCATGCAGTGAATATTTCCGCTAACGTTCTTAAGGGGTTCAAGAGACTTTTGTAAAATCTTAGTTACTTCGCAATTTTTTTCAAAAACTTGTGTCTCTTCCTGAGTAGGATGAGGCCCCTTTTGTTGAGGTAGTGTTCCCACTATACCCTCTATAATTTCATGCGCAATATGGGGATCAATTTCAATAAAATTGCCTTTGGCAACGCAATCCAAGAGTTGTCTATGAGACATATTTAATCCAACATAAAAATTGCGAAGCAAAATTCTCAGGTTCACTTCGAAGGTACAACTACGGTAAGACTCCATTATTCTCAACCAGGCATCATTTAAGTTTTCTCTTTGTCTTTGTTTGAAGTGAAAGACTTCAAACTCAGGGGACAACAGAGTGGATAAAGGACTAGCCATAACGACAAGCAAACGGAAAAGAGGCGACCGAAAGAGAAGGCGAATAAAACGGCAAAGGTGAAGTGGGCGAGGGGAAAACGAGAGCCAAATGGAAAATAATGTAATGCGGGAGATAAGGGTTTGTGATGGGTACTTGGTATGTTGACTTTTGCGTAGACTCCCGACAGCGGCTGAAATCCTTCTTGCTACCTCTTGAGCATAGCGTTGGTTTTCCCTTGAAGAGGAAAGGGTGATGCAGCAAAGTAGCGTAAGTATTTCCCTCAGTTTTTGAGAACCAGGGTATCAATCCAGTAGGAGGCTACGCGTGAGTCCCTCGTACCTACACAAAACAAATAAATCCTCGCAACCAACGCGATAAGTGGTTGTCAATCCCTACACGGTCACTTACAAGAGTGAGATCTGATAGATATGATAGGATAATATTTTTGATATTTTTATAAAGATGTAAAGTAAAATAAAAGAAAAAGAAATAACTAAGTATTGGAAGATTAATATGATGAAGATAGACCCGGGGGCCATAGGTTTCACTAGTGGCTTCTCTCAAGAGCATAAGTATTTTACGGTGGGTGAACGAATTACTGTTGAGCAATTGACAGAATTGAGCATAGTTATGAGAATATCTAGATATGATCATGTATATAGGCATCACGTTCGAGACAAGTAGACCGACTCCTGCCTGCATCTCTACTATTACTCCACACATCGACCGCTATCCAGCATGCATCTAGAGTATTAAGTTCATAAGAACAGAGTAACGCCTTAAGCAAGATGACATGATGTAGAGGGATAAATTCATGCGATATGATAAAAAAAACCATCTTGTTATCCTCGATGGCAACAATACAATACGTGCCTTGCTGCCCCTACTGTCATTGAGAAAGGACACCGCAAGATTGAACCCAAAGCTAAGCACTTCTCCCATTGCAAGAAAGACCAATCTAGTAGGACAAACCAAACTAATAATTCGAAGAGACTTGCAAAGATAACCAATCATACATAAAAGAATTCAGAGAATATTCAAATATTGTTCATAGATAAACTTGATCATAAACCCACAATTCATCGGTCTCAAAAAACACACCGCAAAATAAGATTACATCGAATAGATCTCCACGAGAGAGGGGGAGAACATTGTATTGAGATCCAAAAAGAGAGAAAAAGCCATTTAGCTAATAATTATGGACCCGAAGGTCTGAGGTAAACTACTCACACTTCATCGGAGAGGCTATAGTGTTGATGTAGAAGCCCTCCATGATCGATTCCCCTTCCGGCGGAGCTCCGGAACAGGCCCCAAGATGGGATCTCGTGGGTACAGAAGGCTGCGGCGGTGGAATTAGGTTTTTGGCTCCGTTTGATATTCTTTTTTTGCGAAACTCTGAAATAGGAAAAAAACAGCAATTCTGGGTTGGGCCTCCGGTTAATAGGTTAGTCCCAAAAATAATATAAAGTGAATAATAAATCCCAATAATGTCCAAAACAGAAGATAATATAGCATGTAGCAATAAAAAATTATAGATACGTTGGAGACGTACCACCCATGTGACAATTACACCATGGACAATCACTGTAGTAGCAGGATGTCCCTATCTATTTTTCTGCTGGGCTATACTACATATATACCAGATCATGGGCCCCTCTTAGGCATGGACCCTGGGCTGTCACCTCTCGGGCCACCAGGGCCGGCCCTATCACCGGGGTATGCATCGGGTCAGAGAAAGCTAAACGTGAGAGGAGGTTTATAGCTTAGGGCATCTCCAAAGTCGTCCCTTATATCGGCCGTAAATGTCCGGGCCAACCTGTCCGAACGTTGTTTGTCATCCAACGCCGTCTAGTATACTTCCGTGGACTTGTCCAACTCTCTGAAATCTCATAAACTAGACGTAGAAGTTTTGCGGGTGTCGAGACATTCACTTGGCTAAACAACAACATGCAAGCAGCGGCCTCAATACTAACGATAATCCTAGACCTACGGGCAACTACGTAAGATTTTTACGTGAACTTCCTAATAATCACTCCTCCCCCCTCCCCCAATTCTTGGGTGGGCGAGCTCTTTCCTCCCCGTACCATCAATCTTTATTGTCCACGTTGCTTGTTACGTTAAACCCGTAACAACTTTTACGTAGATGTGGCATCTCTCCAATACTAACCATGTAAGGTGATTTAGCATGCTTGCATTGGCGGAAGGTTTGCTAGTTCATTTTCCTGGTGGAAGCTTCTAATAATTAGCATTGCATTTGGTGGTAGGTTTGCTAGCTACTAACATATGTTTGGCGGAAGGTAATAGAAGGTTTAGACAGATGGTTTGCGCCACATACAACATATGAATGCTAAATTGGGAACCAAACATAGAAATAGGCAAAATAATCTTCAGATGGACCAGCTGGTGTTGAGTGCCGGACGCTGGTTCTTTGTAGCATCCAGAGGTGAAGCTAGATCCATGTGATCCTCGACAGCTCTCCTCATGATAATCGAGAAGCAGCAGACATCACCGCAGAAGGGCAGCCTGAGCATCGTCGCAAAGAATTTTCCATTGATGCAGATACACGTTCACTCTATCTAGGACGCACTTTTGATCTCGCCAGATGCGCCCCTCAGAATCAAATTCATTTCGCATGTTCTATAAGCTCCACAAGGTAGCGGTAGTCACCATGTTAATAACCCAGACACTCTATTGCTGATTCACTACGATTGTGCATGTGAAGTTGATTATTCATTCTACGTTAATTATATTGCTCGCATATGGGACTTTTACATTTTGTACTTTGTAATAAAGCTTATTCGATCGAAAGAGCCGTAGAATCATCCTCTTAGAAAATCTTTACCTCAAATCGATTTATTCTTGACAACCTACTGACCTGAAATTTTGCTGGACGATTTAGTGGCCCATGTGTCGAGAGAACTTGTGCAGTTAGTCCTTTTTATCGTAAATAATTGAAGCGAGGTCACTTTCTCAATGCAATAGAGCCATATAGTGGAAGAGAAATATGCTAGTACCTTTTTTTTCTCGAATATAACAAATATGCTACTCCCTTCGATTCACATTAATTGACGCACACTTAGTACAATGTTGTACTACTGAGGGCTTATGCAATCCACCTATGACGTGATGCAATGTTTAGTGAATCCAAGGGATGTGAAACATCTTCCGGATACTTGTTCGTTTTTATAACAGAAGAATATCTTTAGCCATAGCATATGTGGTAAGTTATCTAAGAACCCAATATATCAAAGAATATCTCTAGTCAGGATAGTTATTAATATTGGTTGTTCTGGAGGTAGCACCGTCTAATGGCTGCGCCATGTTTTAGATACTGTTTCTAGTTTTGTATTAGCTGACTGTAACCCTACTTCAGAGGAATAAAATATCTCTTATCCTACAAAAAAGAAAAAGAAAAAAAAGGACCTTCTGATCCCTATTTTTTTTTAAAGGGAAACGGACCTGACGATGCGAACCATCCTATTTATCAGCACAGTAGTACAGTTTTCCCCACTAAAACTGTCCCCATCCCATAGCAGCCCCGGAAAGCTCTCGACCGCGCCGCAGTTTGCCCTGTGACGAGACGGTGACAGAGCATAAACCCCAGCGTCTCAAGCAGGGCAGCCGGCCAGCTCGGTCGGCTTTGACGCGAGACTAGAGTCCAGACGGCCGGATCGATCGACACCGGCCGGGGGTGGTCATCCGGTGCGTTGCACCCGGCACGAAATGACCTGGGAGCTTGGATAGGAGGACGCCGGATCGATCGACACCGGCGGGGGTCCTGCGGGCCACGCACCAGCCGGCACCGGCAGCGCATTGGCCTGGCGACCTCGACCCAGCCACAGTCAGTCTATCCGCCGAGGCTTTGCTCGACGATGATCCATCGACAGGGACGTCGCGAGCCACATCCCACATGCGCCCTTCGTGAGTCACAGTTGCGTACGAGGCTGCATGTAATCATGGCGTGCGGCCGACCTAACATAATTTCTTCGGTCTTATCGTGGATTCGGTTCGGTTTCTTCTTGCACACAGGGACGATAATTGGCTCCCGTTGGCGCGGTCCTACGTGCCATTCGCTCAGTTTGGGGATTAGCGTGTGTTCACAAGGCTCATTGACAAGACAGAGGAAATAGTGTCGCACCATGGCGTGGACAGGTGGAATCTGGCTAATGATCGTATCTGGACTTCCCGTGGCCCAACCCTGACTGCAAACAAGCTAGCTACGAGTTTCAAACACATGTGTGGGATGGGGGTAAATTTTGGTGAAACAAATAGGGTCAGATAAATAAAAAAATAGCTTATATGGCAGGTAGTTATAGTATAAGTTACTCCCTCCATTTTAGAATATAAGGTGCATCGATTTTCATGATAAATCAGATGCATATATGTTTGATTAGGATTATTGAATAGAATATCAACATCAACAAAATAAATAAATTATTAAAATACTTTTTAGATGGATCGATTGATACAAATTTCGTATTATATATATTAATACATTTTCTAAAAACTAAGTCAAACACGCATACGTTTGACTTTTGGAAAAAAATACACCATATATTTTAGAACGGAGGGAGTATATAATATGTGTCCCTTTTCCATTCGAGGACAAAGGTTATCATGGGGAATGACAAAAATGGCATGTCTTTTGAAATCCCCTTGGTTGAATGGTCAGTCTCCTATATGCACATCATGCCGCTCATTCATGATATCTCCAAGAAGAAGAAAAATGGAATGTCAACATTGCCCTTCACCACAAATGCTTGGATGGACCAGATCGACACAAGCCATGGCTTGACGACCGAGCACGTTAATGAGGTTTCCTCTCTAGTCGATATCAAGCTCGGCGACGATGTTGAGGCCTCTATCATTTGGAAGCTCACGACATACTCATGATATTCCACCTCATGCACTTACCACACCCAATTCGCTAGAACTGCGTCCACCATATGTTCAAGACTACCATTTGGGAGCCTTGGGCACCCCCAAAGTGCACAGTCTTCACTTGGTTAATCAATTTGGTGCTTGGACCATGGAACGTTTGGCTAGGAGAGGTTGGCCTAATTGCGATGTATAGCAGTTATGCACATGTAAAGTGTTCACAACCAAGTACAAATCCCAAAATCAGATAAGTGCTACTTTATTGGTTATCTCA
The DNA here is from genome assembly GCA_021605145.1 of Aegilops bicornis. NCBI lineage: Eukaryota > Viridiplantae > Streptophyta > Magnoliopsida > Poales > Poaceae > Aegilops > Aegilops bicornis. The sequence goes on along the minus strand of CM038669.1, from coordinate 547,997,335 downwards.
AAATGTTGGGTATTTCTTCTATCACTACATCGAAGGCAAAAGGTTGTCACTAAAAATGATGTGTTTTGGAGAAAAGGTACCTACAACACTGTTCAAAGAAAAGATGTCCCGGTTGCTTTGATTTTTGGGCCAGTTCCACTAATTATGTAATCTCGCTGGGCTCTAACTAGAGATAAATTACCACGTGACACATGTGGTAAGCAATCCAAATTATTTATGAAAAGAAAAACTAGAGATAAATTGACGGACTTGTTACACCTCGTTAATAGGTTGTTCAATATCTGATTCCATCGTGGATTGTTGCGGCGAAGCGAGTGGCGAGGACACTGAGGCTGTAAAGGAGGGGAGAGATAACGGTGAGGGCCTCGGTGGAGGACGGGGAAGAGAGAGAGTAGAGGCCGTTGTCCGGCGTGTGCCCGACGCGCTGGGTGCTGGAGTGGATGATGTTATGACTGGCGGGTCCCACTAGCTCCCATCAGTCACTGACAAAGGGGAAGGAAATATAAAAGAAAAAAAATACCGGTTCTGAGAAATAGAGCTACCGAGCCGGGCTTGGCCCAGTTACGGTTTGGGTTGGGCAAAATTATTTTAAGTGAATAACATACTATTTATGGGTCTATTACTCTAAGGAAAATCTGAAAAAAAAAATTTATAGTGCTTGTACTTCAAACTATTCTGAAACATTCCAAGATAAAATTTTACTGTAGGTTATGGACAATATATCAACCCAAGATATGAATTTTCATTAAATGAATCATCAAAAAAAAGTACAGTTCTGTGATTTTTTGAATTTGAGCAAATGGCACTTGATTCAGATATCAAAATTAGTACTAAAAATATATTAGTCCAAACCGTTGGTTCTGACATGTAGGACCTAGGAAAAAAAATACTAGATCGGTTGGTTAGTGACAGTTTCTTCACAACATTCATTTATGAGTCTTTTACCACTCTTGATCAGCGGTTTTACAAGATGGTACCTTCTGTGCCGGCTGGTGGTGTGTGTGTGGGGGGGGGGGGGGGGGCTAAATTTTGTTTTTTGACTTTTTTTGAATCCTATTCGAGATCTGACCCTAATTTGAAAAAGTTTCAAGATCTGGCCCTTTTGCTACCGTCAGGGACCATGGCGGTAGGGTATAACAGCCTACCGCCAGGGACTTTGGCGGTAGGAAACATCGCTACCGCCAAACGGGCTGACGGTAGCCTGCACAGCACCTTGGCGGTAGGCACGAGCACGCACTGTGTTCAATACTTAGAAGTTTTTAGCGGTAGGGCATGCAACCCTACCGCCAAGGTCCTTGGCGGTAGGCTGTTATACCCTGCCGTCATGATCCCTGTTGGTAGCAAAAAGGTCAGATCTTAAAAATATTTCAGACTAGGGTCAGATTTTGAATAGGTTTAAGAAAAGGGTCAAAACACGAAATTTAACGGGAGGGGGGGGGGGGAGGGGGGGGGGGGTGAGATGGGTCATGACACTACACATAGGTTTGATTGATGCGGCCAGAGCACTTTGACGTCTACTCTTGCTACATTCGATCATGTCGACAAATCCAAACATGGTTGGTAAAACATTATCACGTTAGACCGCATAGTCCATCACTTCTGGGCCCATATTACGCCGAGGGGCAGCCAATCAATGGGCAACAGCTCGTGCTAAGACGAGGTCAATCTCAATAGAAACACAGCAGGTCAGCAGTACACATGCGTTGCACAGGCACATTTGTTTGGTACTCCACACTACGCTAGACACGTTGAGCCTACCGCTAGGAATTCCGATTACTGTCGATGCATGCATGGCAGATAGCTGCCCGCGCGTCTGTGCCATTGGCCGGAGCGCATGCACGCCGTACGTGATGGGTCATGCATGCCTCCTGGCTCCTGGGTCCTTTGGAGAGCTAGCAGATCATTGCATCCCTGGCGTCGTCGGCCCGACCAAGTTTCAGCGGAATTCGACGATCAACAGGTGTGCATGCATGCACTGCCTGTGCCTGAAAAATGTTTGAACGTACGTGCACCGTGCACGCGGTCCATGGGTGTACTACGTACTACTAGCGTCCAGTTTCTCTCTCCTTGATGCCTACGCGTGCGCGTGTTGTTGCCGCGCCTCCCTCGCGGCTGCCCTCCTCTCCCTCTCACTCTACTCACTATCCCTCGCCGTCGCTCTGCTCACTGGAGAAGAAGGAAAAGTTCAAAAAGTTTCAGAGAAGCAGTGGACACAGTGATTTTTCCAGCGCACGCCTCGAGCACGAACTCGATAGTGTCAAGCTGTTACAACGGCACCGTGCGCACCGGGCACGCACCCACGCCTCCACTCGCATCCCGATCATGCCTGCGCTCTACGCGTTCTGACCGCGCCCGCGCCGCGCCCGAACGCGCTTCTCGCAGTGAGCCTCGCTGGATCGCACCCGATCAGCCTGCACGGCTCGCCAACAGACCCACACACACGCACGCCTACGGTGTACACTTGCACAACCACCCCGTGCACCACACGCACGCACGCACACACTACTCGCCGCGGACCCGACGCGCCCGACCCGGCCAGCTCGCGCCCATACACGCACTGGTCGTGTCTGGTGCATTGCCGCGGCTTATTAGCCCAACACTCGCGCCCTAAGCCGCGGCTCAGAGCAGCCCGGCGTCTTTGACGCCGTCGTCCACCAGCAGCGCACGCCCGGCGACCGGCTCCTTCCGCATCAAGGGACACTCCCTCTGAAGTGCCCTCTGACACCGCACTTGTAGCACTTCCCGCGACGATTGTCCCCGCCGCCTGAAGCCGTGCTCGCCGCGCCGTCGTCGTCGTCCTCTCCGCGTGCACCGCCCCGATGCTGCTCGCGCGCCCTCCACTGCACCGCCGTGAACATGAGCGAGCCGTCCGCTTCGCTGCCGTCTACGCAGCGCGCGCAGCGCCGTCGAAGCTTTAGCCGCCCAGTAGCGTCCTCGAACGCCATGGCGTCGGCGTCCTGAAGCTGCTCGATCCGGCCACCGCCGTCTGGTGATTCGGCACCGATCGGCGACTTCTTGACGAGGGCGGCGTCCTCCAGGGTCGAGCCCAACGCCGCGTAGCGCGCCGCCATCCCTCCGAGCCTGCCGACGAAGTCGTCCAGCGTCTCGGCGTCCTCCATGCGCAGGAGCTCGAACTCCCCGCGCAAAGTGCCCAGCCGCGCCGACCGCACACAGTCCGCGCCGACGAACCGTGCCTTCAGAGCAGCCCACACCTCCGCCGCCGTCTTCTTCGATGCCACCTGCAGCAGTAGGTCCTCGGCAAGCCTTGGCGAAAGGTGGCAGCAGCAGGCTTGTCCTTCTTGGCGATAGCGGCCGCGCCGCGTCCTCCGGCACGACCACCGCCTCCCACCCCGCCGCGCCGAGGTTGGCCTCGATCTTGATCGCCCACGCGGTGTAATTCACACCGGTGAGCTGTGGCACTGGCTGTGGCAGTGAACTGCCCGATCCGCCGGCGTACGGAACGATGGACATCGCCGGCGAGCTTCCTCCTCCACGTGGCTCTGATACCAAATGTTATTGTCGCGCCTCCCTTGCGGCTGCCCTCCTCTCCCTCTCGCTCTACTCACTATCCCTCGCCGTCGCTCTGCTCACTGGAGAAGAAGGAGAAGTTCAGAAAGTTTCAGAGAAGCAGTGGACACAGTGATTTTCCGGCGCATTTAACGCCCTCTTTCTTCCTCGAGCACGAACTCGATAGTGTCAAGCTGTTACAACGACACCGTGCGGCTTTATACCCTGAGCCAGCGCACCGGGCACGCACCCACGCCCCCACTCGCACCCTGATCGTGTCTGCGCTCTCCGCGCTCTGACCGCGCCCGCGCTGCGCCCGAACGCGCGCTTCTCGCGGTGAGCCTCGCTGGATCACGCCCGATCAGCCCGCACGGCTCGCCAACAGACCCACACACACACGCACGCCTACGGTGTACACTTTGCACGGCCACCCCGTGCACCACACGCACGCACGCACACACTACTCGCCGCGGACCCGACGCGCCCGACCTGGCCAGCTCGCGCCCATACACGTGCTGGTCGTGTCCAGTGCATCGCCGCGGCTTATTAGCCCAACAGCGCGTACGTCCCAGTTCCATGTCCAGTTCTCCACCAATAGATCATCCATGGCTGTATCTTTGCCGTCATTATGGATTTATGGGCCACAAGCACGCCGGCCTGAATGACTCATGGGATGATTAATTGGAAGTACTGGTAATCATGATCAAAACAGTGCACTTCATAAGCCTATGTACGTTCTTGCCGTGCCGTGCCGGTAATGCTTGTTCCATCATACTGATGCGCTGCTAGGTACTAGTGCTGCACAGTAATATTGCTAGCTAGGTTAGCTAATGAGAGCCCCAATCATTAATCATTAATCAACCCGTTCCGCCCGGAGCTTTGGCTCCGTCGGGGGCATCATGCATGATGCGTACGTACGCGCATGCATGCGGGACACGCGCGCGGGCCGATGGATCGAGACTCGGGCGTGCGTCGGCGATGCGAGCACCCGCACGGAACCGGCCGGCGGAAAGCAAGCGAGCCGGCCGATCGAGGCGGACGTACGCGACAGTGTCACCAGGTGATCTGACTTCGTGGCTCGCACATCACATGCAATTGCCGCGCATGCGTCCCGGCCGTCGTACACTCTTGATCTACGTGCGCGCAGCAGGCTCTTTCGCTTCATTTTGGTTTGGTTTGCCAGCGTGTACGTACGTGGAGCTCTGCGCGTGGTGGTGTCTGTCCTAACCGAAGCATAAGGCAGATTAGTTCGTAGTTACAAGAAGTTGATCGAATTAGTCCCGTAAAGATTAATCACCAGTTCACCAATCACCACAGACCAACCTTTTACACTGGTGTGGCTTGGCGTGTGGGTTTCTTCCAAGTCACATCACTCAACATGATAACAACCGCTGGGAGGAACAAGATATGATGTGTCGATCTGTTGATGGGATATCCTTTGGCACTCACAGTCTGCTAAAAGCAAAGCCTGTTTCAAACTTTCAATCCTCTAGATAGCTGTTGATCGTTCCGTCTTCCAGTCAAAACTCCTTTAATAACCATGTAAAATAAACAACTAATTAAACTCCACTCATAATTCTCCTACCGATTACAATTGCACCAGCTGTAGTCCTGTACCGCTCAGTGTTCGTGTGAAAGAAAACAATTAACACTTGAAGATATTGGAGGCAGCAAAATCTTCAGGGATCCTCTCTTTACAAACGTTGACTGGATCTGCATATATCGATCTAGGTATATATTCAGAGTCGTACACAGCCCATATATATTGATTATTGAGGTATATATTCAGTGCTCTACACCGCCCATGGTTTTACCAGCATCTAACAGAAACTTTCTGGTGACTTGTCGTCTCAGCTCTCACTCAACTTGTTGACATAGGCAGGCACGTTCAGTGGCGGAGCGTGACCAAAACACAAGGGGGGGGGGGGGGGGGGGGCCCAAAAATATAAAAGAAGGTAAAAAATGCATTAAAAAAGAAAAGTCATAGAAAAGATATAAGAGATAGTTTTGGACCAGTAAATTTGTTCACACAAATACAGCTTATGACAAATTAATTTTTGGAAATCTAAATGAATAAATTACCACCGCATCTCAATTCCCAGGGTGCACTTGGGGATTCAGGTCCAGGGAGTAGAGGCACGCCGGCGTCGACGTGCGGCTCCAGGGAGCATACCGCTTGTGATTTGTGAAGAAGGACATTGAGGATTTGAGGTTCAGGCAGTCCGGCACCGCGGCGTCGACGTGCAGCTCCGGGAGCATAGCCCTTGTGATTTGTGAAGAAGGGCATTGGGGATTTAAGGTTCAGGCAGTCCGGCGGAAAATGCCGCCGTCATCACCGTGGGCGGTTGTTGATTGCAGACTTGCAGTGATTAGGGTGTGCGACAGAGACAGTAACGTACATGAGAAAACGATTGTTTTGATCTCGTGTGTGGTGAAAGCTGCAGCTACGCTACGTTGTGAACAGCTGGGCCCAAGTGGTGTGTATTATACTAGTACTAATTACCATTTTGCAATTTTCAAAGGGGGGGTCGTGACCCCGTTTGATCTCCACGTAGCTCCGCCAGTGGGCACGTTGCCCAGGTGATGCTAGTGGACTATATAATTGGTGTATCTCACAGACTCACACTACAGGAGCCTGGCTCCTGACCCAGAGAGGAGGCGCGTATATACACTACTACAGTATAATATCAGGCGGCCAGGCCCCATTGCCCAATGATTCGGAGGCAGATCAGATCAAACATGGCGATGGCGTAAACGGCAACAGTGATCGAGTACGTGCGGTATCAGTTTGCATCCACTCGATCTATCCTACTGGGTAGAAGCTGAAGGGAAAGTTGGAGGAGAGCAGGGGGAGGGACGGTGAATTTTAGGGGTTTCTTTCAGAACAGTGAAAGGCTACATATTCCAAAGCTGCGTGCTTTGGCTCTGTTGCTGCCCCCGCTTTTGGCATCTGGGCTGGGGAAAAGAAAGGAGAGATCGTAACGGCGAGATGCTTCGCCGGATGGATGGATGGCAGGCAGGAGTAGACCCGTTTCTACTGTGGGAGAGATCGAGATGGCGATTCATGCTACCTTTTGCTGTACGTAGTTGCCTCTGCTGCATGTCCTCGCTCACTGCTTGCGGCCTTGCAGTCGCAGAAGGCGTGTCTGGACTCGAAGTCGGCGAAATGTCACTGCGGGAAAGGATAGTTCGTAGGGTTCAAAGGCATTGGGCGTACGTTGTTACCGCATATTTAGAGCTATAAAGGTGAGTAACCAATGCAAACAAAATAGCGTCTGTAGTCCAACGGTTAGGATAATTGCCTTCCAAGCAATAGACCCGGGTTCGACTCCCGGCAGACGCATTTTTTTTGTTTTGTTTTTTATGTCTCGCTTCATTCGACTGATTCAGTTCTCAGTTATTTTATTTTTACCGGAACTGGCGAGCTCACTCCTGTTCTTTTATGTGTCGCTTCATTCGACTGATTCAGTTCTCAGTTATTTTATTCCTATTCTACCGTCTTCTTTTTACATCACGTGTTCTACCGTATTCTTTTTTATGGACGATGGCATATTGACCATGCAATGCCTAAACAGAAAACCGTTTGCTGCTCTATTAGCAATCTACAAACAGAAAGCTCTAAATCCTTGTTAAAGGACATATCTGTAAAGTACTCCCTCCGCAAAGAAATATAAGAGCGTTTAGATTGTTTAGATCACTTATATTTCTTCACAGAGAGAGTAGCTCCCTGTAAAAGAAAAACACTTAATCTACATCCGCATGAAATCTACTACTACAAGTACTACTTGTAAAAATGTGAGTTTGATGAATTTAAATTAACCCAAGCGTTTAACTGCCTATATTCAATGTTCCACGTCGCCCTAATATGTACCGTCTTCTTTTTACATCACGTGTTCTACCGTATTCTTTTTTATGGACGATGGCATATTGACCATGCAATGCCTAAACAGAAAACCGTTTGCTGCTCTATTAGAAATCTACAAACAGAAAGCTCTAAATCCTTGTTAAAGGACATATCTGTAAAGTACTCCCTCCGCAAAGAAATATAAGAGCGTTTAGATTGTTTAGATCACTTATATTTCTTCACAGAGAGAATAGCTCCCTGTAAAAGAAAAACACTTAATCTACATCCGCATGAAATCTACTACTACAAGTACTACTTGTAAAAATATGAGTTTGATGAATTTAAATTAACCCAAGCGTTTAACTGCCTATATTCAATGTTCCACGTCGCCCTAATATGTACCGTCTTCTTTTTACATCACGTGTTCTACCGTATTCTTTTTTATGGACGATGGCATATTGACCATGCAATGCCTAAACAGAAAACCGTTTGCTGCTCTATTAGAAATCTACAAACAGAAAGCTCTAAATCCTTGTTAAAGGACATATCTGTAAAGTACTCCCTCCGCAAAGAAATATAAGAGCGTTTAGATTGTTTAGATCACTTATATTTCTTCACAGAGAGAGTAGCTCCCTGTAAAAGAAAAACACTTAATCTACATCCGCATGAAATCTACTACTACAAGTACTACTTGTAAAAATATGAGTTTGATGAATTTAAATTAACCCAACCGTTTAACTGCCTATATTCAATGTTCCACGTCGCCCTAATATGTATCAACCTTAATCTAGAAAACATTATTTGATTTCTACAAATATTCTTCATAATGAAATGAACTGCTCTCTCCGCCCTCAAACATACGTATCAGGCCACGGCCCATTGTTTGAACAAGAAAGCTGGGTGAAAATGTATTCCTGCTTTGAGGCCGTCTCAGGCCTGAAAATTAACTTCTCCAAGAGTGAGGTCCTGGTCACTGGTGTTGATGATGCGGAGGCCTTGCGAGTGACTAGGCTGCTTAATTGCTCCTTGGGCTCCTTCCCTTTTAAATATCTGGGACTCCCCATCTCTCATGTTATGTTACATTCTAAGGATTTTGCTCCGGCTGTTTCTAAGGTGGGATATGTTGGGGAACGTTGCAGAAAATTAAAAATTTTCCTACGGTTTCACCAAGATCCATCTATGAGTTCATCGAGCAACGAGTCATGGAAGAGTGATTGCATCTACATACCACTTGTAGATCGCGTGCGGAAGCGTTCAATGGAGCAGGGATGATGGAGTCGCATTTCGCCGTGATTCAGATCACCGATGACCTAGTGCCGAACGGACAGCACCTCCACATTCAACACACGTACGGAGCGGATGGCGTCTCCTCCTTCTTGATCCAGCAAGGGGGAAGGAGAGGTTGATGGTGATCCAGCAGCATGACGGCGTGGTGGTGGATGCAGCAGAACTCCGGCAGGGCTTCGCTAAGCAACTACGGGAGGAGGAGGAGGTGTTGCAGGAGGAGGGAGGCGCCCGGGGCTTATGGGTGCGGCCACCCCTCCCTCCCCTCCCTTTATATAGGTGCAAGAGAGGGGGGAGGGCGCAGCCTTGCCCTTCCTCCAAGGAAGGGGTGCGGCCAAGAGGGGAGGGAGGAGTCCATCCTCCCCAAGGCACCTCGGAGGTGCCTTCCCCCTTTAGGACTCTCCCCTTTTTCTTATATCTTGGCGCATGGGCCTCTTGGGGTTGGTGCCCTTGGCCCATATAGGCCAAGGCGCATCCCCTACAGCCCATGTGCCCCCCCGGGGCAGGTGGACCCCTTCGGTGGACCCTCGGACCCCTTTCGGCACTCCCGATACAATACCGATAACGCGCGAAACTTTTCCGGCGACCAAAATAAGACTTCCTATATATAAATCTTTACCTCCGGACCATTCCGGAACTCCTCGTGACGTCCGGGATCTCATCCGGACTCGAACAACATTCGGTTTGCTGCATACTCATATTCATACAACCCTAAGCGTCCTTTGAACCTTAAGTGTGTAGACCCTACGGGTTCGGAGACATCTGGAGACATGACCGAGACGGCTCTCGGGCAATAACCAACAACGGGATCGGGATACCCATGTTGGCTCCCACATGCTCCTCGATGATCTCATCGGATGAACCACGATGTCGAGGATTCAAACAACCCGTATACAATTCCCTTTGTCAATCGGTATGTTACTTGCAGAGATTCGATCGTCGGTATCCCAATACCTCGTTCAATCTCGTTACCGGCAAGTCACTTTACTCGTCTGCCGTAATGCATGATCCCGTGACGGACACTTGGTCACTTTGAGCTCATTATGATGATGCACTACCGAGTGGGCCCGGTGATACCTCTCCGTAACACGGAGTGACAAATCCGATCTCGATCCGTGACAACCCAATGACACTTTCGAGAGATACATAGTGCACCTTTATAGTCACCCGATTCACGTTGTGACGTTTGGTACACCCAAAGCACTCCTACGGTATCCGGGAGTTACACGATCTCATGGTCTAAGGAAGAGATACTTGACATTGGAAAAGCTCTAGCAAAGCGAACTACACGATCTTGTGCTATGCTTAGGATTGGGTCTTGTCCATCACATCATTCTCCTAATGATGTGATCCCGTTATCAATGACATCCAATGTCCATAGTCAGGAAACCATGACTATCTGTTGATCAACGAGCTAGTCAACTAGAGGCTCACTAGGGACATATTGTGGTCTATGTATTCACACGTGTATTATGATTTCCGGATAATACAATTATAGCATGAATAAAAGACAATTATCATGAACAAGGAAATATAATAATACTTTTATTATTGCCTCTAGGGCATATTTCCAACAGTCTCCCACTTGCACTAGAGTCAATAATCTAGTTACATTGTGATGAATCGAACACCCATAGAGTTCTCGTGTTGATCATGTTTTGCTTTCATGGAAGAGGTTTAGTCAACGGATCTGCGACATTCAGATCCGTATGCACTTTGCAAATTTCTATGTCTCCATCTTGAACATTTTCACGAATGGAGTTGAAGCGACGCTTGATGTGCCTGGTCTTCTTGTGAAACCTGGGCTCCTTGGCAAGTGCAATAGCTCGGTGTTGTCACGAGAAGAGTTTGATCTGCTCCGACTCATTGGGTATGACTACTAGGTCGGTGAATAACTCCTTCACCCAAAAAGCTTCATGTGCTGCCTCCGAGGCTGCCATGTACTCCGCTTCACATGTAGATCTCGCCACGACGCTTTCGCTTGCCTGCACCAGCTTCTTGCTCCACCATTCAACATATACACGTATCCGGTTTGTGACTTTGAGTCATCCAGATCTGTGTCGAAGCTAGCATCGGCGTAACCCTTTCTGACGAGCTCTTCGTCACCTCCATAAACAAGAAACATGTCCTTTGTCCTTTTCAGGTACTTCAGGATATTCTTGACCGCTGTCCAGTGTTCCTTGCCGGGATTACTTTGGTATCTTCCTACCAAACTCACGGCAAGGTTTACTTCAGGTCTGGTACACAGCATGGTATACATAATAGATCCTATGGCTGAGGCATAGGGGATGACACTCATCTCTTCTTTATCTTTTGCCGTGGTCGGGCATTGAGCCGAGCTCAATTTCACACCTTGCAAAACAGGCATGAACCCTTTCTTGGACTGATCCATTTTGAACTTCTTCAAAATTTTATCAAGGTATGTGCTTTGTGAAAGACCTATGAGGCGTCTCGATCTATCCCTATATATTTTGATGCCTAATATGTAAGCAGCTTCTCCAAGGTCCTTCATTGAAAAACTCTTATTCAAGTAGGCCTTAATGCTGTCCAAGAGTTCTATATCATTTCCCATCAGAAGTATGTCATCTACATATAATATGAGAAATGCTTCTGAGCTCCCACTCACTTTCTTGTAAACGCAGGCTTCTCCATAAGTCTGCATAAACCCAAACGCTTTGATCATCTCATCAAAGCGAATGTTCCAACTCCGAGATGCTTGCACCAGCCCATAAATGGATCATTGGAGCTTGCATACCTTGTTAGCATTCTTAGGGTCGACAAAACCTTCCGGCTGCATCATATACAGTTCTTCCTTAAGATAACCGTTAAGAACGCTGTTTTGACGTCCATCTGCCATATCTCATAATCATAGTATGCGGCAATTGCTAACATGATTCGGACGGACTTAAGCTTCGCTACGGGAGAGAAAGTCTCGTCGTAGTCAATCCCTTGAACTTGCCGATAACCCTTAGCGACAAGTCGAGCTTTATAGATGGTGACATTACCATCCGCGTCCATCTTCTTCTTAAAGATCCATTTATTTTCTATCGCTCGCCGATCATCGGGCAAGTCTGTCAAAGTCCATACTTTGTTTTCATACATGGATCCTATCTCGGATTGCATGGCTTCAAGCCATTTGTTGGAATCCGGGCCCGCCATCGCTTCTTCATAGTTCGAAGGTTCATCGTTGTCTAACAACATGATTTCCAGGACAGGGTTGCCATACCACTGCAGTGCGAACGTGTCCTAGTGGACCTACGAAGTTCAGTAGCAACTTGATCCGAAGTACCTTGATCATCATCATTAATTTCCTCTCCAATTGGTGTAGGCACCACATGAACATTTTCCCGAGCTGCACTACTCTCTGCTTCAAGAGGCAATACTTCATCAAGTTCCACTTTCCTCCCACTTACTTCTCTCGAGAGAAACTCTTTTTCCAGAAAGGATCCGTTCTTGGCAACAAAGATCTTGCCTTCGGATCTAAGGTAGAAGGTATACCCAATGGTTTCCTTAGGGTATCCTATGAAGACGCATTTTTCCGATTTGGGTTCGAGCTTTTCGGTTGAAGTTTCTTGACATAAGCATCGCATCCCCAAACTTTTAGAAACGACAGCTTAGGTTTCTTCCCAAACCATAATTGATACGGTGTCGTCTCAACGGATTTAGACGGTGCCCTATTTAAAGTGAATGTAGCTATCTCTAGAGCGTATCCCTAAAATGATAGCGGTAAATATGTAAGAGACATCATAGATCGCACCATATCCAATAGAGTGCGATTACGACGTTCGGACACACCGTTACGCTGAGGTGTTCCAGGCGGCGTGAGTTGTGAAATGATTCCACATTTCCTTAAGTGTGTACCAAATTCGTGACTTAAATATTCTCCTCTATGATCTGATTGTAAGAACTTTATTTTTCGGTCACGTTGATTCTCTACCTCATTCTGAAATTCCTTGAACTTTTCAAAGGTCTCAGACTTGTGTTTCATCAAGTAGACATACCCATATCTACTCAAGTCATCAGTGAGAGTGAGAACATAACGATATCCTCCATGAGCCTCAACGCTCATTGGACCGCACACATCGGTATGTATGATTTCCAATAAGTTGGTTGCTCGCTCCATTGTCCCGGAGAGCGAAGTCTTGGTCATCTTGCCCATGAGGCATGGTTCGCATGTGTCAAATGATTCATAATCGAGAGACTCCAAAAGTCCATCGGCATGGAGCTTCTTCATGCGCTTGACACCAATGTGACCAAGGCGGCGATGCCACAAGTATGTGGGACTATCGTTATCAACTTTACATCTTTTGGTATTCACACTATGAATATGTGTAATATTACGTTCGAGATTCATTAAGAATAAACCATTGACCATCGGAGCATGACCATAAAACATATCTCTCATATAAATACAACAACCATTATTCTCGGATTTAAATAAGTAGCCATCTCGCATTAAACGAGATCCAGATACAATGTTCATGCTCAAACTTGGCACTAAATAACAATTATTGAGGTTCATAACTAATCCCGTGGGTAAATGTAGAGGTAGCGTGCCGACGGCGATCACATCGACCTTGGAACCATTCCCGACGCGCATCGTCACCTCGTCCTTTGCCAGTCTCCGCTTATTCCGCAGCTCCTGCTGTGAGTTACAAATATGAGCAACGGCACGGTATCAAATACCGGGAGTTACTACGAGATCGGTAGCGTACACATCAATTACATGTATATCAAATATACCTTTAGTGTTGCCGGCCTTCTTATCCGCTAAGTATTTGGGGCAGTTCCGCTTCGGTGACCCTTCCCCTTGCAATAAAAGCACTCAGTCTCAGGCTTGGGTCCATTCCTTGACTTCTTCCCGGCAACTTGCTTACCGGGCGCGGCAATATCCTTGTCGTCCTTCTTGAAGTTCTTCTTACCCTTGCCCTTTTTGAACTTAGTGGTTTTATTGATCATCAACACTTGATGTTCTTTCTTGATTTCAACCTCTGCTGATTTCAGCATTGAAAATACTTCAGGAATGGTCTTCACCATCCCCTGCATATTGTAGTTCATCACAAAGCTCTTGTAGCTTGGTGGGAGCGAATGAAGGATTCTGCCAATGACCGCCTCGTCCGGGAGGTTAATGTCCAGCTGGGACAAAGCGGTTGTGCAACCCGGACATTTTGAGTATGTGCTCACCGATGTAACTGTTTTCCTCCATTTTACAACTATAGAACTTGTCGGAGACTTCATATCTCTCGACCGGGCATGAGCTTGGAAAACCATTTTCAGCTCCTCGAACATCTCATATGCTCCGTGTTGCTCAAAACGCTTTTGGAGCCCCGGTTCTAAGCTGTAAAGCATGCCGCACTGAACGAGGGAGTAATCATCAGCACGAGACTGCCAAGCATTCATAATTTCTTGGTTCTCTGGGATGGGTGCTTCACCTAGCGGTGCTTCTAGGACATATTGTTTCTTGGCTGCTATGAGGATGATCCTCAGGTTCCGGACCCAGTCCGAATAGTTGCTGCCATCATCTTTCAGCTTGGTTTTCTCTAGGAACGCGTTGAAGTTCATGGTGACATTAGCGTTGGCCATTTGATCTACAAGACATTTTGCAAAGATTTTAGACTATTGTCCATGATAATAAAGTTCATCTAATCAAATTATTTAATGAACTCCCACTCAGATTAGACATCCCTCTAGTCATCTAAGTGTTACACGATCCGAGTCGACTAGGCCGTGTCGATCATCACGTGAGACGGACTAGTCATCGTCGGTGAAAATTCTCATGTTGATCGTATCTTCCATACGACTCGTGTTCGACCTTTCGGTCTCCGTGTTCCGAGGCCATGTCTGTACATGCTAGGCTCGTCAAGTTAACCCTAAGTGTTTTGCATGTGTAAAACTGTCTTACACCCGTTGTATGTGAACGTAAGGATCTATCACACCCGATCATCACGTGGTGCTTCGAAACGACGAACTTTAGCAACGGTGCACAGTTAGGGGAGAACACTTCTTGAAATTGTTGTGAGGGATCATCTTATTTACTACCGTCGTTCTAAGTAAACAAGATGCATAAACATAATAAACATCACATGCAATTATATAGTAGTGACATGATATGGCCAATATCATATAGCTCCATTGATCTCCATATTCGGGCTCCATGATCATCTTGTCACCCGGCATGACACCATGATCTCCATCATCATGATCTCCATCATCGTGTCTTCATGAAGTTGTCACGCCAACGACTACTTCTACTTCTATGGCTAACACGTTTAGCAATAAAGTAAAGTAATTTACATGGCGTTCTTCAATGACACGCAGGTCATACAAAAAATAAAGACAACTCCTATGGCTCCTGCCGGTTGTCATACTCATCGACATGCAAGTCGTGATTCCTACTACAAGAACATGATCTCATACATCACAATATATCATTCATCATTCATCACAACTTCTGGCCATATCACATCACATGACAATTGCTGCAAAAACAAGTTAGACGTCCTCTAATTGTTGTTGCATCTTTTACGTGGCTGCAATTGGGTTCTAGCAAGAACGTTTTCTTACCTACGAATAACCACAACGTGATTTTGTCAACTTCTATTTACCCTTCATAAGGACCCTTTTCATCCAATCCGCTCCAACTAAAGTGGAAGAGACAGACACCCGCCAGCCACCTTATGCAACTAGTGCATGTCGACCGGTGGAACCGGTCTCACGTAAGCGTCACGTGTAAGGTTGGTCCGGCCGCTTCATCCCACAATACCGCTGAAGCAAGATAAGACTAGTAGCGGCAAGCAAGTTGAAAAGATCTACGCCCACAACAAAATTGTGTTCTACTCGTGCAATAGAGAACTACGCATAGACCTAGCTCATGATGCCACTTTGTTGGGGAGCGTTGCAGAAAATTAAAATTTTTCCTACGGTTTCACCAAGATCCATCTATGAGTTCATCGAGCAACGAGTCATGGGAGAGTGATTGCATCTACATACCACTTGTAGATCGCGTGCGGAAGCGTTCAATGGAACGGGGATGATGGAGTCGTACTCGCCGGTATTCAGATCACCGATGACCTAGTGCCGAACGGACATCACCTCCGCGTTCAACACACGTACGGAGCGGATGGCGTCTCCTCCTTCTTGATCCAGCAAGGGGGAAGGAGAGGTTGATGATGATCCAGCAGCATGATGTCGTGGTGGTGGATGCAGCAGAACTCCGGCAGGGCTTCGCTAAGCAACTACGGGAGGAGGAGGAGGGGGTGCAGGGAGGCGGGAGGCGCCGGTGGCTTATGGGTGCGGCCACCTCCCTCCCCCTCCCTTTATATAGGTGCAAGAGAGGGGAGGGCGCAGCCTTGCCCTTCCTCCAAGGAAGGGGTGCGGCCAAGAGGGGAGGAGTCCATCCTCCCAAGGCACCTCGGAGGTGCCTTCCCCTTTAGGACTCTCCCTTTTCTTATATCTTGGCGCATGGGCCTCTTGGGGCTGGTGCCCTTGGCCCATATAGGCCAAGGCGCACCCCTACAGCCCATGTGCCCCCCGGGCAGGTGGACCCCGGTGGACCCCGGACCCCTTCGGCACTCCCGATACAATACCGATAACTTGAAAACTTTTCCGGCTGACCAAAATAAGACTTCCTATATATAAATCTTTACCTCCGGACCATTCCGGAACTCCTCGTGACGTCCGGGATCTCATCCGGGACTCCGAACAACATTCGGTTTGCTGCATACTCATATTCATACAACCCTAGCGTCACCGAACTTTAAGTGTGTAGACCCTACGGGTTCGGGAGACATGCAGACATGACCGAGACGGCTCTCGGGCAATAACCAACAGCGGGATCTGGATACCCATGTTGGCTCCCACATGCTCCTCGATGATCTCATCGGATGAACCACGATGTCGAGGATTCAAACAACCCCGTATACAATTCCCTTTGTCAATCAGTATGTTACTTGCCCGAGATTCGATCGTCGGTATCCCAATACCTCGTTCAATCTCGTTACCGGCAAGTCACTTTACTAAATACCGTAATGCATGATCACGTGACCAGACACTTGGTCACTTTGAGCTCATTATGATGATGCACTACCGAGTGGGCGGTGATACCTCTCCGTAACACGGAGTGACAAATCCGATCTCGATCCGTGACAACCCAGCAGACACTTTCGGAGATACACGTAGTGCACCTTTATAGTCACCCAGTTATGTTGTGACGTTTGGTTCACCCAAAGCACTCCTACGGTATCCGGGAGTTACACGATCTCATGGTCTAAGGAAGAGATACTTGACATTGGAAAAGCTCTAGCAAAACGAACTACACGATCTTGTGCTATGCTTAGCATTGGGTCTTGTCCATCACATCATTCTCCTAATTATGTGATCCCGTTATCAATGACATCCAATGTCCATAGTCGGAAACCATGACTATCTGTTGATCAACGAGCTAGTCAACTAGAGGCTCACTAGGGACATATTGTGGTCTATGTATTCACACGTGTATTATGATTTCCGGATAATACAATTATAGCATGAATAAAAGACAATTATCATGAACAAGGAAATATAGTAATACTTTTATTATTGCCTCTAGGGCATATTTCCAACAGGATACATGGTTCTTCCCTGGCGAGGTAGATATAACACTAATGCTGGCAAAGTTGCTCTGATCAACGCCTGCCTCTCCTCCCTTCCTATGTTTCTAATGGGCTTACATCTTTTTATCACCGGCATTCATGCGGTTTTGACAAGCACAGGGGTGCTTTCTATTGGAATGCTGCTGACAATAGACGGAAATATAGGTTGGTCAAATGGAAACTCATGTGCAGGCCTAAAAACCTTGGGGGGTTAGGCATTATTAACAAGTTGGTTATGAACAAATATCTTTTAATCAAATGGTGGTGGAAAATCATGTCTAGTGGGGCCGGCTCTTTATGGTATTCGATTCTTAAAGCTAAATATTTTCCACATTCTAGCCCGATGTTTGCTGGGGCCCAGCGTGGATCTCAATTCTGGAAGGACCTTATTAGAGTTAGACCTCTGTTCTTGGAACATGTTAAGTTTATTGTTGGTAATGGCTCCTCGGTTCGGTTTTGGCTTGACTGGTGGTGTGGTGATACCCCTCTGGCTGTTAGCTTTCCTGTTCTTCTTTCGTACTGCCCTAACCCGAATATCTCCATCGCGGAGGTATCGGCTAATAATTGGGACCTGGCTTTCCGTCGATCCTTGTCTCCTGAAGAGTTGGAAGACTGGCAAAGACTCTCTGCCTTATTCCCTTTGCTCTCGAAGGCGTCGGATACGGTGGTCTGGCCTCATTCTTCCTCTGGTCGGTTTTCAGTTAAATCCTTGTACTCTAGGATCATTGGAGGTGTCCCTTCGAATAGGTTCTCCTGCATTTGGCGGTCCAGAGTTCCTCCAAAAATTAAAAGCTTTCTCTGGCAGGCCTTCAGAGGCCGTCTCCCCGCGGCTGACCAAATTCGTAAGAGAAAAGGGTCGGGCTCTGAGTTTTGTGCTCTTTGTGGTGCCTTGGAGGACACGAATCATATCTTTTTTCATTGCGTGCTTGCTAAGCTGGTCTGAAGTTGTGTCAGATCCTGGCTCCAGGTTACTTGGAACCCCTCCTCCTTTCCTGAGCTGAGAAACCTTGCCAAGTCGTTGGTTGGGTTGACTAAGAGGGTCTCCTGGGTTGGCCTGGGTGCGATTTGTTGGTCACTGTGACGATTAGGAACAAATTTACGATCGATCATGTCTTTCCTTCTAAGGCTGCTGACTGTCTATTGAAATCATGTATCTTCTTGCAACAGTGGAGATCAATGACTAAGGAGGACGACCGGGGAGCGCTGGACATGCTCATCTCTAAAATTCGGGCCTCGGCGTCATCTCTCTCTGGGCAGGGCCCTGAAGCCTGATCTAGCCTGTCGGTGGCTCTCCGTCTTCGATGCTGACTTCATCTTACTTTCATCCGGCCTGCGTGTCGTGTCTAGCAGGATGCCATGTATCCTTCATGCTTTCATGCTCCTGGTTCTTGTTTGTGCTAGTGTGGACTTTAGTGGCTTCGCCCCCGTGATGGTGTTTGGGCTTGTGACTCTGCCATGTGGCTTTATTTATAAAGTCGGGCTATGGCCTTTTTTCTAAAGAAAATGTATTCCTGCATCGATGGGGATGCAGTCTATGTTATGGACTGCATGATTGTAAAGGTTCCCCCGATCAAGCCGCAGCGTCTAGCCGAGCCACCCAAAATTGTGGTGCATGTGAATGAAAAATACTTAGAGCTCGATCAAAATAGTTGGGATGCAACGTCGCCCTAAACGCAACCGCATAAAAAAAAGGGTCGCCCTAAACGGCGACCCCTACGTGTGAGCCAGGCCCTTGCCGTGCTAAGAAGCTGAGATCCTTTGAATGGATATAAATGATGATGCCACTACAGTATACGTGCATCCGATGCAAAGTGATCATGAGGGTATCGGCGGACAACACAACTCAGATTCCCGGATGGCAAAATCTTACGCGGCATTCCTGTAACAACAAGGAAGAGTCATGTGGTTCGAGAAGACGAGGTAAAACTCTTCAAGATACATTGTACGTGCGTACATGCCGGAAGTGCTCTTTTCAGCTCGAGCTCACATGAGCTCGGGTAAATAGTAAAAAAAACTTTTTGTTTCAAAAAATCTGTTTCTTTTTAGCAAACATTGACAAATGTCTTGATAGCTTGCAAAGTTTCATCAGGATTTATATTCATGGAATACGTGACAAAATGGATGCATCAAAATGCTTGAAATAACATTGTTGGAGCCTTGATTTTTTTGCCATGTGTCCCACAAATGTCATCTGATGATGAAACTTTGCAAGCAATCAAAACATTTGTCAATATTCTAACAAAAATGAGTATTTTTTTTTATTTTTTTTCAATTTTACTGTTCACCCGAGCTCGCATGACCTCGAGCTCAGATTTTCCATAACCCCTTTCCCATTAACTGAAAAATGGAAATACCTCTGCCCACAACTAGCTCGAGTTCAGATTAACCGCGTCACGTACATGCATGCTTTCTTCTTTTTAGTAGAGCATGCGGCATTACTTTTGTTAGCTACTCATGCACAATTACTGTCTTTTTCTAGTGGAAATGCACGATTGCATTTTTTAAGAGAACGATTAGCTCTTTTACAGTACCCGGTAATCAATATGGACCCTCTATTCTCGAAATCCAACGGTGGTCATCCATCTATACCGCTCAATTGGACTAGCACCATCTCCCAGCAGTATTCAGTGGCACTGGGCGCTCGGCCTGCAGCAGCACGTGTCCTGTGAGGGCAACTTAGGAAGGGAGAGAAATTGTCCTGCCTCCCGAGTCCCGACGAAGTCGGCCCTTCCTCTTCCATTTCCCGCATGGCTGCACGCACGCCGGCACGCGCCCATCGGAGCCCAGATCTGGCATCCACCCCTTCCTCTATCGCGCGGCCGCCGATGCATGTCGTCTTCTTCAGGAAATCGCGTCCCTTTCCTCGGCCATGCTAATGGTCAGGCACTCCGGCAGGATGGTACAGTTGTCCGAGCCATTATACTTTTTATCTACGGGGAGTAGCCTGTACTGACGAGGACGAAGCCGTGCGTGTAACGGTGTGCGGGCAATGTGTACCCCGGCGGGAGATGCGCCTGGATATGCAGCGACGCAGCAGCGAGGTCGACGCGCGCGGGCGGAGGGTGGTGGCTGGAGCACTCGCGGATACAGCGATACGACGGCGAGTTTGTTGATGGCGCAGTCGGCGGCAAGCAGGGCGACCGCCGACGGCACAGGGCCCGCGGTTTTTCTTTTTCCAAGTACAACGAACAGACCGATCGCGGATGGGCTGAAACCGACTAAATTATCCTCACAAAATCAACGGTTGATGATTTTATACTGCTTCATCCCCTCCATAGCAGTATAGGGTACCATAAAAAAGCTCTCCTTTTTAGAGCAGGATCCACGATTTACTGGCAGTCTGGCACTAGGAAATCAAGAGAGATCACTTTGGTCGGCCCGTTTTTCTTTTCTTTTTGGAATCATGTCAGCCCGTTTCAAAGACTAAAGAAACCTCATGTCGGCCCGTTTCGGACTTACGGGCCTCTCATGAGGCTAAATAATGATCAGTTTGCGCCATATGGGCGAGCCTCTCAACTCCCAAATGCCGAACGTACCCAGAGGAGTCTCGTCTAGGTCAGGAGCAGAGCGGCGACGGCGGCAGGGCGATCAGCCGCGCCGGCTTGCCGAACATGGAGGCGGGTTCGGAGACGACGGACGAGGCGGGACCGAGATGGCCGGGGGAGTAGGAGAACGTCGAGGAAGATCACAAAGACGGAGTATCCATCGGTGCTTTGGACGTGATGGATGCCGCGATGAATCAGGTACTAGAGGAGCAAATGGAGGGGCTGGTGGCGAGGTGGAACGCCGAGAACCCCGACGCGACGCCACTCGTGGTGGAAGCGCTCACGGAGTAGCAGCGAGAGTCGCTGGAGCGAGAGTATTTGGCCAGGGAGGTGTTGATTGGTCAGGCGTACGTGGATAAGATGGCGGCGGAAGACATGGCGAGGCGGGAGATGGAGGAAACTAATCCGAAAAAGGATCCCGACGAGCGGTCTTACCAATATTACCAAGAGAACTGGGAGTGGAAATATGCCAAAGAGTTCGGCTCCTTCGAGGCCACGAGTAAGCTGATATCTCAATGAACCTCTATTTGTTGGTTGTTTTGCATCGGCACTGAAACCTGTCAAATCCACATTTGTTTCTTTTCTCAGCATTTGGATTGCTCCTGTGGTGTTGTTTTTTTTTTTTGATGCGTCAACGGCGGGCTTACACCGGTCTGAACCATATATTACTTAAAAGAGATGTTTACACAGGAGGTTACCAGGGGGTTGCGAGAGGGGAGAGAGAGGTGGGGGGGGGGGGGGTGTGGTCAAAGATTACATAGCATTACAATCTCGCGGCAATGCTTGACAACATAGAGCCCCATTCTTGGAGGAGCGATTTGCGCCGGGCATTCTTGCATCGTTGAGACCAAAGCTTGAGATAATCCGTCGCAACCCTAGCAATGTGATGAATGTGCAGGGTCTCATGGCGAAAGACCTTGGCGTTTCGGCGCTTCCATGTGTTCTAGAAGATAGCGATGAGAACTGTAGAGCGAACTTTATCCCTCGGGGCCATCCGCCAGATATCTGCAATGTCGTTTGGCGAGCCCTTGTAGAGGCTGTCGAGCTCATCCCAAAGCGGCCGTAGAGAGGGGCAGCGGAGGAGGAGGTGAGTGATACTCTCGCAAGTGCCACAGAGCGGGCAGGCATCCGAGGTAGCGATGGAGCGACGCAGCCTTCGTTCATTAGTGTATACACGATCCTTGTGAGCCAGCCACATGAATAATCTACACTTGTTGGGCGCATAGTTCTGCCATATCGCATCTGCCATTGGGTCTGTCGGGTGTTCATTCCAGACCGCCGCGTAGGCCAGACTTGTGGAGAGAGCTTTGCCCTCCCGCCTGCAAACCCTTTTATTGTCCACCTGCGGGTCCAAGTTAACTGTAGCCATAATATTACGCAAGGTAGCCAGTTCGTTCTCCGCTACAAGGGATAACCGAGGCGCAAGATCAAGGTTTAGCTCTGGCGAGTCCAGCACCCACGTGACCGAGGCCGATTGCCTATTGGAGTGTGGGTAAAGCGCAACATATTGGCAGGCGAGAGTAGTCTGGGTGTTTGGGAGCCAAAGGTCATTCCAGAATGAGGTGGTGGCCCCATTCCCAAGATTGACCGAGGTGATGGACCTGAAGAAGTCTATATGTTTGATAATATCGCGCCACACTGGTGAAGCGTAGGAATCCCCAGCTCCCAAATCCTGAGTAGGGGACCAGCCATATTTGTTAACCAGGTAGGATGCTGCCGGAGTAGAGTTAGAATCGTGTAGCTTTGACAGGTGTCGAAGAAGAAGGCATACATTCATGTGTTTGAGAGAGGAGAAACCTAGACCCCCATTTTTGAACGGAGCGCACACTAGGTCCCAGGCCACTTTGCACTGCCCTCCAGTGGTTTTATCTTGGCCCGACCAAAAGAAGGCCCTGCAACGTTTGTCAATCTCCTGAAGCGTCCCTATAGGCAGCAGGAGCGCGCTCATAGCATATATGGGAAGGGCACGAAGAGCCGCCCGAACTAGAATCGCCCTCCCTACTAAGGATAGCAGGAGGCCCCGCCATCCAGCCAGCCTACGGTCAATTTTATCGATCAAAAAGCAAAAGGCTGAGATGTTTAGTTTGGAGGTGGACAGTGGCAAGCCAAGGTAGGACTGCGGGAAACTGGCGACCGCACAACCGAGGTTCCACTAGTGCAGAACTGGGCAATAGCACCAGTTCGTAAGGCCTTTTAGTGTCGGTTCCATAACCGGCACTAAAGTGTGGGCACTAAAGCCCCCCCCCCCTTAGGTTCGTGCTAAAGGGCAACCATGTGGCATGAGCCAGCTCCGGGGGCCTGGAGCCCTTTAGTACCGGTTGGAGGTTTGGGGGGTTTTTAGTTTTATGATTTCTTTTTCATTTAATTTTGTGTTTCCATTTTAATTCTTTTTCGTTTGCTGATATTTTACGATACTACACATTGTACACATTATGCATATATATATATATATATATATATATATATATATATATATATATATATATATATAGAATTTCTAGTAGAACCAATCATGCATATATATATCATCAATGTCTCACAAACCACCATATTAATTAATTCACACATACACACATGTATAGCTATATACAATTTCTCCTACATATGCATGTTGCCTTCGGAGCCAGTGGCATTAGCCTAATTGGTGCCTTCGGAGCACGATGACAATTGGAAGTGGTTTTCATGGGGGTGGTAGCGGGTAATAGTATTCTCCCTTCGGATTTATGACCTAGTCGAGCAAAAATCCTGCTATTTCCTCTTGAAGTGCTTCTCTGGCGCTCCGTTTCTAGGAGCTTGTCCCGCACCTCTGTGAACTGTTAAGAAGGAGATCAATATGCATGTGTATTAGTTGTGTGACTAGATATCGATAATGGTGTAAAAATTGTGAATAGTGTTACGACAAGCGTACCCATTCCTATCTTTGAGATCTGCTCCTTTCGGACGCCATCATGCGAATGTTCTCGCAAACGCAGAATGCACACAGATCAGTCCCTACCGCTTCAGGGCCTTTACGAGAATGGAATTTGATCAGATAATAATTAATCAAACATGATAATTAAAGAGATGGCAGCTAGCTAGCTAGCTATTACTACTTAATTACTTACCTTGGGTGAAACCATTTAAGCTTTTTCCATTCGCCTTGGTGACGCTGATGAACCTTGCCCAAGCCCTGCCCGCCGACAAAGAAAATGAATAAAGGGGTTATTAAATAGTTCATATCATGAAATGACGAACTAAATAGGCCGAGATATATAGTTAATAATGATTGAAATTACCTGTTGACTATCCCAAACAAGATGTTGTAGTCAGTATTTGCTTTGAGTAGTGAGTCCAGTATTTCAACTGTTAAAGGCCAACTTTAATGATACACAAGATACAGTGAAATCTGCATGCACACACGTTTGCATGTCTTAATTAAGCGGGCATATGTAAGCAAAAACATGTAGCTAGCTAGTAGGCAAAAACAGAGAATTTGTAGTACAAGACAGTGTGACTCCTTTGGAAGTTGGAAGGAAGTAGTATATCTCCATTGTATTTGAGGCGCTTCAAGAACTCTAGCATGTTGTCCTCTACGGCCTTTTGATGATGTGGATTTATTAGCCATGTGTATTCATTAACGGTGTTTGGGTCAATGAACCCAATGCCAAAGCGTCCACCTTTTCTCATTTCATACATCTTCATCCTGCATAATACCACAGAAAAGAATATAGTGAGGATAATTACAGGTAATGATTGATCAAAAGGATCACTACAGCTAGCTTGAGACTTAAATTACAGAAAGAAATCACTTACAGACAATAGCAACCGACGATAGATTTGTCGAGTGCGTCTTGATTGTATAACTGAAACAGTTCAGAATACTCAACGGACAGAGCTTTCTCATGGAAGTAATGCTCCTCCTTGACATTCACCATGAGGGACACTCGATTGGAAATCTTGGTAATGTTCATGTACCATTGATGCAATTCATACATTCTCGTTGGGAGGTTCTTGACCTTATGCAGCTCGACCAAAGGTTGGCGGACATATTTCCATTTTATTTCATCCTCTGTAAGCACATGCATGGGCTCGATCTCGAGGAGTTGTCCAATGATGATGTTGAGAACTTCAGCCTGCATTATATGGTCCTTGGTTATTACCACATTGCCCACCTCGAACGTAAACTGTTTGCCCACAATAATATTGGGTGCAGCGTCTTGTCACATGTTGTTGGCACAACAAGCGAGGGATCGATTGCGCCTTTGTTCTCCCAGCTGGGGAATGGTTTTCCCGCATTTTTTGACAGCTGCTTGTTGTTTGCTCGATCCCGAGCTCGCCTCCTTACGTAGACGTGATCGATTTAACTTCCTGATGTGGCGCTCATAGTCCGTGTCAACAGGCTTGGGAGCTGGTGGTTGAGTCATACGAATGAAGTGGTCAATTGTTTCCTCAGGCACTTTCTCCCTTGGCGGCGGTGGCGGTTTCGGTGCAAAATGGGCTTCCACCTGGGCCTTCGATATGGCTGCGTTTTCCTCCTCGGACCTGTCATAAGGCCTCTGCGGAAGAGGCGTGAGGCTTGGACCATATATATATCGCTTGCCTCCTTTGTACTTCAGTACTACCTCGACTCGTGCCGCCACGCACCATAGCTGCGGGTGTCTCTTCTGCGATTGCCGAGGCGGCGGAGACGGCCGACGGGGCTGAGTTGGACGAGGAGGAGTGGCTCAAGCTGTGCGGACTTGGAGGAGGAGTGGTGCGAGGTTGTGCGGACTTGGAGGAGGTGGACGTCGGCTGTGGCGGACTTGGAGGAGGAGGTGGGTGACACTTTGCGGACTTGGAGGAGGAGTGGCTCGACACTTTGCGGACTTGGTGGACTTGCAGGAGGCGGGAGTCTGCTGACTCGGTGGCGGACTTTGACGAGGAGTCGGCCGACGGTGTCGGTGGCCTTCGAAAGATGATGCAATCCTTTTTCCATAGGATGATATGATGTTTGGCCTCTCCGAGAAAGTGCTCGCCGTCACCTCCAGGAATGTCAAGCTGTAGCTCCGAATATGGGTCCCCCACCTCATCAACCAAGACACGAGCATAGCCCGCTGGAATCGGGTTGCAATGGAAGGTTGCCTCGGGGGGATTTGTAAAAGCAACGGCGTCCGCCACCTTCATGGATATGTTCTTCATTTTGACGGGTAGCTCGCAGGTAGTGTTATCCGTGATGTCATCCACGGGTATCTATCCAGCATTGCGTCGTCTGGGCGGAACCCACGCTGCTTCTCGGCATGGATGGGGCGGTGCTATCCAATGCTGGATCATCCGCTAGCTGCTGCCTTGAGACCCCCTTTGCTGGCTAAGTGAGTCGATCTGCTCCTGCTGCCGCTGGAATTTGCCGGCCAATTCCGCTTGACTTGCTTCTAGTCCTTGAAGGCGTTCATAGTCCCGCTTCCTCTGCTCCTCCTCCATCTTCCTCTTCTTCTCCTCCGCAATCTTCTTTCTCGCACGGGTTACGTAGTCGTTGTTCGATCTGAAAATCCCTCATACCACGGAATAGCGCCCTTGCCTCGTGTTCTTCACGGGTGTTCAGGATTTCCCGAGCACGCGTAAGCTCGTCGTTCTCTCTGTTGGGATGGAACACCCCGATCGTGCCTCTTCTATTGCAACAAGTATCGCATCGTCGGCTCCTTCAGACTTGCCCTCGTCGAAACATTGCCTGTCTTCGGGTCCAACTCCCCCCCATGCGCATAGAACCAAGTCCTGCACCTGGGGGGCCAGCTCTTAGTAACCGGAGTGACACCTGCAACCTCCATCTCTTTCTCAAACTTATCCCACTTAGGCATTGCCACCGCATAGCCACCTGGCCCCAGCTTATGGAACTTATCCTTTTTTCGGCATTCTTCTTGTTTATTCTCTACCGTTCCTTAGCTAATTCTGAATCCTTGAATTTCACGAAATCGTCCCAATGAGCACGTTGGTTCTCTAGTGTTCCCTCGAATACTGGAGTCTTCCTTCCTCCCTTGACGTACTTGTCCCATTCCACGATTCTTGTGGTTCTTGAATGCAACCGCCATCTTCCTAAGAGCAGCGTCCTTGACTTTCTGCACATCTGCTTCTGTGAAATGATCTGGCAGGGTGAAATGTTCCATGAGAGTATCTCAAAGCAGATCTTTTTGTCTTTTGTCGACAAAAGTAACATCTGGACGTGGAGCAGCGTCCTTTTGTCTTTTTGTCTTTTGTCTTTTGCTGGCTCTCTCCATTGTCGAAGGGAAACCGGGAGTTGGTCCTTCACAACAACTCAAGACCGACGAAACGAACTTGTCCGCAATCTTCTTAGGCGCTAATGGTTCGCCATTAGGTCTGATTGCCTCGATATTGTACTTTACGCCCTCCTTCAACTTTTTGTTCGGGCCTCGTTTCGTCCTTTTGCTCAAGATTTGCTCGATCCGGATGGCTGAAAGAACAAAAATCGATTCATTAATATATCTTCAAGTCATTTAAAACATGTGATGATCACCAGATGCCTGCTTATATAAATATATATACCTCGCCGGTCTTTGTTGTTTCAAGATCAACATTTTCTTCGTCATCATCATAATCATAGTTCATGACTTCATCAATTCGGTCGTCGCGATCGAATATCATATCACCCTCTCCGGTGTTGTTTAGAAATTGGGAGCCGTCATAATCTTCTTCATTACGATCATCATCGACCCGTGAGGATGGCGTATCATATCAAACATGGCCTGTTCTCCTCTCTCACCGGTATTGTCCGCCATAGCTTTTATTTAACTAATCCAAAAGAAATATAAAACAATTTAGTATTCAAATTACATCGTCTCGAATAATAGATATAATCTCGAATACATTGTCTCGAATAATAGATATAATCTAAAAACATCGTCTCGAATAATAGATATAATCTCGAATACATCATCTCGAATAATAGATATAATCTCGAATACATCACTGGCTAGGTAGCTAATAAAGATCGAATACTACAGAAGAATCTAGGACACTCATGGTTCTGCGGCGCTGGCTGTGGACACCCAAAGAGAAGGAACCCTCACAGGATCATAGCTGAAGTGAGATCCTCAAGAAACTGCCAGTATTGGAGAACCTGCCGCCCTCTAACGCAACCATGTAGCGATGGGCGTGCTCGTCCTCCTCCCCGACACGGGCGACGTACCACCTCCGGCGGGCCGCTCGCTCTGCACCAAAATCGCCCACGTGAACGCCACCAAACGAGATCGTGGTCGACGACGGGACCCGGGGCCGGGTTCCTCATCAAGCGGCGCCCCTCGAGCAGCACCTCCAGTGCCAGCCCGTGAGCCCAGTCCGGACATGGGTCAGCCGGACGTCGTCGCGAACGTGTCGACGGCGAGGATGCGGGTCGGGCATCGTCGAGAACAAATACTAGCTATATGCCCGCAAAAAGTAACATTTTTTAATGATTGGATTTTGATAACTAAAATTTCTAACATTTCTATATAACTAACATTTCTATAACATTTCTAACAATGCTATATATAACTAACATTTCTATAACATTTCTAATATTTTTAACTAAAAACAGAAAAAAATTATAACATTTCTATATATATAACTAACATTTGCATAAAAATTCTAACATTTCTAACTATTCTAACATTTCTAACTATTCTAACAATTCTAACATTCCTAACTATTTCTGAAAAACAGAGAAATTTCTAACAATTTCTAAAAACAGAAAAATTTCTAACTATTTGTATAACTAAAAAACAAAAAATGTATGTGTGTGTGTGTGCGCTCACCGTGGCGAGGGACGATGGGGCGGCGACGGGGACGGGCGTGGCGACGGGACGGCGACAAAGGCGACGACGGGATGACGACGAGGGGACAGGGACGGGCGGCAACGACGGGACGGGACGGACGGGTTGGCCAGCGGCGACGGGATCGACAGGCGGGCGCGACGACGGGACGGGACGACGGACGGGCCGACGGGCGGCGGTGACGACGGGGACGACGGGGACGGGGACAACGGGGCGGCGACGACGGGGACGGGGCGGCGACGGGCGGCGACGAGGATGGAGACGACGGGGCGGGCGACGGTGCAGAGGAGAAGAAGCCGATGAGAAAACTGAAATTTTCGTAAGTGTTGATTATAGAGGAGGGGCCTTTAGTACCGGTTTGTACCACCAACCGGGACTAAAGGCCAGTTTGGGCCAGCCCACGCGGCGGGAAGCGACCCCCTTTAGTACCGGGTGGTGGCACAAACCGGTATTAAAGGCCCCCCCTTTAGTACCGGTTTGTGCCACGACCACGATACTAAAGGGGTGCGCTGGCAGCAGTGCGGCAAGTTTAGTCCCACCTCGCTAGCCGAGGGGCCACCGTGACCGGTTTATAAACCCCCGTGCGGTCGCTCTCTCGAGCTCCTCTCCAAAGCAGGCCTAGTGGGCCTACGTGTTCTTTGTTGTCCTGTGGGCCCACTTGGCCTTTGCGGGCCCGCATCCTGGCCCAACAACAGGTTGGGTTTCTAGTCGTATGCAGGTCGCTCTGGCCTAGTAGGCGGGCTTTTTTATTTTTTTGCTTTTTTTATTTTTGTGTTGTTTTTTTGTGTATTCAGAGTTTCTTTGTGAATATTTTTCTTTAGGTACAAAAAATTACAAACTTTCTGTTAGTGCCCGTAGTTTTCAAATTTGAATAGTTTAAATTTTGAATTATTTGAAATTAGTGTGAATCACTAGTTTGTGAATAATTTAACTTTAAAAATCAGTAAAGGCATGAAAGAATTTGTTTGCACATCGAATTTCTTCGCGTTTCAAATGCCAAAACACATAACTACCCTAACTATTACAGAGATTCCCCTCTGGGTGTGAAACACAGAAGAAAGTGATGATAGTGAAGCCGATCACATCCTGATCTTTGGGTGTGTAACTTTTTCTTCGCGTGTGTCCCTCTGCTACCGTAACCATGGAAAATCTTCATCATTTAACGGGATGCTCGGGTCAATATTCACTGTGAATGGAGCAATTTCATCAAACTTTTCATAATCTTCCGACTTGTCTGTCTTGTCATCCACTCCCACGATGTTTCTCTTCCCGTAAAGAACTATGTGCCGCTTTGGCTCATCGTAAATGACGATGCATTCGCTTCCTTATCTTTTCTTTTTCTTGGCTTGGTAGACATGTCCTTCACATAGAAAACCTGTGCCACATCATTGGCTAGGACGAATGGTTCGTCTGCATACGCAAGATTGTTGAGATCCACGGTTGTCATTCCGCATCGCTGGGTCTTCCGTTACCCGCCTACCGTGTCATATTGACCCATTTGCACCGAAACAAAGGGACCTTTAAACCACGTCGATAGTCAAGTTCCCATATGTCCTATATATAACAATAATATGTTTCCTTTCCGTCTTGGTTTCTGCATCAAAGCAGACACCACTGCTTTTGGTTGGTGCTCTTCTTATCTTGGGCGATCGTGTAAAATGTATTACCATTTATCTCGTATCCTTTGAAAGTCATTATATTCAAGATGGTAATCGGGACAACAAGTACAGGTCATCTTCAATAGAGGTGTCATGCATGGTATGCGTATACGCAACCAGTGGCGAAACTCTGGTTTGTTCACGTGTAATCCGGTCATCGACCGCTCCGGGTGTTTGGAGCGTAGCAAATTCTTGTGTTCATCCATATACGGAGCCACCAAGGCGGAATTCTGTAGAACTGTAGTGTGCTTCGGTGAGAGAATGTCCGTCCATACATATTATTTGTTCCCCTCCTAGCGTGCCTTTTCCATCCAGTCTGCCCTTATGCATGATTCAGGAACACCAATCGGCTTAAGGTCAGGAATAAAGTCAATACAAAACTCAATGACCTCCTCATTTTGATGGCCCTTGGAGATGCTTCCTTCCGGCCTAGCACGGTTATGAACATATTTCTTTAAGACTCCCATGAACCTCTCAAAGGGGAACATATTGTGTAGAAATACAGGACCCAAAACGTTAATCTCTTCGCATAGGTGAACTAGGACGTGTGTCATGATGTTGAAGAAGGATGGTGGGAACACCAACTCAAATCGACAAGACATTGCACCAAATCATTCTCAGTAACCTTGGTATGATTTCTGGATCGATTACCTTACGAGAGATTGCATTGAGAAATGCACATAGCTTCACAATGGCTAATCGAACGCTTTTCGGTAGAAGCCCCTTAATGCAACCGGAAGCGGTTGCGTCATAATCACGTGGCAGTCATGAGACTTTAGGTTCGGAACTTTTCTCCGCCATGTTTATTATTCCCTTTATATTCGACGAAGCCGACGGTACCTTAATATCGAGCAGGCATTCAAAGAAGATTTCCTTCTCTTCTTTGGTAAGAGCGTAGCTTGCATGACCACGATGTATGCCGTCTTCTCCGTGCATACGTTGCTGGTCCTCCGTGCCTCGTGTGTATCTTTTGTCTTCCCATACACGCCCAAGAAGCCAAGCAGGGTCACGCAAAGATTCTTCGTCACGTGCATCACGTCGATTGCGGAGCGGACCTCTAGGTCTTTCCAATATGGCAGGTCCCAAAATATAGATTTCTTCTTCCACATGGGTGCTTGGCGTCCGTCGGCGTCCTTGAACAGGTTGTCCGCCAGACCCTTTCCAAATATCACCTTCAAATCCTTGACCATATCATGTACATCAACACCAAAGACGGTGGCGAGGCTTCGTCCGGTGATCCGCCTCACCTTTGAAATGCTTGCCTTTCTTTCTTACGGGATGCTGCTCGGAAGAAATCGATGATGTCCTGGTACACATTCTTCTTACAACTATTCAAATATATCTTGTCAAGATTATCATCCAAACAGTGCGTGCATCCGCGGTATCCCTTGTTTGTCCGTCTCCGAAGGTTACCGAGAGCAGGCCAATCATTGATGGTCACGAACATCAACGCCTTTTAGGTCAAATTCTTCCCCATGTGCTCATCCCACACACGTACACCTGTTCCACTCCACGGTTGTAAGAGTTCTTCAACTAATGGCCTTAGGTACACATCAATGTCGTTGCCGGGTTGCTTAGGGCCTTGGATGAGCACCGGCATCATAATGAACTTCCGCTTCATGCACAACCAAGGAGGAAGGTTATACAAACATAGAGTCACATGCCAGGTGCTATGGTTGCTGCTCGCTTCCCCAAAAGGATTAATGCCATCTGCGCTTAGACCAAACCATACGCTCCTTGCGTCATCCGCAAACTCCTTCCCGTACTTTCTTTCGATTTTTCTCCACTGCGACCCGTCGTGGGTACTCTCAACTTTCCGTCTTTCTTACGGTCTTCTTCGTGCCATCGCATAGCCTTGGCATGCTCTTTGTTTTGGAACAACGCGTTTCAACCGTGGTATTATAGGAGAATACCACATCACCTTGGCAGGAATCTTCTTCTGGGCGCCGCCTCGACATCACCAGGTCATCGCGGCTGATCTTATAGCGCAATGCACCACATACCGGCAAGCGTTCAAATCCTCGTACTCACCGCGGTAGAGGATGCAATCATTAGGGCATGCATGTATCTTACGCACCTCTAACCATAGAGGGCAGACAGCCTTCTTTGCTTCAGACGTACTCTCGGAAATTCGTTGTCCTTTGGAAGCATATCCTTTATCATTACCAGCAACTTTCCAAATCCCTTGTCGATACACCATTCTACGCCTTCCATTGCAGCAATTCCAGCAGTGGTGCCCAGCTTTTTCTTGTCACCTACGCAATTCGGGTACAACAATTTTTTGTGATCCTCTAACATGCGCTGCAACTTCTTCTTCTCCAAATCACTTGTGCAGTTTCTCTTTGCATCGGCAATGGCCCGACCTAGATCATCAACAGGCTCATCTGATGCCTCTTCTTGACTTCTTCCCGCATTGCCGCTCAGCTTCTTCCCGCATTACCGGCTCAGCTTCTTCCCCATTGTTGTATCATCGTATTCAGGGAACCCATGGCCAAGATAGCTGTCGCCGTCCTCTTCTTCTTCATTGTCTTCCATCATAACCCCTCTTTCTCCGTGCTTGGTCCAAACATTATAGTGGGGCATGAAACCGGACTCAAACAGGTGGACGTGAATGGTTCTTGACGTAGAGTAATTGCGACCATTCTTACAGCCAGCACATGGACAAGGCATAAAACCATCCGCCCGCTTGTTTGCCTTAGTCGCAAGCATAAAAGTATGCACGCTCTCAACGAACTGGGGAGAGCATCGGTCATCGTACATCCATTGCCGGCTCATCTTCATTACACAACACCGAATAGACCAAATTAATACAAGTTCATACATAAAGTTCATACAACACTTAAATGCAACAAACAAATAACTCTCTAGCTAAAGCATTTAAATGCAACAACAAATGCGATCAAGATCGCAACTAAGGTAACAATTGATCCAACAGCATAATGGTACCAAGCCTCACTATCGATGGCATATTTTCTAATCTTTCTAATCTTCAAGCGCATTTTCTCCATCTTGATCTTGTGATCATCGGCGACATCGGCAACATGCAACTCCAATTCCATCTTCTCCCCTCAATTCTTTTCAATTTTTCTTTTAAGTACTCGTTTTCTCTTTCAACTAAATTTAACCTCTCGACAATAGGGTCGGTTGGAATTTCCGGTTCACATACCTCCTAGATAAAAATATCTATGTCAACTTGATGGGCATAGTTTGTCATAAACACGAAATGCAACAAATAGTTTTAAAAGAGAATATACCACATCCGAATCATAACAAGGACGAGGGCCGACGGGACGGATATCAAAACCATGGCACAATGTATAACAAACAACTGACTGGAAAGATAATTATACGAGTAACTATAAATCCAAATCACACAAATATCAAATAGTTATAAAAAAATTCATGAACAAGAGGCTCACCACAAGGTGGTGCCGTGACAGAGACGGTGCGAGGCGATCGACGGTGGTTACGACGGAGATTTAGAAGGCACTAAGTAAAACACACCTACATATGCAAACTAAGTGTTATTTTGACCTCAAATTGCATATAAATCAAATACTACCACATAGAATTCCTCCCAAATTACTAAAACCCACAATTAATCACTATATAAACCAATGCAAGAGCTAATCTAGCAATGAGAGATGAAAGGACAAAGTTGCTAACCTTGGTGATCATTTGAATGGATGGGGCCTGCAAATCTTGACAAATTTGCGGCAAATTTTGTGATGAACTCGAGAGGAAGAAGGGAAGAACAGAGGAGAGGGAGAGGGAAAGGGGAAGAACAGTGCGGGTGGATGAAGGGTTTATATGGGGCGACCTTTTAGTACCGGTTCGTGCCACGAACCGGTACTAAAATGCTGGAAGGGCCCCACTCGACAACATCCTGCCACCACTTTATTTAGTACCGGTTCGTGGCACGAACCGGTGCTAAAGGTTCGCCACGAACCGGTACTAAAGAGCTCCTCCCGCCTAGCCGTTGGAACCGGCACTAATGGACATATTAGTGCCGGTTCTGTTACAAACCGGGACTAATGTGTCTCACATTTGACCCTTTTTCTACTAGTGATCGCCGCAAGAGTACGGGAGGTTTCCGGCTCAACGTGGATAGGGGCGAACGTGCTTTTGTGGAAATTGATAGTGAGGCCAGTGGCCGCGGAGAATTGAGACAACAATTGCTTGAGGTGGTGCAACTGCTCTGCGATCGCCGGTAGCACGATCAGCGTGTCATCTGCGTATTGCAGTACCGGGCATGGGAGGTTTTTGTCTAGAGGGTGAGAAAGCAGTCCAGATTGAGAAGCGTGAAGGATCATACGCTGAAGAACGTCGGCGATCACCAGGAAAAGGTACGGGGAGAGGGAATCCCCTTGCCTAAGCCCACATTTGCATGGGAACCACGGGCCGGGTCGTCCATTTAGCAAGATGGCGGAGTTTGCGGAATCGTTGAGAGAGCGAATCCAGCCATCCCAGCGCAAAGGAAAGCCTTTGGCACGTAGGATGGCGGTTAGGGCGTCCCAGGAGACCGAATCAAAGGCTTTATGAAAGTCCAGTTTGAGGACGATAGATGGTTTTTTCCTTTTGAAACACGTTTGGACGATGTCGGCGGCAAGGAGGAAGTTATCAGCAATCCCTCTCCCTCTAATAAAGCCGGATTGTCCAAAGTATATAATATCTGGCATGTAATCTTGGGCCCTATTTGCCAAGCACTTCGAGGCTATTTTGACCGCGCAGTTTTGAAGCGATACGGGCCTAAAATTCTCGGGTTGCGTAGCCCCCAGCTTCTTTGGAAGAAGCACTATATAGGCCTTGTTGATGCGTCTTAAGACGGCCTAAAATTCTGTGGTGTTGTTGTGATGCTACTTTTTGTAAAACTTCAGCAACTAGCGTTGTAAATCCCCTGTTAGTTTGATTTTCAGCGGTAATTTGGCTTCCCAAATGTGATTAAACAGTCTGTCATACCCAGAACTGTGTTAGATAGTAATGCATTGATGACACTGATTGTTTTGCCTTGCTCCAGCCCCAAATAGGTTTATCTGCATTTGATTCCCCTGTTATATGCCTCGGGCTCTTTTACCCTGGTCGTTTGACAGTTTAAATTGCTGTGGAAGCTTCGCTTGCTCAGTCCAAACATCAGTATTTTTCCATCCCCTATAGCTATTCTTCTATCATCTATATAAATGTTTTGATCTCTGCAAATCTGTAAACCATTTCACCCAATGTCATTTCTTCTGTTCTTTACCCCGCTTACCTTTGTCCAATTTGATTGTCATTGTCTTTTGTATGTAATGGAGACATGAACATGTGGCATACCGATGGACTACTAAGGTGATCTAAAAAAAGTGATAGACTAGTAAGGCATGAATTGGTCCACCCTTAAGCCCCCCAACCAACCCAAGGCGATAATGGTCCACCCTTTATCTTTTCTTGTGTTTTTGCATATTTTCATTCAATTTAATTGCTCTAATGTTTCATCAGTAGCCCACCCTGGTACACGAGGTTTTGGTTACCGAATGAGGCAATTTTATCGAGGGGGACTGATAAATGTGGTTACCATGGTTACCGAAAAATACCGAGAATATTTCGAGCGAATTTTATAGTTGAATTTTGATTTCAAATAAGTGAATGAACGAATATTCGAAAGAGAGACCTCTCAAAGCAGGAACTAGGTTGCTACCAACACGCCAGAACCAATTCTAATGGCATTAATTAGATCCTATGTACTTTACTGTAAATTGAGTGTTTAAATTCAAATTTTTCAAAAAATGGTATTTTTTGCTCGGTATGGCGATTTACCTAGGGGCACGGAAATACGCGGTAACCATGGGAAATCTTGAAATTTCGTGTTGGGGAACGTTGCAGAAAATTAAAATTTTTCCTACGGTTTCACCAAGATCCATCTATGAGTTCATCTAGCAACGAGTCATGGGAGAGTGATTGCATCTACATACCACTTGTAGATCGCATGCGGAAGCGTTCAATGGAACGGGGATGATGGAGTCGTACTCGCCGTGATTCAGATCACCGATGACCAAGTGTTGAACGGACAACACCTCCGCGTTCAACACACGTACGGAGCGGATGATGTCTCCTCCTTCTTGATCCAGCAAGGGGGAAGGAGAGGTTGATGATGATCCAGCAGCACGACGGCGTGATGGTGGATGCAGCAGAACTCCGGCAGGGCTTCGCTAAGCAACTACGGGAGGAGGAGGAGGAGGTGTTACAGGGATGAGGGAGGCGCCAGGGCTTATGGGTGCGGCCACCCCTCCCTCCCCTCCCTTTATATAGGTGCAAGAGAGGGGGGAGGGCGCAGCCTTGCCCCTTCCTCCAAGGAAGGGGTGCAGCCAAGAAGGGGGGAGGAGTCCCTCCTCCCCAAGGCACCTCGTAGGTGCCTTCTCCCTTTAGGACTCTCCCCTTTTTCTTATATCTTGGCGCATGGGCCTCTTGGGGCTGGTGCCCTTGGCCCATATAGGCCAAGGCACACCCCCTACAGCCCATGTGGCCCCCCGAGGCAGGTGGACCCCGGTGGACCCCGGACCCCTTCGGCACTCCTTACAATACCGATAACGCGCGTAACTTTTCCGGTGACCAAAATAAGACTTCCTATATATAAATCTTTACCTCCGGACCATTCCGGAACTCCTCGTGACGTCCGGGATCTCATCCGGGACTCCGAACAACATTCGGTTTGCTGCATACTCATATTCATACAGCCCTAGCGTCACCGAACCTTAAGTGTGTAGACTCTACGGGTTCGGGAGACATGCAGACATGACCGAGACGGCTCTCGGGCAATAACCAACAGCGGGATCTGGACACCCATGTTGGCTCCCACATGCTCCTCGATGATATCATCGGATGAACCACGATGTCGGGGATTCAATCAACCCCGTATACTATTCCCTTTGTCAATCGGTATTTTACTTGCCCGAGATTCGATCGTCGGTATCCCAATACCTCGTTCAATCTCGTTGCCGGCAAGTCACTTTACTCGCACCGTAATGCATGATCCCGTGACCAAACACTTGGTCACTTTGAGCTCATTATGATGATGCACTACCGAGTGGGCCCAGTGATACCTCTCCGTCATACGGAGTGACAAATCCCAGTCTCGATCCGTGTCAACCCAACAGATACTTTCGGAGATACCTGTAGTGCACCTTTATAGTCACCCAGTTACGTTGTGACGTTTGGTACACCCAAAGCACTCCTACGATGTCCGGGAGTTACACGATCTCATGGTCTAAGGAAAAGATACTTGACATTGGAAAAGCTCTAGCAAAACGAACTACACGATCTTGTGCTATGCTTAGGATTGGGTCTTTTCCATCACATCATTCTAATGATGTGATCCCGTTATCAACGACATCCAATGTCCATAGTCAGGAAACCATGACTATCAGTTAATCAACGAGCTAGTTAACTAGAGGCTCACTAGGGACATATTGTGGTCTATGTATTCACACGTGTATTACGATTTCCGGATAATACAATTATAGCATGAATAAAAGACAATTATAATGAACAAGGAAATATAATAATAATACTTTTATTATTGCCTAGGGCATATTTCCAACATTTCGACCGGTAACCAAAACCTTGGGTACACCTAAATACCTTGAACCAACCCGACTGACTAAAAATTAGTTTTGAGTCCTCGTATATTCTTTTCAGAGATAAATAGTAATAGTTTCATATTTTTGGCCACATGTGTATCATCCTGCATAAGTATGATAGTATCATCCGCGTATTGTAGGATAGATACCCCCTTCTTCGACCAAATATGGCAGGTGTCCGATTATTGCATCACTCAATTGTGCCATATTTTGGCATTCAAAGTACCCCCTGTTATAACACTTCTGAACCATTTCAGTTACATTTCACTAAATCCTCGATTCTCTATGAAATTAAAAGGAAAATTCCTATTGATTTTGTCATATGTTTTTTCAAATTTCAATGTCCCTTACTGTTTTTACAAAATGGGTCAGTATAAATGCATGTGACTAAATATAGTAAATTGGGCAAACCTTCAATCCGCACATCATCTTTCGTCCATGAGTAAACAGTATGTTTTCGTTGCCACTCATTTGCTACCCTGTGAAAGCACGATTGCCCTCCAACAGCCACTTCTTGCTACACCGTTGAAATCAATAGTACTTCCTCCGTCCGGAAATACTTGTCGTAGAAATGGATACAAATGGATGTATCTAGAACTAAAATACATCTAGATACATTCATTCCTCGGACAAGTATTTCCGGACGGAGGGAGTATTCATTATCCTCACAAAACTGAGCCGATCCAGTTTGTATTTCCCTCTACGTGCAAGTTTCTCTCTCCTAATTACTCTCGTCTACTCCTCTAGATCTTATAGTTCATTCTGCACCTTCTTGTTCAGAACAATAAAATTTCTCCTCTTCTGTTTGTCCCCCATAAATTTAAACATTTTTGGGATTCCTATAAGTGGAAAATAAATCTATCCAACGGGCATTTCTGATGGGCTGGTTACAAAGTCTTTCTACTCTATCAGAAACTCAGGCTGCTTTCTCCAACTTTTATCGTATCGAAATTCGTTTGATCATTCATCAGCGACTAAACAGTATATTTCCAATAAATTGATGATTCCATTGCATCTCTTCTTGCTGTATGTTCGAACAATGATGTTCCTACTATATTTAATTTCACCATTGTTCTAGATAGATAGAGGTAGGACATTACTGAATCACAATTTACTGTCACCACATGCATAGGTTAAATATCTCTTTAACTGAAGTGAAATCTCCTGCCACTACATGCAGCTCGGATCCCCGCTATGTGTTTCACGGACGAGCCGACGAAGCCTGGTGTTACTAACCCCGAGCGTAGTATGCAGATCTTTTCAGTTAAAGTTGAGGAAATATATGGGGATTTACATTGGCCGCTGGATGTGTTTGGCATCGTTGCTGTGAGGGATGACCTGGATCACCTTCGCAATATTATCTTTGAGCACAAAAGGGATAACTGTCAAACTCTCAATGAGGAGGTATTATTTCTTACATTCATTATATTTTATCTATTTCTAGCTTTGCAACACAGCCTTTTTTATTACTGTCCTTGAGTGTTGCCGTTTGTATATACCATGTCTCTGTTATGGTTTTTACTTCACAACCCCTGATGTATGTTTGATAATAGTGTTGTCTTTTACTGTACTTCATGAGATCTGGCTGCAAGATGTTTTAAAAATGTGGCAAGTTATTGGAAAGCAAATGTTGCAGACATGGCTTTCGTTAATATGCTTTGAGCTATATGTGCAGCCCTCAACCATTATAGTTCCTTCTTTTTTATGTTACACTAACGTATTTAGGCTAATGTTTCCTGCCATCATTTGTTTATGCACCTCACATTGTATTATGGTCAATGCATGGTAACGTTTTCTCTTGATTGTGCTGCTCAAAATTTACCTCTTATCCAGCTTCACTTTACTTATTAGTTTAAATTTGCTCTGTTAATTTGAAGGTTCAGAAATATTTAAACATCCTTGCTTACCAAATTCAGTTTAATGGCATTGTGTCCATCCTCAGTTCTTTGTTGTTGTGCCCACGGATTTTCTGGTTTAAGACAATATATTATCACTATAAATTAAGTTACAGTTTTCTTTTGCGAGGGAAATTAAGTTATAGTTGATGACCAGCTCTCCCTTTTTCTTATACCAAATATTCGAGATATTCTCATTGTTTACTCAAATTGGTGGTTGTTACATGCAGGATCCATATTTAGTATTAACAGGTCCTGCCCGTGCTCCTGTGACTCTTTTTGGGCCTATGCATTTCGATATCACGCTGAAAGTGAAATGCAGCAATGAGTTAAGAGGACAAAGATCTAAGCCTGCTAGGCTTTCGCTACGAGTGCTGCAAGTCAATCAATTATCAAGCGAGAAAGGGAGAGTGTGCCCTCAGATCATGCGTGAGCAGCCAAAAACATAGAAGCAAGCTGAGCACATTGGAGCTGACATGTGGCATTGTAGTCTCATCCATTGAGGCCACGATCAGTGTGCGTGTCGTCGATGGGTCATGGCCAGATGGATTCATTGGGCGGTTCACTGCCTCAACTTCTAGCATCAGTCACGTGAAGGTGTTGCTACTCAATATTAGAGATGAGAATGTGCATGTTGTTGCCGCTGATGGCACCATTGAGCTCTCGCGACGTGTGGTTTCCGTTGAAAGCGCTGGGGAGCTGAGAGTGCATGCAGCAGGGTGGCTAAGCAGCAAGCAGATTGACTGTGAGGTGTTCTTTCAGCCATTGAAATCTGGTAGAAGCTCTCGTTCGCTTAAGGTTGGCTCGTGTGAAATGGAAGTTACCGTTGCCTGGTCCCTTTTTCCGTTAAGTTATCCTACTGAACGTATTCCTTCACCCAAGAATGGTGGATAGTAGCCGCTGCCTAACTATGATAACTTGGCTGGAACTGCTCAATTTCTT
Source organism: Aegilops bicornis (assembly GCA_021605145.1). NCBI lineage: Eukaryota > Viridiplantae > Streptophyta > Magnoliopsida > Poales > Poaceae > Aegilops > Aegilops bicornis. The sequence continues at coordinate 547,956,639 of CM038669.1, read as the reverse complement.
TAATAAACCTTTGTGTGAGGAGGGACCACGCACGGTTAGTCAGAAGCGCATCCAGTATGAGCCCGAGCCCGAATGCACGGTAGTTAGTCTAGCTCTCTCTTTGAAAGAAGAAGAGATAGGGCCCCGAGAGTTGAGAATAAATAAACATATGCATCCTACTAAAAGCACAAGTGACAATTACTTCTACTTAGAAGTCTGCAAAATTCCTGCATGCAACCCTTTTCACATCAACACATCATGCATGCCTGCAAAATCATTTGCCATCATATCCTAGTTAGTTCTCAAAATTATTCACGTTGTTAAACCTAATTATCCATATTTCAATCTACCATCCCGCGGCAACGCAAGAGCTATCTTCTAGTTAATTGAATAAGAAGACCAGGAGTGTAGCGGTGAGGATGCAGTCCACTGCATAATTGTGAAAGCTCCCGATTAAACCGGCCGCAACATCCAGCCGAGCCACCCAAGTAGTGGCACGTGTGTATGAAAAGTGCTTAGAGCTCGATCAAAGTAGTTGGGGTGCAACGTTGCCCTAAACGGCGCGGCCTACGTGGTGTCGTGCTAAGAAGCTGAGATCCTTTGAATGGAGGATGCCACAACAGGTTTACATCCGATGCAAAGTGATGATGATGATAGCGGTGCACAGTAAAACTCAGGTTTTTGAATCACAAAATCTGTGAAACCAATCTGTGATTGGATGGTAAGGAGGACAGTTATATCCCCTAGCCCACCAGGGTTCAAGTCCTAGACTTGTCCTAGACTTCACACTGGTGGTTATATTTTCCTATATCTATTCCAGGTCTTTCGGCTATGTGCGTTCAGTGGGAGGAGATATTCTCGTCGAATACGAAGACGTCTGTGGTGACTTCGTCGATGTCAAGATGATGTGTAGGTTTAGTCTCTTGGAGGTGCTCATAGAGGTAGAGTGTGTATGGTTACGTTTATAAAGATGAGTGTACTGTGCTAGAAAAACATCATCTCAAAAAGAAATAGAATGACAATATCTTACGCAACATTTCTGCAACGACAGGGAAGAGTCATGTCGTTGGAGAAGATGAGGTGAAACTCTTCAAAGATACATTGTACGTGCGTACAAGCATGCTACCCCTTTTAGTAGAGCATGCATGATTACTTTTCGTAACTACTCACGATCAGTTACTGTCCTTTTGAGTGGAAATGCATGATCACTTTTTTTTAGAACAACAAAGCGTGATTACTTTTGTTTCTCGTCTTGCTAAATTTGAGTCGACTGAGATTTAATTATATCTCAGTCGATGTTATATTCGTGATTTTACATTAAGATCCATTAGTTTTTTTTCCTCTTTTTTGCATGTTACATCATTAGATTAAGATTTGGTTAAGTCTAGGTCGATTTGACCTATCCACACCCTCTTATTTGTTAGAGCAAGATTTACATTTTTTTAGGATTGCTAATACTTTATTGTTCAATGTGAATGTCTATGGGAATGCATGCTGGGTCATGAGGATGAATAAGTCACAAATGACGACCTTGATCAACCATAGCAGAGTGTTTGGCAAGAGAGGTCAGAAAAAAAATCTTGTACGATCAGGTCGTACCAAACCGATCGTGAAACTGCGCCAAGTGGTAGTTACGAATCTCAAAGCAACAACACCTTACTTATCCCGTCGTTCTTCTTTCCTCGTTATCAAATCCCTAACACAACTCCTGTTGCCGGCGTGCTCCACCCTCGCTGCTAGCAACATGCCTGCCGGTGTGCTCCTTGACGTCAGGCGCAGCTCATCTGCTCGACTTGTTCCATCCCCTCTGGCAAGGGCCAGCTTGTGGCACCGCCCAACTGCTCGCCGTATCCGCCCACGACATGCTTCTCGACGTCGGGCTCAAACTCTCGTTTGCCCGCGGCTAGTTCGTGGCGCGCTCCCGCCCCTGCCGTACGAACGGAGTGGGCTGGAAGTGGAACGGACACTGCGTTGAGATTCGAACTGCCAGCTGGCGCATGCGAGGGTGGGTCTCACGATCCGCTTGGTACGACCCGGTCGGACAAGATTTTTTTGTAGAGAGGTCACCTTTTATTTGGAATGCAGAGAGGTCAGCTTGGTCGGCCCCGGTTTTTATTTGTGAGAATTATTTCGGCCCGTTTCAAAGACAAAAGGTCGGCCCGTTTCGGACTTATGGGCCTCTCATCAATGCTAGATATTTGCGCCATACGGGCGAGCCCCTCAACTCCCAAATGCCGAACGTACCCAGAGGAGTCTAGGTCAGGAGCAGCGCGGCAACGGCGGCAGTGCGATCAGCCGCACCGGCTTGCCGAGATGGAGGCGTGTTCGGAGACGACGGAGGAAGCGGGAACCGAGATGGCCGGGGGGAGCAGGAGAACGTCGAGGAAGATCACAAAGACGGAGTATCCATCGGTGCTGGACGTGATGGATGCCGCGATGAATCAGGTACTAGAGGAGCAAATGGAGTGGCTGGTGGCGAGATGGAACGCCGAGAACCCCGACGCGACGCCGCTCGTGGTGGAAGCGCTCACGGAGGAGCAGCGAGAGTCGCTGGAACGAGAGCATTTGGCCAGGGAGGTGTTGATTGGTCAGGCGTACGTGGATAAGATGGCGGCCGAGGACAGGCGAGGCGGGAGATGGAGGAAACTAATCCGAAAAAGGATCCGGACGAGTTGTCTTACCAGGAATACCGAGAGAACTGGGAGTGGAAATATGCCAAAGAATTCGGCTCCTTCGAGGCCACGAGTAAGATAATCTCCATTCCTTTCCCTTCTCTTATTACTGTGAGAAATTTCCCCGAAAGGGTCGTGCGGGATCTCACTACCTTCAGTGTAACAGAGTTATGATGCTTTCATGCTTAGCATCAGATCTGTTTACGACGGTACATCCTGAGAAATCAAGCAAAAACAGCTGAAATTTAAACAGGTTTAGCCAAGTATTGCAGGCAGTTATTTCTAGTATGAATGATAAAGCAGAGATATAGTTCTACTTATTACATAAAAGTTTTTGCAGCGTAAAACATGAAAATGCATGTGAATTAAGCTGCTGGCCAGGTCTTGACCTCCATTTTGTCTTCACTCAGCAGAGGATATCTCCTCAATGAGCACGCCACTTGTGCCAGTGTATACTTCAATCTGCTGCTTGTTTTTCATCGCACTGAAACCTGTCAAATCCGCATTGTTGCTTATGACAACGTTGAATTTCTCTTGTGGTGTTGCTGTGATCCTATTTTCTTTAAACCTTCAGCACCCAGCATTGTAAATTCCCTGCCAGTTTGATTTTCAGCGGTAATTTTGCTTTCCAAATGTGTTTAAACAGTCTGTTATATCAGAACTGTGCTAGATAGTTATGCATTGATGACACTGATTGTTTTGCCTTACTCCAGCCCCAAATAGATTTGTCTGCATTTGATCCCCCTGTTGTATGCCTCGGGCTCTTTACCCTGGTCGTTTGACAGTTTAAATTCTTGTGGAAGCTTTGCTTGATCAGTCAAAAAATCAGTATCTTTCCATCCCCTATAACTATTCTTCTATTATCTATATAGATGTTTCTGACCTCTGCAAATTTTTAATTCCCACCCCTCATTTCCATTAGGTGTGCATATGTTAAACCATTTCCCCCAATGTCATTTCTTCTGTTCTTTTACCTCGCTTACCTTTGTCCATTTTGATTGTCATTATCTTTTGTATGTAATGGAGACATCGACATGTGGCATATTGATGGACTAGTAAGGTGATCTAAAAGAAGCGATAGACTAGTAAGGCATTAATAGGTCACCCCCCCCCCCCCCCCCGCACCCACCCACCCACACACACATCCAAGGAGATAATGGTCCATCCTTTAACCTTTCTAGTGTTCTGCATTTTTTCGATCAATTGATGATAAAGGATCAAACGAATTTCGATATGATAATTCCGTTGCATCTCTTCTTGCTGTATGTTCGATCAATTGATGTTCCCACTATATTTAAATTCACCATTGATCTAGATAGATAGAGGCAGGACATTATTGAATCACAATTTACTGTCACCACATGCATAGATTAATATCTCTTTAACTGAAATGAAATCTCCTGCTACTACATGCAGCTCGGATCCCCGCCATGTGTTTCACGGACAAGCCGACGAAGCCTGGTGTTACTAAACCCAGGCGTAGTATGCAGATCTTTTCAGTTAAAGTTGAGGAAATATATGGGGATTTACGTTGGCCGTTGGATGTGTTTGGCATCGTTGCTGTGAGGGATGACCTGGATCACCATCGCAATATTATCTTTGAGCGCAAAAGGGATAACTGTCAAACTCTCAACGAGGAGGTTCTTATTTCTTACATTCATTATGTCTTATTTGTTTCTAGCTCTGCAACAAAGCCTTTTTTAATTACTGTCCTTTAGTGTTGCCGTATTATATGTACCATGTGTCTGTTATCGTTTTTACTTCACAACCCTTGGTATATGTTTGATACTATCATACTAGTATTGTCTTTTACTGTACTTCATGAGAAATGGCTGCAAGATGTTTTAGAAACATTGCAAGGTATTGGAAAGCAAATGTTGCAGACATTACTTACGCTAAAATGCTTTGAGCTATATGTGCAGACCTCAACCATTATAGTTCCTTCTTTTATATGTTACGCTAACGCATTTAGGCTAATGTTTTCTGTCATCATTTGTCTATGCACCTCACATTGTATTATTGTCGATGCATGGTAACGTTTTCTCTTGATTGTGCTGCTCAAAATTTATTTACTAGTTTAAATTTGCTCTGTTAGTTTGAATGGTTCAGAAATATTTAAACATCCTTGCTAACCAAATTAAGTGTATTGGCATTGTGTTTATCCTCAGTTCTTTGTTGTTGTGCCCACAGATTTTCTAGTTTAAGACAATATATTATCACTATAAATGAAGTTACAGTTGATGACCAGCTCTCCCTTTTTCTTATACCAATATTCAAGATATTCTCATTGTTTACTCAAATTGGTGGTTGTTGCATGCAGGATCCATATTTAGTATTAACAGGTCCTGCCCGTGCTCCTCTGACTCTTTTTGGGCCTATGCATTTCGATATCATGCTGAAAGTGAAATGCAGCAATGAGTTAGAGGACAAAGATCTAAGCCTGCTAGGCTTTCGCTACGAGTGCTGCGAATCGATCAATTATCAAGCCAGTAAGGGAGAGCCTACCGTCAGTTCATGCGTGAGCAGCCAAAAACATAGAAGCAAGCTGAGCACATTGGAGCTGACTTGTGGCATTGTAGTCTCATCCATTGAGGCCACGATCAGTGTGCGTATTGTCGACGGGTCATGGCCAGATGTATTCAGCGGACGGTTCTTTGCCTCGAATGCTAGCGTCACTCACATGAGGGTGTTACTGCTCAATATTGGAGATGAGGATACGCCTGTTGTTGCCGCTGATGGCACCATTGAGCTCTCACGACGTGTGGTTTGCGTTGAAAGCGCTGGGGAGCTAAGAGTGCGTGCAGCAGGGTGGCTTGGCAGCAAGCAGATTGACCGTGAGGTGTTCTTTCAACCATTAAAATCTGGTAGAAGCTCTCGTTTGCTTAAGGTTGGCTCGTGTGAAATGGAAGTTACCGTTGCTTGGTCCCTTTTTCCGTTATGTTATCCCACTGAACGTATTCCTTCGCCCAATAATGGGTGGATAGTAGCTGCTGTCTAACTATAATAACTTGGCTGGAAGTGCTCAATTTCTTTAATAAACCTTTGTGTGAGGCTGGTGGTAGCAGGAACTGCCTGACCTGTGCGATATGTTTTATGCAGTGCGATATATCATGTACTTGCGGAACTCGAGGACTATGGTTGTTGCTTCTGAAATGGTGTGTTATGTGTCGTTGTTTTGTGCTAATTAATGATGATGATAATCAAATATCTTTGAATGTTGTTGCAGGTGAGGATAAGTTAGATTTGCAGTTTTAATTAACTGTTTGAGTATTATCCTTGAACATTCTCAGGGTGGCATTTACAGGTTAAAAAATACAAAATGTCTCGTATTATAAAATATACTATATCACTAAGCTCCCGCATTGGAGGCCTCACAATCAATTAAGGTCTTCAATTGAATTTGGTCACCCAATTTTGACCAGGTAAACAACTTCTTAAAAATCTCTCATTCAATATTTTATACAATACACTGTGCTTCCTAGTTTATAAATATTCACAATTAGTTGAGACTTCAATAAAAAAGTTGGGTCACCCGATTTGACCGGGTCAATAATTTCTCAAGGAGCTCCCCCGTTTAATTATTTCAATTCTCTATGTCACCTAATTTTAAAGCTTTTTCATTCGATTAAGGTATTCAATTTTAAAATTGGTTTACCATTTTGATAGGGCCAACGATTTTTCAAATCAATCAGCAGTAATCGGCCTATAAAACACATCAACCCCTCCTAGACTCTCATCACCCAGAAAAAAATGCCACCATGTGATACTATAGCACAAATATAATACATGCAACCACCGACACAAAAAAAATCCCACATAAATATGGGATTATTAGAGCATCTACAGCCGGGCGTCCTAAACACGTCTCAAACGCCCGGACGGGCTGACCGGTCACGAAAAATCGACCCAACCAAGCACCTCAAACGGGCCTCAAACGCCCGGACTGACCAGCACCCCACATATCCAGTCCAAATATGGGGTGGTCCGGGCGCGCTCGCCACGTCGGCTTAGCCCAGCTTGGCCCACGCCTGCTGTAAGTGCATCTAGTGCCCCTTAGTGATTTTGGTGTATTGAAGACTTATAGGTTAAGGGACTAATGAGTTTGTGAGTGTACACAGGTCTATAAGTCTATGAGGAGTTTGATATTCACAGAGAAAGTCGACCCCTAAAAATGAATATCTTCGACTGAAGATTTTGGATTTCTGAAGACTTTCTGAAGTCTTTGAAAGTGAAGAAATTGGTGTAATCTTGAAGACTTGGTATTCATTCAAGGAACATGAAGCGTGAAGACTTCTGTTTTCGTAGTTTCATTTTCTCTTTCTTGAGTCATAGGAAACATCATACTGTTAAAGGGGGTCGAGGAAATACTAAGAAAAAATCTCCACGTGATGCTCAACTCAAAATCCTACACCTACCAATCCCTTCGAGTGAAGCCATTGGAAATCTCATACAGTTCAGTCAATTTTTTCAGTGACGGAGACGAAGTTCTTCTGGTCTCTGAGGAATTTGTTCTGACTGAGGAGTTAGGAATTCGCCAGTGCGGATTGCCTACACAGTGAGGAACATGATAGCCCTGAGGAATTTTGTACTCAAATTTCCGATCGTTGCTGTGCTACGCGCCAGCTGTCCCAAAATATCTACCCACTTAACGGTCATATCATTGAAGGGCATTTATGTCTTATCATGTCGGGCTGCTCCCTAGGCTATAAATAGCCGCCCCCTACAACCACTAGCTGGTTGGCTGCTCCGAGAGAAACTGACACTTGTCATTTGAGAGCATCCCATCCTTCGAGGACTTTGAGCGAAAATAATCAAGTGAGGAAAAACCTCAACCCAAAAACCTACAAACCCAAAGTGATTGAGCATCGCTGAAGAGATTGATCTTGCGTAGATCAGACGCGTGTTACCTTTGAAGACTGTGCTTCTTCCAGACGGTTAGGCGTCATTGGTCTGAGCATCCAAGAGGAAATTGTGGATCACCGAATGACCGAGTTTGTGAAGGTTTGGAAGTCATCTGAAGACTTACCACTAGTGTTTGGGCGAGGTCTATGCTCTTGAGAGAAGCCACTAGTGAAACCTATGGCCCCCGGGTCTATTTTCCATCATATTAATCTCCCGACAACAAGCTATTTCTGGCGCCGTTTTTATTTTGTTTTCTTTACTTTGCATCTTTATCATAAAATTACCAAAAATATTATCTTATCATATCTGTGAGATCTCACTCTCGTAAGTGACCGTGAAGGGATTGACAACCCCTTTATTACGTTGGTTGCGAGGATTTATTTGTTTGTGTAGGTGGGACTCGTGCATGGCCTCCTACTGGATTGATACCTTGGTTCTCAAAAACTGAGGGAAATACTTACGCTACTTTACTGCATCACCCTTTCCTCTTCAAGGGAAACCAACGCAGTGCTCAAGAGGTAGCAAGAAGGATTTACGGCGCCGTTCTTTGGGAGTCTCATAAAAGTCAACATACCAAGTACCCATCACAAACCCTTATCTCCCGCATTACATTATTTGCCATTTGCCTCTCGTTTTCCTCTCCCCCATTCACCCTTGCCATTTTATTCGCTCTTTCTTTTCCGTTCGCCTCTTTTTCGCTTGCTTCTTTGCTCGTGTGTTGGATTGCTTGCTTGTCACGATGGCTCAAGATAATACTAAGTTGTGTGACTTTATCAATACCAACAATAATGATTTTCTTAGCACTCCGATTGCTCCTCTTACCGATACTGAATCTTGTGAAATCAATGCTGCTTTGTTGAATCTTGTCATGAAAGATCAATTCGCCGGCCTTCCTAGTGAAGATGACGCTACCCATCTAAATAGCTTCATTGATTTGTGTGATATGCAAAAGAAGAAAGATGTGGAAAATGATATTGTTAAATTGAAGCTATTTCCTTTTTTCGCTTACAGATCGTGCTAAAGCTTGGTTTCGTCTTTGCCTAAAAATAGTATTGATTCTTGGAATAAGTGCAAAGATGCTTTTATCTCTAATTATTTTCCTCCCGCTAAGATCATCTCTCTTAGAAACGATATTATGAATTTTAATCAACTTGATCATGAACATGTTGCACAAGCTTGGGAGAGGATGAAATTAATGATACGTAATTGTCCTACACATGGTTTGAATTTATGGATGATCATACAAAAAATTTATGCCGAATTGAATTTTGCTTCTAGATATCTTTTAGATTCGGCCGCGGGAGGCACTTTTATGGAAATCACTTTAGGAGAAGCTAATAAACTCCTAGGTAATATTATGGTTCATTATTCTCAACGGCACACTGAAAGATCTACTAGTAAAAAAGTGCACGCGATAGAAGAAATTAATGTTTTGAGTGAAAAGATGGATGAACTTATGAAATTATTTGCTGTTTCTTTTGATCCTAATGATATGCCTTTGTCTACTTTGATTGAGAATAATAATGAATCTATGGATGTGAATTTTGTTGGTAGGAATAATTTTGGTAACAACGCGTATAGAGGAAACTTTAATCCTAGGTCGTATCCTAGTAATTCCTCTAATAATTATGGTAATTCCTACAACAATTCTTATGGAAATTTTAATAAGATGCCCTCTGAATCTGAGACTAGTGTAAAGGAGTTTATGAATTTGCAAAAGAATTTCAATGCTTTGCTTGAAGAAAAATTGCTTAAAGTTGATGAATTAGCTAGGAACGTTGATAGCATTTCTCTTGATGTTGATTCTTTGAAACTTAGATCTATTCCTCCTAAGCATGATATCAATGAGTCTCTCAAAGCAAAGAAAGAACCGCTAGGATGCGTGCTAAGAAAGATTGCTTTGTGAAAGCGTGTTCTGCTAATTTCTATGAAAATAAAGATGAAGATCTAAAAGTTATTGATGTGTCCCCTATTAAATCTTTGTTTTGCAATATGAATCTTGATAATGATGGAACTAAATATGATCCACCTTTACCTAAAAGGCGTTCCAAAAATTATGAGTTTTTAGATCTTGATGAAAAAATTGGTAAAAGTGGGATTGAAGAGATCAAAACTTTGGATATTAATGAACTCACTATTTTGGATTTCAAGGAATTTAATTATGATAATTGCTCTTTGATAGATTGTATTTCCTTGTTGCAATCCATGCTAAATTCTCCACATGCTTATAGTCAACATTAAGATTTTACTAAACATATCGTTGATGCTTTGATGCAATCTTATGAAGAAAAACTTGAGTTGGAAGTTTCTATCCCTAGAAAACTTTATGATGAGTGGGAACCTACTATTAAAATTAAAATTAAAGATCATGAATGCTATTCTTTGTGTGATTTGGGTGCTAGTGTTTCCACGATTCCAAAGACTTTGTGCGATTTGCTAGGTTTCCGTGATTTTGATGATTGCTCTTTAAACTTGCACCTTGCGGATTCCACTATTAAGAAACCTATGGGAAGAATTAATGATGTTCTTATTGTTGCAAATAGGAATTATGTGCCCGTAGATTTTATTGCTCTTGACATAGATTGCAATCCTTTATGTCCTATTATTCTTGGTAGACCTTTCCTTAGAAACATCGGTGCAATTATTGATATGAAGGAAGGAAATATTAGATTCCAATTTCCATTAAGAAAAGGCATGGAACATTTTCCTAGAAAGAAAATAAAACTATCATATGAATCTATCATGAGAGCCACTTATGGATTGCCTACCAAAGATGGCAATACCTAGATCTATCCTTGCTTTTATGCCTAGCTAGGGGCGTTAAACGATAGCGCTTGTTGGGAGGCAACCCAATTTTATTTTTTTTATTTTTTTGTTTTTGCTTCTGTTTAGGAATAAATCTTTGATCTAGACTCTGGTTAGATGTGTTTTTATGTTTTAATTAGTGTTTGTTCCAAGTTAAACCTATAGGATCTTCTTCTATACTACTATTAAAAGAGCAAACATAAATTCCCCTAAAGCCACACAACAAACCGTACACAGGATAACCAGGACCTTCTGATCAGATTAACTTAAATGCATCCCACGGTCTATATTACGCCAAAGATTTGTCATTCAGATCAACGTCTCGGATGCAATGTTACGCCCAGCGACGCGATGGTTCCGCTAATCGTGGAGCGCTTCGCGTCACCCAATCCCGGCGGCCTCGCTCGCAGCTGCTGTTTTTTGGATCGTGACTTCTTTCTCTAGGCGCCAGATCGAGAAACTTGAGCGCTCCTTCCTTCCCCTCATGCCGTGCGCTTCCCACTGATCCTCCCCCACGTCGACCCCGTCTCCGGTCGATGCCCGTGCTCTTGCAAGCCGCCGCCGACCTCCTATGCCGGTCAGTCGTGCCCAACTCCCCTCCTCCTCCCTTCTCTCCCCCTCTCCTCACTAATCTCTCCTCTCTCTTCGTTCCCACGATGCGTAACGCCATGGCCATGGACCAAAGCTCCGCTGGTCCCTCCTCGCGATCGCCAGTCTTCCTCCCGACCAGATCGACGACGGCGATGACCGGATCTGCCCACGCCGCTCGTTTCCAAGGGGCGTCCGCAGATGGGGTTTCTTCCTCTCGGCGTCCACCACCTGCGGGCTCGCCGGTGATTGGACCTGCTCAGCATGCAGGATTGCGTGCTTCTGGCGAGGTGGTCGTGTCTTGCCCGGACGCCCTCGGCGGTCGAGTCTTTTTCCACGGTGCCCCATCCACGTAGCAGTCGCCATTTGCACCACCGTGCGCCCTTTGCCCGCTTCGCGTGAACCATCCAGGTGGGTAGGTTTGCTTATGATCTTAAAATTTTCCCCATTCAAATTTTCCTTGATTTTTTTAGATTGAAATTTGGGCTGTGTTTCGTTGGAAGGCCCGATTTCACCTGCCGAGAGCTGTTGATATCTCGGTTTAAAGCTCATATCTATTAGGTTCGAAACTGAATTTTATCATAGGAAGTTTTGTGTGTTCGCAAGCCTACAACACCCATTGCATTTTCTTGACATGACCAACAACTGCACCTCTGAAGTTAACCATGGCCAGCTACCCAATATATCGTCCGGATGCTAGAGGGATAGCGTCACCGCTGCGCTTCGATTTTGAGGTGGCCAATTAGCAGTTGTTGGATGGCATCTGGTCGGCAAGCACCTTCCCTCAAGTTTCCGCCTAAACAGCATCCGCCCACTTCCCAGCCAAGCCAGCCCCCTCCATGCCGAACCTGTCTTTGGTGGTGGACAAAGTTTGCAAGAGGAACTTGATTTTTAGCTTTATTTGTTTCTTATACAGGTGATGCTTTTCTATATTATGGATGGATTCTTGATAGCCATCATAGATTACTGCCAAGTAGATAATTGAATATTAAATAAGTAAAAATTCTGCACAATGTAGTACTGATAACATGGTGTTAGTTCCTATGATTTTTTTGCTTAAAGCCTATATTAGTCGAATTTAATTGGTTTTTACAGTTACACCCACAGATTACAGCATTCAATGAGTTCGATTTGTGGCAGAATCAATGTTGTACGTTGTTTTGTTCCATGATTCCTAGCAGTTTTTTGTTTCATCATAGGTGGTCACATTCAGATTCAGATTTTTATAATTACATTCAGATTTTTTTACTTAATGATGATATGTGTAGCCATCCTCCCTGGCGCTGCAATCTGTGAGTATGTTGGTGCGTTGCCGAGGACTGGAGGTACTAATATTTCACTTCAAGCTTTTATTTCTTACGCATCATTTGTCTCATTGCTCGGTTTCTTAGTTTGTGTCTAAAAAATTGGGTGTTTGTAAATGATTTGTTTCCACTCTTGTAGAGAAAAGGTCAGGGTCTGATATGCATATGCCATCACTTCATGTTGAGAACAATTCCGAGGCACCATCGGCACCGAGTAATCTTGCATCGATCTTTGGATCCGTTGGAAGTTTCATAAGGTTCATAAACCACAGCTGCAACCCTAACCTCTTTGCCCGGTGTCCTAACCAATCACCACGACATCAAGCTAGAAAAGGTGATGCTTTTTGCTGCAGACACGTTACTTCCACTTCAGGTGAATTGATTTCTGTTGCATCTCAACAATTTCTACAGGAAAAACTATATAGCTTCTCTCCTGCAGTCACGCTAATTATTAGCGAAAGAAGCGTGTTATTTTTTTGTGTAGGGTAGACGGCATGCTGGACACGTTAAGTATAGTTAGTAAACGAAGTTTGTCTGGGTGACATGCATGTGGGTCATGATGGCATGACATTTTGTGAACAACTGGTTCATATAAGTTGATGGAAGATTTAATCGATCTTTAGACATTTACATGGTCAGCATCCTGCTTTTGATGTACCTCTGTTCATATTTCAGCATATTTGTTCTTTTTATTACCAGGTAGCACCTAACGTCGACAAGCTGCGATGTCAGAACTCCCTCACAATTGCCGAATATGTCGCTGAAATTACAACTTCTCTGTACAGACCAAGGTAATTAGCTGCTTGGAATCTGTCGAGTTATTTACTGAGTTCGACCTGCACGACAATAATAATCTCATTGCAAAATTCTCTGTGTTGTAGGAGTTGAGTTGTGAGGCCCCCACCTACATGACACACCAAACCGATATCAATGAGAAAAGGCGTAGTATTCCCATTGACCGTTGGTTGATCGAGGTAAGTATTCCATTCGATGCTCCATGGATTCGGCAAAGTAGTCTTAACTTAGTATTCTCTGGAATGTAATAAATTTCTTACAAACCCAATGTTTCATTGTCCAATGCAGGTGCAATACAAGCTTGAGCTACTAGGTGAAACACTATTCCTTGCTGTCAACATCATTGATAGATCAATGCATAGAAAAACATGTCTCGAAGTTTTCTCTTGAAAGAAACCTGCAAGTTTCTCAACTATTCAGTGAAGCTTACCTTGAAAAGAACTATAAATACTACAGGAAGGAGAGCAAGACAATGACAGTTCATTGGAATATGGATTTTTAGAGGATATTTATGGGTTCAAACCTCTGTAATTACATATTACTTTCCTTGCTGATGCTATTGCTCATGTTATAAAATTGTCCTACTTCGCACACATGGTTTTCAAAGAAAGAAAACAGTGTCATGATTTATAAAGTACACTTATAAACAAAAGAAACCATTTTATCACTCCTGCAGTCCACAAGAAAGAGAAAAAAGAACTTCCACCATAATCTTTGTCTTCCTACTTTTACTGACCAATAAAAACAAATATGAAGGAATCTTTTCATAAAATAGATAAAGATCCTTTTCAGTTTGAAATGCACAACTCCCAACTTGTCTTTTACTTTTGTTCTGTGCATGTACAAGATGATCTATACATGAATCTTTTCAGAAAATGGATAAAGATCCTTTTCAGTTTGAAATAAACTATAAAGGAATCTTTTCAAAAAATAGAAAAAGATCCTGCTGAATGGTGTTGTACTTGTACATACTGGAATTGTAGCAAAACAAAGTGATGGATGGTCATGGTCTGCAAGATGATCCACATGAATTCATCTCCAAGTTAAAAGAGCCAACCATCATGCATGATGTTTGGTTAGAAATAATATTGCCTTTAAAATGTATGAGTGCATTCTTGGCATCTGACGTTGCCAAAGCCGACATTCATGCTTGTTAAGAACTACTCCCTCTGTACCGAAATACATGTCGCTGGATAGTATGAGAGACATGTAGGCAAGGTCCCGACATTCATGCTTGTTAAGAACTATAAGAATATGGTAGTATGAGAGACATGTAGGTAAGGTGTATTTGATTGGAAGTAGATGTATCTCTAAAAAATGGATTGGTCGAGACGTGCATTGCACGTGCAAGCTTACTAGTGGATGATAGTTATTTGATCTTGCTGAAAATTGCAGAAACTTTCTGTTCACGAAAATAATTGTTAAAAATCACCAGAACGTGATAAAATATTGATTCCAATTGCTGCTGATCAATAAAAAAATTGTCTAGGTCTTCCTATTTTGGATGAATTTTTTGGGTTCCAGAAGTTTGCGTTAGTTACATATTACTACAGACTGTTCTGTTTTTGACAGATTCTGTTTTTCGTGTGTTGTTTGATTATTTTGATGAATCTATGGCTAATAAAATAGTTTATAAACCATAGATAAGTTGGAATAAAGTAGGTTTAACACCAATATAAATAAAGAATGAGTTCATTACAGTACCTTAAAGTGGTGTTTTGTTTTCTTTCGCTAATGGAGCTCACGAGATTTTCTGTTAAGTTTTGTGTTGTGAAGTTTTCAAGTTTTGGGTAAAAGATTTGATAGATTATGGAACAAGGAGTGGCAAGAGCCTAAGCTTGGGTATGCCCATGGCACCCCAAGATAATCTAAGGACACCAAAAAGGCAAAGCTTGGGGATGCCCCGGAAGGCATCCCCTCTTTCGTCTACTTCATCGGTAACTTTACTTGGAGATATATTTTTATTCACCACATGATATGTGTTTTGCTTGGAGCATCTTGTATGATTTGATTCTTTGCTTTTTAGTTTACCACAATCATCTTTTCTGGACACACCTTTTGAGAGAAACACACATGATTCAGAAATTATTAGAATACTCTATGTGCTTCACTTATATCTTTTGAGCTATATAGTTTTTGCTCTAGTATTTCACTTATATCTTTTAGAGCACGGTGGTGGTTTTGTTTTATAGAAACTATTATTCTATCATACTTCACTTATATTATTTTGAGAGTCTTAAACAGCATGGTAATTTGCTTAAATAATCCTAATATGCTAGGTATTCAAGACTTGTAAAAAAACTTTCTTATGAGTGTGTTGAATACTAAGAGAAGTTTGATGCTTGATGATTGTTTTGAGATATGGAGGTAGTGATATTATAGTTGTGCTAAGTTGAGTAGTTGTGAATTTGAGAAATACTTGTGTTGAAGTTTGCAAGTCCCGTAGCATGCACATATGGTAAACGTTATGTAACAAATTTGAAACATGAGGTGTTCTTTGATTGTCCTCCTTATGAGTGGCGGTCGGGGACGAGCGATGGTTTTTTCCTACCAATGTATCCCCCTAGGAGCATGCGCATAGTGCTTGGTTTTTGATGACTTGTAGATTTTTGCAATAAGTATGTGAGTTCTTTATGACTAATGTTGAGTCCATGGATTATACGCACTCTTACCCTTCCATCATTGCTAGCCTTCTTCGGTACCGTGCATTGCCCTTTCTCACATTGAGAGTTGCTGCAAACTTCGCCGGTGCATCCAAACCCCGTGATATGATACACTCTTTCACACATAAACCTCCTTATATCTTCCTCAAAACAGCCACCGTACCTACCTATTATGGCATTTCCATAGCCATTCCGAGATATATTGCCATGCAACTTTCCACCGTTCCGTTTATTATGACACGCTCATCATTGTCATGTTGCTTTGCATGATCATGTAGTTGACATCATATTTGTGGCAAAGCCACCGTTCATATTTTTTCATAAATGTCACTCTTGATTCATTGTTATCCCGGTATACCGCCAGAGGCATTCATATAGAGTCATACTTTGTTCTAGTATCGAGTTGTAATTATTGAGTTGTAAATAAATAGAAGTGTGATGATCATCATTCATAGAGCATCGTCCCAAAAAAAGAGAGAGAAAGGCCAAAAAAAGAAGAAGGCCCAAAAAAAGGGGACAATGCTACTATCCTTTTTTTCCACACTGGTGCTTCAAAGTAGCACCATGATCTTCATGATAGAAAGTCTCTTGTTTTGTCACTTTCATATACTAGTGGAAACTTTTCATTATAGAACTTGGCTTGTATATTCCAACAATGGCCTTCCTCAAATGCCCTAGGTCTTCGTGAGCAAGCAAGTTGGATGCACACCCACTTAGTTTCTTTTGTTGAGCTTTCATGCATTTTTAGCTCTAGTGCATCCGTTGCATGGCAATCCCTACTCCTTGCATTAACATCAATCGATGGGCATGTCCATAGCTCATTGATTAGCCTCGTTGATGTGAGACTTTCTCCTTTTTTGTCTTCTCCACATAACCCCCATCATTATATTCTATTCCATCCATAGTGCTATATCCATGGCTCACACTCATGTATTGCGTGAAGGTTGATTTTTTTTGATTACTGAAGTATGAAACAATTGCTTGGCTTGTCATCGGGGTTGTGCATGATGAGAGCATTCTTGTGTGATGGAAATGGAGCATGACTAAACTATATGATTTTGTAGGGATGAACTTTCTTTGGCCATGTTATTTTGAGAGGACATAATTGCTTAGTTAGTATGCTTGAAGTATTATTACTTTTATGTCAATATTAAACCTTTATCTTGAATCTTTTGGATCTGAATATTCATACCACAATTAGGAGAATTACATTGAAATTATGCCAATTAGCATCCCACATCAAAAATTCTGTTTTTATCATTTACCTACTCGAGGACGAGCAGGAATTAAGCTTGGGGATGCTTGATACGTCTCCAACGTATCAATAATTTTTTATTGTTCCATGCTATATTATATTATTTTTTGGACATTATTGGGCTTTATTATACACTTCTATATTATTTTTGGGACTAACCTATTAACCGGAGGCCCAGCCCAGAATTGTTGTTTTTTGCCTATTTCAGAGTTTCACAGAAAAAGCAAACGGAGTCCAAATGGAATGAAACCTTCGGGAGCGTGATTTTCAGAACGAACGTGATCCATAGGACTTGGACCCTACGTCAAGACATCAACCAGGAGGGCACGAGGTAGGGGGCGCGCCTACCCCCCTAGGCGCGCCCTCCACCCTCATGGGCCCCATGTTGCTCCACCGACGTACTTCTTCCTCCTATATATACCTATGTACCCCCAAACTACCAGCTACGGAGCCAAAAACCTAATTCCACCGCCGCAACCTTCTTTACCCGTGAGATCCCATCTTGGGGCCTTTTCCGGAGCTCCGCCGGAGGGGGCATCGATCCCGGAGGGCTTCTACATCAACATCATAGCCTCTCTGATGATGTGTGAGTAGTTTACCTCAGACCTTCGGGTCCATAGTTATTAGCTAGATGGCTTCTTCTCTCTTTTTGGATCTCAATACAATGTTCTCCCCTCTCTTGTGGAGATCTATTCGATGTAATCTTCTTTTGCGGTGTGTTTGTTGAGACCGATGAATTGTGGGTTTATGATCAAGTTTATCTATGAACAATATTTGAATCTTCTCTGAATTCTTTTATGTATGATTGGTTATCTTTGCAAGTCTCTTCGAATTAACAGTTTGGTTTGGCCTACTAGATTGATCTTTCTTGCAATAGGAGAAGTGCTTAGCTTTGGGTTCAATCTTGCGGTGTCCTTTCCCAGTGTGATGGGGCAGCAAGGCACGTATTGTATTGTTGCCATCGAGGATAACAAGATGGGGTTTATATCATATTGCATGAGTTTATCCCTCTACATCATGTCATCTTGCTTAAAGTGTTACTCTATTCTTATGAACTTAATACTCTAGATGCATGCTGGATAGCGGTCGATGAGTGGACTAATAGTAGTAGATGCAGGTAGGAGTCGGTCTACTTGTCTCGGACGTGATGCCTATATACATGATCATACCTAGATACTCTCATAACTATGCTCAATTATGTCAATTGCTCAACAGTAATTTGTTCACCCACCGTAATACTTATGCTCTTGAGAGAAGCCACTAGTGAAACCTATGGCCCCCGGGTCTATTTTCCATCATATTAATCTCCCGACAACAAGCTATTTCTGGCGCCGTTTTTATTTTGTTTTCTTTACTTTGCATCTTTAAAATACCAAAAATATTATCTTACCATATCTATCAGATCTCACTCTCGTAAGTGACCGTGAAGGGATTGACAACCCCTTTATTGTGTTGGTTGCGAGGATTTATTTGTTTGTGTAGGTGCGAGGGACTCGTGCATGGCCTCCTACTGGAGACATACCTTGGTTCTCAAAAACTGAGGGAAATACTTACACTACTTTACTGCATCACCCTTTCCTCTTCAAGGGAAAACCAACGCAGTGCTCAAGAGGTAGCATCTACCAAACCATTGTCTTCACCAAGCTTACTGGTTCTATTTCCTCAACTCTTTCATTTCCTCATTACTGTGTTGTGTGCCTGTTCATATCTGTTCGAAGACTTTGACTGAAGACTTTCTCAATTTCCTCAGTTCAAATCCTTCAGTCTTTTTGTCTTCATCCTATGTTATCATGTGTTTACGCTTTCTGTACTCTGTGCTTGTCTTCATTTCATCATGACGACCATGCTTGTGTTCTGTTATATTTACATCTGAGTACTTATTCTGCTGCAAGTAGTTCTTCACTTAGGAATTTCCTCACCCGCAAATTCCCTTGTGAATAATTCATAAAAATCACCTATTCACCCCCTTCTAGTCGATATAACGCACTTTCAATTGGTATCAGAGCAAGGTACTCCCTTGTTTTGTGTGATTTTGGTTTAACCGCCTGGAGTTTTAGTTATGTCGACCGCAGGTATGATCAAGGTCTCTGATGGTTGTCCTACCTTCGATGTGACGGATTACCCCTACTGGAAGAATAAGATGCGAATGCATCTTGAGGCAATTGATAACGATCTCTGGTATGTTGTGGAAAATGGTGTTCTCTCAGTCTCACCTTCTCTGAACGCTACTGATGTGAAGAGATTCAAGCAACTCGATTCACAAGCAAAGAACATCATATGTGGCCATATGAGCAAAGGACAGTATGGAAGAGTGAGTGCTTTGGAAACTGCTAAGCTTATCTGGGATAGGCTGTCCAAAGTCAATGAAGGAGTCTCAACTCAGCATGACTCTCGAGTTGATGTTCTTCACAATCTCTTCAACCGCTTCAAAAGACTGGACAATGAAAATGTTCAACAAACCTTCGATCGCCTCACTGATATCTCAAATGAACTTCAAGCACTCAGTGCCACTGACATCACCGACCATGAGGTGGTGAAGAAATTGCTGAGATCGCTTGATTCCTCATTTGATACTCTGGCACTGATGATACAATAACGTAGAGATTACAAGTCACTTGATCCCGCTGACATCCTCGAGAGGCTAAACACTCATGAGTTCCAGCTTGCTGAGAAGAGAGATCTCTATGGTTCGAGCTATGGCAGATCACGTGCCCTGAAGGCCAAGGCAGTTTCTGAATCTGAAGATGAAGATTCTGGCAGCAGCCTTGGTGATCCCGAAGAATCGAGCGAGAGCTAGCACTGCTCGTGAAGAAATTTCAGAAGTTCTCAAGACGTGATCGCTTTGGAAAATCCTCAAGGAGTAACGATTCCTCATCCAATGACTATAAGAAGAGGCTATGCCACAAATGCAAGAAACCCGGTCACTACATTCAAGATTGTCCTCAGTGGGAAAAGGAATCAAAGAAGAAGAAATACAAGGATTACAATTCTGATGATGCGAAGAAGAAGAAGAAATCTTCAAAGTTGTCAGTGTACAAAAGTAGGGGCTCTCCATTTGACCCCTTTACTTGTGCACGGGCAGTCAGAGCCACCCGCCACAACCACGCGTAACAGGGTAGGAAAGGGAAGCCGGAGAGAAGCCGAAGGCACAAGACAACTAAAGCAACGGCAAGGACCAAGGCCACAAGGATCGGATGGGCAAAGCAGGTTTCCCCGGAAAGGACCCTTGCCGGGGCAGCTCGCCCACGCCAGTCGAGCGAGCCACCCTTGAGCCCACCAACGCTCGACAAACGCATTGGAACAGGGCTCGGGAGGCACCTCCGTGGTGGCATGCAGATCTTTGAGAAGACAAAGAATAATCAAGATCAAGTGAGGATAGGAAGGCAAGCATCCTCACCGAAGAAACCCACAAGACCCCCGGCAAGATCCTTGCCGGGGACGCCTGCGCTCCACGGCAAGACCCTTGCTGGGCCACCCGGCAAGACCCTCGCCAAGCGCGCCAGCAGGGCCACTGCCAGGCCCGCACCATCCAAGTCTCTGCTGCCGTTCGCATGCGGCTGCCGACCCAACCAGCTGGGCAGGCACCTGCGTGGCAACATGCAACCCTTCGTGGAGGCTCCACCACCGCGCCACCTCAGCTGCCTGCCTGCCTACATGGCACCGCATGCATCGCTGACCAAGGCGCGTGTCGAAGCAAGGATGAGCGGCGACGGACGGGACGGGCCTCGCTCCTGCCCCTAATAAAGCGAAGGGACAGCTACCCCTCGCATTAAATGCGCTTTGTCCTGTAACACCAGGGATAAGCTCACAGTGCTGTAGCACTTTCCACCTCTTGTGTGCCACTATGGCAGCCCCTTTCACCTATAAGGAGGCCCATGGCGCACTGGAGAAGGATTCGGCTCTTTGGAACCTAGCAGCACCTAGAGCTAGTTCAAGAGCTCAAGAACACTAAATACAGCCACCAAAGAAGGATCGTAGGGTTTTACGCATCTTTGCGGCCCGAACCTGGGTAAACCCCCCTTGTGTTGCCTGCTAGTCCTATTGTTCTCACGATCCCCGCGCCCCGCAACCGTAGAAGGGATTTTAGTGATCCCATAAGTGTCATTTCCCACTGACATCTTTGGCGCGCCAGGTAGGTGGCGCAATTGTGAGAATCAAGGCTAGCAGTCGACCTAGCTATTCTTCATCGCCACGACTCCTGCGGAGGAGGCGGCCAAGAAGGCGGTGCTGCCCGTTGGTGCGAAGGACGCCGAGGCGGCAACAAGAGAGCTAAGTCATGCATAATTTTAAGTTTTTCTCCTTTAATATAAGGTTATTATCCTCGACGATTCGGCCTATGTATGGAGAGCATGTACGTAGAGGGGCCCTCCTGCGTCTGCTCAACAGTTTCGAGTCTGCTCAACAGTTCAAGCGGCCGCGTCGAGAGCGGCAGGGTAGCCTTTCGCCATCAGCAACGCTCTCGTTCTGACTCGAGTCAAGCTCGACAGATCGAGCGGCCACGCCAGGGGTGGTAAGGTGCTTTGCCCGGCAAAAAACACACCCGGCAGGCTAATGAGGATCCGTCCTCAAAGGGTTACCCTGGGTTTTCGTGCCAGCAAGCTTACCCGATTGACGTGGGGCGAACATACAAAGGAAAATCAAACAGGGAAATAACATGCATAGTTTCAGGGGTACTACAGAGTTATATTACACAAATTGCCACCGCGGTTCTAACTAAAGATAGCATTGTCTTGGTCATGAACTTGCAGCAGCGACGGAGAACGGGGTGCCTAGTCCCAACGCTGGCCCTCCACCCTCTTGATTTTGTCGATGCGGCTGAGGATGGGCCGGATATGCTCGTTGAGCGCCGCAATGTCGGCGTCCTCCGGCAAGCTCTTCAGCACAACTCCGAAATCGAGGTCTGGGTGCCAGTGCGTAATCTTGGTGAGTCCCCTGGTCATGATCCCCCGGCGGAGTATCCGGGATTCCTCGGCCAGGGAAGCCGCCCGGTTGGAGTGAAGCCGCTTCAGGGCGACGACGACCTTCTCAAAGTATGAGGTCAGATTGGCGTTGGGGCTCAGGCTCGCTTCCGGGGCGTACGTCATCTCCGGCATCCCCATAGTGGCCAGCTGATCAGCGGCCGAGTTTGTGATGATGGCAAGGCGCTCAAGCCAACGTTTCTTGCCTGCCTCATGGTCCTTAAGGTTGGCGGTCTCATTCATCAGCAGCTGCCTCTCTGTCTCCAGCTCCTTGGTCAGGATCCCCTCCCGGTTTCTGGCCTTCGATAGCATCTCCTCGAGCTCTCCCAGCTTCAGCTTGAGATCGTTGATGGAGGTGTTGGCTTCAGAGAGTTCTCCAGCCTTGCTAGTGACCTCGCCCTGCGCCTCCGTCAGAGCGCTGTTGAGCATATCTTTCTCCTGGGCCAGCTTTAGAGCTTTCCCCTCCAGTTCCTTCACCCTGTCGGCGGGGGCCTGAGCCTGGGCGTTGAGTGCTTCCTGATGCCTCCGCTCCAGCTCTTGGGTCTGCTGCAGGACGAGCTTGCCCACCTCTTCGTCCTTGCCGCGGAGCGTGGCAGCAAGCTTCCCCTCACGCGCGGCAAGGTCCTCTTCCTGGGTCTCCAGTGCGGCCTCGTGTTGGCTCCGAACGGCTTCGGCTTCGTCGGCCAACTTCTTCGCCGTCTCCTGGGCCTTCTTGACGTCGGCCAGCTTCAGGGCAAGCTCCGCCTCATGGTTGGCCAGCTCGCCCTGGGCGGCTTTCAGTTCATCCTGGGCCTGGCGGAACCAGCCTTGCGCCTCGGCGACACGCTCTTCAAAGTATGCCTCCGCCTTCTCCATCAAGGCCGTCCTGGACTTGACCTTGTCCAGACGGGCACGATGGAGCGCCTGAAGCTTCCGGAAGCTGGCGCCCATGTCCTGGAGCAGCCGCTCCTCCTGGGAGCCGGCGCCTCTGACGCCTGGCTCATTGATGACCTCGAGCCCGGCGACGGCAAGCGCCTCCTCGTCGAACACCTCCCCCTCAAAAGGAGCCCTGGTGCTCGACACGCCAAGGAGATGGACGAAGAGGTCGTCGCTGACCCTCAGGTACCTGCCGGAGCCGGAGGCAGCGGAGGAGGAGGGCAGATTGTCGAACGCCACCTCCTCGGCAGTGGCCTTGCCGGCTTCCCCGGCAGGCCCCTTGCCGGGCTCCTCGGCAGCCCCCTTGCCGGGCTCTTCGGCGGGCCCCTTGGTGACATCCTCGGCGGCGCCCCTGGCGCTCTCCTCGGCAGCAATCCTTTTCGCCTCCACCGCGGCATCAGCGGCGACGTCCCTGATGGTGGTGTCGACATCCTCTGAGGAGGGGTCTGGATGCCAAGAAGGAGACAGGGCGGAGTCAAGATCGAAAGCCAGTAAGGAAAAGAGGAAAGAAAGAATGCGAGCAGAAGTGGAAAGCGAGTGGCTTACCCGTGCCGGGCTGTGAGGCGGAAGTCCCTCCTCCGCCAAAATCTGGCGTCGAGGCGAAGCCACCGGCGCTCGTGTTCTCCCCCTCCTCCTCTGTGTGCATGGCCTCGGTGCTTGGTGCCCTTGCCGGGGACACCCCTCGGGGCGGTGTGGTCGACGGGGGCGGCACAATGGGAGAAGCCCCCTGTGGCTCCCCTTGGTGTTGCTCCCCTCCTACATCGACGACGCGGTTAGGACCAAAGCATCGTACATTGCGCACATTGACAAGGGATGGGTGATGGACTTACGCTGGGGGCTGGGCTGGGGGCTGCTGTCCGGACTGCTCAACACCACCAGTGGCGTACTGGAGGAGCTTGCCGGGGGCTGGCCACTCGCCGAAATCCTGGCCCTCTTTATCCTTTGGGCCAGCATCTCCACATCCCTGCAAGATGAAGACAAGTAAGCAATGCCGTCAGGGAAAGTGTGAGGAATGGGGGAAGGAGGTGGAAGCTTACTCTTCATTCTCTTCCTCCTCCTTTGTTGCTTTCCTTTTCCTCTCCGGGCTGAGAGGCCGGGGTCTCTCTCCGGGCTGAGAGGCCCGAAGTCAAACGCAACCCCCACACCGATGTTTGCCGGCGAGGGGGGAGGCGATGGCGTCCGAGCACGCTTGGACGAAGAAGCAGCAGTTGTCTTCTTCTTCACTGCCGCCTTCACCAGCTTCCTCGCTGCCGCGGACCTTGTGTGACGCACAGGTTCTTCCGGGGCTGGCAGAGGCTGTGCGGCCCTGCCGGGCCGGATCGCTCGCCGAAGCCGGCCCGCCGCAGGACTCGCCCTCTCCCCATGGCTGAAGGGTCAACAGCCCCAGCCTCCCCCTCCGACGACTCGTCGTCCGCGTCCTCAACCAGAGGGGCCTCGGTGCCGGCGCTGCTGGTCCTCCCAACGGTTGCCGCCCACTGGGCAAACTCCTCCTCCCCCGCGGCCGTCGCGGCCCTATCCTCCACGCAGCCGGCTTCCTCGACGAGCTTCGCCTCCATCGCCCTGCCAGCGATGTAGTCCAAATCCGCCTGGGTGGTGTCCTGGACGAGCAGCCGCTCGGCATCGGCATCAACGTACCCCTTGTGCAGGGTATCGAAGAACTGCTGCACCTGGATGTCCTCCGGCTCGACCCAGCTCGAGTCGGGGCCGTGCACGTTGCAATCCAGCATCATGGCGATGATATCGGTCAGGTGCGAATTGTTACATAGCGGGACTACTCCCGCCGGCAACTTGAAAAAGGGCCCCTTGAAGACCTTGTCGGCCTTCGCAGCCTTGCCGGTCCGCTTGACTTCACCGTCGTGACCCACATCGAGCTGGAAGAGGTGCTGGCAGAGATGAGCATGCTGCATCACTGTGAAATTGTGGTCGAGGCCAGGGCGAAGCCGCATGATGTCGGCAGGGTTGGTGAAGAGCCAAGCCGGCCTCCCCTTGTTATGCAGTGGAGCAATCCGGCGGCGGACGAAGTCCGCCCCGATCATTTCGAGGGTGAGCCCAGCTTCGGTGAGCCGAAGAATCCTGGTGGTGGCGACAGTGAGCTTCTTGTCGTGAGCATCAACGTCACTCCAATCACCTCTACGGACCGGCGGCACCCAGCGAACCTCGCAGAACGCTGGTGGGTCCTTCTCTTCAATCCAACACCACCGGCTCCACCACTCTTCCCACCTCTCCTTCATGGCGCCCTCCGGATACACTCCCTTAGATCTTGGGATCCAGGCGATACAACCAGAGATGGCGCCCCCCCCCCCCTGGTTGGACCGAGGAAAGAAGTAGTGACGGAAAAGTGCCGTGTTGGGGTACACTCCGGCGAAGCCTTCACAAAGATGCGCGAAAAGAGCCATGCACGCCACAACATTTGGAGTAAAATCCAAGAGGCGGAAGCCAAAGGTGTGCATGATATCGCTGAAGAAGCCGGAGAAGGGAGGACAAAGCCCGTAGGAGAAATAGTCGACAAAGAAAGGGTGCCGATTAGGGGCAGCCTCGGCGCAGTCGGTGGGGATGACGCGCGTGGCTGGATGCCCCGACTTTCTCCCCCCATCTTCACCCCCCACAGGGGCCTGTAGGTGTCCCGGAGCTCGTACACGTCCACCGTCGAGGGGAAGTAGGTGAGTTGCGTCTGTTGCACCGCCAACGCACTCTTCGGCGGCTCCACCGCTCCAGCGTCCTTGGCCGCTCCCTTGCCCTTGGTGGATTTAGGTGCCATGGCGGCTGGGGGAAGCGAGGAGCAGAAGGGGACGAAGACAAAGCGACAACGAACAATGGCGAAAGCTCAGAAAGGAAGAAAAGGGGGCGGCGATTCTGAGATTGGAGGAAGGCGCAAGGGAGGGGTAAAGTGAGCAGCGCGCCCGCGGTTATTTCTTTTTATGGGGAAGGCGTGGGCCGCCTCCTTTCCCATTAACTGCGATACGACGCATGCGCGCGGACACCGTCCCACGCATGCCTCCCACGTCACGCGCACGCTCGACCCCCACGTCGCGCGTTCAACACGGGTCGTGGAGAAGCGCAGCGGACAGAGCAATTACCGCAGTAAAATCCGCTCTAAATACCCGCACACCGTTCTGGGCCTGGCCCAACAACGTGTCGCGCTTATGTATGGCCCAGGCCCAGGGGCTCCTGTTGGTGTACAAAAGTAGGGGCTCTCCTTTTGACCCCTTTACTTGTGCACGGGCAGTCAGAGCCACGGGCCACGATCACGCGTAACAGGGTAGGAAAGGGAAGCCGGAGAGAAGCCGAAGGCACAAGACAAATAAAGCAACGACAAGGACCAAGGCCACAAGGATCGGATGGGCGAAGCAGGTTTCCCCGGCAAGGACCCTTGCCGGGGAAGCCTCAGCGGCCCGTGCAAGACCCTTGCCGGGGCAGCTCGCCCACGACCGAAGCGAGCCACCCTTGAGCCCACCAACGCTCGACAAACGCATTGGAACAGGGCTCGGGAGGCACCTCCGTGGTGGCATGCAGATCTTTGTGAAGACAAAGAATAGTCAAGATCAAGTGAGGATAGGAAGGCAATCATCCTCACCGAAAAAACCCACAAGACACCCGACAAGATCCTTGCTGGGGACGCCTGCGCGCCACGGCAAGACCCTTGTCGGGCCACCCGGCAAGACCCTCTCCAAGCGGCGCAACAGGCTTCGCCAGCCCGCACCAGCCAAGTCTCCGCCGCCGTTCGCATGCGGTGCCGACCCAACCAGTGGGTAGGCACCTGCGTGGCAACATGCAACCCTTCATGGAGGCTCCACCACCGCGCCACCTCAGCTGCCTACCTGCCTACATGGCACCGCATGCATCACTGACCAGGGCGCGTGTCGAAGCAAGGAGGAGCGGCGACGGACGGGACGGGCCTCGCTCCCGCCCCCGATAAAGCGAAGGGACACCTAAGCCTCACATTAAATGCGCTTTGTCCTGTAACACCAGGGATAAGCTCACAGCGCTGTAGCACTTTCCACCTCCTGTGTGCCACTGTGGCAGCCCCTTTCACCTATAAAAGGAGGCCCATGGTGCACTGGAGAAGGATTCGGCTCTTTGGAACCTAGTAGCACCTAGAGCTAGTTCAAGAGCTCTAGAACACTAAATACATCCACCAAAGCAGGATCGTAGGGTTTTACGCATCTTTGCGCCCCGAACCTAGGTAAATCCCCCTTGTGTTGCCTGCTAGTCCCGCTCTTCTCACGATCCCCGCGCCCCGCAACCGTAGAAGGGATTCCAGTGATCCCATAGGTGTCGTTTCCCACCGACAAAAGTCTTCATCATCAAAATCATCAAAGTTTTCATCGCACAAGAAGAGCAGCTCCAAGAAGGCTCGGGCATTCATTGGCAAGAAAATGGACTCTGAGGTTGAATCTGAGGAACATGAGGAAGAGGAGGCATCTGAGGAGTCCGAGTCTGGTGTGGCGAGCCTAGCTCTCGCTACTGCATTCGTCAGCAAGTCCATCTTCAACTCTTAAGAAAATGGCTTCACCAACAAGGTTGATGAAGGCAATGATGACTACGCTTCCACCTATTGCTTCATGGCAAAGGGTACCAAGGATGATCAACCCAAAGAAAATGAGTGGGTCCTCGATAGTGGATGTACAAATCACATGACTGGTGACAAGAATCTATTGATGGATGTTCCCTTATCTCCATCGCATTTGAAGCATATCATCTTCGCTGGCAAAGGCAAAAGTCAGGTATTGGGTCTAGGTAAGGTTGCGATCACAAAGGATCGACACATGTACAAAGTCATGCTTGTCGAGTCCTTAGGATACAACCTCATGTATATCTCAATGCTTTGTGATCTTGATATGGTTGTTGTCTTTGGCAAGTATCGTTGTGTTGTGATCATGGAAGCTGACAATTCCAAAGTCTTCGAAGGCTTTAGGAGAGGAGATTTGTATATTGTTGATTTCTCTACAGGACCTCAACCAGCTGCATGTCTACTTGCAAAAGCTTCAGAAGGCTGGCTATGGCATCAATGACTTGGTCATGCTGGCATGAGGAATCTGCACACACTCGCGAAGAAGAAGCATGTCATTGGCATTGAGAATGTCAAATTCCTCAAGGATCACCTATGCGGAGCCTGTGAAGCTGGAAAGATGACCAAGGCCAAACATCCAGCGAAGACTATCATGACTACTACTCGACCATTTGAATTGCTTCACATGGATCTCTTTGGTCTTAATCATTATTCAGCAGTTACAAATGATGCATCTCTATATGGCTTTGTTATTGTTGATGATTACTATCGTTACACATGGGTGCATATTGTCACTTACAAACATGAGGTGTAGGAAGTCTTCAAACGATTTTCCTCGAGGGTTTCAACCAACTTTGGTGTGAAGATCAAGCACATCAGAAGTGACAATGGAACTGAGTTCAAGAATTCTGGTCTTGATGAGTATCTTGATGAACTCGGTATTACTCATGAGTTATCTGCTCCTTATACTCTGCAGCAGAATGGCATCGTGGAGTGCAAGAACATGACTCTTGTTGAGATGGCTCGCACTATGCTTGATGAATACAAGACGCCTCGTCGTTTTTGGATTGAGCAATTGATACCGCGTGCGACATCATCAATAGGGTATATCTTCACAAATTCTTCAAGAAGACTGCTTATGAACTCCTCACTGAAAAGAAACCCAATGTGAGTTATTTCAAAGTCTTCGGTGCTAAATGTTGGATTAGAGATCCTCATCACAGTTCAAAATTTGCACCGAAAGCACATGAAGGTTTTATGCTTGGTTACGGAAAGGACTCGCACACCTACAGAGTCTTCAACAACGTTCTTCACAAATTTGTTGAAACTGTAGATGTGCGGTTCGATGAAACTAATGGCTCGCAAAGAGAGCACCTACCTTCTGTGTTAGATGAACAGTCACCTGAGGAAACTATCAAGTTCAAGGCTACTGAGGATGTCATTCCTACCAAAGAATCTGTTGAAGAAATCATTCCAGAACATGAAGAACGTCATGCTGATGCACCTGAAGGAAATGGTACTGAAGAAAATGCTGATCAAATTCCTCGACGACAACCCGCTCATCCTCGTGTTGCAAACAAAGTGCAGATTGAGAAAATCATCAGCGACATCAACATTCCAGGTCCTCTCACACGCTCAAAAGCTTCACATTTGTCTAACTTTTGTGGGCACTTTGCTTTCGTCTCTATCACAGAGCCCACTAAGGTAGATGAGGCATTTCTAGAGCCTGAGTGGATTCAAGCTATGCGAGAAGAACTACATCAGTTCGAGCTCAACAATGTCTGGGAACTGGTCAAACGTCCAGATCCTCGCAAGCACAATATCATCGGCACAAAGTGGATCTATCGCAACAAGCAAGATGAAAATGGCCTTGTGGTGAGGAATAAGGCATGACTTGTAGCTCAAGGCTACACACAGGTTGAAGGAGTTGATTTCGATGAAACTTTTGCACCTGTTGCTAGACTTGAGGCTATTCGCATATTACTTGCTTATGCTAACCATCATGATATCACTTTATATCAAATGGATGTGAAAAAGTGCATTCCTCAGTGGTAAGCTTGAGGAAGAAGTATATGTTGCTCAACCCCCAGGTTTTGAAGATCCAAAGCATCCTGACAAAGTCTTCAGACTCAATAAGGCCCTCTATGGCCTCAAGCAGGCTCCTCGGGCGTGGTATGGTACCTTGAAGGAATTCCTCATGAAGAAAGGCTTTAAACCCGGTTCACTTGACCCTACTCTTTTCACTAAATCTTATTATGGTGAATTGTTTATGTGCCAAATATATGTTGATGATATTATTTTTGGCTGTACTGACCAACTTTACACTGACGAATTTGGTTATATGATGAGGGAGGAATATGAGATGTCTATCATGGGAGAACACAAATTCTTCTTAGGTCTTCAAATTCGTCAACAATGCAATGTCATATTCATATCTCAGCAGAAATACCTCAAAGATGTACTGAGGAAATTCGGCATGCAAGATTGCAAAGGGGTCAAAATTCCTATGCCCACCAATGGCCATCTATGCACTGATGAAAATGGTATTGACTTCGATCAAAAGGTATACCGCTCCATGATTGGTTCATTATTGTACTTATGTGCATCTAGGCTGGATATTATGCTTAGTGTTTGCATGTGTGCCCGATTTCAAGCTACACCGAAGGAATCACACCATAAGGATGTGAAGCATATTCTTCGATATCTAGCTCACACACCAACACTTGGATTATGGTCCCCCAAGGGCTCGGCTTTTGATCTCATTGGATATTCAGACTCTCACTATGTCGGTGATCGTGTGGACCGCAAGTCAACATCAGGAACATGCCATTTCCTTGGACGATCTTTGGTCTATTGGTCCTCGAAGAAAGCAGCTGCGTATCGCATCTCTTTCTGAAGCTGAGTACATTCTTCTTTGGTTCTTCTTTGTGCTCACTCTTTGTGGATGAAGCAAACTCTTAAAGACTATGGCGTCAACATGAAGAATGTGCCTCTCTATTGTGACAATGAGAGTGCAATCAAGATTGCTCATAACCCAGTTCAGCACTCGAAGACAAAGCACATTCAGATTCGTCATCATTTTCTTCGTGATCATGTGTTGAAGGGCGACATTTCTATTGAGCATGTGAAGACTGAAGAACAGCTAGCCGATATCTTCACTAAGCCCTTGGATGAGAAGAGATTTAGCAAGTTGCGGTGTGAGCTAAATATCCTAGAATCTTCGAATGTTCTTTGAAATGGACGCTCATCCTAACACTTATGCAAAATTGATGACTTAGATGTGCAACACATGAAGAAACGTTTTCTTCAATCAATGAAGACTAACACTCTAAGTGTGAAGAAATTGACGAAGAATTTGATTCTCAGAACCCTACGACAATTGTACGCGGTGTCTGAAATCATCATTCTTATACGGTGGGTCACGCCACCACCAAAAGTTGAAAATCTTCAATTTGAGTTTTTTCTTTGTTTTTTGAAATTCCTCAGTTGTTCAATTTCTTCAACTTTGCAATGTCTTCACCATTTCCGTCGTTTTCTTCATTGGCTACATATATATATATATATGAGTTTATGTCCTCTACAGTATTCACTTATTGCTAATTCTTCATGTTGCCTTTTCTGCTAAGTGAATGTGATCGAACCCTTATCCCTCTATGCTAAACTCAACCCAATCCATTCGCAAATTCTTCATGTGCATTCTATTTGAAACACGTTCAAAATCTTCATTGTGTCCTTGTAAGCTGAAGAATTTGAGAATGTAACGTTAAAACTTATCTTATCTGAATTTTCGGCGTTTGCCGCTCAAACCGTTCTGCATTCTATGAAATGTTTATCTATTCACCCACGATCTCACACAATCGCCACCTCTCAGTACGTGGGTGACACATGTCAAGCGAATGAGAAGGGTCAGGGGCATGTTCGTCCAATTTCTTCGGGCGAACAGTTTTTCACCTCGGCTATAAATACCCCTCCCCTTCCTCGCTTCGTTTTTACTCTTCTCGACCTCTCTCCCCCTCGAGCTTCTCAAACCCTAGCGCCGCCGCTACTTCCATCGTCGCCGGTGAGGAAGAGCTTCACTGCCTCGACCTCGTCGTTGTCGTACTCGCGTCGGCTGCGAATTTGTTCACTCCGCCGCGGCCGTAGCTGTCTTCCTCAGCCAAGTTAGGGCGTGGAAGATCTGAACTGACGAGCTTCACATCTACACTTCCCAGTTCGTCATGTTCTTCATCAAGGGTAATTAAAAGTTTCTTTTACTTCCCTCTTTGATTCAAATGTTTTCTACAAAATCTTTAAATGTGTTTATTCTTCAAATCTTCACACACTGAACACCTCTCATAACATCTATTCTTGATCTGTTTCCCTAAGCAACGTTTTTCTTCAAGATTCCTCAATTGTGTGGATTTTTCAATCTGTACAACTCTGGAACCGAAGTCAAAGAACGCTTAGTGAAATTTCTCAAGACTCATCTGTTCAAATTCCTCAAACTTGTTCTTTTTGCAAAAAACTTCTGAGAACGCATATGACCTCTCCAAATTCCTCACAACTATATTTTGTTCACAGGTACACATGTCTGCTGCTGAATCACTAGGTTCTCATCAACTTAACTCGTTTGCAGCGTTCCTTGAAGAAAAGTTGCACACCTCTTCAAAAAATTCCATTGCTCAAATTCCTCAGTTGAAGAAAATGGCTGACGGTAAGAAGCCACGGAAGGGTGGAAAGAGGCCTGAGGTCAATACTGCTTTTGAAATTCCTGATGACATATACAAGGATTATTGCACTCCTGATAAGGCCAAATTTGGTAAGGAGGACAAAAATCAGCGCAAGGTGCGCATACAAAGGATAGGGAGGAGATGGGCACGGGAATGGAGGGAGTACAATATGTCACTCCCAAGTATATGAAGAAATTCGTTCTTAATCCTCCATTCCCGAGACCTCCCTTGGCACCTGGCCAAGAAGTTGATCCCACCAGCCTCAAGCGTGGTGAGGACTATCCTGATGAATGGGCCAAGTGCCAGGCCAAGCTAGCCAAAATAGCTAAGGAAGCAGTGAGGAAATTTAATGAAGACTCTGCTGCTGCTGCTACCACTGTTGAGGCCTCTACAAGCAAGCCAAAGAAGGCCATGGCAAAGAAGCCTGCTCATAAGCCAAGTGCTTCACCCCAAATGCCCTCACGGCCATGTTCCTTAGCAATGCCCTCACGGCCAGATTCTTCAAAGCCCTCACGTCCAACTCCTCAAGCTGCTCCAGCTCCTCCAAAGTCCTCAGTTCCTCCGCCAAAGTCCTCAGCTCCTCCAACAAAATCCTCAGCACCTGTGCATCTCGCCACGTGCCAAAGGACAACAGGCATCTCTATTGCCTCAGGAGCTTCTGCTAGTTCTTCAGCTCCACCCAATTCATCAACTGGCCCCTCTCTGCTGAAGAAAAAGGCCACTGCTGGACGAGGCTCTCGACCAAGTCCTCACAAGAAGCAGGTCACCTTTCAAGTGTCGCCTGATGAAGACGAAGCTGATGATGAAGAACTTGCCGAAATTATCAGAGACAGGCAGCTCAAGGCCGCTAGAGCCAAAGGCACAAATGTGCCTCTGCTTTTGGATCCAAAATTGATCCTAGATTACATTGATCTCTGCCACAAGGACCCCAACACTCCTATGTCTGACTTCAAGTTGACTCCTGGCCAAAGTCATATGCTGACTGCCTTTATTCAGGAAGAAAAATGAAAATTTGAAAAGGCCAGGTAGTTGAAGAAAGTGCAGTACAGGAAGGAGCATTTCCTGAAGAAAAACGTTGTCTCTATGACAACTGAAGAACTTATCACTATTCAATCTGAGATTAAGAAACTCAGTGATGAATTTGACGTATACCGCGCTGACTGGCTTGGATCCAAAGTCAGGTTTGTGAATTTAACTGAGAAGTTCACTACCAATATTGCAGCTCCATCGCAACAAGAAATTCCTCAGGCTGAGGCATCTGCTCAGCCGACTGAAGATCATGCCAGCATCGCTGATGAAACTTAGGCAGCTGAAGAGACTCAGAGTACCAGAGCTGATGATTGCATTCCAGCCGCTGAAGAAATTGCCAGGGCAACCAGTAGTGTTGCGGCTGAAGAATCTGCCAGGCCAGCTGAAGCTTCTGCCGCTGAGCCTGAAGTAAATGAGAAATTTCCCTCTGCTCTTCCTGCGCCTACACCAAGTCCAATTCTTCCTTCTGCATCAGATGTGAAGAAGACCAAGGCTGCAGAGCGTGCAACTGTGAAGAAAAGGAAAGCATCAACTTCATCGATTCTTCACTCAAGAAGATGAAGCCATTGACCAGCTCTTTTGAGAATCCAATTGATGTTGTTCCGGTCTCATCCATGCCATCAAAGGACCTTGTTCCTTTTGATGAAGAATATGTGATTCCAAGTGGATCAGATGAAGAGATTCCTCCTGCTGCTTCGTCAAAGCAGTTGGATGAAGAAATTGAAGTGGATGCAATCCCTTCAACCCCAATAGTCTCATCGCCCATGCCTCAGTTCACTACTGAAGAGGCTGGCGTTGAAGAAAAGAGTGAAGAAGAAGATGTGGACATTGGGTGCACAACTCCAGTGTTGAACGATGACTTTTGGGAAAGTCAGCACCCCAATTCTCCTCTGTTCACACCCCTTCAACAAATTCCTCAGTCCCCTGTGAATACTGAAGTATAGATGGGATCTGAAGAACCTCATGCCACACCGTCTATTCATGAAGAAATTCCAGCCACTAGTGCTGAAGAAAATGTTAATGAAGAATTGAAGACCCAGGCTGCCACTGACGTAGAAGCTGAAATTCCTCAGCCTGTGGAACCTGAGATTGCGATTCCTGAGGTGGTGATGCAATTGACTGATACTCCTCAGTCCAAGCCAAAGGATCCCTTCTCGAAGAAGCAGAAATTCAAGGCTGATGACTTCTTCGGCGAGCATGTGTTCTTCACGGACTATAATCTGATGACTACGCTTTCGTCTTAGAAGGAAGCGCTTCTGGACTGCCAGCCAAGCAAATTTTTATTCTTCACTGCTCTTCAACAAGGACAAAGTCTTCGACCACGAGCATATTCCTCATGTGGACATGGAATCACTGCCTTGATTTACCCCAGTCCTAACTGTGCTTCATGATGCAGGCCTACTCAACTTTTGCATGGATATTTGCGATTGGAATGAAGAGCTCATTCTTCAATTCTATGCAACTCTGCACGTCACAGGAGATGCTGATAATATCAACTCTTGGGTATTGGACTGGATGACCAAAAATACTCATTATAAAGAACCGGCCTCTGAATTGCTTCATGCCCTGCCAATCAGTCCTCCCCTTGAAGGAGCTCGTTGCCTGTACCATGAGCCTGAACTCACTGCCCATTACATGCAAGTGCTAATGAAGCCTCTGAAGCCCGGTCAAGCCCCAAGGACCAAATTCCTCGTGAAGGAATTGCTATATGTGCCAAGAACAGTTTATCGCATTCTCACGAAGACTTTGAGTCAAATCAAAGGCCACGACTCGACTGATGAAGAAGTCATTGGCATCATGAAGAATCTGCTGTTCAATATCATGCATAGCATTCCTGTCAACTATCATGATTTCTTCAATGAGGACTCTGGCAAATGTTGCACTCTCTCCGTTTGAGTTGAAGCCTTACGCACCTTGGATTATGAGATTCCTCAGAATAAGGTCTTCACTCAACTACAATGCTGATTTTCAGAATATCCTCAGCTACTTGCCCCCCATTGAAGTCCTCAAGCGGACATATTCCTCAGCTGATGAAAAGGGCAAGGCCACTGTTGTTATTGATGAAGGCAATCATCCATCGGATGCTCAGTTTCGCAAAGCTGCATCTTACTCCACCAATGATGATTCTGCTACTCATGATTCTGCCGCTCATGCATCAAAGCCAAACCCTCAAGCCACAACTCCCAGGGTGATGGCTGACCGTGAGCTTCTTCTTAGTCTTCATCAGAAGGTGGATCGAAACCACAAATGGGTTAAGCGTCAGTTTGGTTCTATTCTTCACAACATGACTACTACACACAATGCAGTGAAGAAAAACCATTACTACCTCCATGAAGTCTTCGGTCGCACCTGGGCTATTCTGTCACATCTATATGGTGAAGAAGATCTGAAGCAAATGGGTCTCAAGGAGGATTTTAACTCGTCTGCTCCTCCACCGAAGAAATTCAAGAAGGTAAAGGTTCCTTCTTTGGTGGCCAGCTCATATTCTTCATGACACGAAACCGACGAGCATGAAGACTTGGACGACACTGCGGCAGGCCCTACAACAACAAACGACCCCAACAACACTGGCGCTCCTCCATCATCTTGATATTCTTCAGGGGCGTTAGTCCTCACTTTTCGATCCTTTTGGTCATTCGATGACAAAGGGGGAGAAATTTGAGTTAGTCTTCAAGCGGGTCTACCTATATGGGCTTTTTTTGCTAAGTTACAACTCTCGTTCTTCTGAGACTTTATTCGATCGAGTTGTAAACTTAAACTCTATGGTGTTCTGATACTTTTGCTGAGATTCTCTGCATGCTTATTTCTCATTAATGTTAATGCACGCATGCTGAATTACATTAGTCATCATATTTCATCATGCATTTCAAATTCTTCATATTATATGTCAAATGCGTGTATGAATTACAAGATATAGGGGGAGATCCCATGATTCTACTCTTCAAGTGTGCATTGCTTCAAAAGCAAATTTCTCACTATGCACATCTTCAGGGGGAGTTCTTCTATATCTTGCTATCAAATTCCTCAATATTAGTATTTACACTTCATATCTTTATCCCCGTTCAAAACTTAACCTATATTGTCATCAGTCACCAAAAGGGGGGACATTGTAAGTGCATCTAGTGCCCCTTAGTGATTTTGGTGTATTGAAGACTTATAGGTTAAGGGACTAATGAGTTTGTGAGTGTACACAGGTCTATAAGTCTATGAGGAGTTTGATATTTACAAAGAAAGTTGACCCCTAAAAATGAATATTTTCGACTGAAGATTTTGGATTTATGAAGACTTTCTGAAGACTTTGAAAGTGAAGAAATTGGTGTGATCTTGAAGACTTGGTATTCATTCAAGGAACATGAAGCGTGAATACTTTTGTTTTCATAGTTTCATTTTCTCTTTCTTGAGTCATAGGAAACACCGTACTGTTAAAGGGGGTCGAGGAAATACTAAGGAAAAATTTCCACGTGATGCTCAACTCAAAATCCTACACCTACCAATCCCTTCGAGTGAAGCCATTGGAAATCTCATACTGTTCAGTCAATTTTTTCAGTGACAGAGACGAAGTTCTTCTGGTCTCTGAGGAATTTGTTCTGACTGAGGAGTTAGGAATTCGCAAGTGCGGATTGCCTACACAGTGAGGAACATGATTGCCTGAGGAATTTGATACTCAAATTTCCGACCGTTGCTGTGCTACGCGCCAGCTGACCCAAAATATGTACCCACCTAACGGTCATATCACTGAAGGGCATTTATGTCTTATCATGTCGGGCTGCTCCCTAGGCTATAAATAGGGATGGCACCCGTAGGGTTTGGGTATGGGTGAAGCCACCGCATACCCTTACCCATCATCCCAAACCTTACCCATCACCCGTATCCATACCCGTTGACGGGTACAATTTTTCCCCATACCCGTCACCCATCGGGGTAAATGGGTACCCGCGGGTAAAATTACCCAGATTTGCAACACACCAATTTGAGAATTGCATAGTCATAAACAACAACTTATAACAATACTTTATAAACAATAACACATCATGACATCAACGCATACTCGTTCGTGGACTAGCTGTTGTGGTGCGGTGGCCTAACATGAATGCATGATGAGGTCTTGTTAGGGTTGTCGGATTTGTGTACATGTAATATGTTTAATATGTGGATAAATAATATATAAGGTCTATTTTTCATAAATATATGCGGGTATAAGGGTACAAGTAGTGGCGGAGCTACATGCAATGCTGAGGGGGCGCCTCAGTAGTAGCGTATTTTCTGAAGGAAAAAAATGAGATCCTTATATTAAATTGATTGCAGTCATTTGGTAGATCTAAAGATGTATATTTTCTCTTTGGCCCCCCCCCTTTGGTTCTCCGCTAGCTCCGCCACTGGGTACAAGGGTATGGGTTATACTAAACCATACCCATACCCACTATACCCGATGGGTATGAAATTTTCCTATTTATGTATCCATGGGTATTTTTTTGACCCATACCCTTGCCCTAATAGGGCTTTTACCCGCAGGGCACGCGGGTAATGGGTACCCATTGCCATCCCTAGCTATAAATAGCCGCCCCCTACAACCACTAGATGGTTGGCTGCTCCGAGAGAAACTGACACTTGTCATTTGAGAGCATCCCATCCTCCGGGGACTTTGAGCGAAAATAATCAAGTGAGGAAAAACCCAAACCCAAAAACCTACAAACCCAAAGTGATTGAGCATCATTGAAGAGATTGATCTTGCGTAGATCCAACGTGTGTTACCTTTGAAGACTGTGCTTCTTCCAGACGGTTAGGCGTCATTGGTCTGAGCATCCAAGAGAAAATTGTGGATCGCCGAGTGACCGAGTTTGTGAAGGTTTGGAAGTCACCTGAAGACTTACCACGAGTGTTTGGGTGAGGTATGTGTGACCTTAGCTCAAGGAGAATACGGTGAGGACTGTGTGTCCTCAGGTTTAA
Source organism: Aegilops bicornis (assembly GCA_021605145.1). Lineage (NCBI taxonomy): Eukaryota > Viridiplantae > Streptophyta > Magnoliopsida > Poales > Poaceae > Aegilops > Aegilops bicornis. The sequence continues at coordinate 547,918,608 of CM038669.1, read as the reverse complement.
ATACCTAGCTGCTCCAACCAGACATACAATCGACATGTTAGCTTGGAACTGGTCTACCAAATCATTGTATTCACCAAGCTTACTTGTTCTAGTTCCTCAACTCTTTCTTTTACTCATTTCTGTTTTTGTTTTCTTTCTCATATCTGATTGAAGACTTTGTCTAAAGACTTTCTCAATTTCCTCAGTTCAATTTCTTCAGTCTGTTTGTCTTCATCCTGTGTTATCCTGTGTTTACGCTTTCTGTACTCTGTGCTTGTCTTCATTTCATTGTGTTCTGTTATGTTTACATCTGAGTACTTATTCCGCTGCAAGTAGTTCTTCGCATAGGAATTTCCTCACCCGCAAATTCCTCAGTGAAGAATTCGTAAAAATCGCCTATTCACCCCCCTCTAGTCGATATAACGCACTTTCACCTGCCCCACAAATATCGCCGTCCGGAAAACACTAGACCGTAGTCAATCCGAACTCCACTTCACTCCCCTCTCCGTCCACCCCACTTCCGATCCCCTCCAAACGCATCCGATGGCCCGCGACCAAAGCAGCGCTACCTTCGTTGGGGACTTCGGCTCCGATGACGACTGGTCTAGCCTGCTGCGTGAAGTAGACCCCGATGATGTGGAGAAGGTCACCCTCCACATTTCATCGAGGCGTTTGGTCGACGAACAAGGCGGCAGCGGCAGATCCACTTCGTCAGCGCCCAGCACTCGTCGACGCAGCGTCCGCGACATCGTCGGCCCTTCCTGCCCGGCGCGCAGCTCCGGCCACTCCGCTCCGCTCCTCCAGGTACGCATGTTCATTGTGTTCCTAAAATACAAGTTTAAATGTTGTTACTAGTGAAAATAATAAATTGATCTCTCAAATAATTGTGAAATGATATAGAATGTGCAATAGTTACAGAAAAATACATAAAACTACTCCCTCCGATCCAAATTAATCGACGCTCCTCTAGTACAACTTTAGTACCTTTCTTGATCAAATGTTAGAATATCTATTTGAGCATTTATAATTTTTGTTACCATGATAGCTATTTTGGCATTCTCCATATGACTGAAACAACATACCATGCTTAGTGCAAATAAGAATAGTTTCACGCCTCATGGTCAAGTTAATAAAGTGTTCTCTTTGATGCAGGAATACTTAATAACTTAATCACCCTGACTACAATAACAACAAATGCATTATTAACTTCCAACAAAACATTGCACATGAAAGGAAATGCAAATATGATGGAAATAATAAAACAATCATATAAGGTACCTGATCAACTAATCATGAAAAATATAATTAATTCCCTAAGAAATCATGAAAAGATAACAACTGCAAACCGTAAACCATGCATGACCTGAACAAAATGTTATAATCAGTGCTGCTAATATCATGCTAAAATTTATCTAGAAATAAAATCAATGTACCATACTGACACGGTTCAAACCGGTGTAAGAATCTTCCTACGAAAACACTCCCTCACAGACTTGGGGGGGGGGGGGGGGGACTAACAACCCAACAACACAGAGTGCAAGCCTTCGCTGTAAACACACATATGAAACATGCAAATAAATTAAACTAGAATGAATCCCACAAATGCAGGAAAACCTTATGGAGCATGCTGCTTTGCACTACCAAATTACGCATAAGAAACTGTACATCAACTAGTTTTCTTGCAATAATGACAAATAAAAATATGCTAAAATAATATCATGACTTTACTACCTCGAATAAAAATGTGAGCATGTTCGTGCAAACAAAAAAACAAAAACACAAGCCATAACTAAGGTAAATGGTAAACTCAACTCACGGATGAAGAAATAAATGGGGAAGCTGATACAACAACCTTCCTTTGATCACACGACCGATTGTAGTGAAACCCGACGTAAATGTCGTCCAATTCATCTGCTCCCCTTGCAACCGAGAGAATAGAGAAGTAGAGGCTGGGAAAAACGATGGTATGTCAACCGAACACCGGGGTTATTTACACGACTCAAAGGCACAACTACCAAGGAAAGAAAAGAGAAGCCAATCCAAAGTCAGGGGGATCGAAGCCCAAGCCCACAAAAGACACGATGAATAGGCCACAAAAATGGTCGTCACAATTCAATCAAAGGTTTATTTTTCTTTCATAACGACGTGTCCATGGTAAGGCTTCAGAAGTGAACACGATAATCACGTGGCGCAAACCAATAATTGGAATAAAATTTATTTTTTCCTGCTAAGGAAGGTAATGACTCTTGACTATTTTACACTCCGTGTAATATCGGAATTCGAAAGTCTTTATGCGCATCCAAATGTGGTCACCGCATTAACGCTCCATTCACATATATAGTGGGTATATTTTAATGGTGGCGGAGATTTCGAGGTCCCCTTCCAATACTAGGTTCAAAATTATTTGGATATAGCGCACTCAAGTTTAATGCGTTTCTCGGGTTATCGAAGCGGGGATGCTTGGCGTGTCATCGCAATCTCACAAAATCTTAGCACGCCAGCCTATTTTGTGTTATAGTCCAAAATACATGTAAAATATAAAAAATATATACTTGTCAAGAAAACATTGTGTATCTTATCTAATTCTTTTGTTATGGTACATGCAACACAAAATTGAAAGTTTGTCAGATGGTGTTTCCTAAAATTCTTGGAAAATCCCTAAAAAAAGTGACATGTTCAGATGGGCTGGGTTTTCAAATGGCGCCCCATAAAACCCACCCCAAACGAACCAGGCCGGCCACAAGGCAAAGGGCAGACAAAACCCCACCGCTTCCGTCCCCCTCCGTCCTCGCAGCCCCCATGGCCATGTGGCCTTCTTGTGTGAAGACGCGTGCTTCCAGGTCCAAATCCTCCCCATCCACCGCGCTCGTCGCCGCTGCCGCCACCACCCGGCGCTTCTCCATCACCTCCCACTCTCCCTCCCTCAAGGACATCCCGTCGCTGGTCCGCCCGGAGCACCCCCGCCCGCCGCGCGTCTTCCACCGCCTCCGCGTCGCGGCCTCCGCCCTCCGTCTCCTCCGCGCCCTCAAGTCGGCCTCGGCGCACGCCACCGCCCGGGAGCCAGAGGTGCACGTGGTGCTCTACTCCACCTCCCTCCGCGTCGTCCGCCGCACCTACGAGGACTGCTACACCGTGCGCTTCATCCTGCGGGGGATCGGCGCCACCGTCGACGAGCGCGACCTGGCCGTGGACAACTCCTTCGTGGCGGAGTTCGCCGCGCTCCTGCCGCCCCGCCTGGGCCTGGCCCTCCCGCAGGTCTTCGTGGACGGCCGCCACCTCGGGGGCGTCGAGGAGGTCCAGCGCCTCCACGAGTGCGGCGAGCTCAACCGCATCGTCGCGGCCCCGGTATCCCCCACCCCGGCCCATCCCCCCTGCGGCCGCTGCGGCGACGAGCGGCACGTGCCCTGCGGCAGCTGCGATGGGAGCCGGAAGAAGCACAGCGACGAGGGGAGCCGCAAGAAACAGAGCGACGAGGACGGCGTCCTCACCTGCGCCGCCTGCAACGCGAGCGGTCTCGTCCGGTGCCCGGACTGCCTCTTCCCGGCGGCCGCCTGATTGAGATCCAGTCAGTACTCAGTACTCGGCTGTCCAGTAACTGAAACTCTTTACTACTGGCAGCAGTAGGACAGCTACTCCTCATCGACGACAGCTGCTCAGGTCAAAGGCACCACCTGCATGCCCAGCTCGATATACTCCATTTAGTTATTACTAGTCAAACTAGTTCAAACTTCAAAGCTGGTTACACCATTGGCTTAGCTGGGGTCTGGACTCTGGACAGGAGTTTTTTTTTTTTGAAATATAATTTAGCTTCGGCATTACAACTTTCAGAAGATTTGCTGCTCATTCCCTCCTCTTGGTTACTCCAATCCTGGACGAACCAGACGAGAATTATAATACAATTATACTCGTACTTGGTTGGTCTCTGTACCTGTTCGTGCGTTTCAAATCTTTTTAATTCAATCAATGGCACGGGCTTCGCGTGCTGCTTGCGTGCCAATGTTTACCGGTGGGAGGCTCGTTGGTGTGTTTGCGCACGCGACATACACGATATACCCATGCAGCTAGCGCATGCTCATCACAGTTGTGGCGTGAAGGGGAGAGCTTCATCTGGCCGCTCCCATGATTGCCCGATGTTTCGTCGCGGGGTACGGCAAACGCTCCAGGCACTGGTGTTGGCCGATCATGGCTCCTACGGGCGGCACGACACGGCACTCGGCGCATCGGCGGAGAGCACGGCGAGCCGAGAGATGGCTGGGTTCGACTTCGAGGGGTAGGGTGGGATCATGGGAGTTTAACGGCGCCCACATGACGGGTCTCTCGTCGTGCCTTCAGCTCTCACGCGTGTATGCCGTGTGTGCGTGTGTGTGTGTAGCCCGTCTGCGGCGGGAAGGGCAAAATCAGGGCCGGGAGCGCGGTGACCGTTGGTCGGTGTGGACTCTAGAGGGGGCGAGGGGAAAGGGAGCGGCGGCCGACGCGGCAGGTGCACAGTTCAGCGGTGATCGGCTCTTCTGTTCGAATGGACCGCAGCGTGCATCAGCTTGGCTCACAGCACCGAGAGCCTTCTGCGCCATGGAACGAAATGGCGCACACTCACCTGGTTATCCTGGATCGACCCAGCACGAGCGCACCACAGTACTAGTCCAGCCCATTCGTTCGCTCGATCGTGCTTGCTTCGCTGGTTGTTCTCTTCGGATTTCTTTGGCTTTTTTTTGGTCATATACTTCTTTCTCCTTTGTCTTTCAATCCTTGTTTGATTTTCGTTGTTATACTTTGGTTTTTTGTTTTTCTCGGGTTTCTTCTGGTTTTTTCTTTCTTGCTTGCTTTTCAATGGTTATTAAGTCTATATCTTTTTCTTCTTCTTTGTTTTTTTGGTTTTCTTCGAGTTTTCTTTCCATAGAATACTACATTTTTCTATGCATTGCATATATTTTTCATACACATTTAAGATCTTTTAAATACAAGGCGAATATTTTTTAAAAATACATGCTTCGATGACTATCATTTTCATACACATTATACCTGTTTATTACATATCTTTAAAAATTTCCCATTAGATGATTACATTTTCTAAGTACATGTTTTGATGTCTACCTTTCCCATACATATTGTACATTTTATACATACATATAAAAATTATTTATACATCTTTAATTTTTTAAATATAAGATTAAAAATTTTAAAAACATATTTATTCATCTATGCTTTTTTCATGCACCTTGAACATTTTTTGTATGCATCAGAAACATTTTAGTACAAAAAGTTTAACATTTTTCAAAGATATCATTAACATTTTTTTAAATGCATGTTTTGTTGTCTATCTTTTTTATGCACATTGTACATTTTTATACACATAAAAAGCTTTTACACATTTAACTTTTTACAATAGATTATTAAATATTTTAAAATACATGTTTTGATGTACACATCATATATTTTTCATATAAACATACACATTTAACATTTTCCCAGTATATGATTAGCATGTTTTTATACATATGTTTGATGTCTACTTTTTGTGTACACCTTGTACACCTTTTGTATACACCAGGTCATTTTGTTATACACGTTTAACATTTTTTTAAATACATGATTAACATTTTTTTCATATACATGTTTTGATATCTAATTATTTTCATAAAGGTTGTCTAATTTTTTATAGATCAGAAAAGAAATTTATACACATTTAAAAAAAATCAAATGCATGAATATTGTTTTTGGTAATTTATTATTCAAAATATTTTTAACATAAACGGAAGTTAAAGAAACCAAAACAACAATGTAAAACAATGGAAGAAAAATGAGTGCTTAAGGACCCATTTGTGCAGGCGAGCGCTCGTATGGTCTCGCACTAAACAAAGTATAGTCACGGCCCTTTGTGGGCGCTCAATAGTTCCATGGTTTGACTGGTCGGCGGGTTGACCACTGACTTTCAGGAAAAATATGAATCTAAAAGAAATAACCCAAATTGGAAAAATATATCTACAAAATAAAAAAATCATGGATTTTGTAAAAATCTCAGGAAATGAAAAAAATCTTAAATTTAAAATAGTTTGTGAAATTGAAAAGGCTCGCGCATTTGAAAAGGTTCATTAATTTGAAAAAAAAATCGCAAGGTTGAGAAAAAGGTTACGAATTTGAAAAATATCGCCTAATTGAGAAGAGATTAACAAATTTAATAAAAGTATTTTGAACTTAATAAAGGTTCACAAATTTGAGAAAATGGAACAAAAGCCTCTGAAAACTCCCCAAAACTGGGTTAGGAAGCTTCGGCGAGCTTCCCTCAAAAAATTGTCTTAGATGGGCCGACCCATTATGGTCGACTGGTGTGCGCCCTTTACCAATCTCTCCCTAATAATAAAGCACGGATTGACTTTGTCGGGTTCACCGTCACAATATGTTTCTTGCCGTGAATTTACGCTTTCAGGTTTTTTCACCTATATTATTTTCGCTATCCGAGGTGGTACTATTTAAAAGCCTTTTCGTACGTGTAGTTAACAGTTTTTTTGTTGGGCCATCCGTGTGGGCCATAAAAAATTGTTCGCTGAGGGAGTTTTGTCCCGATGGCTCCAACCATCTGAAATTTTATAGGCTTGTAATTCAAAACAAAGTTTGTTGCATGACTGAAATAATAGCACCTCGCTTTTCTAAATCAAATTAGAACAATTTATATATCTGGCGAGTTGTTTGCAAATCAGCGAGCCAGCCTGAGGATCAACAAATAGACAGAAAAAATGGCTGTTGCCGGATGAAGGGCTGGATGTGGCTGAGGTTGGCCCAGTTTGCTAGCTGTATTGGGCTCCCGGCAGCTGGGAGGAGCATGGCCTCGGCCCTGATGTGGTGGGAGGGCACATGCAACGGAGCTGGAGGTGTAGGGAGGAAACCATCCATGGAGCCGAGGCTGCTATTGTTGCTCTACGTTTAATTCCTGGCTAATGTTTATTCTTCATGTCTGTTATACTTTATAAAAAAATCAAGATAACATATCTGCGTTCTTCCAGAGTCTTAAAAAATATAGCTCAAAACTATTTCTTCAAGTATTTGTTGTAGTAACATGTGTGTTACCACCCACTTACTACAATTAATCTTCGGGTCTTTGTAATTTTTCTGTAGTCATGAGGGTCACTTTACTTTGTAAATATTGAACGGGTTCAAAAAAGTTAAGTCATTCTATTATTCGAAATTAGATTTTTTTCGGGGAGACCAAATTAGTTTGTTAGCATCCAAATCGAGTAATAAAGTTTTAATCAGTTTTTATATGAATGTTTTCTATTTTGTGTTTTGTATCATGTGAAAACTGTATAGCTCAGTTGTACATACATATCTAAATTGTTTTAATTTTTATCCTTTGAGGATTAGCGTTGCATCTTGATAGTTCCATGCTAGTTGCCCAACACCACATCAAAGCGAAGATAAGGCCAGGCAGAAGTGGCGAATTAAGAATTACAACTCAGTTATGCACCATGACAGGTAAACTCTCGAATACCATGTGAAATCTTTAATTTATTTTGTATTTGTTGAAATACATGCAATTGCTATAGATAGTTTGGTTAAATCTGAATTTACAAATATTTATTTTTTATCCCGGTGCAACGCACGGGCATATGTGCTAGTAGAGCTAAAAGTGACGGTATTACTACTAATTAGAAAACCTATATCAAGAGCTCCTATACAACGCCTTTTACGTCATGAAACCAAGTGACACTCATGCGCCTGGGCCGGCCCAAGACAAGAGCACAGCATGACCGATTGACCATTGACTTTAGGAAGAAAAGAATAAATTTATGAAAAAAATCGCAAATATGGGGAAAAGTTCAGAAAAATGACAAAACCCGCTGATTTTGAAAAAACTTCATGAATTTTAAAAAGCTTCTTAAATTTAAAATAAGTTTGTAAACCTATAAAAGTTGATGCATATGAAGAAAGTTTACAAATTTTGGGAAAAATATTCACGAGTTTAAAAAAAGTTCACAAATTCAAGGTAAAAGTTTGACTTTTAATTTTTTTAAGTTAATTGGAAAACGTTAATGAATTAAAAAAATACAAATTTGGAAATGGTCCAAAAATTTGAGGAATAGTTTACGAGTTTTGTGAAGGGTTTAAGAATTTGGAAAAGTTCACACATTTGGAAAAAGGGAAAAAACCCCGAAGAAAACTCGCTCCAGAAAACGAAAAGACAAAAAAAATTACGAGGACCTTCTAGTAGTTTCCCAAAATCAGGCTGGGAAGCTTCGAGATATGAAATTCTTATGTCTTGCATGTAGCATTAGGATTGAAGGGTTTGCGCCCTGTACCAATAGAGCTAAAAGTGAGCTATGGACGCTAAACATCAAATGGCTTTTTTAGGAAATGCATCATTTTTTAAAGCTCAAAAATCATGGGGATACAAATGATGTCGAGCAAAATAGAAAGCACACATGGCACCCAGAAGTAATAGAAGAAGACACCTTCGCAAGAGAGTGAGGTTCTCCATTATGTTCCTGCTTCTTGTGGATGATCTTGATCGCTCAAAAATAGACGCGACAATAGTTTACCTCTCGAAGGATAGCAACATAATGATAGGGAGCTTCGATATCAATATTTGCAAGAACTTCCGGGCAGTTTGAACCGATGCATATGAAGTCGATGTGGATGTGAGTTGCGAGAGCCAACGCTTCATTGCACGCCCAAGCTTCAAGGCCCGTCGGGTCGACGAGGCCTTTGAAAACCACCACCGATGCAACAAGTTACTGGTCGTGTGATACGTCTCCAACGTATCTATAATTTATGAAGTATTCATGCTATATTTATATTATTTATATATGGTTTTGGTGCACTTTTATATTATTTTATGGACTAACTTATTGATCAAGTGCGCAGTATCAGTTCTTGATTTTTTGCATGTTTTTGGTTTCACGGGAAATCCATATCTAGGACTGTCCGAACATGATGAAAATTTACGACAATTTTTAATGGAAAACAAGAAACCTGGAAGCATCCGGAGAGGACTGGAAGATGGATGTGGGACCCACAAGCCCAAGGGGTGCGACCTACTGATAACCCACAAGTATAGAGGATCGTTTGTAGCCTTCTTCGATAAATAAGAGTGTCGAACCCAACGAGGAGCTAAAGGTAGAACAATTCTCTCAAGTTCTACCGACCACCGATACAACTCTACGCACACTTGACGTTTACTTTACGTAGAACAAGTATGAAACTATTTTGTAGGTGTGATGCTAGAAGTACTTTGCAAGAATAAAACTAGAATTACTTTGCAAGATAATAAAAGTTAGGTGTTTAGAAAAAGGGTCTGTGTCAACAAGAAAGTTATTTGTCCCTAGGCAATCGATAACAAGTACCGGTAATTATTCTTGTAATTTTATATGAGGGAGAGGCATGAGCTAACATACTTTCTCTACTTGGATCATATGCACTTATGATTGGAAATCTAGCAAGCATCCGCAACTACTAAAGATCATTAAGGTCGTGAAACCCAACCGTAGCATTAAGTATCAAGTCCTATTTACTCCCATATTGTTGGGGAACGTAGTATTTCAAAAAAATTGCCTACGCACACGCAAGATCAATCTTGGTGATGCATATCAACGAGCGGGGAGAGTGTGTCCACGTACCCTCGTAGACCGAAAGAGGAAGCGTTTAGTAATGCGGTTGATGTAGTCGAACATCTTCGCGATCCAACCGATCCAAGTACCAAACGCACGGCACCTTCGCAATCTGCACACGTTCAGCTCGGTGACGTCCCTCGTACTCTTGATCCAGCTGAGGCCGAGGGAGAGTTTCGTCAGCACGACAGCATGGTGACGGTGATGATGAATTTACCAATGCAGGGCTTCGCCTAAGCTCTACAATGATATGACCGAGGTGGAAATCTGTGGAGGGGGGCACCGCACACGGCTAAGCCAACTATCAACTTGTGTGTTCTGGGGTGCCCCCTGCCACCGTATATAAAGGAGCAAGGGGGAGGCCGGCCGGCCACTAGGGCGCGCCCCCAAGAGGGGAATCCTACTAGGACTCCAAGTCCTAGTAGGAACGCATCAAGAGGGAGAGAGGGGGGAGGAAGGAAGAGGGGGGAGGGAAGGAAAGGGGGGCGCCGCCCCCTTCCCCTAGTCCAATTCGGACCCAAGGGGGGAGCCCAGACCCTCCTAGCCCTTCCTCTCTTCCCACTAAGGCCCATAGAGTCCCATTAGTTCCCCCGGGGGTTCCGATAACCCCCCGGCAATCCGATATTTATCCGGTGACCCCTGAAACTCATTCGGTGTCCAAATAACATCGTCCAATATATCAATATTTATGTCTCGACCATTTAGAGACTCCTCGTCATGTCCGTGATCACATCAAGGACTCCAACTACCTTCGGTACATCAAAACACATAAACTCATAATACCGATCGTCATCGAACATTAAGCGTGCGGTCCCTATGGGTTCGAGAACTATGTAGACATGATCGAGACTCATCTCCGGTCAATAACCAATAGCGGAACCTGGATGCTCATATTGGTTCCTACATATTCTACGAAGATCTTTATCGGTCAAACCGCATAACAACATATGTTGTTCCTTTTGTCATCGGTATGTTACTTGCCCGAGATTCGATCGTCGGTATCTCAATACCTAGTTCAATCTCGTTACCGGCAAGTCGCTTTACTCGTTCCGTAATGCATCATCACGTAACTAATTCATTAGTCACATTTCTTGCAAGGTTTATAGTGATGTGCATTACCGAGAGGGCCAAGAGGTACCTCTTCGACAATCGGAGTGACAAATCCTAATCTTGATCTATGCCAACTCAACAAACACCATCGGAGACACCTGTAGAGCATCTTTATAATCACCCAGTTACGTTGTGACATTTGATAGCACAATAAGTGTTCCTCCGGTATTCGGGAGTTGCATAATCTCATAGTCATAGGAACATGTATAAGTTATGAAGAAAGCAATAGCAATAAACTAAACGATCATAGTGCTAAGCTAACGGGTGGGTCAAGTCAATCACATCATTCTCGTTCATCCGTTCATCAAATAACAACTCTTTGTCCATGGCTAGGAAATTTAACCATCTTTGATTAACGAGCTAGTCAAGTAGAGGCATACTAGTGACACTCTGTTTGTCTATGTATTCACACATGTACTAAGTTTCTGGTTAATACAATTCTAGCATGAATAATAAACATTTATCATGATAAAAGGAAATATAAATGACAACTTTATTATTGCCTCTAGGGCATATTTCCGTCAGTCTCCCACTTGCACTAGAGTCCATAATCTAGATTACATTGTAATGATTCTAACACCCATGGAGTCTTGGTGCTGATCATGTTTTGCTCGTGAGAGAGGCTTAGTCAACGGGTCTGCAACATTCAGATCCGTATGTATCTTGCAAATCTCTATGTCTCCCTCCTTGACTTGATCGCGGATGGAGTTGAACCGTCTCTTGATGTGCTTGGTTCTCTTGTGAAATCTGGATTCCTTTGCCAAGGCAATTGCACCAGTATTGTCACAAAAGATTTTCATTGGACCCGATGCATTAGGTATGACACCTAGATCAGATATGAACTCCTTGATCCATACTCCTTCATTTGCTGCTTCTGAAGAAGCTATATACCCCGCTTCACACGTAGATCCCACCACGACGGTTTGCTTGGAACTGCACCAACTGACAGCTCCACCATTCAATAAAAATACGTATCCGGTTTGTGACTTAGAGTCATCCGGATCAGTGTCAAAGCTTGCATCGACGTAACCATTTACGACGAGCTCTTTGTCACCTCCATAAATGAGAAACATATCCTTAGTCCTTTTCAAGTATTTCAGGATGTTCTTGACCGCTGTCCAGTGATCCACTCCTGGATTACTTTGGTACCTCCCTGCTAAACTAATAGCAAGGCACACATCAGGTCTGGTATACAACATTGCATACATGATAGAACCTATGGCTGAAGCATAGGGAATGACTTTCATTTTCTCTCTATCTTCTGCCTTTGCTCGGGTGCATTGAGTCCGACTCAACTTCACACCTTGTAACATACAAGAACCCTTTCTTTGCTTGATCCATTTTGAACTTCTTCAAAACTTTATCAAGGTATGTGCTTTATGAAAATCCAATTAAGCGTCTTGATCTATCTCTATAGATCTTGATGCCCAATATATAAGAAGCTTCACCGAGGTCTTTCATTGAAAAATTCTTATTCAAGTATCCTTTTATGCTATTTAGAAATTTAGTATCATTTCCGATCAACAATATGTCATCCACATATAATATCAGAAATGCTACAGAGCTCCCACTCACTTTCTTGTAAATACAGGCTTCTCCAAAAGTCTGTATAAAACCATATGCTTTGATCACACTATCAAAGCGTATATTCCAACTCGAGAGGCTTGCACCAGTCCATAAATGGATCATTTGGAGCTTGCACACTTTGTGAGCACCTTTTGGATCGACAAAACCTTCTGGTTGCATCATATACAACTCTTCTTTAAGATATTCATTAAGGAATGCAGTTTTGACATCCATTTGCCAAATTTCATAATCATAAAATGCGGCAATTGCTAACATGATTCAAACGGTCTTAAGCATCGCTGCGAGTGAGAAGGTCTCATCGTAGTCAACTCCTTGAACTTGTCAAAAACCTTTCGCAACAAGTCGAGCTTTGTAGACAGTAACATTACCGTCAGCGTCAGTCTTCTTCTTGAAGATCCATTTATTCTCTTTGGCTTGCCGATCATCAGGCAAGTCAACCAAAGTCCACACATTGTTCTCATACATGGATCCCATCTCAGATTTCATGGCCTCAAGCCACTTTGTGGAATCTGGGCTCGCTTCCTCATAGTTCGTAGGTTCGTCATGGTCAAGTTACATGACTTCCAGAACAGGATTACCATACCACTCTGGTGCAGATCTTACTCTGGTTGACCTACGAGGTCCGGTAGTAACTTGATCAGAAGTTTCAGGATCATCATCATTAGCTTCCTCACTTACTGGTGTAGGAATCACTGGAACTGATTTCTGTGATGAACTACTTTCCAATAAGGGAGTAGGTACTATTACCTCGTAAGTTCTACTTTCCTCCCACTCACTTCTTTCGATAGAAACTCCTTCTCTAGAAAGGATCCATTCTTAGCAACGAATATCTTGCCTTCGGATCTGTGATAGAAGGTGTACCCAACAGTCTCCTTTGGGTATCCTATGAAGACACATTCCTCTGATTTGGGTTCGAGCTTATCAGGTTGAAGCTTTTTCACATAAGCATCGCAACCCCAAACTTTAAGAAACGACAAGTTGGGTTTCTTGCCAAACCACAGTTCATATGGTGTCGTCTCAACGAATTTAGATGGTGCCCTATTTAACATGAATGCAACCGTCTCTAAAGCATAACCCCAAAACGATAGCGGTAAATCATTAAGAGACATCATAGATCGCACCATATCTAATAAAGTATGATTACGACGTTCGGACACACCATTACGCTGTGGTGTTCCGGGTGGCGTGAGTTGCGAAACTATTCTGCATTGTTTCAAATGAAGACTAAACTCGTAACTCAAATATTCTCCTCCACGATCAGATCGTAGAAACTTTATTTTCTTGTTATGATGATTTTCAACTTCACTCTGAAATTCTTTGAACTTTTCGAATGTTTCAGACTTATGTTTCATCAAGTAGATATACCCATATCTGCTCAAATCATCTGTGAAGGTTAGAAAATAACGATACCCACCGCGAGCATCAACACTCATCGGACCGCATACACCGGTATGTATTATTTCCAACAAGTCTGTTGCTCGCTCCATTGTTCCCGAGAACGGAGTCTTAGTCATCTTGCCCATGAGGCATGGTTCACAAGCATCAAGTGATTCCAAAAGCCCATCATCATGGAGTTTCTTCATGTTTTTTACACCAATATGACCTAAACGACAGTGCCACAAATAAGTTGCACTATCGTTATTAAACTTATATCTTTTGGCTTCAATACTATGAATATTTGCATCACTACTATCGAGATTTAGTAAAAATAGACCACTCATCAAGGGTGCATGACCATAAAAGATATTATTCATATAAATAGAACAACCATTATTCTCTTATTTAAATGAATAACCATCTCGCATCAAACAAGATCCATATATAATGTTGATGCTTAATGCTGGCACCAAATAACAATTATTCATGTCTAAAACTAATCATGAAGGTAGATGTAGAGGTAGCGTGCCGACGGTGATCACATCGACTTTGGAACCATTTCCTACGTGCATCGTCACCTCGTCCTTAGCCAATCTTCGCTTAATACGTAGCCCCTATTTCGAGTTGCAAATATTAGCAACAAGAACCAGTATCAAATACCCAGGCGCTACTGCGAGCATTAGTAAGGTACACATCAATAACATGTATATCAAATATACCTTTCACTTTGCCATCCTTCTTTTCCGCCAAATACTTGGGGCAGTTCCACTTCCAGTGACCAGTCCCTTTGTAGTAGAAGCACTCACTCTCAGGCTTAGGTCCAGACTTGGGCTTCTTCACTTGAGCAGCAACTTGTTTGCTGTTCTTGTTGAAGTTCCCCTTCTTCCCTTTGCCCTTCTTCTTGAAACTGGTGGTCTTATTGACCATCAACACTTGATGCTCCTTCTTGATTTCTACCTCCGCAGCCTTTAGCATTGCGAAGAGCTCAGGAATCAAATTATCCATCCCTTGCATATTATAGTTCATCACGAAGCTTTTGTAGCTTGGTTGCAGTGATTGAAGAACTCTGTCAATGACACTATCAACTGGAAGATTAACTCCCAGCTGAGTCAAGTGATTGTGGAACCCAGACATTTTGATTATATGCTCACTGACATAACTATTCTCCTCCATTTTGCAGCTGTAGAACTTATTGGAGACTTCATATCTCTCAATCCGGGCATTTGCTTGAAATATTAACTTCAACTCCTGGAACATCTCATATGATCCATGACGTTCAATACGTCGTTGAAGTCCCGGTTCTAAGCCGTAAAGCATGGCACACTGAACTATCGAGTAGTCATCAGCTTTGCTCTGCCAGGTGTTCACAACATCTGGCGTCGCTCCTGCAGCGGGTTTGGCATCCAACGGTGCTTCCATGACGTAATTCTTCTGTGCAGCAATGAGGATAATCCTCAAGTTACGGACCCAGTCCGTGTAATTGCTACCATCATCTTTCAACTTAGCTTTCTCTTTGAACGCATTAAAATTCAACGGAACAACAAAGACGGGCCATTTATCTACAACAACATAGACATGCAAAATACTATCAGGTACTAAGTTCATGATAAATTAAAGTTCAATTAATCATATTACTTAAGAACTCCCACTTAGTTAGACATCCCTCTAATCATCTGAGTGATCACGTGATCCATATCAACTAAACCATGTCCGATCATCACATGAGATGGAGTAGTTTTCAATGGTGAACATCACTATGTTGATCATATCTACTATATGATTCACGCTCGACCTTTCGGTCTCAGTGTTCCGAGGCCATATCTGCATATGCTAGGCTCGTAAAGTTTAACCCGAGTATTCTGCATGTGCAAAACTGGCTTGCACCCATTGTATGTGAACGTAGAGCTTATGACACCCGATCATCATGTGGTGTCTCGGCACGACGAACTGTAGCAATGATGCATACTCAGGGAGAACACTTGTACCTTGAAATTTAGTGAGAGATCATCTTATAATGCTACCACCGTACTAAGCAAAATAAGATGCATAAAGGATAAACATCACATGCAATCAATATAAGTGATATGATATGGCCATCATCATCTTGTGCCTTTGATCTCCATCTCCAAAGCACCGTGATCACCATCGTCACCGGCTTGACACCTTGATCTCCATCGAAGCATCGTTGTTGTCTTGCCAACTATTGCTTCGACGACTATTGCTACCGCTTAGTGATAAAGTAAAGCAATTACATGGCGATTGCATTTCATACAATAAAGCGACAACCATATGGCTCCTGCCAGTTGCCGATAACTGTGTTACAAAACATGATCATCTCATACAACAATTTATATAATCATGTCTTGACCATATCACATCACAACATGCCCTGCAAAAACAAGTTAGACGCCCTCTAATTTTTTGTTGCAAGTTTTACGTGGCTGCTACGGGCTTAGCAAGAACCGTTCTTACCTACGCATCAAAACCACAACGATTTTTCATCAAATTTGCTGGTTTAACCTTTAACAAGGACCGGGTGTAGTCACACTCGATTCAACTAAAGTTGAAGAAACAGACACCCACTAGCCACCTGTGTGCGAAGCACGTCGGTAGAACCAGTCTCGTGTAAGCGTACGCGTAATGTCGGTCTAAGACGCTTCATCCAACAATACCGTCGAATCAAAGAATGACATGCTGGTAAGCAGTATGACTATTATCGCCCACAACTCTTTCTGTTCTACTCGTGCATATAACATCTATGCATAGACCTGGCTCGAATGCCACTGTTGGGGAACGTAGTATTTAAATTTTTTGGCCTACGCACACGCAAGATCAATCTAGGTGATGCATAGCAACGAGCGGGGAGAGTGTGTCCATGTACCCTCATAGACCGAAAGTGGAAGTGAGGGAGTCCTGGATTAGGGGGCATCTGGACAGCTGGACTATATCCTTTGGCCGGACTGTTGGACTATGAAGATATAAGATTGAAGACTTCGTCTCGTGTCCGGATGGGACTCACTTGGCGTGGAAGGCAAGCTTGGCGATACGGATATGTAGATCTCCTTCCATTGTAACCGACTCTGTGTAACCCTAGCCCCCTCCGGTGTCTATATAAACCGGAGGGTTTAGTCCGTAGGACAACAACAATCATATCATAGGCTAGCTTCTAGGGTTTAGCCTCTACGATCTCGTGGTAGATCAACTCTTCTAATACTCATATTCATCAAGATCAATCAAGGTGAAGTAGGGTATTACCTCCATAGAGAGGGCCCGAACCTGGGTAAACATCGTGTCCCTTGCCTCCTGTTACCATCCACCTTAGACGCATAGTTCGGGACCCCCTACCCGAGATCCGCCGCTTTTGACACCGACATTGGTGCTTTCATTGAGAGTTCCACTGTGGTGTCACCATAAGGAAGGATGTCTCGTCTCTTTGTCAAGGACAGCGTCACCTCTGGGGAAGCCCTGGCTGTCAGCCAGACTCTCCGGCTAGGCAAGTTCGTCATGACCACCCGTTCGGCTGCTGCGCCGACGATGACTTCTCGGGTCATCGAAAACAGCCTCCGCGTCGGCTCGGAACTTGCCGAGCAGATGGATCCGATGGAGCTCTCTTCCCTAAACGAGCTCTTGGATCGCATCGCCGCTTTGGGAGTCGCTATGGACTATGATCAGATCGGGCTTAAACCCGACCAAAGGGAGATTAACTCTCCGCCGGTCACCCATCAGATAGCAGTGGTGGAGGAACAATGCGGTAATTTTTCCTCAATCTTGAGGACGAACTATGTCCGTACTCTAGAGCTCTCCGAGCCGGATACCTGTATACGGAAGGACATCCCCCAAGCCTTGAACGTAGAATCGAGCGGTGGGCGGACCTATCGGGCGACATCCCGAGCCCGAACCTCCAAGATCGGAAACTCCCACGCCCGGGTCTCAGATCGGGTCAGGTTCGGACTTAAATCCGCCCACCCACCCAGATACAAGCGATCTCTCCCACATTATACAAGAGCCCTGTGAAACAAGACATCACTATTGGGCCAGATTCCTCCTTGTAATGAACAAGGTCAAGGACTGTCGAGAGGAAGACGCAATTTCATTCTTCTGCAATAATTGCACGGACAGGGGAATCCTTAACGCCATAAGCCGCCACAACATAGCACACTTCCCTGACTTAGCGGCCATAGTACGAAAGTACTGTGTGATGGAGAGCGCCTGGAAAACCGAAACCGAATTTTGGGATAATCCGGCTTTGGCTAAATACCCAGTCCGAACCAAAAGGGTGCACCCCCGTAAGTCACCCGATTCAATCACAAAAAAGCAAAAGCCCACTACAGGGCACGGAACCGTATGGGAGGGATGGCTTAATGGACCCTGCAAAATTCACAATACGGTGGATACCACACCAACACACAGCCTCAGAGCATGTTGGGTACTCCGGCAGGTTGCTAAGAGCGGTGAGGATCTCCTCATTCAAAACACCGCAGAGCAACATCCCGTGAATTACAATGCGGTCTTAACAGTCTTCGAGACATTCGCCTCAAATAATAGGCGCCAAGCGAGCACTCCGCAGCCTTGCCGAGATATGCCAGGTGGCAGCAATAAATACTTGGAGCAACACGGCTATCACCTTCAGTTCCAGTGACGAACCTAAATGCCGAACAGCCCGAGCACAAGCCGCATTAGTCCTTAGTCCAATTGTGGACGGCTTTTGGCTCACTAAAGTGCTCATGGACGGAGGCAGCGGATTAAACCTCATTTACGAGGAAACTCTTCACAAAATGGAAATAGACTGGAACCGCATTGAGCAAAGCAGCACAACCTTTAAAGGAATCATCCCCAGTCGAGAGGCATGTTGCGCTGGGAAAATCACACTAGATGTGGTATTCGACACACGGAAAATTACAGGTCCGAAGAAATAACATTCCAAGTGGCCCCGTTCAGTAGCGGATACCACGCCCTTCTAGGGCGGGAGGCATTCACGATCTTCCAAGCTATACCCCATTACGGGTACATGAAGCTCAAAATGCCCGGGCCCAATGGAATTATCACTCTAGCTAGTGATCTGGACATAGCGCTCCGCGCCGAAAACAAAACAGCCGCACTAGCCCTCGAGGCACTATCCGAAGCCCTAGCGGTAGAGGAGTTAATCTGCTTACGCTCGATCATGGACAGGACGACGTGATACTAGACAAGAGATCCAAGTCCACCTCTTTCAAACCAGAGACGAAATAGTCAAATTCCAAGTCCACCCAATGCAGACCCTACCAAAACAGCCTCAATTGGGGCACGCAGTTAAACCCCGATGTGGATGTTGCACTATGGGAGTTCTTGTGCAAGAATCGATATATTTGCTGGCACCCATCGATATGCCAGGATCCCATGCAAGTTGGTGAGCACAGCCTTAACATTCTAAAAGGGTTCAAGCCGGTCAAGCAGACTCTTCGGCGCTTCTCCGAACCTAAGCGACAAGCTATGGGCGAGGAGCTAGCCAAGTTATTGGAGGCCAGATTCAACAGAGAAATAAAACACTCGGACTGGCTAGCAAACCTCGTGATGGTACCAAAGAAGGACAAATCCTGGCACTTATGTGTCGACTTCAAAGACCTTTATGAAGCTTGCCCAAAGAATCCCTTCCCCCTCCCCCGCATCGATCAAATTATCGATGCCACCGTGGGACACGACTCATTGTGCTTCCTCGATGCATACTCCGGCTACCACCAAATCAAGATGGCCGAGCCCGACAAAGCCGCAACGAAGTTTATCACACCATACGGCCCCTTCTGTTTCAACACAATGCCTTTCGAGCTTAAGAACGCCGGTGCAACATATCAACGCATGATTCAGACATGCCTGGAAAAGCAAATCGGCAAAATAGTGGAAGCATACGTAGACGACGTGGTCGTCAAAACCAGACACGTCGACTCTTTGATAGACGACTTGAGGCTTACGTTCAACAACCTCCGAACATACGACATCAGGCTCAATCCGGAAAAATGTGTTTTCGGCGTGCACGGAAAGCTCCCCGGGTTTCATCGTCTCCAGTAGAGGGATTGAAGCAAATCCGGTTAAAATTCGAGCCCTATCACAATTGGCCATCCCAACAGACCTCAAGCAAATCCAAAAATTAACTGGATGCGTTGCGGCCTTAAGTCGCTTTATCTCCCGATTAGGAGAAAAGGCACTACCCCTTTATTGCCTTCTTCGGCGCACCGAACACTTCGAGTGGACGGATGCTGCCATGGCCGGACTGGAAGAAATAAAAGCCATACTGGCCACCAACCCAATCCTGGTCGCGCCAAACATTGGCGAACCGATGCTGCTATACATAGCAGTGACTCATCAAGTCGTAAGCGCAGCACTCGTCGCCGAACGAGAAACGGACGGACATAAATTCCCCCTTCAAAGGCCGGTATATTATGTATCCACTGTCCTCACCCCATGCAAATCATAGTACCCGCATTATCAAAAGATAGCGTATGCGGTATTCATGGCATCCCGGAAACTACGACACTACTTTCAAGAGTGTTCAATTACAGTGGCCTCTGAAGTGCCACTGAATGACATAATAAACAACTGTGATGCCACAGGCCGGATTGCCAAATGGGCCATAGAGATCCTCCCGTTCGACATAGCATATAAACCTCAGCGAGCTATTAAGTCGCAGGTATTGGCCGATTTTGTCGCCGAATGGACAGAAGCCGAACTCCCTAAGGAATACGGCGCATACTCCAATTGGATTATGCACTTCAACGGCTCTAAAATGTTAGCCGGTCTGGGGGCTGGCGTCGTCTTGACGTCCCCCACCGGAGATACAGTCCAATATGCACTCCAACATCAGATACCGACGCCCACAAGGCCGCCGAATATGAGGCCCTGTTACATGGTCTCCGGATGGCAGTCTCCATGGGCATTCAACGCCTGGAGGTGCGCAGGGACTCGAACCTCGCAATATCCAAAATAAATGGAGACTTCGATGCTAAAGATCCGAAAATGGCGGCTTATCGCAATGCCGTACTCAAGATGTCAGCTCGGTTTGAGGGGCTCGAATTCCACCATGTAGCTCGGGAAAACAATCAGGAGGCGGACGTCCTTGCCCGTATCGGCGCTAAGCGCGATCCGGTCCCACCCAACATATTCTTGGAAAGACTGTTTAAGCCATCCGTGGCATGGGAAGGGGAAACAAGCAACAATAGTCCGGACCCGGCTACAACGCCAGATACCGAACACTCTGACATAATCGACGGCTCCGCCACCAAAATAACACCTTCGGCCCACGTAATAATGGCTGTCATTGCCCCATGGACTGAACCATTCCTGGCCTACCTAACCAGGCAGGAACTTCCCAAGGACCAAAATGAGGCACGCTGCATTGTGCGACGATCTAAAGCCTACAAGGTCCACGAGGGAGAGCTCTATAGGAAAAGCACCACCGGAGTCCTTCAAAGGTGCATCTCCGAAGAGGAAGGGCGGAAGCTTCTGGCAGAAATTCACGCCGGACTCGGAGGCCACCACGCTGCAGCCCGGACCCTCGTAAGTAAGGCCTTCCATACAGGATTTTATTGGCTGACGGCCCGAGCAGACGCACAGGACTTGGTCCAACACTACGTCGGTTGCCAGCTCTTTGCAAACCAAAGCCATATGCCACCCGTTGCCCTACAAACGATCCCCATTATCTGGCCTTTTGCGGTCTGGGGGCTTGACATGGTTGGACCCCTTAAATGGGAACCCATAAGAAAAAATACTTACTGGTAATGGTGGATAAATTCACCAAATGGATAGAAGCCAAACCTGTTAAAACGGCCGAATCCGGACCAGTGATAGACTTTATATCCGGGGTTGTACACCGTTATGGTGTCCCTCACAACATCATCACTGACAATGGCACGAACTTCACTGTCGACGAGGTGAAACTATGGTGCAGCAACATGGGCATCAAGCTCGATTACGCTTCTGTCTATCATCCACAAACTAACGGTCAAGTCGAACGAGCAAATGGTCTTATCATGAGCGGCATCAAACCCAGATTAGTGCGGTCAAGGAATCTAACACGCACTAGGTAGAGGAGCTCGACTCCGTACTCTGGGGGTTGCGGACCACGCCGAATCGCACTATCAGATACACACCATTCTTTATGGTGTATGGCGCAGAGGCGGTTCTGCCCTGCGACATAATTCATGACTCACCTCGAGTGCGCATGTATGAAGAGAGAGAGGCTGAGCTCGATTTGCAGGACAGTTTGGACGCCCTCGAGGAGGAGCGTGACGTGGCAAAAGCTCGTTCCGCATTCTACCAGCAACAGGCTAGAAGATACCAAAGCAGAGAAGTACGGGCCAAAACCTATAACGTTGGCGAACTCGTTCTACGCCTACCGGATAAGAAAAAGGACAAGCTCAAGCCCAAATGGGAGGGTCCCTTCATTATTGACCAGGTCTTAACCGGTGGAGCGTACCGTCTGCGGGATGCATCGGACAACCGCCTCGAGCCAAATCCATGGAACGCAGCTAGACTCCGAAGATTCTATGCCTAGTGCCGGACTCCGTGTTCGTCTCCTTACCTCTGTCAAATTTTTATACATTCGTTATCTGTCTTTTCTTTCTTTCTTTCTTCCCCTTTTCTTTCGAGGCCTTGAAGGGCTAAAATGTGTTTTGACTACACAATCTTGACGCGCCACCGCTCATTATAATTGGGGCTTCCTATCTGTAAGCTTAAATATTTTATGGGCTTCATGCCCCGCACATGTGTTATTCTTCCGCATGTACCTTTTTTTCTCCACTATATGCATCGATATGACTTAAGTTTTGGCCAAGGTGGGTTGCCTGGCTCTTGTATTTATGCCCTACCTTCCCGTTAGTTCGGCTAGGGCATAAGGGGAGCACCTCTGCGATTGTTACTGCCGGGTCAGCCGGATGTGTACCTCAGACTGGGTGAAGCCGAAAGCTAGCATTCTTAAGGGAATATTCGGTCGGTGAATAAAAGATGACTTTTTGTTTTTTCCACTTGCCCCCAGATGTTTTTGCCTGCGTCTCTTCTCGTAGTTCGGACATGCACATTAGGGCATGCGTACCCGAGGAAAGGAACCCTTAACGAAACTATTCTCCACGAAGATGTTTCTTACTACCCATGTAATATAACATAACTAGTTGGGTACTTGTGCATTCAAGCACTTATGACCCCTACGCTGGTTTCCACGCATACCCAGTTTTACATAATCATTTGGTATTCGGATACACTCCGGACTATCGGGTCCAGAGGTTGAAGCGAAAAGGT
Source organism: Aegilops bicornis (assembly GCA_021605145.1). NCBI lineage: Eukaryota > Viridiplantae > Streptophyta > Magnoliopsida > Poales > Poaceae > Aegilops > Aegilops bicornis. The sequence goes on along the minus strand of CM038669.1, from coordinate 547,895,692 downwards.
CCGCCCTGACAAATGATTTACAATCCGGCTAGAGACATTCTACATGTCATTAGTCACTTAGACTAATTAAATTCTTCTTCTATGCCATCCAACAGGCTGTCTAGCCTACAGTCCTGTTGGGAATACTTGGCGGCTAACTCTACTTGGTGATACACCAAACTGACATGGATTTCTTTCCCATCGGGCCCCATAGGTCCGACCTCGGCCATGTGGTTTGGGTCAGCCTTGGTATACCGCATCTTCACCATGGCCCAGGCTTCCCTAGCACCTTGACGGCAGGCCGATACCTTCCATAATCGGAAGTGCCGCCATGCTCCCTTGAGCTTCTCTGCAAGTCCTCCAAGGCCTTCTGGCAAGGAGACGGGTGGCCACAAGGCCTGGGCAATACCTTGCATCACCTGCCGAACTTGTTCGTGCAGTTGTGAGAGCTCTGGTAGAAGATCACCCGCAGACCCGGGCATCTCGTTCGCGGGACGACCTGTCAGCATACCTACAGACATAACTCTGTTAGCTGGCTTCCTCGCTGAACTCTTTTTGAAGTTCATCCAGGCACTTACTAAAAATGCCGCGTCGAAGCCGCTTGTTCTCCTTCACGGAGTCTGACAGCTGGGCGCGAACATCCTTTAGTTCCACGCTCAGCTGGGTATTGGCATCTTGGAGATCGTTTTTCTCCTGCCTAACCTTTGTAAGCACGCGCTCGCCAGCCTTTAGCCGCCGTATGACATGTTGCTCATCCGGATTCACTCCGGCGTCATCTGCAATATTTATATTCAGAATTGCATGCATACTGCATCCTATATGGTACATGTCATTCTTTAAAGCAGGTGTTACCAGAGGGGGCCTTCTCGGACTCCTTCAATGCGGCCACTGCGGCCCGTAGCTGGGCCTTGCACTCTTCCAGCTCTTGAGACAATTGGGTATTCTTCTCTCAGAAGAACCTGCAAGATGATAATGATCCTTAAATCAGTTGTGCCAACTGTTTCCAAGTCTCGAGACTCTTGATATATATAATCATCACATTTTCTTACCCGTATATCCTTTACATACTGGTCCGTGGCTCTGGCAAGACCATTTTGAGCAGCACAGATGTACGCGTCTCCCGAATTGAAGGCATCAAATGCCTCTTGGGAGAAACAAGCGTCACGGAGTACGGCCCGGCGGCGCCTGTGATTCATGGCGCTCTACACTTAGGAATTTGTAGCGTAGATTTTATCCGCATCCTCCGTGGGAGGAACGTCTGACGCGTGCCCGCTTCTCCGTGTCCGCCTCGGAGCCCGGCTAGTGGAGGCGTGATCGGCAACTTCTCCGGATATAGTCCGGCGAGTATTTTTCCTTCCGGGAAACATGGGTGTTATTATGTTTTCAAAGACAAACCCACGGAGCGAGGTTTTATATCATACCTCTGCAAGGCGTCTCGATCCGAACATTGTTCTTTTCAGCCTGCCTGGCCTCGGTACCCCTTGCTGGTAACTCACCATGGGCTCGGCATGGCGTCCGGAGGACCTTCCCTGTAAGACACCGTGCAGATACGGAAGGTAAGGTGCGTGGAAAGGGATACTTCTCAAGGGTTGGGCCCCTGGTCTCACTTACCTGCGAGGTAGGCAGTAGCCTCGGATAGTCGGCTTTAATAGCCACCATGGCCTCATCACGGCTTGATTGATAAAATGTCCTATCGATTAGCTCCATGAATATGTCCGGATCCTCTTGAAGACCGGGGTCGAGGGACCGTCCAGGTTCCTCTGGTTGTGGAGGTGGGCTATTTATCTCCCTTACTGCCTTACGCAGCTCCTGCGGTGAATAGGCAAAATAAGACATTTATTGTGGAAATGCGAAAGGGAAGGGCATGAAAAGTGGCAACTTACCCAGCTCGGAGGATTGTACATGGAGAATCCGTCCCGCGGTTTGATGCGGAGAAACTCCTCTTCCTCTCCCTTGTACAGACCGGACAGAGTTTTTTCCAGAGCGGCAACGGAGTCCGGCCCCTTACGGCCGCAGCGGGTGGCATCGTCTTCCCCGTTAAAGTCCCACATTGGGCGGCCTCGGTATTGAAGCGGCTGTACCCCTCGCATAATGCATATTGACATAACTTTGGTTGTAGTCAGTCCTGATAGAGCCAGCACCTTTATTCGGCTCATCAGATAAGAAACGTCTCTATCATCTTCCTCCTGAGGGCTCCTTGGTCGCCAGCTTAGGCGTTTCTTCAGTGGAACATTATTAAACTCAGGAAGGCCCATCCAAATAGGATCCGGAAGAGGGACATCCTCTATATAGAACCACTCTGAGGCCAGTCTTCGGATGCCTTCTTCGGGGTGCCGGACAGGTATCCGGTCCCGGCGATGCGCCATATTTCGGCTCCGCCCACTTGAAACAGTGACCCCTCACGTATGCGAAGTACGAGGCAGAATAGCCTCTTCCATAGCTCAAGTGAGCTTCACATCCCGAAACTTGATTCGCAAAGAGCGACATAGCCAGCAATGTGCAATATGGAGGCAGGAGTGAAATTATGCAGCTGGAGGCCGTAGAACTCCAGGAGCCCGCGGAGGAGGGTGAATTGGAAATCCTAGTCCCCTTAATAAATAAGGGACAAGGCATACCCGTTCCTCTTTGGAGGGATTGGGGAAGCTCTCTGCTTGTTCTCCGCCATTATAGGTGGCAAGCCCGGCTCGAACGGGGACCATATATGCCGGGGGGAGAAATCACAGGTGCGTAGCCTCACTAGTTGGCTATGCGGGACGGAACACTTCTTCCAATCACTGGGCTTAGGGCTACGGGGGCGAGAGGAGGAGCCGCGGCGACTGGCCATGTTGGAATGGATTTTTTCCAAGCATGCTCCGATGGATACTCGCTGTGGGAGGATGGTATGATATGGATATGTGAATCCCCGTCTCTTTAATAGGCAATTTTCCTACATGGCTAGGGTGGCAATTGTAAAAATGCCCCGGCTTCTCGCATTCGCTCGATGCGTGGAGGACCTCCATTATTGGGCGCAGAAGCCAAGGAGTGCAACATTTATGGGAAGCCGGACACTATTCAAACAAGTATTCAGAATTTGGAGAAGAACCCGCCTTGCAATGTCAAGAAGACAATCTGCTACGGACTCATCATCATTGAAGCCTGGTCTGGGGCTCCGAGGGAGTCCTGGATTAGGGGGCATCCGGACAGCCGGTCTATATCCTTTGGCCGGACTGTTGGACTATGAAGATACAAGATTGAAGACTTAGTCTCATGTCCGGATGAGACTCTCTTGGCGTGGAAGGCAAGCTTGGCGATCTGATATGTAGATCTCCTTCCATTGTAACCGACTACTGTAACCCTAGCCCCCTCCGGTGTCTATATAAACCGGAGGGTTTAGTCCGTAGGACAACAACAATCATACCATAGGCTAGCTTCTAGGGTTTAGCCTCTACGATCTCGTGGTAGATCAACTCTTGTAATACTCATATTCATCAAGATCAATCAAGCAGGAAGTAGGGTATTACCTCCATAGAGAGGGCCTGAACCTGGGTAAACATCGTGTCCCTTGCCTCCTGTTACCATCCACCTTAGACGCACAGTTCGGGACCCCCTACCCGAGATCCACCGATTTTGACACCGACACGAAGCGTTTAGTAACGCGGTTGATGTTCAGTTCGGTAACGTCCCTCATACTCTTGATCCAGCTGAGGCCGAGGGAGAGTTTCTTCAGCACAACAGCATGGTGACGGTGATGATGAAGTTACCAACACAGGGCTTCTCCTAAGCTCTACAATGATATGACCGAGGTGGAAATCTGTGGAGGGGGGCACCGCACACGGCTAAGACATCTGCCAACTTGTGTGTTCTGGGGTGCCCCCCTGCCCCCGTATATAAAGGAGCAAGGGGGAGGCCGGCCGGCTCCTAGGGTGCGCCCCCAAGAGGGGAATCCTACTAGGACTCCAAGCCCTAGTAGGAATCCATCAAGAGGGAGAGAGGGGGAAGGAAGGAAGAGGGGGAAGGGAAGGAAAGGGGGGCGCCGCCCCCTTCCCCTAGTCCAATTCGGACCCAGGGGGCGCGGCCTGCCCCTCCTGGCCCTTTCTCTCTTCCCACTAAGGCCCATAGAGGCCCATTAGTCCCCCCGGGGGTTCCATTAACCCCCCGGCAATCCGATATTTATCCAGTGACCCCCGAAACTCATTCGGTGTCCGAATAACATCGTCCACTATATCAATCTTTATGTCTCGACCATTTCGAGACTCCTCGTCATGTCCACGATCACATCCGAGACTCCGAACTACCTTCAGTACATCAAAACACACAAACTCATAATACCTGTCGTCATCGAACGTGAAGCGTGCGAACCCTATGGGTTCGAGAACTATGTAGACATGAGCGAGACTCATCTCCGGTCAATAACCCAATAGTGGAACATGGATGCTCATATTGATTCCTACATATTCTACAAAGATCTTTATCGGTCAAACCGCATAACAACATACATTGTTCCTTTTGTCATCGGTATGTTACTTGCCCGAGATTCGATCGTCGGTATCTCAATACCTAGTTCAATCTCGTTACCGGCAAGTCACTTTACTTGTTTCGTAATGCATCATCTCGTAACTAAGTCATTAGCCACATTTCTTGCAAGTATTATAGTGATGTGCATTACCGAGAGGGCCCAGAGATACCTCTCCGAAAATCGGAGTGACAAATCCTAATCTTGATCTATGCCAACTCAACAAACACCATAGGAGACACCTGTAGAGCATCTTTATAATCACCCGATTCACGTTGTGACGTTTGATAGCACACTAAGTGTTCCTCCGATTCGGGAGTTGCATAATCTCATAGTCATAGGAACATGTATAAGTTATGAAGAAAGCAATAGCAATAAACTAAACGATCATAGTGCTAAGCTAACGGATGGGTCAAGTCAATCACATCATTCTATAATGATGTGATCATGTTCATCAAATGACAACTCTTTGTCCATGGCTAGGAAACTTAACCATCTTTGATTAACGAGCTAGTCAAGTAGAGGCATACTAGTGACACTCTGTTTGTCTATGTATTCACACATGTACTAAGTTTCCGGTTAACACGATTCTAGCATGAATAATAAACATTTTTCATGATACAAGGAAATATAAATAACAACTTTATTATTTCCTCTAGGGCATATTTCCTTCACATACGCCATAACCCAATTATCCACGTTAGGCTACTGTCACCCCCGCAACACTGACAATAAGCAAACCATGAACATATTGCAACACCCTACAACAGGGGCCCCTCACGTTTGCGCGACACGGAGGGCGCCATAGGACAGCACCATAAATAAAATATACAATCATACCAACCAAGATCATGATTAACCCACAGGACAAAACGGTTCTACTCAAACATCATAGGATAACCAAATATCATTGGGAAATAATATATGGAGTTGAGCACAATGTTTAAGTAGAGATTACAACGGGGAGAAGAGGTGTTACATGCAGCATAGAGGGGGAGAAAGTTGGTGTTGACGGTAGCAAGATTGTTGATGTAGATCGCCATCCCGATCCTTGCCCAGGCGGCGTTCCGGCGCCACTGGGAGAGAGGGGGAGAGAGCCCCCCTCCTTCTTCTTCTTCCTCGGCCTCCCCCTAGATGGAAGGAGAGTTCCCCCTCTTGTCCATGGTCTCCATGGCGGCGGAGGGGCGGGATCCCCTCCTAGATTGGATCTCTCTCTCTCTCTCTCTCTCTCTCTCTCTCTGTTCTCTTCTGTTTCGCATATTTTTAGATCTGGCCGAAAACCGGTTCTTATATTCCGGGAGATCCGTAATTCCGATTACGCTGAGTAACATGATTTTTTCCGGATATAAGATTCCTTGCGCCCGCAGTAGAGCTCCAACCAATGTTCGAGGAGGGCACAACGCACCACCACGCGCCAGGGGCCTCTAGCGCGCCCTAGTGTCTTGTGGGCTATGTGGGCCTCTGTTTGCGGTGATTCCAACTCCCAAAAATCACATATATTCCAAAATAATTCTTCGTGAAATTTTATTGCATTTGGACTTCGTTTGATATGGATATTCTGCGATACAAAAAACATGCAAAAAATAGGAACTGGAACTAGGCACTGGATCAATAGGTTAGTCCAATAAATCATATAAAAATTTGCCAAAAGTGTATAGAAGTTGTATAATATTGGCATGAAACAATAAAAAATTATAGATACGACGGAGACGTATCAGCATCCCCAAGCTTAATTCCTGCTCATCCTCGAGCAGGTAAATGATAAAAAATATAAATTTTGATGCGGAATGCTACCTAGCATAAACTTGATCATATATCTAATCATGGCATGAATATTAAGACATAAGTGATTCAAAGCAATAGTCTACAATCTGACATAAAGACATCAATACTCAGGCATCACAACAAACAATCATGTCTTTCAAAATATCGATGCTAAAGAAAGCTATCCCTACAAAATCATATAGTCTTGTCATGCGCTGTCTTCTTAACACAAAGTATTTATCATGCACAACCCCGATGACAAGTCGAGCAATTGGTTCATACTTTTTAACGCGCTTCAGCTTTTTCAACTCTCACATGGATGTAGCACTACGGGTGGAATAGAGCCTGATGATAGGGGTAAATATAGAGAAGACAAAAAAATAAGAGAGTCTCACATCAACGCGGCTAATCAACGGGCTATGGAGATGCCCATCAATTGATCTGAATGTGAGGAGTAGGGATTGCCATGCAACGAATGCACTAAGAGCTATAAGTGTATGAAAGCTCAATATGAAACGAAGTGGGTGTGCATCAAATCCTATATTGAAAAATTCCCACTAGTATATGAAAGTGACAACATAGCAGACTCTCCATATGAAAAACATGGTGCTACTTTGAAGCACAAGTGTGGTAAAGGAAACCAACAATGCCCCTTCTCTCTTTATTTTTTTTTCTTCCTTTTTTTCTTTTTCTTTCTCTTTTTTTTCTCTCATTGTCCAGAGTCTTGATACATCTCCAACGTATCTATAATTTTTTATTGCTCCATGTTATATTATCTACTGTTTTGGACCATATTGGGCTTTATTTTCCACTTTTATATTACTTTTGGGACTAACCTATTAACCGGAGGCCCAGCCTGTAATTGTTGTTTTTGCCTATTTTAGAGTTTCGAAGAAACGGAATATCAAACGGAGTCCAAACGGAATGAAACCTTCGGGAACGCGGTTTTCTCACCGAACATGATCCAGGAAACTTGCACCCCCCGTCAAGAAAGCCATGAGGTGGCCACGAGGGAGGCGTGCCTCCCCTGTGGCGCGCCCCACGCCTCGTGGGCCCCTGCTGCTCCACCGACATATTCCTTCCTCCTATATATACCTACGCACTTCCCCCAAACGATCGACACGGAGCCAAAACCTAATTCCACCGCCAAGAACTTTCAGATCCACGAGATCCCATCTTGGATCTGTTAGGAGCTTCTTTAAGGAAGGAATCCACCATGGAATGCTTCTACAGCATCATAGCCTTTCCGATGAAGTGTGAGTAGTTTACCTCAGACCTTCGGGTCCATAGTTAGTAGCTAGATGGCTTCTTCTCTCTTTTTGGATCTCAATACAATGTTCTCCCCCTCTCTCGTGGAGATCTATTCGATGTAATCTTCTTTTTGCGGTGTGTTTGTTGAGACCGATGAATTGTGGGTTTATGATCAAGATTATCTATGAGCAATATTTGAATCTTTTCTGAATTCTTTTATGTATGATTGGTTATCTTTGCAAGTCTCTTCGAATTATCCGTTTGGTTTGGCCAACTAGGTTGGTAGTTCTTGCAATGGGAGAAGTGCTTAGCTTTGGGTTCAATCTTGCGGTGTCCTTTCCCAGTGACAGAAGGGGCAGCAAGGCACGTCACTACAAAAAAATTACACTTCCGTGATGATACGTGTTTGTCACAGTAGGTCGCGCTTTTTGTCATGCATGTACATCCATGAAAAATTTATGATGTAATCAAGATAGTCATCTTTGTGCTATCGTAGAAGTGTTCCATGACATTACGAAAATTATCATCACGGAAGTGTCCACTTCCATGAAGATAAATCGCGCATCACAGAAGTGCTTTCGTCAAGGGTGACCGACACGTGGCATCCACCGTAACGGAACGCCATTAAGCTATCGGGGCAGGTTTTGGATCCGATAACCCGTTAACAGCCCCGACCAATGGGAAATTTCCATGTGTAAATTTCTTATTGGCCGGACGAAACACGTGTCAGCTCGTCAGTGGGTCAGATAGGCGCCTATGATATGTCGACACGTGCCACGGCCCACCATTGGCCCATTTAGCTTACAAAGCCGACCCGTTTGACTTGGTCAAAAGTTAACGGGCTGGCCCATGAAAAGCCTGTTAACAGTCTCTTTGCAAATAGCCCATTTTATGGCCCGTTAACTCACGGCCCGTTAGGCCCTAAAGGAAATCGGTCCAACAACGTCATGTGGGCCGTCGAATATAACACCAGCCCATTTCACTTTCGGCCCATGTATGGCCCATGATGACTATCGGCCCATATGAGGCCTTTCAGATCTTCGCCCTTTACAGGCCCACGGTGACTCTAGCCCATAATGAACAGTAATTTTCTTTGTACCCATTAACGGCCCGTGATTTACATGGGCCGCTTTCACTCGTGTTAGCTTTCGCCTATTGACGGCCCATACGTTCTTGGGCTCCTTTTCGCCCTCGATTACTTCGGCCCACATCTTGGCATGTTCCCCTAATGGGCCAAATTCGCCCATGGCAAGAGTCGGCCACATCGCATGTTCCCCAAATGGGCCAAATTCGCCCATGGCAAGAGTCGGCCCACATCGCCTGTTACCCTAATGGGCCAAATTCGCCCATGGCAAGAGTTGGCCCGTTTACGGCACGTTAACCCGTTGCGCATTATCCAGCCCGTCCTATATTACGGCCCATTAACGTAATTCGTTATGCGTGATGAATTAAGCCTTTTTTGCAGCCCCATTTACCGTTAACGGCCCGTTACCGTGCTGGGCCGATACCAATTATGCCCGATTACGGCCCATGTAGACCCATTTATCCGACGGCCCGAGGCCCACCGATTGCAGGCCGATTTATCGACGACCCGAGGCCCACCGATTATAGGCCCATTTATCGACGGCCCGTAGGAGACCCATGGATCCTACGACCCGTATATGGCCCATGGTAGTTGCGGCCACTAGCAAACCAGGGAAAAAGAAGACTAGGAAATAAATAAGGTAAAACTAACGCTTAGGCTATTAAGGTGATTGCACAGATTACATCCACTCGGCATCAAAGATCGCCACTAGTGAAAATATAGGAACACCCTACACTATACAAAAATGGCTTGTTGTTTTCTTCAACCGTGGCTGCACGTTAAGAATAAATTTTGTATCGCACCAAAACAAATTACAACTATATAACAAAAGGAAGGTTGGCATAAAACTTAACAGTCTAGCGTATAAATGCACCACCGTGAAGTTGAAGCTCAGTTCATTTGACCGATTTGTTATGTTTTCATGCAGTATTGTCCGATGGAGCACCATAACCGTCGCCTTCATTTCCCCTAGGCTCCTGAACAACATAGCAAATGTCTGATAGTCTGGTTTCAAAACCATGCATATCTTGATGACATTGAGCAATGTTTCTCCTTGTTTCACGAAGGTCCTCTATTAGGGAATGAACTTGTGTCTGGAGCGCAGATACAACATTGCTTTGAGCTTGCATATCTTGATCATGAGGCAGTTTGGACGATATTGCCTTAACAACCAACCCAAGATACGCAGAACATGCTTTTGGCAATCGTTAGTGGACAGTATCGACCCAATCGCAGCAAGAGTCGACATTGCGGTTATAGTTGCCTCGCCACCTTCGTAAGGTGGCGGTTCCACCATTTTTTCCATAGCTCGCTGAAAAGTTGAGGTTTTACATTAGTAGTAGCAGAGCGTAAGATATTAAGGAGGCAGCAGAAACCAAACAAAATAGCTTTGGTCTATATACGTAACTTATTACGGTGAGCCCATGTAAAATATTAGTTGTATTTTATTGCAAAGTACATAATAAAACCAGGTTCCAAACATATGACCATGTACCATCACTAATGTATTGTCTATTTCTTCACATTGTATTGAGGGCTAAGGATAAAGAGACGAAGTTTATAATACGGTAAGCATAGTATGACATCATTCATATCACAAAACAACTGAGAACAGACAAACAGACAATTATAACATTGTGTGGGCAAGTCCAGCACGGAACTAGATTACGGATCAAGATCAAAGGAACATCACTCCTCTCTTTTAAACCTTGTAAGGTGCAATCATACGCTAAGACAATTGTGTATAAAATTGAAAAGAGTAATAGACATTGGTTGCAAACCATGCAGTTCAAGGCACAAGTCAGAGTAAGTAGTAGTTAAAAGGCATGAGGATTAAGGACTTACAATGCGCTTTGACCGTGTAGTCATGCCCTTCTTCTTCTTTGGTGTGATAGTCCTTGAAGATTTCCACAACATTTGGTTCGGTACTTTTTGGTCCTTATGGCTTTCCTCTGCATTTCGAACAAGTCAATATAGATCTGATAATATGGTACAGTGAAAAGAGTGAAACAACAGCTAATTACAAGAGCCTCGCAGTGTGCAATATAGCTACGAGATCCTGTCGTCTGTTGGAATTTCACTTTTGTACGGTTGGCCTTGTTCTTTGAACAATTGACATACAAGAAGATAGATTTGTGTGACACATGCGTAAATAGGACTTCAACATGTGACCTGATCACATATATATAATGTACCTGATACTTGGATCGGACAGGTGTTTAACAAGGCCCCTCCGGTCTTCATCCGATATATTTTCCACTTTGGAGATGTTTGGGAAAGTTCACTTTATTAGCCTTGCCTTCAAAGTGAGTTTTCCTCAAGTTATACCGCATCTTGTCAGAAGCAGGACTTGAAAACATGGGTGCAAGCTTGTCTTGTTGCGTCATCTTGGCTATCCAACTTGAACCTCATCTGTTGAAAATTATGGGAGTCTCATTATCGACAACCTAGAAAGTATGGGGCAGAGCAAGACGATATTACTAGTTTCCATACATAACCATACTTACAGATAACTGGTCGAGGAAGGTGTTGAACTGGGTTTCGTCTTTGTCATTCCTGTACTGAATCCATGCTGGGAGGATATGTACATGACACCTAACGGCAACCGCTGCCTCTGATACTAACTTGGCTGACTCTATAGCATCACGTGGCCTTTTTAAACCTGCATCAAAAGCGGATCTCCATTCTTCCTCCTCTAGATTTAGTTAACCTATCGAGCATTATCCACGATGTTTGTTTCCTCTTGCGCCTAGGTGCTAGTCCAACAACGACATAGGAAGTGTTAGTGTACATCAAACTGTGAGACTACATATAAAGAAGCATGGAATCTGTAACTTGACTCCGGCAACTACCTTCTTGCTGTTGAAGCTCACAAGGTTCATCCGATATTGCCAACTCGTCTTGTGTCAAGAGTGCTTGGGAAGTAGTGCCAGTGGCAAGGGAGCTTGGGAATGTGCTTTGCTAGCTTCGATTGGCCTTGAGTATGTCGTGCATTTGGTAATCTTGTGGTAGGTGTTGCAAGAACTAGGGTTGTCTCTGCTTGTTTGGTGGCAGCTATTTGTTTTTGTTTGTCTTTTTTTGCAGCTCGTGTAGCATGGGATGCCGTGTTTGTAGAATTTTTCGCTGGACTTTGACCTTCTATTGCACCATCAGTACCAGCAGAATCTACAGGATTCATCCGCTTCTCATTCCCAGCCATTTTGTGTTTCTTCGTCTTTCTCTGTGCCATGTGAAGTCAAGCCGACAAGAAAAACGAATAACAATTTAGTTCTTCAGAACAAATTGATGCGTGATGCAGACGAACTGAACTCTGATGTTAGACAACCACATGATAGGAGGATGTAATATGTGTGAAAAACAGGACGGAAGAGATAACCAGAACTATGATGTGTAAACTAAGAAGAAGACATTTCACCAAATTAGAAGCAATGCAATGGAAGGTAGACACCATATGAAAGATGCTACAAATATCGCTCTGCCAAGTTAACGGTGTCTCTTCATAAATGGCGTTTAAACAAATGTGAAGCAAAGACAAGAAATAAATCATATGCAAGATGCAAACAACATCACACTACCATGTTAGAGGTCTCTCGTCATTAGTGCCATTGCATATTCACAGCATTGCATATTCACGACTTATGATGTATAAACTAAGGAGAAGTCATATAAACAAAATAGAAGCAATGAAAGCTAGACACCATATGAAAGATGCAACGAATATCACTCTACCAAGTTAAAACTGTCCCGTCATAAGTGCCATTTCAACAAATTAGTAGTACAAGCTAGAAAAGAATGTGAGATGTAACCTATATCACACTCTGAAGTCAAACGTGTCTTATGATAAGTGATTGTTGCAGATTACACAATAGTAGTAATTTGATGTAAGAACATGGTGTGATAGACAGATATTGTATGTTCTAGAAACAGGAACACGTGTCTTATTCAAGTATAATGTGTAAAGTAAGCAGATGGAATTCAACAAAATTAGAAGCAATACAAGCTAGACATCACACATAACATGCAACCACATATAATGATTGCCAAGTTAGAGGGAGCACGGTGATGTTGCACTAGGGGAGACGTGCTCATCATAAACACAGTTTTTGTTGAGTGTCTATGCATGTGTTGTCTTGGAAATCATCTTGGGGGTGTGGAGGAGTAGAAATCAGAGAGGCCCTCCGATTGGAAGGAGCACCTTTATCCGCTGCCTTGCTAACTTCCTTCCGCTTTATTGATTTTGAATTGTCAAGTAAAACCGACAAGAAAAAGCAATAAAATTCTCTCTTCGAGAACTCATTCATGCATGATCTTGACAATCACTACTTTGATGTAAGGCAAACACATGATACCAGGATGGAATATGTACGAAAACAGGACAGCATGGCATGTTCACAACTGTTTGTGTAAACTAAGCGAAACCATTCCAGCAAATAAGAAGCAATGCAAGCTAGACACCACATGAAAGATGCAACCAATATGACTCGCCAAGTTAAAAGCGTCCCATCATAAATGGAATTTCAACAAATTAGAAGCAAGGTGCATGCTATAAATCATATGAAAGATGCAACTAATATCGACCTTGCATATACTAAAGGTGTCTCGTCATATTGATTGATGCGGGATACAAAAAAACAATAGTTTTATGTAAGGACATGCTTAATAGACAGATGTACTATGTACTAAATACAGGAAGGCATGTCACATTAATAGGTATAATGTACTATAAGCTAAGCAGACTAGCACATGCAGTTTAACCAGATTGGAAGAATTACAATCTAGACACCATATGCAACATGCAACCACATATCACGCTGCCAAGTTAGAGCAAGCACTGCGATGCTAGTGTAGGGAAATGTTGTAATCAACTCTGAGCTACGTTCACTATCTTCATCTAGCATTTACATTTCTTGAGAATCATGTCGGGAGGCTGACGCTACATTCTTTAAATGAGTAGTCCCCTTGCCTGCCTGCCTCGTCATAAGTGATTGATGAGGGATACACAAGAACATTATTTTGATGTAAGAACATGGATAATACACAGATGTACTAGTATGTACCAAAAATAGAATGGCATGTCATATTCAAAGGTATAATGTGTAAGCTAAGCAGATGCAATTTAACCAAATTGGAAGCAATACAAGCTAGACATCCGGCTGGAGTGGTGAGCATGATCATCTAGGACACGAGAGCTTGGTGGGAGGCGGGCTTCTTCGCCACCATCGCAGCTTTTTAGTTGGCTTGCTGTGTGATGCCTATCTTTCTTTGGGCTTGTCACCGGCTCATCCAAAGGCTCCTGACTAGCTATTTGTCTTCTGGTGCTCCCGGGATGGTGGTTCATGTAAAAAATATCTTTCCTTATCTTGATAAAGACTGACTTTGGCCTTTCGAATACAAGCTAGACACCATATGCAACATGCAACCACATATGACACCGTGAAGTTAAAGCAAGCAACTGGGATGGTGGTTCACGACGAGCGAGATCATCAACTCCAGAGCTACGTTCCCCGTCTCCATCTACTGACACTACACCCTTTAAAGTCTTGAAACGTGTCTGGCCTAGCCGCGTACCACACTGGAGCGACTCTCTCTTCTCTTTCCTGCTTCTGTGAAGGCAGGGTCTGAAATACCCTTGCATAAAAACACAATAGTGAGAGTATGGGTGAAGTGTGTGCAGAAGTAGTGCACTGTAAAAGTAGTAGATCGCAGGTGACTGAAAAATAAATGACAGGAGACATATGATAGCTTTACAATATTGCATGGCAAACAAAATTAGATTCTACTCCGTACGATTTTGTAATATATGAGCACATGAAATGCATGTACTCCTCCAGCACACCATCACATGTGGTCCTATCAAGATATCAGTCAACTAAAAATAAATAGGTCAGTCGATTATTTTTATGAACCGTCCGATCTATAACGAATGGGCAGATGGCCTTCGTCTACCTCCCGCCAGTCACTGTTGATGATCTTTCTCGAACCGCCGGCGATCACCGGCCCAGACCCCTGCCTCCGCCGCCCCGCCCTCCCATCGACCTCACACCACCGTCGTGCTTGGGAGCGCCCCCAGGCCATCCCTTTAATCCTAGCCAACCTCCAGATCGGGCGCCAGTAGCTCTAGGCCGCACACGCCCCTAAGATAAACACCAAGGCGCTACTTCCCCAGCATAATAGTCGTACTAGCGCCTGTTACGCCGGGGAATGCTTCCGTTAATTGGAAATCAACTGGCCAGAAATTGAAATTCAGGGGGGCGACGGACCTCTAGCTAAGGTGAAATAGTATATGAGGAGACACCTTGTGCATCGCGAGTTACTAGGAACATCTAGTATCAAGAAGAAGCGGTCAACTAGTGTCTTACGTGGGATGAATACCGTGCAAGCAGAGACGTAAGATTTGCACGAATAAGGGAAGAGGAGTACCTTCTTCGGTTGCGGTGTGGTCACCTCCACATGTCGCGCCGATCTTCTTCTTTTTACCGGGGAAACCGATGTTCTGGAGGGTGCAGGCTTGGATGAACCCATGGCCAAATTGTTGACTGTGTTGCCGTGGCCGTATGTCGGCGGAGGGGAAGCAGATCCGAGGCGGCGAAGGACGGCATAGCAGGAACAGCTCCGGTGCGGTGGAGGGTGGCGAAGTTGGAGCAGCAGTAGTGAGGCGCAGGACGACGTGGTTGAAGCGGCCTGCACGACGGCTCGGCCTCGGCTTCAACTACTAGCCGTGGAGGGCGTTGCGGTTGAGGTTGCGGTGGACGACGACGTCGGGGTATCGGCTTCGGCGTGATGGAGGAGGGCGGCGGTTGATGGGTGGGATGGGGTGGCGGACGGAGGACGCCGGGGTTTCGCGGCTGGTGGAGAGGTAGTTTTGGCACCCACGGCACGTAATGGGGAATCGGACGGGTGGGGGAACCATGTTTCGGTCCGGGACGCTTGTTTTTGGCTTTTTGAATAGAAGATGGGGCGCTTGTTTGAAATTTGGGGAAAGTACAAACTTTGCCCCTCTTAAATTTTGGACCCTCTGCAGGTCGGGGTAGGATGGTAATCCCAGGTGTCCCAAATAGTGGGCGGAGGCGATTTCGCCGCACATGTGTGCTTAGGCGGCCATTGTGTATGAATGTTTTTCGAGGCGGTTGCGTGGCGTCTAGATGAAGCTACAAACCTACCCGGTTTAGACCTTTGGACGTCGGGCGGCGGGTTTCACGGGTCGGAGTTATTAGAAAAGTAATTTCCTTGTACTACCAAACATTGGTCTCACGCGGTTTCAAGTAGTAGAGGCTCTTTTGGCGCTTCATTCGAAATTTTTAAACACAAGCATTCACGTTTAGAGTACTCTTGAACTATGAGGATTGACCTAAATAGACAACGTTATATTTGACCTTGTATGTTTGAAAACCTCATTCCGCTTCTTTTTGAAATTTTGACACTTGAAAATCCTATAACTACGATTACTTTGGAATGGAGGAGCTAAATTTGAATCTATTTTGTACACGACTATATATGCTATTATGTACAAAATCAGAGCAAAGATTGGTGCCCCCATAATTTAGGTATGGTTTACAAATGCCATGATATCAAATTCAAATAATTGAATGGACTTCATGTTGAATTCGATTTTTTAAACCACCTTAAGTTGAATTCAAATGTATGCTAGTTCATATGTAGCTATTTATAATGTCCATTGTGTAATTTTCGTATGTATAATGTGCTTTACACATACAACATGAACTATACTCACGTTTATATTCGATTGCTAAAGCGATGCATTGTCTGGAGTTCAAAATACTAACTATGTGGATCAATTGTGTCGAATAATAACATAGACATGCTCAAATTCGATAGAATCTAGATGTCTGATGGATCAATGACCGCTCCTTACACGAATTGCAAATATCACGATCCCATCCTAATATTTGGATACAATTTATATCTTTAATCAATGTGTAGAGCAGTCTTTTACGTGTAGTTTCACTCTCCATCGGTGGTCTCTCACACATGCTCAAACACTCTCTCCCGAGGTGTCTTTCTCGCACACATGCTCTAGATATAACCCTCCCTCCCTCTCGTAACCATTTACAACTGTTTTCACTAACCTTTATCACAAGCACTCTTCCTCTCGCAAACATACACACGCACAATCCTCATCGACCCTTTCTATATACATGGACCTGCCTACGTGTCTCATGTACGCACATTATCTTTACGCTTGTCTCTCACGCATTGTCTTACACCTCTCTTCCTAATCGATTGAGTATGATTCTAGCAGAGCATTACAGAGGATGCCCCTTAAAGTTAGGTTGGATGAATAGTAATATCAGAGATAAAGGGGTTACCTTAGTCCGAGAACCTAGGATTACAAATCCTAGACGGCTTTGTCAGTGGACACAGAGTCCTTCACAATTCTGCTATCTTTGTCTTGTACGACTAGTCATCCATGGGTCTTCCTAAATGTGTCATGGTCCGACCAATGTGGCGCAGGACGGAACCGAATGAAGGGCCTCACCTCGACCAACCGGACCTCACGCGGTGACACATCCTCTACCCCACGTCTCATTATCTTCTCACACCCACACATACCAACACAAACACCACACACACAGAAAATTTCTCCTGGTGCCTCTATTCCCTCCCCCTTGCATATACACACTCAAGGGAATGGAATCTCTTGTCGTGACGTCATATTCGTCTCTCTCTCTCTAGACCACTCTCATTTCTCATGCTATCTCTCCCACGCCCCCCCGTCGGCCCCTCTATCCATGCCTCTCTCGAATACGTAATACACACACATACCTCTCTAGGCCCCGCCAAATGCATCAACTACACATTTACACATGTTACATCACGTACCCCATTGATCTAAAGAGCCCTCTCTTCACGTTTATTTTGCATACAACATTCCTTTTGAATAAAGTGTGGCCAAAAATTATTTTAGAGTTTCTACATATATACAACATTACAAAGTTATATGGAGGAGTACGAACGCTTAATTTGCATTGCATGGTGCCCATAATGATATTTATTCCGCACTGTGAATTTGTATATTTTATATTATATACAAAGTTAGTCATAATAAAGAGAAACGAAGAGCATCTCTCTCTCCATCGCATACACCCCCCCTGTATGCCCCTTTCACGTATGCACACAAAACTATCTCCAGGTCTCTAAAAGTAAGCCCCCGGAAAATTCACGCGTGTTTCATCTTTCTCTCGCGATATATGCAATGACGATCATTATATTTGAAGCGAAAGCACGATACATACATTGGACTTCATAATCCACTCATTACGGTCACCGTTTACGTTTAGTGGTTATTATACGATCCATGTGCTCACCGTACAACTCTGTATTTGCTCATGACATGACTAGTTGACCAGTTAAACGCTCCACGTGGCACCTCTAGTGTTGCATCACATTATCTCACTACCATCATGCCCATCTGTCGACTTGTATCTACTCTACATCTACACTCTTATAAAATACATAAAATACACTCTTATAAAAAAACAGAGTTGGTGATGATGGTGTGCCTGCCATCCTGCAATATAGGCCGTCCGATTTATATCGGCGGATAGGAAAGAAACTATGGCAATTTTGCAAAAAGGTACCCACACACCTCTCCACATTTGCAAATAAGGCCTTCCCTCGTTCATCCTTTTCTCTCACAAGATAAACAAGTCATACAAATGCATCTTGATGTTACGTGCAACGCACGGGCATCTTGCTAGTAAGAATGAAAACAAACGACAAAAAAATATTTTCACGGTGGTTCGAAGTCATGACCGCGGGCACAGCGGACAAGGTGGCCTTGTATTGGTATGCCGAGCCGTCTGTTTTAACACACATGAGCTGGTGTGGTGATTATACACACACGCACGCATGCACACGAACTGCATGCATGCAACACTCACACAAACACATGCACCCACGCACGCACGCAGCACTCACACGCACACACGCAGCCACGCACGCACGCTAACACTCACATGCACACACGCACGCATGCATGCACACACCAAGTACACCACACGCACCAACACACACTCTCACGCTCAAGTGCTCAACCTACACGTGCATGCGCACACATCAGCCACTGCATACACATACACAACCAGGTGATTCCCGCGCACGGGTTGGAGCCTTGTCGCTCCTGCATAAATTTGTGTTTATCTGACATTTTCCCTATGCGAACTGACAGGTGGGACCCACAAGGAACGTGGTCAATTTAACTAGTCAACATGGCGCCACGCAGACTATTTGGCCGGTCAACAGAGTGCAATCCGATGCTGAACTGTGAGCAAGTGACCGTAATCAGCTTATTCTGAAGTTCGTTGACCGTATTACGCTTTTCTCTCTGTAGGCCCTCCAAAACTACATCTCTACACGTTCTCGCATGTTACATCTAACAACTATGCAATACAACACTACTACTACACTCTAACACAATAAATCATATGTGTTTTTAGTTTTACTAGATATCATATTGTTACTTATAATTATTCAGTTTGCATACATTTAAATTGCCTTTGAAATGTTTGCCCAGTTTCATCTTACGCGTGGGTAAAATCCCGCCCTTTCCCTGTTTAATCGGGTTTGTATCGATGGATCGTGCGAAACAGCAAAACTATAGTACTATACTGATACAAGTGATAGTTCATCGGGCGTTGTGTCGTCTACTCCTCCGTCGTAAGAGTGGAGCGCCGCTTTCATAAATCTTCTAGTCCCTTTCACGACATGTGGGACATCAAGCTACCGGGTCCATGTGTCATACCAGAATCTGATGCAGAGCAGCGGGGTGAAGCACCCAGTCATGGCGCCCGGCGTAGTAATGAGCAATGAGGCGTCAAATCACAAAGCTGCACCTTTCCAGCAGTTAAGTTGGAGGACGAAGTAATAATGCTAAAGAAAGAAGTTGGAGGGATGAAGCAACCATCATTTCACTCGTTGCTTTGAATCCGCTTCTCCCTCATCTTCTTCAACTTAACCACGTGTTGCTTCTGCCGTTGTTCTGCCTCATGTGGGACGCGGATCGGCTTGGTAAAGCACTGACACATGGGACCGCATGTTAGCAAACCGACATCCGCGCGGCAAAATCACCTCCTTTTTACTAATCTTGATTCTGTAATTTTTTAGATCAATATAATTGAGATTTGTATAGATAGCACACAGGAGCAAAACCAAGTGGTACGGTTAAGGGCATCCATAATGTGTAGCCAAATGTGAAAATAGCTTTTGGCATCATGGGAACCATTGTGGACGGTGTT
Source organism: Aegilops bicornis (assembly GCA_021605145.1). Lineage (NCBI taxonomy): Eukaryota > Viridiplantae > Streptophyta > Magnoliopsida > Poales > Poaceae > Aegilops > Aegilops bicornis. Next base: position 547,875,867 of record CM038669.1, on the reverse strand, counting down.
TCCAAAGCCAAAAAGATGGAACCGAAGCTCCTTGATTGATTGATTGAAGGAATAGAAAAATGCAACGTCTCTCCTCTTTCTCCCATGCTTGGATGCATCTAGTATAGTATAGAGCATAGAGTCTACTCCCCTGTCCCTTCTATCACAAATCACAAAGCAGTGAGGCGTCAAATCACAAAGCACAGACGAAGCAACCATCATTTCACTCTTCACTGACTCCGCTTCTCCATCGTCTTCTTTGAGAAACCATCTCACCGCACTAGTACTCCTAGTAGTAGTACTAGTAAAGGACTTCCTGGATGCAAATAAGGCGGTTGTCTCGGCTTGCAGGCGGCACTTGCGAACGACTTACCGTGGTCTCCCTCAATGGTGTTCTCCGTCGAACGCACTTCGCCAAACCACAAAAAAAAATCGTCGACGTCACCGCAATGGGGAAGGAAGTCAAATATAGTTACTACCTCCATTTTTTTGTACACAAGGCCAGTATTATCAAAATTACAATTTGCAAAGGGCCACTAACACTAATCGAGGCAAAATTTATGGGGTTAGCAACCAAGGACATTAATATCCCCTACATGCATGCGGAAGTGAGAAGGTTGGTTTGCATGGCGCTGCATTAATCAAGCGATGGGGAGTGAGATGGTTAGCTCTTTGGTTTTTCGAAAAAAATACGCATTAATTGACACGTGAAACGAGGATTTGTATCGATTAAACCCTGCGAAGGAAAACCCCACCTTTCTTTTTTACCACTAGTACTCCTAGTACGTACGTACTTATCCTGTTTGGGTCTAGGCCTTGCATTGCCAAACTTCGCCACACATTTTTGCCAAGCTTGTCTAAAGTTTTCAAAATGAGGAGGTACACTTGCGCACGGCTGTCGTGGTTGCACCGCACCCTCACACGGCCGCCTCGCACGCCAAGCGGTCGCACCGCACCCTCACACAGTCGCTCAAGCACGCCGAAAAACCAACCAAGGTAACACACCCTCACTGACACGTGATGTCGCATGTGAACAAACCAAACTCAGACATCCTATCGCTGACACATAATTTTCGTTCATAGAGTATGTTTATCCAACCGCATGTTGGGGAGTATCCGTAAGGCCCGTGCGGTGGTCTGTTGGGGAAGAAGAAGAGGTGAGGAAGAAGGAAAGAAGGGTTAGGGGCGAGGGATATTCATCCAACCGCTTTGAAATGGTAGATCGACCCAAGTCAGGCGACTTGCCTAACAAATATAGTACAAGATGTTTTTACACAGCAAAAGATCCATAAAAACAACAACATAAAGAAAAACTATCATCGCCGTGGAAAGAGACGGCCTCGTCGTCTTTGGCTGCCGGCCTTGAACCGGGCCGTCGCTGCCGGCGTGTGTCTCCACACCGTGGTTGTCCTCGGCCTCCGACTACTCGTTCAAGCGGAAGCGTCTGGCGGCGCTTCTGCACGGACGAGAGCACATTCTGGTTCAAGTCGAGGACGTCCGGTTCCGCCTGCAGGAGGGCGCCGATGAGAGCGGCATCCGCGTGCTCTGCGTCGAGTCGAGCCTCTGCCGCCCGGTTCATGTCCAGGACGTCCGGTTTCGCCTGCAGGAGGGCCTCGATGGCAACGCCATCCGCGCGCTCCGCCTCAAGTTGAGCCTCCGCCGCCCTGTTCACATCCATGACATCCGGTTCCGCCTGCAGGAGAGCCTCGATGGCAGCGGCATGCGTGCGCTCCGCGTCGAGTTGAGCCTCTGCCTCCCGGACCTCCTTTAGTATCGCCATGTTGAACCGCTGGTCCGCCTGCACCATGGGGGACTCGGACGGCGGCACGAAGTTGACGTCCATCGTCTCATACCCATCGGGGGCCTTCTGCGCCGCGACCTCCGCAGTGAACATTGGATCGGCTTCCTCCTCCTCGTAGCTTGGCTCCAGAGAACTCGGGGATTGGCCCGCCGCAAAGCGAGCTTGCGAACGGAGGTCTGTGGCGCCGACCGCCGCCGTGATTTCTACGCGGCGCTCCGGTGTCAGCATCTTGTAGTAAGTGATCTTGTGATGCACCATGGCTTTCCGGCGGACTAGGGGACGCTTGATGCGGGCTAGGGGATTGAAAGGTGGGGGAATGGGCTGGAGATTTGGTGTGGTTTCAGGGCAGTGGCGGCGTAGGCCAAGCAGGAAAGGTTCTGGTGTGAATAGTGGTTCCGATGACGACCGGTCAATCGGTTTTGACTGTACATCGCTCTTGTCGCGTTCGCGTTGCAACCCGGCACGCTGGACCCTCCATGTCTCTCACCGAATGGAACACACTTCGTCTTGCGTTTTCGCTCGCTTGTGGGACCGCAGTTGAGAGCAAACCGACGTCCCTCCCCCTCCCCCGCGTCATCTATTATACCACCACTCCCTCCGTTTTATGCGGAGTAAATAAAAACAGAGGGAGTAAACTACGGATGAGGATCCCCTGACGTGGCCGAACCCATTGAGTAACTGACATACGAGGCCTAGCAAGCATGGGGTCCGCCAGTAAGTGATCGAAAGGGAGGGTAAGGCAGGGATACCTACATCAGAGGATCCACTTCCACTATACTACTTTGACCACATGTTAGAGTAATAATATATGACATGCAACTTACAAAAATGTTAGAGTAATTATATATGACATGCAACTTACACAAAGCATACAGGGTCTAATGAGTTTTTTGAGGCTAACTTTGACCAAATGTTAGAGTAATAATATATGACATGCAACTTACACAAAGCATACGGTCAATTTTGTATGTGAAAGGAGTTTCCAATGATATAATTTTCACATTATACATCTCATGTACTATTAATCTTGTCAATAGTCAAATTGGAAACCATCTCGAGTACAAATCTAGGAGTATGCGTCTGAATCTAACAATATTGATTGGGCGTTGTTGAATGTTCATACCTATTTTATCATAGTAGAGATACTTTGACTACACATAAAACTTATATGTAAAGTAGAAAGGATAGGAGGGAGTATATTGTACGTTCAAAAACGAAACGAACATTGAATACCCTTTATATATTATTTGCGGATGCTATGATCACCGGTTCAAAATTTTGAATCCGCCTTAGGTATCACGTGCCCCCACTCGTTCACTCTCGATTTCATCTCAGGGTCCGGAGATCTATTGAAAGAGGACTAGGGTGGGTACATGCGAATGATACTCGGCGGAATGTTCAAATGAGGCATGCGGGAGGATGGACTCGACTCGAGGGCGACATGATCGATGGAGAAGAGGGTTGGAGAGGAATGAGAAATAAGCAAACGCCACATGATTACACTTGAACGGCTCAAATAAACAATAAGTTGTCTCGCTTGGCCTACATAGTGAAAGGCCTAATGCGCCTTGGAGCAATCGATGCTCGAATATGGCCGGAAAACAGGGAAACCGCATGTGGAGCACACCCGTCGGAACGACGTAGCGCAGAACTAGTCCAATGGAGGGCTGGCCCACGACCTCCTTGTCATCGACAACCGCTCATGTGGGTCGTTAGCCAACAACGGGCGCAGCTCCAAAGACCGCCTCGACACGGCGACCGCGGTGAGCGACACACTCATATCGTCACCGGTCGGTTTCAGTGTGCCGAGGGTGGCGTTAGTGCTGTGGAACGACCAACGGTATGTTTGGTTTGTGCCCAAGTTGCCCCATCAAAGCATTGGGTAGCCAAAATTTTGGTTGAGGTTTTGGTTGGCCATGATTTGGCCGACATTGGCAAGAAAAATGAACTAGAGTTGGCTAGAGTTCATTGGCATGCCAAAGAAATGGCAACCATCCAAACAATGACCAATCTTTGGGTCATGACCAAAATTTTGGTTGAGGTATTGGTTGCCCATGATTTGGCCGACATTGGCAAGAAAAATGAACTAGAGTTGGCTAGAGTTCATTGGCATGCCAAAGAAATGGTAACCATCCAAACAAAGACCAATGTTTGGGTCATGACCAAAATTTTGGTTGAGGTATTGGTTGCCCATGATTTGGCCGACATTGGCAAGAAAAATGAACTAGAGTTGGCTAGAGTTCATTGGCATGCCAAAAAAATGGCAACCATCCAAACAAAGACCAATCTTTGGGTATGACCAAAATTTTGGTAAGGTGCACTTTGGCCACAATCCAAACACACCTCAACACCGAACTCGTCGAGGATACACGGGGCGCCGTTACACGTCCGCGGAGTGGTGTAGCGCAGCCATCTGCATCCTCTGGACCTGAGACCATGCCGGGTCGTCTTGCTTTTTCAATGACATGCGGGGATCGCATTTGAGCAAAGGGCATATCCAACGTTGCCACAACTGCAGCTGACTACCCTGGCACACCAAAGCCCTCGTCCCTCGCGCCGTCGCGTGGTGCGTTCCCAGCCGACGCCAGCTGCCCGCATTCATGCCGTCCGTTCGTATGTCGTCGTTAAGAGGCTCGGTGCCCGAGGAACCAACTCCGGCAACTTAATGACGCACCCGGATGCTTGGCCTCACCGGAATGCGCTACTTAAAGCGACAACGCCCAGCTAACCTCCACACCATAGCACATGGTCCTCCTACGGCACCACATCCGCCATGACCGCAAGTGCGAACGCTCGCGGAGAGCTTGTCTTCGGGGATGAAGCTCGAGGTCGCCGCCTCGCTCAATTCGCCTCTCGCGACGCAATAGCGGCGTGGCCGGACGCGGACGCGACCGCGACAAGTGGTTACGCTGGCGGCCGACAATGGGAGCACTTTGTCAGCCACGCTGTCCTACTTGCCGCCGTCCCAACGTCCGGCACCGCTGAGGTCGGGGCTCCTCCGAGGATGAGTAGGGCATGGGAGGCGGCAGGGCATGGTGTGCCAACTGGCCGGTCCGTATCCCGTGTCCTACTCTTCCTCGCCGGAGACCGCACCTTCACTTCACGGGTCTTGAACCCCGCCCACGTACATATAGATCACAGATGGAGGACGTCGGTCGCCGCTGTAGAATAGGTTTAGGGTCGGGTTTTTTTTTGTCCTATAAAAGTTGGAAATGTAATGAAAATCTGTCGTGCTTGCATTAATCTCGGCCGGTGTATATGAACTTGCACAATAATATACATATTGTGGGAGTACTAGCAAGATGCCCGTGCATCGCACGGAAGATCAAGATCTTGTGGGAGAAAAGGATGAACGAGGGAAAGCCTTATCTGCAAATGTGGAGAGGAGTGCGGGTAAATTGTCATAGTTTCCTTCCTATCCGTTAGATATAGATCGGACGGCCTATATTGCAGGATGACAGGCACACCATCATCACCAACTCTGCTTTTTATTGAACCGAGACAAATCTAAAAAAACTCAACTAAGCCAAGCTCCCAGCATATCGCGTGGAAAAAGACCCGGCCACGCCGTTTTAGTCAGGATTATCGGATTACTAGTAGTAGTATCGATGGATCGCGCGAAGCAACAATTTTTTTTGAGGGAGCGAAGCACCTACTAGTTTAAAAGGAAAAAAAGACGGTACAGTCACAACACTCCTATCGCGGTCGCATTGCACCCCACACACGTTCGGTCCTGCACACGGCTCACGCAAATGGAAGGCGCTTCGGCCTCCCTCTTCACTAACACGTGGGACTGCACTTGGAGAAACCAACCATGCGCCAAACTCCTCGCCCATCACAAAAATCCCCACACACACACAAAAATTCCCCCCAAATCTGATTCAACCGCCCTTCGGCCAAATATTCCCCAAACCCCCCTCCCCCCGTCCCCCCTCCACTCCATTCGCTCCGCCAAAGCCGCCCTCCCCGCCGTGCCGATACGTCGGCGCCGCGGTTCGTCGAGGGGACGCACGGCGATCCTCTCGCTCCCACAGTACGCTCTCGTAGACTGCCGTCCTCTAGCCGCGCCGCCACCTCTGGCTACGTTCTTGTGGAGGCGCACGGCGGTCAGCACCGCTACCGCTGGCGATGTTCGTATGGAGACGCACGGCGGTCAGCTTCTCCCACGGTACGCGGATTCTAGACTGAGGCCCCGTTCATGTCGGTGTAGCGCTGAATGTTAGCTGATAGACACTGTTAATCTCACTGTTTGCCGAAGTAGTGTACTGGCAATATGCTCGCTTAAGAAGCTTCCTTGCCCTGCTCGCACTCAATCGCTTAGCTGAGATGGCATGCCAAGGCCGATTAGTTGCTAAAATATCTTGCCATATATTTATTGTGACGTAGATTGCCATGGTCTAGTAGCCAATCTGTTAGGTGAAATAGCTCTACACTGTTTTATACTCGATCTTTGTTGCTGCGATGGCCTTCGGTAGTTTGATGGCTGTATGCTCGGCCTCATTGATCTTTGAAACGACTGCCATAATTTAGCACTCAAATCTGTTTGCTGAATTAGCTTTACATATATTTCGTTACTTAGATCTACTCGTCCAAATATCTTGCCATAGCTTTAGACATCGACCTAGGTATTTTTTTCCTGGACTTCATAAAAAAGCATATATGTTTTTCCTGTAATATCTAGTAGAAGAACTAATTTGTATGTCTAACAGATGGACAAGACTTGGATAACTTCTTCTCGAAGATTCTCCGCTGCATATGTCGAGGGGGTTGAAAACTTCATGAACTTTATCAGAGCTGAGTACGGTGGTCCAAAATCAGATGTGCTCTGCCCGTGTAGCAGTTGTATGAATTCAGTTACAAGACCCCAGTCAACTGTGCAAAATCATCTACACTTGTATGGGATGTCGGTCACATATACTAGGTGGGTTCATCATGGTGAAGCTGTGAACGCCAATGTTATTGACTACGTGGAAGTAGTAGATCACCATCTTGATCCGCGATGCTCGTGTGGAAGAGGAGGAGGTGGTGGTGGTGGCGGAGCTAGTGAGTTTGACCAACATTGAAACAATGCTACGAAATGCTCGTGCATTCCGTGAACTTTCACCTACAGAAGAAAAACGGTGGGCCCGCATGTTGGAACAATGCAACGTTCTTTGTCACCCCTGTGAAATAAGCGGTCAAGATTCTCAGCTATGGTCACCTTTCTTCCTGTGAAGACATCTGAGCGGATGACCAACAAATCATTCGATGCGATGTTGGCTGCTTTCCGCAAATCTTTCCCAGATGCGTCTGAGCTGCCACACACCTACAGTAAAATGAAGAATTTCCTTCGTGCTGGTTGTAATTGGATATGATATGATCCATGTTTGTAAGAATAATTGTGTTCTATTCCGGAAGGATTATGCCAACTTAAGTGAATGCCCGAAATGCAAATCATCAAGATGGAAAGATGGCAATGCTGTGAAGAGGATTCCTCATAATGTTCTGAGACATTTTCCAATTACACCAAGATTGCAGAGGTTGTTTCATGATGCTGAAACAAGAGAGGATGCACTGTGGCATTCCAGGAAACAGGAGTACAGAGACCAGAATGTAATGAGCCATCCAACTCATGGTAGTGAGTGGAAAAGTTTCAATGATAAACACAAAGAGTTTGCTGCTGACCTGAGAAACATTAGACTTGGCTTAGCTTCAGATGGATTTAACCCATTTGGCCACCAGAGTGCCACATATAGCATGTGGCTAGTGCTTGTTATCCCTTACAACATGCCTCCAAATGTATGCACCAAAGAATCAAACTACATGATGGCCTTGCTCATCCCAGGTCCAAAAAGTCCTGGAAAGGAATTTGATTTGTTCATGGAGCCTCTTGTGGAGGAACTTCAACAACTATGGAAGGGTGTTCTCAATCGAGACCTATATAGCAGCCCACCAGCTGATTTCTTTCTGCGTGCTGTTGTAATTTGGTGCATCCATGATTATCCGGCTTTGGGCACCATGTCGTATGAACGACACATGGTTACAATGCATGTGTTCGCTGTGACAGGAATCCGCTGTCATACGCAATACTTAGCAAGATCTGTTACATTGGACACCACCGTTTCCTTCCCAAGGACAAGCCGCATCCTAGAAAATACCGAAGACATGTGTTCAATGCAAAGCATGAAAACCGTGATGCGCCAAAGAGGCTCACCGTCGATGAGTTGCAAGTGGAATTAGAGAAGGTCAGGCATATTACACTGTGAAACCATCCTGGTAATGGTAGCGGGAAAAGGAAGCGTGGCACGGTAGAAGAGAGATTATTGTTTACCCGCAGGTCCACTTTGTGGGACTTGGAGTATTGGAAAGATTTGGATCTGCGGCATAATCTTGATGTGATGCACATTGAGAAAAATATATGTGACGCATTATCGGCACACTTCTTAACATTGAAGGCAAGACGAAAGATACCTTAAAATCTAGGATTTATTTGACACACAGGTATCGAGAAAGGATTTGCAGGTGCAAGATGAAGGTAAACCACGGGATATGGCACCAAATTTGGTAATGCGTCTTGGACAAGGTAAAAAGAAAATAATTCTGCGTGGTCCTATCACGTGTGAGATTCCCACATGGATTTGCTTCCAACCCTGAAAGGAGAGTCAGTGCAGATGGAAACAAGGTACAAGGGTTGAAAACTCATGACTGCCACATCCTACTTCAAAGGGTTTTACCTGTTATCCTTAGAGGATTGGGCATACGACTTATATAGAGCAGTTGCAAGAGTTGGGACAATTCTTGAGTGGAACTCTGCAAAGTAGAAATATCGGGATAGATGCTTTGGAGCGTCTTAGAGACAAGATACCAACTATCCTATGCGACCTTGAGAAGATATATCCTCCGGCCTTCTTTGATGTGATGGTGCATTTGGCTGTTCATCTACGATGAGGCACTACTTAGAGGTCCAAAGACAGTATGGCTGGATGTACCCTATTGAAAGGCGGCTAGGCACTTTCAAGGGCTATGTTAGGAAACGAGCTAGACCCGAGGGTTCCATTACAGAGGCCTACATTGCTCTGAAGCATTGACATTACGCTCAAAATACATTGAAACAAATTGATCGACTTAGCAAAGAGGTGGGTGAAGACAATCCGGGCTCAATGTTTTCGATTATTACATTCGGAGTTACGGTGGAAGAGTCGACAAGAGGACAAACCTAAAGATTTGGATAAAATGTGTTGAATAACTATCCTGAGATACTACCTTATATCAAGTAAGTGCAGTACTGCAGCTTATACATCGTAATCTACTAAACTTGCAGCACATTCTTATATATTTAGATGTTTGATGCGATCACTATGTTGTGCAGCATCTACAAAGAGGAGTTACTGCCGCAAAATCAAAGAAACGTTGACAAACTGGTTATGGCAGGATTTGCGAAATGGTTCAAGAACCATGTAAGCTTTTGAAGTGCACTGTCAGTTTTTTTAATATATTGAGTACATAAGATGATCAGCTTGTCTATTTTCTAACCATAGGTTAAGAAGATGCGGGAGGATGTGCAGGCGATTGATGATGCCCTTTACTCACTAGTAATGGGTCCCGATACTCGGGTAAGACATTATGAATCTTGCGTTGTTGGAGATGTGCGCTACAACACCCTTTGCACGAGACGAAGGCGGAAGATACAAAAGCAGTGCCATCATGAGCACGGATACGTATGACAAAGAGACAACTGAAATGTATGCTAACATAACAGACATTGTTCGATTGCAGTGATATCTCCGATTCGAGGATCATCGGTGTGTGGTTACTGTTGTCTTTGTCGTTGGTATAACCTGTTTTCCAGGATCGCAAAACCCAGAGTTGATGATAATTTCAAATCCATCAATGTCAAGGCGGCGTACCAGACCAACGAGCCTTTTATTTTGGCAAATCAAGCAACACAGATATTTTTTTGGAAGACACATTTGCACGTAGCGATGACTGGAGAGTATTGCAAAGGTTTGAGCAGAGGAATTCGTTTAATGAAGTTGCACAACAAGATGATGCTTACTTGCTCCCGATGTACAAAATTACACAGATGTTCCTAATATCTTTGAGAACCATCACGCCAATGACGCCGCGAAAAGATTGCACTGTCGTCTTTGTGGACATACAAGAGTTGATCAAGAAGAAGCCAACGTTCGAGGACGTTGAGGACGAAGAAGAAGATGACACCATGGGGAATTACGATTCAAACTGATACACATGGCGAAGATGTTGACGTTGCTGCTGCGGATGATGATTACATTGCTTTTGTCGTATTTGCCTGTCAGAAGACGTTTTTTATCTACTATGTGAAATTGTGTTTGCTATGACAAGCTGAAACACGATGAACATGTTGTTTAGTATTTTGCTATGAGAACATCACTTGTTATGTATGCTGATTTGTGTTTGGTGATTGTATGACAACTAAAACATGATGACATTGTTGTTTACTTGTACTCATATTTGGCTGTGAAACTTGAATTTGATGACATAGTTTGCTGTTGGACTGCAATTTGCTCGGCGTCTTGAATGAGAACAAAGCTGACCCGACAGGCCTCTGCATTTATTTATTTATATGAGAAAAAGGATACCCCCGACATCCGTTAATAGAAATCATTAGATGTTCACAACACTTTCCTTGACTGCTACACAGGTTTCATTCATTACTAGTTTCAGCAAAGTGCTCATGTCGTAGCTAATTGAATACATCACGAGTGCTACATACACTGCAAATAAAGAGACAATCATCCTACAGAGCACATCGATTTTTCCCATTATCTTCACAAGCTCTTTCATCTCCTCATTGCTTTCAAGGCCATTCAGAAGCTGTTGCTTGGCCATGATCGGAGGAACTGCATCTTTAACCTTCTGCTCTGCATCTTCCTCTTCTGCCGTTCCTTCAGTTACTTGTCCAACACCCCAACCTGCTGGTATTGGGATTCCTCGGCTAACCAAATAATCAACATAGTTGCATTCCCCCACATCAGCAACTTCCCAGAAATACAAATCACACGAATCTTCCCTTTTCTGCACGAATCAAATTGGAAGATCATCAACCAAACTATTAAAAAAATCAGCAACTGAAAGCAACAGAACAACACTTAAACATATTATTACCCCATGATTCGGGCATTTGTAGAAGACTCGGCCAGGGTTGCGGATTGTGGTTGAGACGCGATGGATGACTCTGCGTGATTTGCAGCAGTGGCACCACACCAACGGCAGCGGGTTGCGATGAGCAACCGGCTGCGGTGCGCGTGCCGGCGGGGGTGTGATGAGACCCACAGGCGATGGTACGGGTGGCGACTTGGCGCATATCTGGTTGTTGCATGCTGAAGAGCAGGTGGACGAGCAGCCAACGGACATGGTTGCTGCGGCCAGAGCTTCTGATGCTAGGCAGAGTAAGTAGAGAAGAGGAGAAGCGAATGTTGGATATGTCAGTTTCATTACTTGCAGAGTAGCATAGCACCATATATAGTCATAGTCTAGGTTTGGATTCGAACCAGCTACAAGAGCACGTCTTTCTTTTTTCTAAAACTCGGCAACGTCTCTTTATTGGTACACTAGCTTGTTCTGTACGCCTTCCCAAATCTTTGATTTTCTTTCCCTTTTTTTGCGAGGAAGGAAGGAGGACAAAATTGAGAGTTCCTCAGACTCGAACCCAAGACCTCTCGGTTGAAAACCAAGGGTGCTAGTCACTTATGTGGCTTAACGTTCCTCGTGAGGAGGACGGCAGACGAACACATTTTCCTCGCAGTTTTCTTCCTATATAAAAAAAGTATGCTACTTGGTGTCCGCTTAGTCAAAAAACGATTGTGTCAACCTTGACCGTTGGATTGACATTCAACGTCTGTCGCGTTTCTTCAGTCTCTTCTTCCTCGAGCCGCCAAAGCCAAACCAGCGTCGGCGGGACCGCCTGCTCCCGCCTCCCACGGCTGGCTGTGATCTTCCCCGGCTCCTGTTCGTTCCCGTCCAAGGCCTCGCCATCGTCCTCCGCCTTGGTTCGCTCGCCGCCATGGTACACTAGCTATTTTGTTTTTTGCAGAATAACCAACATAGGCCTACTTGCTTTTCTACGCCCTGCTGGGCCGGAAATCTTTCAAGATGAGGAGGGATGCATTTTGCCCAGAAAATGGGCTATAAGTAATAAGAAATGGGCTACAAGTAATAATAAATGGGTTGTAAAATAAAAAAAATACAGCAAACAGGCAATTAGTTCCAAAATACTGTTTTCTTTCGGATTTTGATATTTTCAATTTCATTGTTTTTGTGCGGGTAAAATTTCATTGAATTTAAAGTAAGGTGTATTTAGATTTAAAATTAATTTGAATCTGGCTAGAAATTTCGGGTTGTATCTTTGTTTGGGACAGATTTGGAGGCTGACTTGTGGGTCTACTAGGTTGGCGTGTACTTTGGCTTTGTCAACTTAGTCCACAAAGATTCTAGCAGCGTGGACCGTTGGATGTTAATCCAACGGCCGTCTTCTTCTTCAATATCTCGATCTTCTTGCTCGGCCGCACAAACCAGCTCCGGTGGGACTGCTGCTCCCGCCTCCGTGGCGGGCTGTCTTTGCCGCCTGAGCCGCACCGCCCACCCTACTTCATTCTTGGCGGTCATTCCTCTACTCACCCACACCTCCTGTTATTTTCCGGCGATGGCAGCCGGACCAGTAAACCCTCATACTCCCCACCGCGTGGGCAACCATTGCCGAGTCTTCCCCGGCTCCGTGTCGTTCCCTTCCTAGGCCTCGCCGTCGGCCACCGCCATGGTGCTCTCGGCGCGGCCTGGTCAACGTGGTCAACGAACGACATCCATCAGCCGTTTACTTTTCGTGCAAAATAATGATTCCTCCACCTGACAGCTGGGACCCACCGGAAGGGCCTCTGTATTTCACGAAAAAAAGTTCCCCCCGCTGACATGTCGGACCCACCAGCTATATCTTCGCACGCAAGGAAGTGCCTCCTTATTATGCACAAAAAAATGAATACCCACCCTGCTAGCTGGGACCCACCATAGTGGGAGGATGACTTGTGGGCCAACTAAGTTGACGGGGACAGAGGGCTTTGTCAACTTAGTCAATATGAACGATTCTAGCTCCAAATGACCGTCGATGTCCATCCAACGGCCATAGTGCTTCTTCAACCTCTGGTCTTCTTGCTCCCGCCCAAAGCAGCGCGGTCGTGCCGCATTCTCTTGCCTCCCGTGGCGGTTGTCTTTGCTGGAGGCCTCACCGCCCCCTACTATTCCCATCGCTGGCCAGGCCCTGCGGCGAAGGCAACCTCACACCGCAGCCGAACCAGTGAACCCTCGTACTCCTCTCCGCGCGGGCTTCCACTACCGCGTCTTTCCCGGCTCTGTGTCGTCCCCTTCCTAGGCCTCGCCGTCCACCGCCGTGGTGCTCTCGGCGCGGCCTGGTCAACATGGTCAAGGAACGACTTCCATCGGACGTGGATCAGACGTGGAGAGGCGACAGTGGGTCCACGGCCGCAGCAAGGAAATGCCTCCTTATTACGCTGAAAATAATGATTCCTCCACCGACAATTGGGACCCACCGGACGGGCCTTTGTATTTCACGGAAAAAATATTTCCCGACCGCTGGGACCCACCGGCTTCATCTTATACGCAAGGAAGTGCGTCCGGCAAAAAACGATTCACCCCGACTCACGGGACCCACCAGCTACACCTTCGCACGCAAGGAAGTGCGTCCGGCAAAAAGCGATTCTCCCCTAACTCATCGGGACCCACCAGCTACATCTTCGCAGCAAGGAAGTGCACGGCGGTCGGGACCCACCTGGTCGAAGCGTACGTAGCGTTGTCATCCTGGTCGCGAATGTGTACGTACATACTGGTCGATGTAGAGGCACGCACGTGTAGTAGTAGAGGCGCGCACGTAGCATGTACACGTACGTACAGCGGCCAGGGTGCAAGAAAGAAAATACGGCCACGTATGTGTACATACGGGCGGGGTCTCGAATGCCTACTCGCGCATACGTACATGGCTGGGTCGAAACGGAGAAACAACGTCGTCGTCGTGTTCATGTGGAGCCAACCGGCTGGGTCGGAACGGAATACGTGGTCGTGTTCATCGGGAGGGCTTGGACGGAACAAGCGATGGAAACGAGGCTGGCGCATCACAACGGAGGAAACAGACCTCCCACGCTCGGAACGGGTCGTGTTGATCGGGAGGGTGTGGCGTACCGCAAAGCGGAGGAAACGGACCTTCTACGGTCGAAACAGGGTCGTGTTGATCGGGAGGGTGTGGCGTGCCGCCAAAAGCAGATAAACGGACCTCCTACGGTCGAACGGGGTCCTGTTGATCGGGAGGGTGTGGCGTGCCGCAAAAGCGGACGAAACGGACCTCATACGGTCGAAACGGGGTCCTGTTCGCCGGGAGGGTGTGGCATCGCAAAAGCAGGACTCCACGGGATACTATTCATCTCCACCGTCGACCTCCTCCGGCCTCCACGGGCTCCTGTTCATCCAGCCTCCACCGCGTGCTACTCCACGGCTCCTATTCAACCACCCTCCACAGAACCCCTCCACCGTCTCTGTTCATCCAGCCCTCCACACCACGGGTCCTGTTCAACCACCCATCCACGGCCACCCTCCACCTTCTCTTGTTCATCCAGCCCTCCACACCACGGGTCCTGTTCATCTAGAGGCAAACGCCACCGCTCCTTTATTCATCCAACCCCTCGCAACACTCACTGTTCATCCCAGGCGGCATCGATCGGCTTGATTAGCAGCAGATGGCGAAGGAATCGCTCGATCGGGTTTAGTTAACGACCACCGATCAATCGCCGGGTTCGATGTAGCGTAACTGCGGTGCAATCGCCGGGTTCGATTAGAGCCCAACGCCTCGCCGGGTTCGATTAGAGCCAACGCCTCGTACACGCAGCAGCGTCGTGTCACGAGAAAGCGCGCATCGCTTCGGCCCCGACCTCCCACCGTAACCGGCAACTCCCCAAAATTTTCCTTGCCCTCGCTTCTACCACGGTTTTTTCCGTCATGGACGGCCCAAAGAATGTCATGCAGCTGCGTCTCCGGCCCGCCCAGGACGAAAAGCCCATTTTTTGTCATGATTTTTTGTCATAGAAGTAGGAGCCCACCACATCTATGATGATACCAGGTTTTGTCACAATTATCGTCATAGAAGTGTCATATGTATGACAGAAAAAAAATATTCGGCCCAAAATGACACGGATGTGTCTTTTTTTTTGTAGTGGCGCGTATTGTATTGTTGCCGTCGAGGATAACAAGATGGGGTTTTATCATATTGCATGAATTTATCCCTCTACATCATGTCATATTGCTTAAGGCGTTACTCTGTTTTCATTAACTTAATACTCTAGATGCATCTTTGGATAGCGGTCGATGAGTGGAGTAATAGTAGTAGATGCAATGGTGAGTCGGTCTACTTGTCTCGGACATGATGCCTATATACATGATCATACCTAGATACTCTCATAACTATGCTCAATTCTGTCAATTGCTCAACAGTAATTCGTTCACCCACCGTAAAATACTTATGCTCTTGAGAGAAGCCACTAGTGAAATATATGGCCCCCGGGTCTATTCTCTATCATATTAATCTTCCATCAATTTATTATTGCTTTGCTTTTTACTTTGCATTTTATTTTATCTTGCATCTTTATACCAAAAATACCAAAAATATTATCTATCATATCTATCAGATCTCACTCTCGTAAGTGACCGTGAAGGGATTGACAACCCCTAATCGCGTTGGTTGCGTGGAGTTATTTGTTTTGTGTAGGTACGAGGGACTCGCGTGTGGCCTCCTACTGGATTGATACCTTGGTTCTCAAAAACTGAGGGAAATACTTACGCTACTTTGCTGCATTATCCTCTCCTCTTCGGGGAAATCCAACGCAAGCTCAAGAGGTAGCAAGAAGAATTTCTGGCGCTGTTGCCGGGGAGTCTACGCAAAAGTCAACATACCAAGTACCCATCACAATCCCTTATCTCTCCATTACATTATTTTCCTTTTGCCTCTCGTTTTCCTCTCCCCCACTTCACCCTTGCCGTTTTATTCGCCCTCTCTTTTCCGTTCGCCTCTTTTTTGCTTGCTTTTTGTTTGCTCGTGTTACCATGTGCCTTCTATTTGCTTGCATCTTTGCTTGCTAAAAATCTATTGATATGGATCCACTTAAAGTGTTCTACTTGGATCATCTTCGATCCTTATGCGTTCGTGCTGAATCCCCAACTAGCCTAGTTGATGGGAAATCTTTAGATGAGCATGCTCATTTTGTGCATCATCGTTTGTCTGAAAAGGGGAAGCTCTTATGGTATCATATAAATAGTTTTCTATTCTATGCTTGGAATCTTTGTGAATTTTTTTATTTTACTTGTTGCTCTAAGAACCCTAAAAAACACCTTCCCTACCTATGTGAGTTCAATGATAATGAAATATTATCTTCTTATGCAAAGGGTGTTTATAGTTACTATGATATCGAACAAATTGAAGAATTTGTCGTTTTTAAGGGTGCTCATGAAGTTGCTTCTTTGATTGAAAAGTATGATTTTACTCTCAACAAATCTGAAAATTCCATCATACTTAAATATTGCAATGAAAACCTTGCTCATAATGTCTATGTCCAAGAATTTATTGAGAGAATGACCGTTGCTTTGGGAGAAAATAATGATATGCATGAATCTATAGATAATGATGATTCCGATTATTTGATTGAAATATCCCTTGATGAACATGATGCTTGCTATTCTTGTGGCCATGATGCCTATATTTATGAAGATGAATTTGCTATAGTTCCTTATGTTAAACATGAGATCGTTGCTATTGCACCCATACTTGATAGCTCCTTGAATAAAAAGCATGATTGCAATGATTTTACTATAAATTCTCTTGAGGTTAATTGTGCTAATAATATGCAAAACCCTAAGCTTGGGGATGCTAGTTTTGCTATGTCTACTACTTGTTGCAATGATCATGATTGGGGTGATTCTTCTTATGATCTTGATAATTTATCTAATCCCCATGATGAATATGAGATTGATAATATTGTTTGCAATAATATTGAAAGTGGGTTTAGAAGAGTGTCAACTTTAGATCCCACATATTTGGAGAATATTCAATCTTATGAAATTTTTGATAAAAGTGGGTTTGGAGAGGTCATGACTTTAGTTAATGTTAATCCCACTATTTCAGAAGAGTGTCAACTTTGCATGCATGTGGATCATGTTGAAAATATTTTATGTGATAGTTATTTTGTTGAATTTGCTTATGATCCCACATGTAATTATTATGAGAGAGGAAAATATGGTAGTAAAAAATTTCATGATAATAAATTACCTCTCATTATGTTGAGATTGCTATTGTTTCTTTCCGCTTCCTTGCATATGCTAGTTTTTGCTTTCTATGATAATTTGTTTGCCTATAAGATGCCTATGCATAGGAAGTATGTTATAGTTAGATGTGTTTGTCACGTGTTTCATGATTCTCTCTTTGTGCTTCAATTCTTGTCTTTCTTGCGAGCATCATTAAAATTATCAATGCCTAGCTAAGGGCGTTAAACGATAGCGCTTGTTGGGAGGCAACCCAATTTTATTTTTAGTTTTTTTGTTTTTGCTTCTGTTTAGGAATAAATAATCCATCTACCTTCTGTTTAGATGTGGTTTTATTTTTTAATTAGTGTTTGTGCCAATTTAAACCTATAGGATCTTCTTGGATGATAGTTATTTGATCTTGCTGTAATTTCCAGAAACTTTTGGTTCACCAAAACAATTGTTAAAAATCACCAGAACGTGATAAAATAGTGATTCTAATTGCTGCTGATCAATAGACAAATTTCCTAGGTCGTCCTTTTTTTTCTGAATTTTGGGAGTTCCAGAAGTTTGCGTTAGTTACAGATTACAACAGACTGTTCTGTTTTTGACAGATTCTGTTTTTCGTGTGTTGTTTGCTTATTTTGATGAATCTATGGCTAGTAAAATAGTTTATAATCCATAGAGAAGTTGGAATACAGTAGTTTTAACACCAATATAAATAAATAATGAGTTCATTACAGTACCTTTAAGTGGTCTTTTGTTTTCTTTCGCTAACGGAGCTCATGAGATTTCTGTTGAGTTTTGTGTTGTGAAGTTTTCAAGTTTTAGGCGAAATCTTTTGATGGATTATGGAACAAGCAGTAGCAAGAGCCTAAGCTTGGGGATGCCCATGGAACCCCCAAGATAATATAAGGACACCAAAAAGTCAAAGCTTGGGGATGCCCCGGAAGGCATCCCTCTTTAAATCTACTTCCATCGGTAACTTTACTTGGAGCTATATTTTTATTCACCACATGATATGTGTTTTGCTTGGAGCGTCTTGTATTATTTGCGTATTTACTTTTTAGTTTACCACAATCATCCTTGCTGTACACACCTTTTGAGAGAGCCATACATGATTTGGAATTTGTTAGAATACTCTATGTGCTTCACTTATATCTTTTGAGCTATATAGTTTTGCTCTAGTGCTTCACTTATATCTTTTAGAGCACGGTGGTGGATTTGTTTTATAGAAACCATTGATCTCTCATGCTTCACTTAGATTATTTTGAGAGTCTTAAATATCATGGTAATTTGCTTAATAATAATAATATGCTTGGTATTCAAGATTTGTAAAACTTTCTTTTGAGTGCGTTGAATACTAAGAAAAGTTTGATGCTTGATAATTGTTTTGAGATATGGAGGTAGTAATATTAGAGTCATGCTAGTTGAGTAGTTGTGAATTTGAGAAATACTTGTGTTAAAGTTTGTGATTCGCATAGCATGCACGTATGGTGAACCGTTATGTGATGAAGTCGGAGCATGATTTATTTATTGATTGTCTTCCTTATGAGTGGCGGTCGGGGAGATGACGATGGTATTTTCCTACCAATCTATCCCCCTAGGAGCATGCGCATAATAATTTTCTTTGATAACTTGTAGATTTTTGCAATAAGTATATGAGTTATTTATGACTAATGTTGAGTCCATGGATTATACACACTTTTCTCATCCTTCCACCGTTGCTAGCCTTCTAATACCGCGCACTTTTCGCCGGTATCATACACCCACCATATACCTTCCTCAAAACAGCCACCATACCTACCTATCATGGCATTTCCATAGCCATTCCGAGATATATTGCCATGCAACTTTCTACCGTTACTTTATTATGACAAGCTCCATCATTGTCATATTGCTTAGCATGATCATGTAGTTGACATCGTATTTGTGGCAAAGCCACCGTTCATAATTCTTTCATACATGTCACTCATGAATCATTGCATATCAATTACACCGCCGGAGGCATTCATATAGAGTCATATTTTGTTCTAAGTATCGAGTTGTAATTGATGAGTTTTAAGAAAAATAAAATTTTGATGATCATCATTTATAGAGCAATGACCCAAGTGATGAAAGGATGATGGAGACAATGAATCACCCACAAGTCGGCATGAGACTCTGGACGAAAAATAAATAAAAAGAAAAGAGGCCATAAAAAAGAGAAAACGCCCAAAAAAATGAGAGAAACAGAGAGAAGGGACAATGTTACTATCCTTTTACCACACTTGTGCTTCAAAGTAGCACCATGATCTTCATGATAGAGAGTCTCTCATTTTGTCACCTTCATATACTGGTCGGAATTTTTCATTATAGAACTTGGCTTGTATATTCCAATGATGGGCTTCCTCAAATTGCCCTAGGTCTTTGTGAGCAAGCGAGTTGGATGCACACCCACTTAGTTTCTTTTGTTGAGCTTTCATATACTTATAGCTCTAGTGCATCCGTTGCATGGCAATCCCTACTCACTCACATTGATATCTATTAATGGGCATCTCCATAGCCCGTTGATACGCCTAGTTGATGTGAGACTATCTTCCCCTCTATTTGTTTTCTCCACAACCACCATTCTATTCCACATATAGTGCTATATCCATGGCTCGCACTCATGTATTGCGTGAAGATTGAAAAAGTTTTGAGAATGTCAAAAGTATGAAACAATTGCTTGGCTTGTCATCGGGGTTGTGCATGATTTAAATATTTTGTGTGGTGAAGATAGAGCATAGCCAGACTATATGATTTTGTAGGGATAACTTTTTTTGCCATGTTATTTTGAGAAGACATGATTGCTTTGTTAGTATGCTTGAAGTATTATTATTTTTATGTCAATATTAAACTTTTGTCTTGAATCTTTCGAATCTAAATATTAATACCACAATTAAGAAGAATTACATTGAAATTATGCCAAGTAGCACTCCGCATCAAAAATTATCTTTTTTATCATTTACATACTCGAGGACGAGCAGGAATTAAGCTTGGGGATGCCTGATACGTCTCCAACGTATCTATAATTTTTGATTGCTCCATGCTATATTATCTACTGTTTTGGACCATATTGGGCTTTATTCCACTTTTATGTTACTTTTGGGACTAACATATTAACCCGAGGCCCAGCCCAGAATTGTTGTTTTTTGCCTATTTTAGAGTTTCAAAGAAATGGAATATCAAACGGAGTCCAAACGGAATGAAACCTTTGGGAACGCAATTTTCTCACCGAACATGATCCAGGAGACTTGGACCCCCCCCCCCCCCGTCAAGAAAGCCAGGAGGTGGCCACGAAGGTGGGGGGCGTGCCCTACCCCTCAGGGCGTGCCCCCTGCCTCGTGGACCCCCATTGCTCCAGCGACGTACTCCTTCCTCCTATATATACCTACGTACCCCCGAACGATCAGATACGGAGCCAAAAACCTAATTCCACTGCCGCAACTTTCTGTATCCATGAGATCCCATCTTGGGGCCTGTTAGGAGCTCACGGAAGGGGAATCCACCATGGAGGGCTTCTACATCATCATAGCCTCTCCGATGAATGTGTGAGTAGTTTACCTCAGACCTTCGGGTCCATAGTTAGTAGCTACATGGCTTCTTCTCTCTTTTTGGATCTCAATACAATGTTCTCCCCCTCTCTCGTGGAGATCTATTCAATGTAATCTTCTTTTTGCGGTGTGTTTGTTGAGATCGATGAATTGTGGGTTTATGATCAAGATTATCTATGAGCAATATTTGAATCTTTTCTGAATTCTCTTATGTATGATTGGTTATATTTGCAAGTCTCTTCGAATTATCCGTTTGGTTTGGCCAACTAGATTGGTAGTTCTTGCAATGGGAGAAGTTCTTAGCTTTGGGTTCAATCTTGCGGTGTCCTTTCCAAGTGACAGAAGGGGCAGCAAGGCACGTGTTGTATTGTTGCCATCGAGGGTAACAAGATGGGGTTTTTATCATATTGCATGAATTTATCCCTCTACATCATGTCATCTTGCTTAAGGCGTTACTCTGTTTTCATTAACTTAATACTCTAGATGCATGCTGGATAGCGTTCGATGAGTGGAGTAATAGTAGTAGATGCAGGCAGGAGTCGGTCTACTTGTCTCAGACGTGATGCCTATATACATGATCATACCTAGATAATCTCATAACTATGCTCAATTCTGTCAATTGCTCAACAGTAATTCGTTCATCCACCGTAAAATATTTATGCTCTTGAGAGAAGCCACTAGTGAAATCTATGGCCCCCGGGTCTATTCTCTATCATATTAATCTTCCATCACTTTATCATTGCTTTGCTTTTTTACTTTGCCTTTTATTTTACCTTGCATCTTTATACCAAAAATACCAAAAATATTATCTATCATCTCTATCAGATCTCACTCTCGTAAGTGACCGTGAAGGGATTGACAACCCCTAATCGCGTTGGTTGCGTGGAGCTATTTGTTTTGTGTAGGTACGAGGGACTCATGGCGTGGCCTCCTATTGGATTGATACCTGGGTTCTCAAAAACTGAGGGAAATACTTACGCTACTTTGCTGCATTATCCTCTCCTCTTCGGGGAAATCCAACGCAAGCTCAAGAGGTAGCAAGTCTCATCCCGACTTGTGGGGGAATCATAGTCTCCATCATCCTTTTCTCACTGGGACACTACTCTAAAAATGAATAATGAGGATCATTACACTTATATTTACTTATAACTCAGAAGACATAAAAATTACAACTCGATACCTATGACAAAGTATGACTCTATATGAATGCCTCTAGCATGTACCAGGATGTGCAATGATCTAGCATAACATGTATAAAAATGATGAATGGTG
The DNA here is from genome assembly GCA_021605145.1 of Aegilops bicornis. Taxonomy (NCBI): domain Eukaryota; kingdom Viridiplantae; phylum Streptophyta; class Magnoliopsida; order Poales; family Poaceae; genus Aegilops; species Aegilops bicornis. The sequence goes on along the minus strand of CM038669.1, from coordinate 547,853,931 downwards.
GCTGAGCCACAACTACTACGTCAGCTATATGATCATGCAAAGCAATATGACAATGAATGCTCAAGTCATCAAACGGAAGCGTTGGAAGTTGCATGGCAATATATCTCGAAATGGCTATGGAAAGGCCATAATAGGTAGGTATGGTGGCTGTTTTGAGGAAGATATAATAAGGCTTATGTGTGATAGAGCGTATCATACCACGGGGTTTGGATGCACCGGCGAAGTTTGCACCACGTCTCGAGGTGAGAAAGGGCAATGCACGGTACCGTAGAGGCTAGCAAATTGCAGAAAGGTAAGAGTGTGTATAATCCATGGACTCACATTAGTCATAAAGAACTCATATACTTATTTCAAAAGTTTATTAGCCCTCGAAGCAAAGTACTACTACACATGCCCCTAGGGGGATATATTGGTAGGAAAAGACCATCGCTACTCCCCGACCGCCACTCATAAGGAAGACAATCAATAATAAATCATGCTCCAACTTCATAGCACAACGAGAGACTGTACGTGCATGCTTCGGGAATCACAAACCTTAACATCAATATTCTTACTAACCACAACCGTTTACTAGTACCTCCCACATATTCCATCTCTATATCGCAAAACTATTGCAAGGAATCAAACATATCATATTCAGTGATCCACAAGTTTTAGGTAGGATTTTATGACTAACCATGCAATTGACCAATTCCTGTTGACTCTCTAAATAGATATAAGTGAAGCAAGAAAGTTTAATTATTTCTATAAAAGATCATTCTCTAACAAATAGATATAAGTATAAGTGAAGCAAAAGAGCATTCTACAAATAACGGTTTTCTATGTGAAGAGAAACAGGCAATCCAAACTTCAAAAGATATAAGTGAAGTGCAATGAGCATTCTATAAATCAACCATGTACTATCTCATACCAGCATGGTGCATAAAATAAAAGTAAAAAATAAACACAAAATACGCTCCAAGATTGCACATATCACATGAACGAAACGAGAACGAAAACATACCGATACTTGTTGAAGAAAGATGGGATGCCTTCCGGGGCATCCCCAAGCTTAGATGCTTGAGTCTCCTTGAATATTTACTTGGGGTGCCTTAGGCATCCCCAAGCTTGAGCTCTTGCCTCTCGTCCTTCTCCTCATATCGAGACCTCATCGATCTTTGATCACTTCATCCACACAATACTCAATAGAAAGCTCGGTAAGATCCGTTAGTATAATAAAGCAAATCACTACTCTAAGTATTGTTGCAAACCAATTCATATTTTGTTTTTTAATTTTAGCTACTTTAATATAACTTTTTCATGGCTTAATCCACTGATTGAATCGATAGTTTCATCAAAACAAGCGAAACAATGCATCAAAAACAGAATATGTCTTAAACAGGACAGTCTGTTGTAATCTGAACATTCACCATACTTCTGGTACTCCAAAAATTCTGAAAAAATTATGAAAAAAATAAACAATTTGTATAGAAAGACTGTGCAAGAAGTTTCAGAAGCTTTCAGTGTTCCAGTAAAAAAATGTAAAATCACGCGCTACAGCCAAAGTTTTTGTTTTTGCACCGCACATACCAACAAACAATCTACTCATCCTGAAGGCAAATCTTGGCACAAAAATTTTACAATACAAAGGATTTGTACAAGGGGATAATTATTTTTGTTGAAAAGTTTCTGTAATTAAGATTCACAAAGTTTCCATGGGCATGAACAAAGTTCAGGTCTAGCTCCCACTTTCACAATGCTCGTCCCTCTCACTTTCACTTTTATTTTTGTGAAGTTTTAAGTTCCCCTCTATATTTTTTTGTTTTTAAACTTTATAAAATCACTCAACAGAAATAAATGACTCTCTAAAACTTCCGGGTTGTCTCACTGGCAGCGCTTTGTTTAAAGCCATTAAGCTAGGCATGAAGTGCTCAAGTAGTGGATCCACCCGGATCCCAAGGCATATCAAAGCCAATTTTAATTAGCAATGATTTGGCATTTAGTAGTGAGCACAAAGAAACATATATCATGCAATGACGAAGACTAACTCTCTTCCTATGCATCGGCATGTCATATAAGAACAATTCATGCACATCAAGTAAAGGCCAATACATAGCATAAGCAGTTTCTTGCAATTCTATCGTGTTGGAAACATAGAGAGGTGGAGATATAGTTACTCTCTCATAATAATTACAAGTAGGAGCAGCAAGCACATGCATATTATATTCCTAAAAATAATCATGTGTAATGGTAGAATGCAACCCATCAATCTGAAGGAAATATGCCCTAGAGGCAATAATAAAGTTATTATTTATTTCCTTATATCATGATAAATGTTTTTATTCATGCTAGAATTGTATTAACCGGAAACATAATACATGTGTGAAAACATAGACAAGCAGTGTCACTAGTATGCCTCTACTTGACTAGCTCGTTAATCGAAGATGGTTATGTTTCCTAACCATAGACATGAGTTGTCATTTGATTAATGAGATCACATCATTAGGAGAATGATGTGATTTACTTGACCCATTCCGTTAGCTTAGCATTCGATCGTTTAGTATGTTGCTATTGCTTTCTTCAAGACTTATACATGTTCCTATGACTATGAGATTATGCAACTCCGTTCTGGGACGAACACTTTGTGTGCTACCAAATGTCACAACGTAACTGGGTGATTATAAAGATGCTCTACAGGTGTCTCCGAAGGTACATGTTGGGTTGGCGTATTTCGAGATTAGGATTTGTCACTCCGATTGTGGAGAGGTATCTCTGGGCCCTCTCGGTAATACACATCACTTAAGCCTTGCAAGCATTGCAACTAATGAGTTAGTTACAGGATGATGTATTACGGAACGAGTAAAGAGACTTGCCGGTAACGAGATTGAACTAGGTATTGAGATACCGGCGATCGAATCTCGGGCAAGTAACATACCGATGACAAAGGGAACAAAGTATGTTGTTATGCGGTCTGACCGATAAAGATCTTCGTAGAATATGTGGGAGCCAATATGAGCATCCAGGTTCCGCTATTGGTTATTGACAGGAGACGTGTCTCGGTCATGTCTACGTAGTTCTCAAACCCGTAGGGTCCGCACGCTTAAAGTTTCGATGACAGTTATATTATGAGTTTATTTGTTTTGATGTACCGAACGAGTTCAGAGGCCCGGATGAGATCGGGGACATGACGAGGAGTCTTGAAATGGTCGAGACGTAAAGATCGATATATTGGACGACTATATTCGGACATCAGAAAGGTTCCGAGTGATTCGGGTATTTTTCGGAGTACCGGAGAGTTACGGAATTCGTATTGGGCCTGAATGGGCCATACGGGAAAGGAGAAAAAGGCCCCAAAGGGTGGCCGCACCCCTCCCCATGGACTAGTCCGAATTGGACTAGGGAGGGGGGGCGCCCCCTTCCTTCCTTCTCCTTCTCCCTTCCCTACTCCTACTCCAACAAGGAAAGAAGGAGTCCTACTCCCGGTGGGAGTAGGACTCCCCCCTTGGCGCGCCCTCCTCCTAGGCCGGCCGCCTCCCCCCTTGCTCCTTTATATATGGGGGCAGAGGGCACCCCAAAGACACAACAATTGATCGTTTGATTTTTTAGCCGTGTGCTTGTAGCGACCAGACCTCAAACAGTCTGATCTCTGTGCTCAGGTGTCATCCCTGGATCAGTAATGCTGACACCACACAGTACTCGAAGAATTTATAACAGAGTAGCAATCACACACTTATTACATCGAATGTCTCAAAAGAGAACTTATTAATATAAATATGGCTTAAGGCCATCTAATAACGATAACAGCGGAAGACTTGGAGAATAAGCGAGTCCATCAACTCCAACGACATCATTGAGTATAGAACCACGACCTAAAAGCACCTTACTCGTCGTCTGAAAAATCTGCAACATTAAACATTGCAGCCCGAAAACGGGTCAGCACATGGAATATGCTGGCAAGGTAACACATAGAGAGTAATGAAAGAATAAGCCTATACTACATGCATATATGGCTGGTGGAAAGCTCTATGGTTACAGTTTTGCGTAAAGCCAGTTTTTCCCTACTTCAAAGGAATATATTTTATTTAACTATCATGGTGGTTGTTAATCATTGAGAATGGTTGACAGCATCCTCAATCCCAATTAAAGTGATCATCATTAAAACCCAACAATATTAATTTAAACGTAACATGATGAGATTCACATGATATCCAAGTACTAGATACTCAAAACGTCCATAACCGGGGACACGGCTAACCATGATTAGTTTATACACTCTGCAGAGGTTTAGCACTTTTCCCCACAAGACTCGATCGCCTCCGTTGGATTTCTCGCACTACATGATGTTTGAGAAAGCGGATGACCGAGACATAGTCTTTCGTAAGCGCTTAGCACCTTACTATGGATAGACCGGTACACCTACTTTCCCCTACATCAGCTAGTCTACCTGAAAGAGTTCGCACGACTTAATCAACTATGCCAGAGCCCATAATGGCTTGTGGCTGCACACGGAAGTTTCTAGTATGAATAATCTCATGATCCCTTTGGGCCTGGGTGGCGGTCATACCCAGGTACCTCAATCCACCCAGATGTGTGTTTAAGTTTCCACCTTAGATAAGCCCTTAATTAACAATCTCACATCTGTCATGAATACACTCACCCAATCCACGTCTACTAGCATAGCATGGCAATATAAGCAAACGTAGAAGTAACTCCCAAAGGTTTGATAATACAACAGGTAATAGGTACTACCTGAACTACTTCCCATCCCACAATTTAAATTAGATCCTAATCATGCAATGTTTGAGGATTGATCTAATGCAATAAAACTGGGTAGTAAAGATGTATGATCAAAGTGTTACTTGCCTTGCTGATGATCCATGAAACCTAGAGACTCAAGTAACAAAGTGGCGCACTCGGGTATTCTATCACAAACAAACAAACAAGCATACAATAAGTACTCATCCAATGCACGGGTAAAACTCAAATAAAAGGTCTAACCAGAGAGTTCAACTTAAGAACTCCGGTTTGTAAAAAGAATCAAATCAAACGAAGCAACGAAAGTCAAACGGCGAAAGAAAACAGCTTCGTCTTTCTAATCTGGATCTAAAAACTTGTTTAAGTTGGTTAAACAGATAGAGGGTTTCGATACGAAACTCCAGGCGCTTGAATCGCCTGATTTCGATAAACGAGCGAAAAGTTATACTAAAACGAAAATCGGATCAGAAATCGCGATCAGAAATAATCGCGGAAAAATCTGAGAAAAAGAAAAACGACGAACGGATTAACGAACGAACGTTCGTTAACTGGATCTAATCAACAAATACGTTCGTTAAAACGAATGAATGAGCGAACGCTCGCTAATTAACCTAAACCAGAAAAAAAAATCGATCTAATAAAAAAACGGAAACTAAAAAAAACCGGTGAAAAACCGACGGAAAAACCGAACGGTTTTCAAGAAAAACCGACAGTGCGGAAAACGAGGCACCTCGGGCGGCGGGTCGACGACGGCGGCGGGTGGCGGCTCAATGAGGCGGCGGCGGCCGGGCGGCGGCGGCGGGCGGCGGCCAAGGGCGGGCGCAGGGCTCGAGGCGCGGGCGGCTAGGGTTTCGGCCCGGAGCTGGGCTGCGGCTTATAAAGGCCGATCGGGCCTAGTGTCCTGGTCGGACACGGCTCGTAGGTCGGTTGCGTTTTTTTTAAATAATTCGCGTAGAAAAAAAATAAACGAAATACTAAACGGACTCCAAAAATCCCAAAATAAATTTTCCCCGAATTCTAAAATCAAGCCAGACAAGGTGAACATTTAGTTGGGGCTTAAATGCAATTTTGAAAAATGCACATTTTTCCTAAATTCCAATAAAAGGGCGAAAAACTCCAAAATAAAATCTTATTTAATTTTATTATTAAATCCTCAATATTTCTTTATTTTGGGAAAGTCATTTTATTCCCTCTCTCATGTTTTTGTAATAGAAATAATTGATGGTAAAATAATTAAAATCAAATGATCCTATTCTCAAAATTTGAGAAAACTCAAATATGAAAATAACGAAATCCCCAACTCTCTCCGTGGGTCCTTGAGTTGCGTATAATTTCTAGGATCAAAACCCAAAGCAAATAAAATATGATATGCATTGATGATCTAATGTATAACATACCAAATTGAAAATTTGGGATGTTACAAACCTACCCCCCTTAAGATGAATCTCGCCTTCGAGATTCGGGTTGGCTAGAAAATAGGTGAGGGTGGTCCTTTAGCAAATCTTCCACTCGCTCCCAGGTGGCTTCATCCTCGGTGTGGTGGCTCCACTGAACTTTGCAAAACTTGATAACCTTGCTGCAGGTAACTCGGCTGGCAAACTCAAGAATCTTAACTGGTTTCTCCTCATAGGTCAAATCGTTATTCAACTGAATCGCTTCCAATGGCACTGTATCTCTTAGTGGTATTTCAGCCATCTCCGCATGGCACTTCTTTAACTGGGAAACGTGGAATACATCATGAACTCCTGACAATCCTTCGGGCAATTCCAACTTGTAGGCCACTTCTCCCATACGTTCCAAAACACGATATGGTCCTACAAAACGTGGCGCTAACTTTCCCTTAACTCCAAAACGCTTAATTCCTCGTAGTGGAGATACTCGAAGATAAACTCGGTCTCCGACTTCGTAAACTGTCTCCTTGCGTTTAGAATCTGCATAGCTCTTCTGCCTGGACTGGGCTACCTTGAGCCTATCGCGAATCAACTTCACTTTCCGTTCAGACTCCTTAATCAAATCCGGTCCAAACAACTGGCGGTCTCCAACTTCATCCCACAACAACGGGGTCCTGCACCTCCTTCCATACAAGGCTTCGAAAGGGGCCATTTTCAAATTGGATTGATAACTGTTGTTGTAAGAGAATTCCGCATATGGCAAATTTTCTTCCCAACTAGATCCATAATCTAGTGCACAAGATCTCAGCATATCCTCCAAAATCTGATTGACTCTCTCGGTCTATCCATCTGCTGCGGATGGAAAGTCATGCTAAACTCTAGCTTTGGTACCCAAAGTTTCATGCAATCGATTCCAGAACTTTGAGGTGAATTGGGTTCCTCTATCAGATACGATACTCCTCGGAACTCCATGTAAACATACAATCCTGGTCATGTATATCTTTGCCAACTTAGCACTAGTGTAAGTGGTCTTTACCAGGATGAAATGAGCTACCTTCGTCAACCGATCAACTATAACCCAAATCGAGTCATAGCTTGAACGAGTCCTGGGTAATCCAGTGATAAAATCCATGCCTAGTTTATCCCACTTCCATTCGGGTATCTGCAAAGGCTGTAACAATCATGGCCGCTTCGATGCTCGCCTTTACTCTCTGACATACATCACAAACTGCTACATATTCCGCAATATCTTTCTTCATTCCGGTCCACCAGAAAGTATCCTTCAAATCCAAATACATCTTGGTATTTCCTGGATGAATCGAATATGGTGAATCATGTGCCTCTTGCGGAATCAACTTTCTGATCTCCGGGTCATTGGGCACATAAACACGGTCTTCAAACCATAGGGTGTCATGCTCATCCTCACGAAATCCTTTAGCCTTTCCTTCGCTCATTTTCTCCTTTATAGAGGCAATCCCTTTGTCGGGCCTCTCCGAGCTTCTCTGATTCTATCCATCAAAGTTGACTGAATCTCCAATGCTGCTACATAGCCTCTCGGAACTATTTCCAAACATAGCTCACGAAGATCCTCGGCTAACTCCTTTGGTATTTCTCCCGTCATTAGTGTATTGACATGGCTCTTACGGCTCAATGCGTCAGCTACTACATTAGCCTTTCCGGGATGGTAATGCAATCTCATATCATAATCCTTGATGAGATCCAACCATCTCCTTTGTCTGAGGTTTAACTCCTTCTGCGTGAAAATGTACTTCAAACTCTTGTGATCCGTGTACACCTCACAATGGTTTCCAATAAGAAAATGTCTCCATGTTTTCAAAGCATGCACTACGGCGGCTAATTCCAAATCATGCGTGGCATAGTTCAATTCGTGAGGTTTCAGTTGTCGTGAAGCATACGAAACAACTCTTCCCTCCTGCATGAGCACTGCTCCAAGTCCTCGACGTGAAGCGTCGCAATACACCTCATAATCTTTAGTCTGATCTAGCAGAATTAACACTGGTGAGGTAACCAAACATTTCTTCAACTCCTGGAAACTAGCCTCACACTCCTCAGTCCATATGAACTTGGTATCCTTCTTCAAAAATTCCGTCATAGGTTTTGCAATCTTGGAGAAATTCTCAATAAATCTCCGGTAGTATCCTACGGGTCCAAGGAAACTCCAGATCTCTCCAACTGTTGTGGGTGCTTCCCAATTGGTCACAGTGATAACCTTTGTGGGGTCAACCACTATTCCTTCTCCGGATATAACGTGTCCGAGGAACCCTACTTCCTTCAACCAAAACTCACACTTGCTGAACTTGGCATATAACTGATGTTCTCTTAGCTTCTCCAGTACCAATCGCAAATGTTCCTTATGTTCCTCTTCATTCTTCGAGTAAACCAAAATATCATCAATGAACACTACGACGAACTTATCCAAAAACTCCATAAGCACCTTGTTCATCATGTTCATAAAATAGGCAGGTGCGTTAGTCAGACCAAATGACATAACGGTATACTCATACAGCCCATATCTTGTGGTGAATCTTGTCTTAGGTATATCCTCGCTCTCGAATCTTCAATCGATGGTATCACGATTGCAAATCGATCTTGGAAAACACTTTAGCTCCTTGCAACCGATCAAACAGATCATTGATCATCGGTAGTGGGTACTTGTTCTTGATCGTTACTTCATTCAACCCACGATAATCAACAACCATTCTTAACGACCCATCCTTGTTTTCCACTAGGAGTACAGGTGATCCCCAAGGCGAAGAACTTGGGCGAATGTAACCTTTATCCAGTAACTCCTTAATCTGCTTCTTAATCTCCTCCAAATCCTTTGCGGGCATCCTGTATGGTCGCTCGATATTGGCCCCGTGGCTCGCAAAAGCTCAATCAAAACTCAATATCTCGATCCGGTGGCATGCCTGACAACTCTTCTGGAAATACGTCAGGGAAATCCTTTACCACTGGTACTTCCTCCTGCACAACTCCTGATAAGGAATTTACTTGCGTCCTATTTGGCGCATGCCGGGATACATACCTGATCCTTCTTCCTTCTGGCGTCGTAAGCAAAATTTTCTTACTGGCGCAATCGATGTTTCCCCATACATCGACAGCCAATCCATACCGAGAATCACGTCCAAACCTTGTGATTCCAGAATAATTAAATCCATTGGGAAAATATGCCTTCCTATACTTAATGGCACTTGAAAACATCCTTGACTGGCCATATATTCCGCCCCTGGTGAGCTTACTAGCATAGGTGTTTTAAGAATCCTAGTGGGCAGGCTATACTTATCCACAAATCCCCTTGATATGTATGAATGTGATGCACCAAGATTATCAAAAAGAACGAGTGCAGAAATGACTTAACCAAAAACTTACCTATTCTTGCATCAGCTGAAGCTTCAACCTCCTCCACGCTTAACGTGGTTCACTTGTCCCAATTTGAAAGGGTTTGGCTTCTTCTCAGAGCTTCCATTGCCATTCTGGCCTTCAGGACATTCATTGGCATAATGTCCGGTCTTCTGACACTTAAAGCAGGTGACTTGACTCAGATCTCTCTTGGCTGGGGTTGATGGGGTGGTACGGTTCTGGCCGTTGCTTCCTCCATTCCCATTACAATTCTTGGGGCCATTATGGTTGTTAGAACTACCTCCTCCATGGGTATGCTGAAAATGAACTCCCGGTTTAGGGGTAAGACGGGGCTTCTGCTGAGCTCCAGAATTGTACTTCCCCTGTCCATACTTCCTCTTGCGGTTTTCAATCTGCTGCTGCTTCCCTCAATCATAAGAGCACGATCTACCAACTCCTGGTAGTTATTGAAGCTTGCTACCATCAATCGCATACTCAGCTCGTCATTCAGTCCTTCGAAACTTCTCTGTTTATCGCATCCGTAGCAACGTCATCTGGGGTATAACATGCTAGCTTACTAAAGTCATCCACATACTGGCCAACTTTCCGTCCTCCTTGGCGCAAGTTGCGAAACTCACGCTTCTTCATGGCCATAGCTCCTGCTGAAACATGGGCAGTACGGAAAGCTTCTTTGGCCGATCCCATGTGGCGGTGTCTACAGTGGTAAGTGGCTCGTAAATTCTCCCACCATGTCAGCTGCGGGTCCTTCAAGCTGATGTGCGGCAAATTTCACCTTTTCCCCATCTCAGACATCCTGCAGTGGTCAACTCCCTCCCTATCTTACGGAGCCAATCATATGCCACTATCGGCTCGGTGCTCTTTGGAAAACACCGCGGATTCAGCCTAAGAAAACGGGTTAAATGATCAGCGGTGGTGGTGGTGGTGGGTTGTTTTTGTTGTTGTTGTTGTTGTTGTTGTTGTTGTTGTTGTTGTTGTTGTTGTTGTTGTTGTTGTTGTTGTTGTTGTTGTTGTTGTTGTTGTTGTTGTTGTTGTTGTTGTTGTTGTTGTTGTTGTTGTTCTTGTTCTTGTTGTTGTTGTTGTTGTTGTTCGGTTACGGTTCGGACTAGCAATCGCATCAACGCATTCTATTCTTTGGATCAACTGAGTGAGCTCCAGTGGGAAAGCAAATCCATTGTCACGTCTCGGAGGCATCTGAGGGTTTATAGAAAATACGAGAGTTAAGAATAGAATGAGGTCTAGAGAGAAAACACTACCCAAATGCACATGAGACAAATGCACACAAAATCACTTCACTCAATCAAGCAAGAGCATACAAACGGTCTAGAACTATCGCAAAAGTGTGTGGGCTATGCTATGTACATGGTGGAACACTACTACTATTATGGTGGTCAACTAGAAAAACTGCTCCGATGAAGACTCCATGATATCTGCTCCAGCTTGATCCACATAGTCATCTTCACTATCATCGGGACCCGAGTCGGTGTCGTCGATGATGATATAATTATCCGGGCAAGTGGATTTGTCATCTTCTCTTTTGGGTGCTGAACCTCCCATGAATACTTCAATCTTCTCCTTAAGGTCGCCATTCTGTCTCACTAGAGCGACGATCTCCTCCATATAGTCTTCACGTGTAGCCTTGAGTTCTTCTTCTAGCTCCTTGATCTTGGTCATAGCCTTCTGTAGATCCTCCATACCTGCGCACATCTGGTTCTCCTGGCGTCGGATGTGCTGGTTTAATTCCTGGATATAAGTTGCGATTGATCTATCCCTCCTGGTGCTGATCATCTCCCATTGCTCATCTCGGCACCCACAAATCTGGTAGATAGTATTCTTGAGATCGTTGTGGTAAACTTCTCCAATACGTCCCATGGTGATGTGGACTGCCATACTCTTTCCTAGACTCCAAGTTGGTGCATCACAGGAAAACTCTATGGGCTCCATGACTGGTGCAAATGTCCTTCCTGGAATTTGAACTTGAATCATCCAGCGCTCCTCTTCGGGTAAAATGGCGTTGTAGGTCCCGGTGAAGGTTGGTACTCTTATGTTCAGAAATCTAGTGACTTCCTTCAGGTGACAACCAAAGGGTGTATCTTCATCCGGTTGTGTGAACTTGTTCCTTGCATCCGCCATCCTAAAAGAATATAAAAGATGAGGAGTCTGAAATGAGGAGAAAGAGTAGTGATCTAGGGCTTTAGCTTAGTGGTCGTGTCCTACAGTCAGTGTGTGCTCTGATACCATCTTTGTAGTGACCAGACCTCAAACAGTCTGATCTCTGTGCTCAGGTGTCATCCCTGGATCAGTATTGCTGACACCACACAGTACTTGAAGGATTTATAACAGAGTAGCAATCACACACTTATTACATCGAATGTCTCAAAAGAGAACTTATTAATATAAATATGGCTTAAGGCCATCTAATAACGATAACAGCGGAAGACTTGGAAGATAAGCGAGTCCATCAACTCCAACGACATCACTGAGTATAGAACCACGACCTAAAAGCACCTTACTCGTAAATGCGAAAAATCTGCAACATGAAACGTTGCAGCCCAAAAACGGGTCAGCACATGGAATATGCTGGCAAGGTAACACATAGAGAGTAATGAAAGAATAAGCCTATACTACAAGCATATATGGCTGGTGGAAAGCTCTATGTTACAGTTTTGCGTAAAGCCAGTTTTTCCCTACTGCAAAGGAATATATTTTATTTAACTATCATGGTGGTTGTTAATCATCGAGAATGGTTGACAGCATCCTCAATCCCAATTAAAGTGATCATCATTAAAACCCAACAATATTAATTTAAAAGTAACATGATGAGATTCACATGATATCCAAGTACTAGATACTCAAAACGTCCATAACCGGGACATGGCTAACCATGATTAGTTTATACACTCTGCAGAGGTTTGCGACTTTTCCCCACAAGACTCGATCGCCTCCGTTGGATTTCTCGCACTACATGATGTTTGAGAAAGCGGATGACCGAGACATAGTCTTTCGAAGCGCTTAGCACCTTACTATGGATAGACCGGTACACCTACTTTCCCTGCATACGCTAGTCTACCCTGTAAGAGTTCGCACGACTTAATCAACTATGCCAGAGCCCATAATGGCTTGTGGCTGCACACGGAAGTTTCTAGTATGAATAATCTCATGATCCCTTTGGGCCTGGGTGGCGGTCCCTAAAGAAGAAAAACAACAGGTAATCCTGGAATACCCAGGTACCTCAATCCACCCAGATGTGTGTTTAAGTTGCCACCTTAGATAATCCCTTAATTAACAATCTCACATCTGTCATGAATACACTCACCCAATCCACGTCTACTAGCATAGCATGGCAATATAAGCAAACGTAGAAGTAACTCCCAAAGGTTTGATAATACAATGTAATAGGTACTACTGAACTACTTCCCATCCCACAATTTAAATTAGATCCTAATCATGCAATGTTTGAGGATTGATCTAATGCAATAAAACTGGGTAGTAAAGATGTATGATCAAAGTGTTACTTGCCTTCTTGCGATGATCCATGAAACCTAGAGACTCAAGTAACAAAGTGGCGACTCGGGTATTCTATCGCAGACAAACAAACAAGCATACAATAAGTACTCATCCAATGCACGGGTAAAACTCAAATAAAAGATCTAACCAGAGAGTTCAACTTAAGAACTCCGTTTGCAAAAAGAATCAAATCAAACGAAGCAACGAAAGTCAAACGGCGAAAGAAAACAGCTTCGTCTTACTAATCTGGATCTAAGGCAAATGTTAAAGTAGCAAAAACTTGTTTAAGTAGGTTAAACGGATAGAGGGTTTCGAGATGAAACTCCAGGAGCTTGAATCGCCTGATTCCGATAAACGAGCGAAAAGTTATACTAAAACGAAAATCGGATCAGAAATCGCGATCAGAAATAATCGCGGAAAAATCCGAGAAAAAGAAAAACGACGAACAGATTAACGAACGAACGTTCGTTAACTGGATCTAATCGACGAATACGTTCATTAAAACGAACGAACGAGCGAACGCTCGCTAATTAACCTAAACCGAAAAAAACAGATCTAATAAAAAAAGGAAACTAAAAAAAACCGACGAAAAACCGAACGGTTTTAAAAATCATGGCAAGGAAAACGAGGCACCTCGGGCGGCGGGTCGACGGCGGCGGCGGCGGCTCGGGCGTGTGGTGGCGGCGGCGTGGGCGGAGCTGAGGGCTCGAGGCGGCGGCTAGGGTTTCGGCCAGTGTATGCGGCTTATAAAGGCCGATCGGGCCTAGTGTCTTGGTCGGACACGGCCCGTACGTCGGTTGCGTTCTTTTTAAATAATTCGCACAGAAAAACAAATAAAAGAAATACTAAACGGACTCCAAAAATCCCGAAATAGATTTTCCCCGACTTCGAAAATCAAGCCGGACAAGGTGAACATTTATTTGGGGCCTAAATGCAATTTTGAAAAACGCACATTTTTCCTAAATTCCAATAAAAGGGCGAAAAACTCCAAAATAAAATCTTATTTGATTTTACTATTAAATCCTCAATATTTCTTTATTTTGGGAAAGTCATTTTATTCCCTCTCTCATATTTTTGTAATAGAAATAATTGATGATAAAATAATTAAAATCAAATGATCCTATTCTCAAAATTTGAGAAAACTCAAATATGAAAATAACGAAATGCCCAACTCTCTCCGTGGGTCCTTGAGTTGCGTAGAATTTCTAGGATCAAAACCCAAAGCAAATAAAATATGATATACATTGATGATCTAATGTATAACATACCAAATTGAAAATTTGGGATGTTACAGTGCGGTGCCCCCCTCCACCATAGTCCACCTCGATAATACTGTAGCGGTGCTTAGGCGAAGCCCTGCGTCGGTAGAACATCAACATCATCACCATGCCCTCAACACTCGGCTAGATCGGAGTTCAAGGGACATCATCGGGCTGAACGTGTGCTGAACTCGGAGGTGCTGTGCGTTCGGTTCTTGATCGGTCGGATCGTGAAGACGTACGACTACATCAACCATGTTGTGCTAACGCTTCCGCTTTCGGTCTACGAGGGTACGTGGACAACACTCTCCCCTCTCGTTGCTATGCATCACCATGATCTTGTGTGTGTGTAGGAATTTTTTTGAAATTACTACGTTCCCCGACAGTGGCATCCGAGCCTGGTTTTATGCGTAGATGTCATATGCACGAGTAGAACACAAGTGAGTTGTGGGCGATATAAGTCGAGGCCTTACCCGACATGTCATACTTTGGTTCGGCGGTATTGTTGGATGGAGCGGCCCTGACCGACATTACCAGACGCTTCTACGAGACTGGTTCTACCGACGTGCTTTGCACATAGGTGGTGGCGGGTGTCGGTTTCTCCAACTTTAGTTGAACCAAGTGTGGCTACGCCCGGGTCCTTGCGAAGGTTAAAACAGCACCAACTTGACAAACTATCGTTGTGGTTTTGATGCGTAGGTAAGAACGGTTCTTGCTAAGCCCGTAGCAGCCACGTAAAACTTGCAACAACAAAGTAGAGGATGTCTAACTTGTTTTTGCAGGGCATGTTGTGATGTGATATGGTCAAGACGTGATGAGATATAAGTTGTTGTATGAGATGATCATGTTTTGTTGAAGTTATCGACAAGAATCGGCAAAATCCTTATGGTTGTCTCTCTATTGCATAAGATGCAAGCGCCAAATAATTGCTTTACTTTATCGCTATGCAATAGCAATAGTTGCAAGAGAAATTGTTAGCGAGACGACCATGTGACGACACATTGATATAGATCAAGATGATGGAGATCATGGTGTCATGCCGGTGACGATGGAGATCATGACGATACTTCAAAGATGGAGATCAAAGGCACAGGATGATGATGGCCATATCATGTCACATATTTTTATTGCATGTGATGTTTATCTTTTATAAATCTTATTTTGCTTAGTTCGGCGGTAGCTTTATAAGATGATCTCTCACTAAATTATCAAGGTATAAGTGTTCTCCCTGAGTATGCACTGCTATGAAAGTTCTTCGTCTTTGAGACACCACGTGATGATCGGATGTGATAGGCTCTACGTTCAAATACAACGGGTGCAAAACAGTTGCACACGTGGGATACTCGAGTTAAACTTGACGAGCCTAGCATATAATGAGATATGGCCTCGGAACACGAAGACCGAAAGGTCGAGCGTGAATCATATAGTAGACATGATCAACATAGTGATGTTCACCGTTGAAACTACTCCATCTCACGTGATGATCGGACATGGTTTAGTTGATATGGATCACGTGATCACTTAGAGGAATAGAGAGATGTCTATCTAAGTGGGAGTTCTTAAGTAATATGATTAATTGAACTTTAATTTATCATGAACTTAGTCCCGTAGTATTAGCATATCTATGTTGTAGATCAATAGCTCGCATTGTTGCTCCCCGTTTATATTTTGATATGTTCCTAGAGAAAAATAAGTTGAAAAATGTTAGTAGCAATGATGTGGACTTGGTCCGTGATCTGAGGATAAACCTCATTGTTTCACAGAAGAATTATGTCCTTGATGCACCGCTAGGTGACAGACCTATTGCAGGAGCAGATGCAGACGTTATGAACGTTTGGCTAGCTCAATATGATGACTACTTGATAGTTTAGTGCGCCATGCTTAACGGCTTAGAATTGGGACTTCAAAGACGTTTTGAATGTCATGGACCATATGAGATGTTCCAGGAGTTGAAGTTAATATTTCAAGCAAATACCCGAGTTGAGAGACATGAAGTCTCCAACAAGTTCTATAGCTAAAAGATGGAGGAGAATAGCTCAAGCAGTGAGCATGTGCTCAGATTGTCTGGGTACTACAATCACTTGAATCAAGTGGGAGTTAATCTTCCAGATAAGATAGTGATTGACAGAGTTCTCTAGTCACTATCACCAAGTTACTAGAACTTCGTGATGAACTATAATATGCAAGGGATAACGGAAACGATTCCCAAGCTCTTCGTGATGCTGAAATCGACGAAGGTAGAAATCAAGAAAAACATCAAGTGTTGATGGTTGACAAGACCACTAGTTTCAAGAAAAGGGCAAAGGGAAGAAGGGGAACTTCAAGAAGAATGGCAAGAGAGTTGCTGCTCAAGTGGAGAAGCCCAAGTCTGGACCTAAGCCTGAGACTGAGTGCTTCTCTTGAAAGGAACTGGTCCTTTGGAAGCGACACCCCAAGTATTTGGCGGATAAGAAGGATGGCAAAGTGAACAAAGGTATATTTGATATACATGTTATTGATGTGTACTTTACTAGTGATTATAGCAACCCCTCAGTATTTGATACTAGTTCAGTTGCTAAGATTAGTAACTCGAAACGGGAGTTGCAGAATAAACAGAGACTAGTTAAGGGTGAAGTGAAGATGTGTGTTGGAAGTGGTTCTAAGATTGATATGATCATCATCGCAGACTCCCTATACTTTCGAGATTAGTATTGAACCTAAATAAGTTTATTTGTTGTTTGCGTTGAGCATGAATATGATTTGATCATGTTTATTGCAATATGATTATTCATTTAAGTTAGAGAACAATTGTTGTTCCGTTTACATGAATAAAAACCTTCTATGGTCATACACACCAACGAAAATGGTTTGTTGGATCTCGATCGTAGTGATACACATATTCATAATATTGAAGCCAAAAGATGCAAAGTTAATAATGATAGTGCAACTTATTTGTGGCAATCGCCGTTTAGGTCATATTGGTGTAAAGCGCATGAAGAAACTCCATCTTTGATGGGATTTTGGAATCACTTGATTATGAATCACTTGATGCTTGCGAACCATGCCTTATGGGCAAGATGACTAAAACTCCGTTCTCCGGAACAATGGAGCAAACAACTGACTTATTGGAAATAATACATACTGATCTATGCGATCCGATGAGTATTGAGGCTTGAGGCGGGTATCGTTATTTTCTAATCTTCACAGATGATTTGAGCAGATATGGCTATATCTTCTTGATGAAACATAAGTCTGAAACATTTGAAAAGTTCAAAGAATTTCAGAGTGAAGTGGAAAATCATCGTGACAAGAAAATAAATTTTCTACAATCTGATCGTGGAGACAAATATTTGAGTTACGAGTTTGGTCTTCAATTAAAACAATGTGGAATAGTTTCACAAATCCGTGCCACCTGAAACACCACAGCATAATGGTTTGTCCGAACGTCATAACCGTACTTTATTGGATATAGTGCAATCTATGATGTCTCTTACCGATTTACCACTATCGTTTTGGGGTTATGCATTAGAGAGAGCTACATTCACGTTAAATAGGGCACCATCAAAATCCATTGAGATGACGCCTTATGAACTGTGGTTTGGCAAGAAACCAAAGTTGTAGTTTCTTAAAGTTTGGGGCTACAATGCTTTTATGAAAAAGTTTCATCCTGATAAGCTCAAACCCGAATCGGAGAAATGTGTCTTCATAGGATACCCAAAGGAGACAGTTGGGTACACCTTCTATCACAGATCCGAAAGGCAAGACATTCGTTGCTAAGAATGGATCCTTTCTAGAGAAGGAGTTTCTCTCGAAAGAAGTGAGTGGGAGGAAAGTAGAACTTGATGAGGTAACTGTACCTGCTCCCTTATTGGAAAGTAGTTCATCACAGAAACCGGTTCCTGTGACGTCTATACCAATTAGTGAGGAAGTTAATGATGATGATCATCATGAAACTTCAGATCAAGTTATTACTGAACCTCGTAGGTCAACTAGAGTAAGATCCGCACCAGAATGGTACGGTAATCCTGTTCTGGAGGTTATGTTACTAGACCATGACGAACCTACGAACTACGAAGAAGCGATGGTGAGCCCAGATTCCGCAAAATGGCTTGAGGCCATGAAATGCGAGATGCGATCCATGTATGAGAACAAAGTGTGGACTTTGGTTGACTTGCCCGATGATCGGCAAGCCATTGAGAATAAATGGATCTTCAAGAAGAAGACTGACGCTGACGGTAATGTTACTGTCTACAAAGCTAGAATTGTCGCAAAAGGTTTTCGACAAGTTCAAGGTGTTGACTACGATGAGAGTTACTCACTCGTATATATGCTTAAGTCTTTCCGAATCATGTTAGCAACTGCCGCATTTTATGAAATCTGGCAAATGGATAAACAAAACTGCATTCCTTAATGGATTTATTAAAGAAGAGTTGTATATGATGCAACCAGAAAGTTTTTGTCAATCCTAAAGGTGCTAACAAAATATGCAAGCTCCAATGATCCATCTATGGACTGGTGCAAGCATCTCGGAGTTGGAATATACGCTTTGATAAGTTGATCAAAGCATATAGTTTTATCTGAGACTTGCGGTGAAGCCTGTATTTACAAGAAAGTGAGTGGGAGCACTACAGCATTTACGATAAGTATATGTGAATGACATATTGTTGATCGGAAATAATGTAGAATTATTCGCAAAGCATAAAGGAGTGTTTGAAAGGAGTTTTTCAAAGAAAGACCTCGGTGAAGCTACTTACATATTGAGCATCAAGATCTATAGAGATAGATCAAGGCGGCTTGATAAGTTTTTCAATGAGTACATACCTTGACAAGATTTTGAAGTAGTTCAAAATGGAGCGATCAAAGAAAGAGTTTCTTGCCTGTGTTACAAGGTGTGAAATTGAGTAAGACTCAAAGCCCGACCACGGCAGAAGATAGAAAGAGAATGAATGTCATTCCCTATGCCTTAGCCATAGGTTCTATAAAGTATGCCACGCTGTGTACCAGATCTATTGCATACCCTACCACTAAGTTTGGCAAGGGAGTGCAATAGTGATCTAGGAGTAGATCAATGGACAGCGGTCAAAATTATCCTTAGTGGAATAAGGATATGTTTCTCGATTATGGAAGTAACAAAAGGTTCATCGTAAAGGGTTACGTCGATGCAAGTTTTGACACTAATCTAGATGACTCTAAGTCTCGGTCTAGATACATATTGAAAGTGGGAGCAATTAGCTAGAGTAGCTCCGTGCAGAGCATTGTAGACATAGAAATTTGCAAAATACTTACGGATCTGAATGTGACAGACCCGTTGACTAAAATTATCTCACAAGCAAAACATGATCACACCTTAGTACTCTTTGGGTGTTAATCACATAGCGATGTGAACTAGATTACTAACTCTAGTAAACCCTTTGGGTGTTGGTCACATGTCGATGTGACCTATGGGTGTTAACCACATAAAGATGTGAACTATTGATGTTAAATCACATGGCGATGTGAACTAGATTATTGACTCTAGTGCAAGTGGGAGACTGAAGGAAATATGCCCTAGAGTCAATAATAGAGTTATTATTTATTTCCTTATATCATGATAAATGTTTATTATTCATGCTAGAATTGTATTAACCGGAAACATAATACATGTGTGAATACATAGACAAACAGTGTCACTAGTATGCCTCTACTTGACTAGCTCGTTAATCGAAGATGGTTATGTTTCCTAACCATAGACATGAGTTGTCATTTGATTAACGGGATCACATCATTAGGAGAATGATGTGATTGACTTGACCCATTCCGTTAGCTTAGAACTCGATCGTTTAGTATGTTGCTATTGCTTTCTTCATGACTTATACATGTTCCTATGACTATGAGATTATGCAACTCCCGTTTACCGGGGGAACACTTTGTGTGCTACCAAACGTCACAATGTAACTGGGTGATTATAAAGGTGCTCTACAGGCGCTCCGAAGGTACATGTTGGGTTGGCGTATTTCGAGATTAGGATTTATCACTCTGATTGTCGGAGAAGTATCTCTGGGCCCTCTCGGTAATACACATCACTTAAGCCTTGCAAGCATTGCAACTAATGAGTTAGTTGCGGGATGATATGTCTGGGGACGAGTAAAGAGACTTGCCTATAACGAGATTGAACTAGGTATTGAGATACCGACGATCGAATCTCGGGCAAGTAACATACCGATGACAAAGGGAACAATGTATGTTGTTATGCGGTCTGACCGATAAAGATCTCCATACAATATGTGGGAGCCAATATGAGCATCCAGGTTCGGCTATTGGTTATTGACCGGAGACGTGTCTCGGTCATGTCTCCATAGTTCTCAAACCCGTAGGGTCCGCACACTTAAAGTTTCGATGAGTTATATTATGAGTTTATATGTTTTGATGTACCGAAGGAGTTCAGAGTCCCAGATGAGATCGGGGACATGACGAGGAGTCTCGAAATTGTCGAGACGTAAAGATCGATATATTGGATGACTATATTCGGACATCGGAAAGGTTCTGAGTGATTCGGGTATTTTTCGGAGTATCGGAGAGTTGCGGGAATTCGTATTGGGCCTTAATGGGCCATACGGGAAAGGAGAGAAAGGCCCCAAAGGGTGGCCACACCCCTCCCCAATTCGGACTACTTCTCCTTCTCCCTTCCCTACTCCTACTCCAACAAGGAAAGGAGGAGTCATACTCCCGGTGGGAGTAGGACTCCCCCCTTGGCGCGCCCTCCTCCTAGGCCGGCCGCCTCCCCCTTGCTCCTTTATATACGGGGGCAGGGGGGCACCCCAAAGACACAACAATTGATCGTCTGATCTTTTAGCCGTGTGCGGTGCCCCCCTCCACCATAGTCCACCTCGATAATACTGTAGCGGTGCTTAGGCGAAGCCCTGCGTCAATAGAACATCAACATCGTCACCACGCCGTCGTGCTGACAAAACTCTCCCTCAACACTCAGATGGATCAGAGTTCGAGGGACGTCATCGGGCTGAACGGGTGCTGAACTCGGAGGTGTTATGCGTTCGGTACTTGATCGGTCGGATCGTGAAGACGTACAACTACATCAACCGCGTTGTGCTAACGCTTCCGCTTTCGGTCTACGAGGGTACGTGGACAACACTCTCCCCTCTCGTTGCTATGCATCACCATGATCTTGCGTGTGCGTAGGAATTTTTTTGAAATTACTACGTTCCCCAACACAATCTAATCCTTAATAAGTGCAAACTTCTCTGATGTAGAGTAGTTGGAGAATTCAAAAGGATAATAGGACTATCATGCGTGGGTGCAATAGCAACAATGTCATTCTTAACATAAGGAATTATAGCAAGTTCATCTCCATAAGCATAATTTAAATTGGCATCATGGCTACAAGCATAGCAATCACCAAGTTCATCAAAAATGGATATTTCAAACGAATCAACGGGATCATAGCAATTATCATAGCATTCATCCTTTGGTAAGAACGAACGGGCATTAAACAATGTATGATATGAAGAGTTACTCTTATTAGAAGGTGGGCACAGGTAGCTAATCCGCTCTTCCTCCTTTTTTTCTTCGCTCTCCTCATCATCTTTTTCATCCAATGAGCTCACAGTTTCATCAATTCCTTCTTCCATAGACTGCTGCAAAATATTAGTCTCTTCTTGGACAGCGGAGACTTTCTCAATAAAAACATCAATATCATAATTATATTTATAATTATCATAGCAATATTTAAGGATGGCAAAATTTTTAGGTCTATAAACATCATCATCAAAAGCTTCATACTTTAAAAACAAAGATTCAATTTCATAAGCACCCTTAAAAGGAACAAATTCTTCTATTCGTTCCACATCATAGTAATCATATATACCATTAGTATAAGAAGCTAAGGTTTCATTATCATTAAATTTGCATGAAAAGGGAAGGTGTGGAGCATTCATCCTAGAGCAACAAGTAAAATCATATCTCAAGCATAAATCCCGAGCATACCAATGCAACATATAAATTTGATCCCATAAAAGTTTCCCTTTTGTGTCAACCGATAATCCCTAAAGTATTCACGTTGATCCAACGTTACTCCCATTATCAAGTTGGATGGGCTTTTCTCAGGATTATTAAAGTAGTGCATAATATTTTTCACATAGCGAGCATCGAGGGTTTTAGGAGGTTCCCCATCTCCATGTGTAGCAAGTAACACTAATTTTTTTGGTGTTTCGTGTTCCATATCCATAACTAGAGATAAAGAAAAACTTAGAACAAAAAATAAAAACTACTTAGTGATAAAGCAAACAAGCACACACGAGAATATTCACCCCACGTTATTGTTCCCCGGCAACGGCGCCAGAAAAAGGTTGTGATAACCCACAAGTATAGGGGATCGTCTGTAGCCTTCTTCGATAAATAAGAGTGTCGAACACAACGAGGAGCTAAAGGTAGAACAAATATCCCCTTAAGTTCTATCGACCACCAATACAACTCTGCGCACACTTGACGTTTAGTTTACCTAGAGAAGGTATGAAACTATTTTGTAGGTGTGATGCTAGAACTACTTTGCAAGAATAAAACTAGAAGTACTTTGCAAGATAATAAAAGTTAGGTGTTTAGAAAAAGGGTTTGTGTCAACAAAAAAGTTATTTGTCCCTAGGCAATCGATAACAAGTACCGGTAGTCATTTTTGTAATTTTATATGAGGGAGAGGCATGAGGTAACATACTTTCTCTACTTGGATCATATGCACTTATGATTCTAACTCTAGCAAGCATCCACAACTACTAAAGATCATTAAGGTCGTGAAACCCAACCATAGCATTAATTATCAAGTCCTCTTTACTCCCATACGCCATAACCCACTTATCCGCGTTTAGGCTGCTGTCACCCCGGCAACACTGACAATAAGCAAACCATGAACATATTGCAACACCCTACAGTAGTGGCCCCTCACGTTTGCGTGATGTGGAGGGCACCATAGGATAGCGCCATAAATAAAATATACAATCATACCAACCAAGATCACGATTAACCCACAGGACAAAACAGATCTACTCAAACATCATAGGATAGCCAAATATCATTGGGAAATAATATATGGAGTTTAGCACCATGTTTAAGTAGAGATTACAGCGGGGAGAAGAGGTGTTACACGCTGCATAGAGGGGGAGAAAGTTGGTGTTGATGGTAGCAATATTGTTGATGTAGATCGCCGTCCCGATCCTTGCCCCGGCGGTGTTCTGGCGCCACCGAGAGAGAGGGGGAGAGAGCCCCCTCCTTCTTCTTCTTCCTTGGCCTCCCCCTAGATGGGAGGAGAGTTCCCCTTCTGGTCCATGGTCTCCATGGCGGCGGAGGGGCGGGAGCCCCTCTGAGATTGGATCTCCCTCTCTGTTCTCTTCTATTTCGCATTTTTTCAGATCTGGCCGAAAACCGTTTTTTATATTCCGGGAGATCCGTAACTCCGATTACGCTGAGATTTTAACACGATTTTTTGGATGTAAGCTTCCTTGAGCCCGAAGTAGAGCTCCAACCGACGTTCGAGGAGGGCACAACCCACCACCACGCGCCAGGGGTCTCTGGCGCGCCCTAGTGTCTTGTGGGATGTGTGGGCCTCCATTTGTGGTGATTCCAAGTCCCAAAAATCACATATATTCCAAAATAATTCTCCATGAAATTTTATTGCATTTGGACTTCATTTGATATGGATATTCTGCGATACAAAAAACATGCAAAAATAGGAACTTTCACTAGGCATTGGATCAATAGGTTAGTCCAATAAATCATATAAAAAGTTGCCAAAAGTGTATAGAAGTTGTATAATATTGGCATGAAACAATCAAAAATTACAGATACGACGGAGACGTATCACCTACCCCCTGGTCGTACCATCCAGACTTGTGGGGCCTCTGCATCTCCGTTTGAATTGTGTCTTACTCTTTGAAGTTTTTTTTATGTTGGATTGAAGATTTTGGATTTGAGATCACTTGATGCATGTCTAGTAATTAACTTGCGGATACCTGTGGTGACGTATGAGTAATCTATGCATAAAGGTTGAACGATACGTATCATATGGCGTTGTCGTAGTACAATCTCTAGGGCTATTCGTGACACTTTGGGGATGGTTCAATAGATTAATTCGAAACACAACTTTGAGGTGGTTTGCTAACTATGCGATTTCATCATACTTTTTCCAATAGAATAGAAACTTTGGAGTGATTCTTTGTTGCACTCTGAGGGATTATCATGATGTTTAATTATTTTAATGATGTTGAGAGATTGCACCAGTGAAAGTATGAACCCTAGGCCTTGTTCCAAGTATCGCAATACCGTCTTAACTCATTTTTTTACTTGCCACCTTATTGTTTTTATTTGTTCAGATTACAAAACCCTATTTCTACCATCCATACTACACTTGTATCAACATATCTTCGCTGAACTAGTGCATCTATACAACTAACAATTGTATTGGGTGTTTTGGGGACACAAGATACCACTTATATTTGGTTGCAGGTTGTTTGAGAGAAAAACATCTTCACCTACACCTCCCACGGATCGAGAAACCACAGGTCGTCCATTTGAGGGAAATTTAATATTGTCCTACAAAACTCTGCGCTTGGAGGCCCAACAAAGTCAACAAGAAGAAGTTGCATAGTAGACATCAACGTGTTTGTCCCTAGAAATTCTTGCTGTCGCACCTCTGGTGTCATTCATGGAGATGCCCAAATCTACATTCACCTTCACATCATTCTCAACCAGTGGTAGCCAAGATTTCCTTGCAGCTAGTGTTTCTGTCACATGAAGGTCCTTCCTTGTTACATGCGGCTCCCTGGCACTTACATGCAGGTCCCTGGGATTACGGGTGTTATGTGGAGGGACAATTTCCAATTTTTCCATGGATTTAGTGATGAAGCACGACGTGTTCATGGGTCTCTGAAATTGTTAGTCATGTATAACACGCCTTCTAGCACACCACATTCCCACATCATAACAAGTACGCGAGTGAGGTCCTCCGGAGGGAGCCTGCCCACTAACCAGAACATCCATAACTTAGCATCATGTGTGTGGTTCAAGATTACATTGCCTGTCAGCGCCTCATTTGCTAGAGCCCACACAATTTGACATCCTACACTCAAATAGGGAATGGTGCCATGAGTCAAAAACTGAGCATGTTGTTCTATCCACCATCTTCCTATGGTTATGTACGTCGCCGGTGAGTAGGGATGTTTGTGCGAGGCACCAAGCAAATACCCTTATTTTCGACGGTACATTCATACCCACAATTTCCCAAGATTTCTATTCGGACTCAATATGAGAGTTGCCTGGAATATGATCTAACCAATACGTACGCTACTTCTTTGTTGATGACAGTAATATGCACACTGATCTCATAGTAAACACCCCTTTGTCTCATAATTCCACAACCAGAAGTCCTCCTGCACTCTAGAGCTGAGGGGGATATTTAAGATTGCCTCCTTGTCCATCTCAAAGAAATGCTCATCAATTATGGTTACATTCCATGATTTTGTGTTGTGATAAATAAGTTTTGAGACCTTTTGCGATGGATTGAAAGATTTGGAACAAATTGACCTCAACTTGAAGTCCCAAGGAATCCAGTTATCATAAAAAATATTCGTATCTTCCCCATTGTCAAACCTCTTTATAAGACCTAACTTGATGGTATCTCTTCCTTCCAAAATGGACCGCCACACTTGCGAGGGACGGTTTCCTAAGTCCGCATCAAGAATAGAGCATGTGGGGTAATAAATAGACTTGAGAATGCAGGGACTCAGAGAGTTAGGTGTTGGAAATATGCCCTAGTGGCAATGATATTTGTATTATTTATTTCCACATTTATAATTAATGTTTCTATACTATGATATAACTGCTATGGTTCTTGAATATGTGATTCAGAGAAAACTCATATGGTGTAGTGATATAAAGGATAAAATCAGATTCCTAGTCTTGCCTCTAGGACTAGCTGAAGTGTTAATTTGATGATTCTGTGTTACTTATCATGGGCATGAAGTAATGCAATAACATTTGAGAGGATTTTGTTGGTATAATGATCTTGTTGAATTGACCCAAGTTGTATGTTATACTTAGAGATTATACTGCCTTGAGTCTATAGTTCATAACACATGAGTTAATGTATGTATGATTCCTTTGACCATGAGAGTATCAAGTCACTCCATGTCGGATGGTGCACTTTGGGGTTGTTCCAAGGCCATTCGTAACAGGTTGATCACAACGACAACTTACAAGTTCATCAAAAATGTATGACGAGAGACTGGATAGCTCGAGATTGGAATTTACTCCTCGGTGATGGAGAGATATTCTTATGACCCTCTCGGTGTGACGACATCCATCATCATATGGCCATATACAACGTGAATTGTTCACGGGGATGCCGGAACACGAGAATGAGAAAAGAGAACAAAACTAATAACGAAGATGACTGATATAGAGAGCATGTGTTGATCTCACGGGGATACCGATATATCTCACCTCGGGTTTTGTAGCATATCGTGAAGCAATAGGAATGACATATGATAACCAAACGTTCACTCGAATATTATTCATGTGAGTATAGGGGTCAATATGAATGTCCATGCTTCCGCAGTTGATCATTTTGAATGAAAGTTGTTTCGGTCATGTCTATATTTCATCGAACATGCAGGGTCACTCACTTAAGGATCTTTGATCTATTGAGAAGTAATTGAGTTAGGAATATTGGAGAATATCATTGGAAATGTTTAATAGATAATGGAAATTGTTACAATAGAAAACAAAAAACGTTTTAGGAAAACCGAAAGCGTTTTCGGAGAAAACCGGGTAAACCGCATAAGTGAAAAGATTCAGGAGGACTTAAGAATAATTTAGGAGGGTTCCGATATTTACCGCGAGGCCCCCAATGGAATAGTTATAGACGCCATGGGCATCCCATATAGGCAAGGCCTATTAAGGGGCAACCACATGGGCCTAGAAGCCCATGTAGGTGGCACCCCCTCTCCTTGCCTTGCCCTCCGAGTGGAGGGTGCGGCTACGGTCGGAGGAGGGGGCCCCACCTCCTTGGCTACCACCCCTAGTGAAGGGAGCCCCTCCTCGAAGTCGGCCTCCCTCTCCCTCCTACCTATAAATACCCAAGCGGGCACCCCCTCTGTACACACCAGTTCTCGCAAAGGTCCGGGCACCCCCTCTCTCTTGTTCTCCACCAAAGTCCTCCTCGAAGGACTGATCCTCCCTCTACTTCTTCTCCGGCATTACCGAGCTCTAGACGAAGAAGCCCTGCCGGATCATCTACACCAACTCTTCTTCCTTTGTGCCTCGTTTGTTGCTAAGACCAGATCTAACATTGTATGCACAATCTTCATAGTGGTCTTGGCATCTTCATCGTAGGCCGATTTTTTTGTTTGTACTGTGTTTCCCAACAATAGGATCCTACAAGAGGCGCCATGCCTGGTAGACAAGCAAAGTCAAATTAAAAAGCTCAAAGTCGCGAAAACCCATAACTCCCATGAATCTGGGTTGTGTCATGAGCTCCCATAAAATCCAATATTTTTTTCCTCTCACCCACCCTTGATCTGCACTAAAACTTATGAAGAAGTACGTTGATGTGCTGACATAACCCACGTGGGAGCTTGAAGCATGCCATGTAGTAGGTCGGAATTGCTTGGGCGAATAAGAACTTTCTTTACCCCCTCCCTCTACTTCTTCTCCGGCATTACTGAGCTCTAGACGGAGAAGCCCTACTGCATCATCTTCATCAACTCTTCTTCTGTTGCGCCTCGTTTGTTGGTAAGACCAGATCTAACATTGGATGCACAATCTTCGTAGTGGTCTTGGCATCTTCATCGTAGGCCGATTTTTTTGTTTGTAATGCGTTTCCCAACAATAGGATCCTACAAGAGGCGTCATGCCTGGTAGACAAGCAAAGTCAAATTAAAAAGCTCAAAGTCGCGAAAACCCATAACTCCCATGAATCTGGGTTGTGTCATGAGCTCCCATAAAACCCAATATTTTTTTCCTCTCACCCACCCTTGATCTGCACTAAAACTTATGAAGAAGTACGTTGATGTGCTGACATAACCCACGTGGGAGCTTGAAGCATGCCATGTAGTAGGTAGGAATTGCTTGGGCGAATAAGAACTTTCTTTACCCCCTCCCTCTACTTCTTCTTCGGCATTACTGAGCTCTAGACGGAGAAGCCCTACCGCATCATCTTCATCAACTCTTCTTCTGTTGCGCCTCGTTTGTTGGTAAGACCAGATCTAACATTGGATGCACAATCTTCATAGTGGTCTTGGCATCTTCATTGTAGGCCGATTTTTTTTTGTTTGTAATGCGTTTCCCAACAATAGGATCCTACAAGAGGCGCCATGCCTGGTAGGCAAGCAAAGTCAAATTAAAAAGCTCAATATCACGGAAACCCGTAACTCCCATGAATCTGGGTTGTGTCATGAGCTCCCATAAAACCCAATATTTTTTCCTCTCACCCATCCTTGATCTGCACTAAAACTTACGAAGAAGTACGTTGATGTGCTGACATAACCCACGTGGGAGCTTGAAGCTTGCCATGTAGTAGGTCGGAATTACTTGGGCGAATAAGGTCTTTCTCCCCCCCCAGAGAGAGTGCTTTTTCATCCATCCCTGGACTTGCTTCCAAATTCCATCCTTTAAATATTGAAACAACCTTCTTTGTTTGTCCCCACATAAGACGGGAGACCCAAATAGTTTTCTGACAACTTCTCATTCTCGACATCTAAAACTTGCTTATTTCCTATCTGAAAAGGTCAAAATACCCCTTAGTGGAAAGCATAGAGGACTTATATCTATTTATCTGTTGTCCCGAGGCACTACAATATTTCTGTAGTAAAGAATCAACTCGCCTGCCCATATCAGGAGTAGCATTAAAAAGAGTAAATTGTCATCCACAAAAAGGAGGTGGTTCTAAATATTATGAAATATTATAAATACATATATATGTAACAAATTTATATAAAATTTTAAAAACGATCATCGCACACAAAAAGACCTATCCATGTAGTTCAAATTTTTCGCTTCATTTAATTTTAAAAAGTTCATAACATTCATAAAAATGTTTGTGCATTAAAAAATATTTGTGTGTTTCAAAAATATGTTCGTGAATTTTTTTTTCACAATGTAAAAAACGTTCACATCATCTAAAAATATTTTGTACAATTCAAAACAATGTTCGTCATTTTTTTAAATCATGGTCTCTAAGTTGTATTCATGAAAATTTTCTAAATGTTTATGCAATTTTTAAAAATGTTTGTAAATTTATATCAAATGTTTGTAAAATTCAAAGAAATCAAGTGTTCCAAAAATATGTTCGTGAAATTTAAAGAAATACTAACACACAACAAATAGTTTACACGTTCAAAAATTGTTGGCTTTTTTCAAAAATATTCGGTGTTCCTGCAAAATGTAATCACCGCGTATAAAAAAATGATACAATGTGCATTTGTCAAAGTATTCAACGTGTAATTCAGGAAAATGTTCAATGTGTATTTGAAAATAAAAAATTTAACCTACATACGAGAAATGCTCAACATGTATTTTTAAAAAATAGGCAAATTATTAATTAATTAATAAAAAAGAAAACATAAGAAAAAACAAAAAAACAAATGAAAACCACCAAAGAAAGCACAAATAAAGCCGATAAAAGAAACACATAAATGGAGAAACAAAAAAGTGACAAGAAAAGGAAAAAAATGCAGAATTAGATGCAGGGAGGGCAAGTTGTATTGGCTTCTTGACCTAGCCAGCCGCCGCCTCCAAAAAGCTAGGGTACTCTACCTCCCGCCGTCGCCAGCGTCGGCACGTCCCGTCTCCTGTGGCCTTAGGGCCATAGATGCGGAGTGGATCTCGCCTCTTGCCGGTGGGAAGGCTCCGTTTTTAGATCTTTTTTCGAGCTTTGTTAGGGTTTTTGTCCTGCTCAGGAAGGATTGATGGCGGTGGCTCCTTGAAGATGGAATAAAAGTCTCCCCGCCTAGCCCCGTTCCAGTGATGCGTCTACCATTATCAGTGGGCGTGTGGAGGTGTGTCTTGCACGGATCTATCTTTGGTGGATTTGCTCGGATCTGTTCTTCGTTCGTCTTTGTTCGTGTGTTTTCAGGTTGGATCCTTTTGATCTGGACTCTTCATCTGCGGCGGTTGCTGTTCCGGTGCATTTGTTCTATGGAGCTTTAGCACGACGACTTCCCGACTATCTACTACAACAAGGTTTGCCCGGCTCCGGCCAGGGAGGGGCGATGACAGCGGCGCGCCTTCGGCTCGCTTCAGTGCTTGTAGTCGTCGCTAGGTGGTCTACGGATCTGGATGTAATTTTTATTATTTCTAGTGTTCTTTGCACTACCATGATTGAAGATGAATAGATTCGAGGTTTTTCCCGCAAAAAGAAGTAAACAAATACATTGAAAAAATATCGCACGGAATCTTTTTTTAATAGATCATGAGAGGGCGAAATTCCTCGAGGATCCATTAATGCATCATCATAATGAAACCTGTGCATCATAGTTCAGTAGCAAAACAAAACCGGATTATAATTATGGAAAAGATAAAATGAGGTTACAACCTAAAATTTTAATGATGGCTTCCACATATTAAAGATATTGACTTGAAAACAGTACAACGTATTCACAGGGCATCTACCAGAGACTTGCACTCCAGCGATGAAGTGGCAATGGTCTTGGACTTCTTCAGTGGCAACTGGTTTGGGGAGTGCACCAGCACCATCTCCCAGTGAGGAAGACCAGCAGAGAAGGAGGGAGCAAGGTCCCCACATGAGCATTGCAGCTGACAAGCATAGTTTAACTAGAGTATATAAGTTGTGTCAAAACATGCCTCAGTTACCCCACTATCAGAGGGTGAGGAGACCTGATAGAGTAGTTAGCATTCACATGAAATCTTTTAAAACCGATACAAACTGGCTATTCAATATTTACAAAACCTTTTCAGAAAGCTACAACATTGAGTCGGCCAGTTAGTGAAGTGGGAGAGTGAGACTCGAGTAAGTCTTGCAATAAGCGATACATAGCCCTCTCAGAAATTTCCTATTCATCGCTCTTTGCGTTGATTTGTCGACACTTCACACACAGAGCGATGCGCGAGCAGACGTTCTGCGCCGGCATGTCATATTGTTTAACAGATCCAGGTTTGGGAACATTCTCGAAGGTTCCTCGTAGGATTTTCTTCTTCCTTTACTTTGTTTTTTACGGTTTTTGTTTATTTATCCTTTTCCTTTCTTCCCTTTTTCTTGTCTGTTTTCTTTTTCTTTTTTTCCTTTTCAAGTTTCTTTTTTACCTTTTCAAAAACACAATTTCAAAAAGGTTCAGTTTTAGAAAAGTTACAAATTGTAAAAATGTTCGGTAATTTCAAAAAAATGTAAGTGCTTTCCATTTTTTTTCAAAATTTCAAAAAATATGCCTGTTTTCAAATTTTGTTCACAAATTTAAAAATATCTGGTAATTATCAAAAAAATTGTGTTTTCAAATAATTGTTCTGAATTCAAAAATATTCGTGTTTCAAATTTTGTTGAGTATTTAAGAAATGTTCGTGTTTCTCAAAAATATTTGGGAATTTCAAAAAAGTTCATGTGTTCCATTAGATTATCATAATTTCAAAAAATGTTATTATTTCCAACTTTTTTTCACAAATTCAAAAAAGGTTTGTGTTTTCAAAAAGTATCAAAAAATGTTTGCTTTTCTAGAAAATGTTTGAAATACAATACCAAAAAATTGATTTGCTATGGTAGCCATCCGCTACAGTGAACCAAACCGTTAGACTGGTCCGATTACTACATCGGCTTGACCGCTACAGTGGTTGCCGCTAGAGTGTGTTTGTTGGGCACTGCTACATGCTCAGTTGATGGGCCGGCTTAGTTGATGACTCCCTGTGTACGTGGGGTCCCTATTGACGTAGTGAGCATCGCCAAATCCTACTCGACTCTCGCTACATCGGTTACATCGTAACCGATAAAACAAACAGACACACCCCCGCCTCGCTACATTTCTTTATGGGGCCGGGTACTTTAATGGGAATCTCCCATTCCGTTTCTGGGAAGCTCCCAGAAGCTTCCTAGGACGGTTTTCTTCCTACCGTTTTTTGGACCAATTTTTTTGTTTTTATTTTTCCTTTTTCCGTTTTTTCAAAAGTACAAACTTTTTTCCAAATTCATGAACTTGTACAAACTCATGTTTTTTCAAATACATGATTTAAAAAAATCATGAACTTGTTTTCAAAACATGTAAACTTTTATTCAAAGCCATGAATTATTTCAAATGCATGAATATATTCAAACCCATGAACTTTTTTCAAAATGCCGAATTTATTTTTCAAAGTCAGTATTTCTTCAAATTCATGAACTTTTTAACGAAATTGATGATTTTTTAAATTTGCGATTTTTTAAGTAAAACCATGAGCTTTTTACAAACTCATGATTTTTTAAATTAAATGAATTTTTCCAATTTGTGACCATTTTTTTGCAAATTTAAGAACATTTCAAATACGTGAACATTTTTTGAGTTTGAAGAGTTTTTTCAAATTTTTTGAACTTTTTTTAATTCATGAACATTACTTGGGTACATGAAATTTTTCGAAATTTGTGGATTTTTTTATGAATTCATGAACTTGTCTTAACTTCGTGAAAATTTGTTTTGACGTGTCCTGATTTTTTGTATGGTCTGTGATCCATACCGGTCAACCTCTTCACTTGTCATCTGATCAAGCGACCTGACATTGTTGGGCCGGACCAGGCAAGAATGCACGTGAATTCTTGTTCACTAGGCGGCGCAACAAACACTTAGGAGGAGCTCTCAAGGACGTCACATAGGACGAGATCACTTTTTCTGAACAAATTTTGAAAACCTTGAATATTTTTGGAAATTTCTATTTTTAATGTGTGAACAAACATTTGAAAACCTGAATGTTTTTGAAAATTATAATTTTAAAAAACACTGACATTTTTTAAATTTCCTTACACTTCTTGGAAAACGGATATGTTTTAAATTTTTAAATAAAACTTGAAATTTATAAACATTTTGGAAAAAGACGAACAATTTTTCAATGGGAATGTCTAGGGCACATCTAGATGTGCCTAGTTATTGCACATCTAAGTGAATCAATGAAGAATAAAAAAGAAAAGAAAAAGAAAAAGAAAAAGGAGATACCCACATGAATCTCCCCGTAAGATCAATGACATAGGACTTAGATGTGCAATACATATGGTACATAAATTTATCAACAAATTTTTGAAACAAGAACATATTTTACGAAGAAAAATATACTTTGAAAAGGAAAAAAACAAAAATGAAAAAGGAAAGAAAAGAAAAAAGCAAACAGAAAAAGAAAGAAATATATAAATATAAAGGAAGAAAAACTAAAAAGACAGAGAAACCGGTTCTGGAACCTTCTAGAAGATTCCCAGTACCAGTTACTGTTGTGTGTTCCCGCAAAAAAAAGTTACTGTTGTGCGTTTCACTACCCAGAAAATGGGCCGACCCGTTTTAGATCCCCCGAAGTGCTATCATGTGGGTTTGGTCGCCTCTTTGACACTCAAAAAGCATTTTTGTATGCGGTGGTGTTCTTCCATATTTTGGTATGACGGTTGTTCTCATCCTTTTCCGGCATTGCCATGATGGAGGCGGTGGACGTTTGTGGACTATGTTTCAGCGAGGCATGAGTTTCTGCAAGAGTGGAATAATCGTTTTACCTCTTGTGGAATTCTTTGTGCGAAGTTGCTTGACAAGCATTTGTGTCTCATATGGTGACCATATGTGTAATCTCTGTGAAACAATTGTCTAATGAAATATATGGTTGCTTCAAAAAAAAAAAGAGCGCCATATACGATTTTGCAATAAGGATCTCCCGGCTCGCGAGCTATGACGGTGCTGACGTGCAGACACCAGTTGCAATCACGGGCCAGTTTTTTAGGACGGGTCGAAATCACGGGCCAGATTTTTCAGTAGGGGTTCGCGCGACTCCGCCTTGAACTCTAGGTTGTACCGCGTGATCCACCCCTTTACTTATCGCGACGTGCGCCTCCCTCGGCCTCTAACTCCCGCCACAAGCCTAACCCTAAGCGCCCTTCACCATGGATCTCCCGACGAGTTGCTCCACGAGGTCCTCCGTGGCGTCCCCCGCGACGCCTCGCCGCTGCGTGTCTGCAGAAGCGGCGCGACGCCATAGGCGGCCATGGCTGGTGCTCGAGCACCTCAAGACCCTCTGCACATCTTCGTCAACTTCTCCTACAACAAAAGGCACGGCTTCTTCTCCCGCGCCGCCACACCGCCGATCGACGGGTCGCTCGGATTCCTGCCGAACACATCGCGGGCGTGGAGGGAGTGGTATCGTCCTTGTAACATCTCGGATCACTGCAAAGGTTGGAAAAGGCGGTAGGCTTAAGCGAGGCGGTTGGCCTTCGCCTAGTGCCTAGGCGGTGCCTAAGCGCCCTAGACGCAGCCTAGTCGGTAATATAGTTTTACTCGTAGCGTATTTGTGATTATTATATGGGTGTTGATATTAATTTAGGGCATATAAATAAATTAATTGACGTCTACTGCCATTGGAATATATCTAGTTTGGCATAACAGTGCAGTATGTGGAATGATTTCTTGCTTGGGTAGGCAATTCCTTGGTTGCCCGCCTGAACCTTCATTTACGCTTCTAGCGGCGTTTGGCCATTGCCTATCGCCTAGGCGTGCCTAAGCGATTCCTAGGCACTGCCTTTTCCAACAGAGACTGCAACAGCCTCATCCTATTCCGGAACGGAAGGGCCAGTGCAACCCGTGGACACGGCGGTGGGCGAAGCTGCCGTGGCCGGCCGCAGGCTTCCCCCACGGTCGTGAGAACCTCGTGTTCGATCCAACCTTGTCGCTGCACTACCGCGTAATGTGCTTCCCCGGGGTGCCTAAAAAGCCATCGCCACCCGTTTATCCACCGCCTGCCAAGAAACCCCGCGGCAGATATTCGTTTGTGACCTGGACTAGTACTTATGTTGAGAACCTGCCCTTATCTCTAAGGGAGACCTACGAACAAGAAGTGGAGAGCATGGGCTCGATGGGGTGGCCGCCGTACTCGTATGCCGTGCAGATGTTCTCGTCGGCAACCGGCCAATGGGAGGACAGGCACTTTGTCCGACAAGGCGATGCAATAACTACCGTGGCTGGGATGTGGTCCAATCCGCAGCTGGTTGCCAGTGTGCATGGGCGCCATACCGGCGTGTGCTGGCAGGGAGCATTCTACATCGTACGTTTTGATGGATTCATCATGAGGTAAGAAAGGTGCCATAACAAGTTGTTGACTCTTCTCTTTGTCCCTGGACCTTCTTTTAACAACCTTCCATTCTTTCTACTCCACAGGTTTTCATTGTTGGAGGACAAGTATGTAACGATCAAAACACCAACATTGGCACATAAATTAGCATCACATACTAATGACTACGGGTATCATATTACGCCCTATCTGTATTTGGGGAAATCCAAGCAGGGACTCTACCTCACAGCTCACGAGGGATATGAACTTCGGATATGGATAATGCACGGAGTATCAGAATCATGTCATATGCCAGAATGGGAGCTGAAGCATCAAGTTGACTTCAAGCCCTCCTTTTCACGATTCTACACCTCAAATAACACCGGAAAGGAGGTTGAGTCCTGGATTTTAGACATTTCGGAGGAAGGATTAAACGACAGAGTAGACCAGGGATGGGACTCTGCAGATGATAGCATCATTGACGCGGAGGAAGGGATTGGTAACAACCTGCAGGGCGAGACAAAGAAATGTTATGGTGTTCACTTGTTGGGGTATCATCCTTGCAAGGAAATTATTACCGTTACAACGGGTTTGCTTACTACCTTGGAAGCTCGAAGTTGCAGTACTTGGGTAAACTTTACC
Organism: Aegilops bicornis; assembly: GCA_021605145.1. NCBI lineage: Eukaryota > Viridiplantae > Streptophyta > Magnoliopsida > Poales > Poaceae > Aegilops > Aegilops bicornis. The sequence goes on along the minus strand of CM038669.1, from coordinate 547,817,792 downwards.
CAGCACGCGATACTCTTCTCATCATGAAGTCATATATCACCTCGTTTATCTATACTCCATGCAAGGATGATTTGCTTCCTGCTCAAAATGATCGATGAGGACCATATATTTCGTTTAATTTGTAATACTTGCAGTAGGCGTGTAAATGGGACATTATATGTTGGGAACCGACGATGTGTGCAACTTTATGAAATTCTACATTCAAGTGAATAATTTTGTTACTCCCTGATCCATATATATATCACCTGTCGCTAGCTTAGTACAACTTTGTACCGAAATTGTACTAAACCAGCAACAAATAATATGGATTGGAGAGTAATAGCACTTCATTTCTTCGCCGTTAGATCCTTAATTTTCTTAATAGCAATATTATGTGCTTGTGTGTGTGCCTTTGCGTGCACATTCTTGTATGTGTGTGTGTGTGTGCGTGTGCGTGCGTGCGTGCGTGTCGTGCGCCTCTGTGTTGATTCTCCCCATCGGTCCCACGACATCCGTGTGATTACTGATTTCTAAGCTCTTCTAGAGTTTTTTTGTTTGAAGGTGTGACACACTTTATTAAACTCAAATGATGGTTACATCTTGAACCAAATCAGCTAGAAGAAACCTAGGCGGATCACCGTCCTAACAGATTACAGAGTTTGAATCTAAAGATTTCTAGCCAAACAGTGTGTCATTGTGTTTGCCTCCCTCAGACAATGAGTAAATTGAACATCACCAATTCTGTGAGCTAAGTGAAAGCAATCAACGAAAACATATCCAGTATCACAAGCAATTAAATACTCTCCGTGCACCTATATTATTTAGCCACTTAAAAGTAGCTATAAATTAACCCTCGGGGCTTCAGTGCGATCCGGGAGCTCATACGGATTTTTGGGGTTGCTTCTGGGCTGGCGACCAACTTCTTCAAAAGCTTGGCTACCCCCAATCCGTTGAATCCCTGAGTCTCCCCTACTGATTTAGGGTAGGGACCATATGTGGCCCAATCTTCACGAATTGGAGGGTTTTTTGAGGAGGGACACAAAGAACACGGGGAAACATGGAGAAATCAAAGGGGAAAACACTCTATTGGACAAGATCCACACCACATACTCCTCAAATCACAAGCAATACAGGAGGTGCATCAAGATCCAAGAACAACAAAGGAAAAAAGATACAAGGGTAGTTCATCCAAATCTCATGGAAGGATGAGTCTTGAAGATTCACTTGGGAATCATTCTCCCTTAGGAGGTCTTGATGACTCACTTGGGGAATCCTTCTCCCTTAGGAGGCCTTGACAACCATAGATGGTTCAACTCCCATAGGAGGAATCCCGCAAGGGGTGATACATGAGCTAAGCTTTATGATTTGGTTTCTATTCTTAGCTAACCCTAGAAATGAGGAGGGGGGAGTATATATAGTACAAGCCATGAAGGGGTAAGTGAGGGGCAAAATGGTACATGGGCTGCGGCGAACACATTGCTCCCACGCAGGGCGGGAAGTTCCGGGAACGGCCGGAAGTTCCGGACGCCGGACATTCCGAGCAAGCTTCCGGGAATGATTAGGGGTTTCTAGAGAGTTTGCACTGGTCAAACTCATCATGCGTGGGAGTTCTGTGGTCGGACGGAAGTTCTGGGGGACGAAAGTTCTTGGCTGGTTCCGGGCTAACCAGAACGTTTGCACGCGCTGGAGCAGTTGAGGCCGGAAGTTCCGGGGTTGGCCGGAAGTTCTAGGCTCTTCATGGACGGCCCAAAGAATGTCATGCAGGTATGTCTCCGGCCCACCCAGGATGAAAATCCAATTTTCTATCACAATTTTTTGTCATAGAAGTAGGAGCCCACCACATCTATGATGATACGTGTTTTTATCACAATTATCATCATAGAAGTGTCACATTCATGAAAGAAAAAGTTCTTGTTCGGGCCATAATGTCATGGATGTGTCTTTTTTTAGTGACTTCTATCAACTATAGGGATGACCGTCAAAATCATCTCAGCTTCTCGCCGCTACTACTTGTGAGCTGCGTTCGGTTTTTCCCTGAAGAGGAAAGGAGAAGCAATATAGTAGCGGATAGTATTTCCCTAAGTGGAGAACCAAGGTTATCAAACCAATAGGAGATTCACACAGACAAAGGTCGACAGTACCTACACACACAAACAAAATACTTGCACCCAACACGGGCAAGAGGGTTTTCAATCCCCTTGTACTCGTTAATTGCAAGGATTAATTCTGATGGCGACAGATATATAAATTGCGAGATAAAAGTAAAGTAAAAAAATTACAGCGGGCTTTTAAGGTTTAGTAAATATGGTGAATAGACTCTCTTTTTGGATCTCAATACAATGTTCTCCCCCTCTCTCGTGGAGATCTATTTGATGTAATCTTCTTTTGCTGTGTGTTTATTGAGACCAATGAATTGTGGGTTTATGATCAAGTTTATCTATGAATGAATCTTCTCTGAATTCTTTTATGTATGATTGGTTATCTTTGTAAGTCTCTTTGAATTATCAGTTTGGTTTGGCCTACTAGATTGGTCTTTCTTGCAATGGGAGAAGTGCTTAGCTTTGGGTTCAATCTTGCGGTGTCCTTTCCCAGTGACAGTAGGGGCAGCAAGGCACGTATTGTATTGTTGCCATCGGGGATAACAAGATGGTTTTTTTTATCATATTGCATGAATTTATCCCTCTACATCATGTCATCTTGCTTAAGGCGTTACTCTGTTCTTATGAACTTAATACTCTAGATGCATCTTTGGATAGCGGTCGATGTGTGGAGTAATAGTAGTAGATGCGGTGAGTCGGTCTACTTGTCTCGGACGTGATGCCTATATACATGATCATACCTAGATATTCTCATAACTATGCTCAATTACATCCAATTGCTCAACAGTGAATTCGCTCACCCACCGTAAAATACTTATGCTCTGGAGAGAAGCCACTAGTGAAACATATGGCCCCAAGGTCTATCTTCATCATATTAATCTTCCAATACTTAGTTATTTCCTTTGCTTTTATTTTACTTTGCATCTTTATCATAAAAATACCAAAAATATTATCCTATCATATCTATCGGATCTCACTCGTAAGTGACCGTGTAGGGATTGACAACCCCTTATCGCGTTGGTTGCGAGGATTTATTTGTTTTGTGTAGGTACGAGGGACTCGCGTAGCCTCCTACTGGATTGATACCTTGGTTCTCAAAAACCGAGGGAAATACTTACGCTAATTTGCTGCATCACCCTTTCCTCTTCAAGGGAAAACCAACGCAATGCTCAAGAGGTAGCAAGAAGGATTTCTGGCGCCGTTGCCGGGGAGGCCTACGCAAAAGTGAACATACCAAGTACCCATCATAAACCCTTATCTCCCGCATTACATTATTTGCCATTTGCCTCTCGTTTTCCTCTCCCCCACTTCACCTTTGCCGTTTTATTCGCCCTCTCTTTTCCGTTTGCCTCTTATTGCTCGTCTTTTGTTTGCTCGTGCGTTTGATTACTTGTTTGTCACGATGGCTCAAGATAATACCAAATTGTGTGACTTTACCAATACCAACAATAATGATTTCCTTAGCACTCCGATTTCTCCTCTTACCGATACTGAATCTTGTGAAATCAATGCTGCTTTGTTGAATCTTGTCATGAAAGATCAAATCGCTGGCCTTCCTAGAGAAGATGCCGCTACTCATCTAAATAGCTTCGTTGATTTGTGTGATATGCAAAAGGAGAAAGATGTGGACAATGATATTGTTAAATTTAAGCTATTTCCTTTTTTGCTTAGAGATCGTGCTAAAGCTTGGTTTTCGTCTTTTCCTAAAAATAGTATTGATTCTTGGAACAAGTGTAAAGATGCTTTTATCTCTAAGTATTTTCCTCCCGCTAAGATTATCTCTCTTAGAAACGATATTATGAATGTTAAGCAACTTGATCATGAACATGTTGCACAAGCTTGAGAGAGAATGAAATTAATGATACGTAATTGCCCTACACATGGTTTGAATTTGTGGATGATTATACAAAAAAATTATGCCGGACTGAATTTTGCTTCTAGAAATCTTTTAGATTCGGCCGCGGGAGGCACTTTTATGGAAATCACTTTAGGAGAAGCTACTTAACTCCTAGATAATATTATGGTTAATTATTCTCAATGGCACACTGAAAGATCTACTAATAAAAAAGTGCATGCGATAGAAGAAATTAATGTTTTGAGTGGAAAGATGGATGAACTTATGAAATTATTTGCTACTAAGAGTGTTTCTTCTGATCCTAATGATATGCCTTTGTCTACTTTGATTGAGAATAATAATGAATCTTTGGATGTGAATTTTGTTGGTAGGAATAATTTTGGTAACAACGCATATAGAGGAAACTTTAATCCTAGGCCTTATCCTAGCAATTCCTCTAATAATTATGGTAATTCCTACAACAATTCTTATGGAAATTTTAATAAGATGCCCTCTGAATTTGAGACGAGTGTTAAAGAGTTTATGAATTCACAAAAGAATTTCAATGCCTTGCTTGAAGAAAAATTGCTTAAAGTTGATGAATTGGCTAGGAACGTTGATAGAATTTATCTTGATGTTGATTCTTTAAAACTTAGATCTATTCCTCCTAAGCATGATATCAATTAGTCTCTCAAAGCCATGAGAATTTCCATTTATGAGTGCAAAGAAAGAACCGCTAGGATGCGTGCTCAGAAGGATTGCTTCATGAAAGCGTGTTCTTCAAATTTCTATGAAAATAAAGATGAAGATCTAAAAGTTATTGATGTGTCCCCTGTTAAATCTTTGTTTTGCAATATGAATCTTGATAATGATGGGACTTAATATGATCCACCTTTACCTAGAAGACGTTCCAAAAATTCGGATTATTTAGATCTTGATGCTAAATTTGATAAAAGTGGGATTGAAGAAAACAAAACTCTAGATATTAATGAACCCACTATTTTGGATTTCAAGGAATTTAATTATGATAATTGCTCTTTGATAGGTTGTATTTCCTTGTTGCAATCCGTGCTAAATTCTCCTAATGCTTATAGTCAAAATAAATCTTTTACCAAACATATCGTTGCTGCTTTGAAGCAATCTTATGAAGAAAAGCTTGAGTTGGAAGTTTCTATCCCTAGAAGACTTTATGATGAGTGGGAACCTACTATTAAAATTAACATTTAGGATCATGAGTTCTATGCTTTATGTGATTTGGGTGCTAGTTTTTCCACTATTCCCAAAACTTTGTGCGATTTGCTAGATTTCCGTGATTTTTATGATTGCTCTCTAAACTTGCATCTTGAGGATTCCACTATTAAGAAACCTATGGGAAGAATTAATGATGTTCTTATTGTTGCAAATAGGAACTATGTGCCCGTAGATTTTATTGTTCTTGACATAGATTGCAATCCTTCATGTCCTATTATTCTTGGTAGACCTTTCCTTAGAACGATTGGTGCAATTATTGATATGAAGGAAGGGAATATTAGATTACAATTTTCATTAAATAACGGCATGGAACACTTACCTAGGAAGAAAATAAAATTACCATATGAATCTATCATGATAGCCACTTATGGATTGCCTACGAAACATGGCAATACCTAGATCTATCCTTGCTTTTATGCCTAGCTAGGGGCGTTAAACGATAGCGCTTGTTGGGAGGCAACCCAATTTTATTTTTAGTTTTTTGCTTTTTGCTTCTGTTTAGGAATAAATATTTGATATAGCCTCTGGTTAGATGTATTTTTATGTTTTAATTAGTGTTTGTGCCAAGTTAAACCTATAGGATCTTCTTGGATGATAGTTATTTGATCTTGCAGAAATTTCCAGAAACTTTCTGTTCACGAAAACAATTGTTAAAAATCACCAGAACGTGATAAAATACTGATTCCACATGCTTAGGATCAATAAGCAAGTTTTATAGGTCTTCCTATTTTGGCTGATTTTTTGGAGTTCCAGAAGTTTGCGTTAGTTACAGATTACTACAGACTGTTCTGTTTTTGACAGATTCTGTTTTTCGTGTGTTGTTTGCTTATTTTGATGAATCTATGACGAGTAAAATAGTTTATAAACCATAGAGAAGTTGGAATACAGTAGGTTTAACACCAATATAAATAAATAATGAGTTCATTACAGTACCTTGAAGTGGTCTTTTGTTTTCTTTCGCTAACGGAGCTCACGAGATTTTCTGTTGAGTTTTGTGTTGAGAAGTTTTCAAGTTTTGGGTGAAAGATTTGATGGATTATGGAACAAGGAGTGGCAAGAGCCTAAGATTGGGGATTCCCATGGCACCCCCAAGATAATCTAAGGACACCAAAAATCCAAAGCTTGGGGATGCCCCGGAAGGCATCCCCTCTTTCGTCTACTTCCATCGGTAACTTTACTTGGAGCTATATTTTTATTCACCACATGAATGTGTTTTGCTTGGAGCGTCTTGTATGATTTGAGTCTTTTATTTTTAGTTTACTACAATAATCCTTGTTGTACACACCTTTTGAGAGAGACACACATGATTCGGAAATTATTAGAATACTCTTTGTGCTTCACTATATTTTTTGAGTTATATAGTTTTCCTCTAGTACTTCACTTATATATTTTAGAGCACGGTGGTGGATTTGTTTTATAGAAACTTTTGATCTCTCATGCTTCACTTATATTATTTTGAGAGTCTTAAATAGCATGGTAATTTGCTAAAATAATCCTAATATGCTAGGTATTCAAGAATAGTAAAAACTTTCTTATGAGTGTTTAGAATACTAAGAGAAGTTTGATGCTTGATGATTGTTTTGAGATATGGAGGTAGTAATATCAAAGTCGTGCTAGTTGAGTAGTTGTGAATTTGAGAAATACTTGTGTTGAAGTTTGCAAGTCCCGTAGCATGCACGTATGGTAAACGTTATGTAACAAATTTGAAACATGAGGTGTTCTTTGATTGTCCTCCTTTTGAGTGGCGGTGAGCGATGGTCTTTTCCTACCAATCTATACCCCTAGGAGGATGCGCGTAGTGCTTGGTTTTTGATGACTTGTAGATTTTTGCAATAATTATGTGAGTTCTTTATGACTAATATTGAGTCCATGGATTATACACACTCTCACCCTTCCATCATTGCTAGCCTCTTGATGCAGTGCATTGCCCTTTCTCACATTGAGAGTTGGTGAAAACTTCGCCGGTGCATCCAAACCCCGTGATATGATACGCTCTTTTACACATAAACCTCCTTATATCTTCCTCAAAACAGCCACCATACCTACCTATCATGGCATTTCCATAGCCATTCCGAGATATATTGCCATGCAACTTTCCACCATTCCGTTTATCATGACACATTCATCATTGTCATATTGCTTAGCATGATCATGTAGTTGACATAGTATTTGTGGCAAAGCCACCATTCATAATTCTTTCATACATGTCACTCTTGGTTCATTGCATATCCCTAAGACATCACGGGAGGCATTCATATAGAGTCATACTTTGTTCTAGTATCGACTTGTAATCATTGAGTTGTAAATAAATAGAAGTGTGATGATCATCATTTTCTAGAGCATTGTCCCAAGTGAGGAATATATATATATATATATATATATATATATATATATATATATATATATATATATATATATAAAAGAGAAATGCCATAAAAAAAGAGAAGGCCCAAAAAAATGAGAGAAAAATAGAGAAGGGACAATGTTACTATCCTTTACCACACTTGTGCTTCAAAGTAGCAACATAATCTTCATGATAGAGAGTCTCTTGTTTTGTCACTTTCATATACTAGTGGTAATTTTTCATTATAGAACTTGGCTTGTATATTCCAACAATGGGCCTCCTCAAGTGCCCTAGGTCTTCGTGAGCAGGAAAGTTGGATGCTCACCCACTTAGTTTCTTTTGTTGAGCTTTCATACATTTATAGCTCTAGTGCATCCGTTGCATGGAAATCCCTAGTCCTTGCATTAACATCAATCGATGGGCATCTCCATAGCTCATTGATTAGCCTTGTTGATGTGAGATTTTCTGCTTTTTTGTCTTCTCCACATAACCCCCATCATCATATCCTATTCCACCCATAGTGCTATGTCCACGGCTCGCGCTCATGTATTGCGTGAGGGTTTATAAGTTTGAGATTACTAAAGTATAAAACAATTGCTTGGCTTGTCATCGGGGTTGTGCATGATGAGAGCATTCTTGTGTGACAAAAATGGAGCATGACTAAACTATGTGATTTTGTAGGGATGAGCTTTCTTTGGCCATGTTATTTTGAGAGGACATAATTGCTTAGTTAGTATGCTTGAAGTATTATTATTTTTATGTCAATATTGAACTTTTATCTTGAATCTTTCAGATCTGAATATTAATACCACAATTAAGAAGAATTACATTGAAATCATGCCAAGTAGCATTCCACATCAAAAATTATCTTTTTTATCATTTACCTACTCGAGGACGAGCAGGAATTAAGCTTGGGGATGCTTGATACGTCTCCAACGTATCTATAATTTTTGATTGCTCCATGCTATATTATCTTCTGTTTTGGACATTATTGGGATTTATTATTCACTTTTATATTATTTTTGGGACTAACCTATTAACTGGAGGCCCAGCCAGAATTGTTGTTTTTTGCCTATTCCAGAGTTTCGCAAAAAAGGAATATCAAACGGAGTCCAAACGGAATGAAACCTTCAGGAACATGATTTTTGGAACGAACATGATCCAGGAGACTTGGACCCTAAGTCAAGGAAGCTTCGAGGAAGCCACGAGGTAGGAGGGCGCCAGATACCCCCTAGGCGCGCCCTCCACCCTCGTGGCCCCCTGTTGTTCCACCGACGCATTCCTTCCTCCTATATATACCTACGTACCCCAAGCGATCGAGATCTGGGCCGAAAACCTAATTCCACCGCCGCAACCTTCTGTACCCACGAGATCCCATCTTGGGGCCTGTTCCGGAGCTCCGCCGGAAGGGGAATCGATCATGGAGGGCTTCTACATCAACACCATAGCCTCTCCGATGAAGTGTGAGTAGTTTACCTCAGACCTTCGGGTCCATAGTTATTAGCTAGATGGCTTCTTCTCTCTTTTTGGATCTCAATACAATGTTCTCCCCTTCTCTCATGGAGATCTATTCGATGTAATCTTCTTTTGCGGCGTGTTTGTTGAGATCGATGAGTTGTGTGTTTATGGTCAAGTTTATCTATGAACAATATTTGAATCTTCTCTGAATTCTTTTATGTATGATTGGTTATCTTTGCAAGTCTCTTCGAATTATCAGTTTGGTTTGGCCTACTAGATTGGTCTTTCTTGCAACGGGAGAAGTGCTTAGCTTTGGGTTAAATCTTGCGGTGTCCTTTCCCGGTGTGATGAGGGGCAGCAAGGCACGTATTGTATTGTTGCCATCGAGGATAACAAGATGGGGTTTTTATCATATTGCATGAATTTATCCCTCTACATCATGTCATCTTGCTTAAGGCGTTACTACTGTTCTTATGAACTTAATACTCTAGATGCATGCTGGATAGCGGTCGATGTGTGGAGTAATAGTAGTAGATGCGTGCAGAGTCGGTCTACTTGTCTCGACGTGATGCCTATATACATGATCATACCTAGATATTCTCATAACTATGCTCAGTTCATCAATTGCTCAACAATGAATTGCTCACCCATCGTAAAATACTTATGCTCTTGAGAGAAGCCACTAGTGAAACCTATGGCCCCCGGGTCTATCTTCGTCATATTAATCTTCCAATACTTAGTTATTTCCTTTGCTTTTATTTTACTTTGCATATTTATCATAAAAATACCAAAAATATTATCCTATCATATCTATCAGATCTCACTCTTGTAAGTGACCATGTAGGGATTGGCAACCCCTTATCGCGTTGGTTGCAAGGATTTATTTGTTTTGTGTAGGTACGAGGGACTCGTGCGTAGCCTCCTACTGGATTGATACCTTGGTTCTCAAAAACTGAGGGAAATACTTACGCTACTTTGCTGCATCACTCTTTCCTCTTCAAGGGAAAACCAACGCAGTGCTCAAGAGGTAGCAGTGACCATGACGGTACTTTGGAGATGGAGATCGAAGACACAAGATGATGATGGCCATATCATATCACTTATACTGATGGCATGTGATGTTTATCTTTTATGCATCTTATTTTGCTTAGATCGACGGTAGCATTATAAGATGATCTCTCACTATATTTCAAGGTATAAGTGTTCTCCCTGAGTATGCACCGTTGCGAAAGTTCGTCGTGTCGAGACACCACGTGATGATCGGGTGTGATAAGCTCTACATTCACATACAACGGGTGCAAGCCAGTTTTGCACACGCAGAATAGTCGGGTTAAACTTAACGAGCCTCGCATATGCATATATGGCCTCGGAACACTGAGACCGAAAGGTCGAGTGTGAATCATATAGTAGATATGATCAACATAGTGATGTTCACCATTGAAAACTACTCTATCTCACGTGATGATCGGACATGGTTTAGTTGATATGGATCACGTGATCACTTAGATGATTAGAGGGATGTCTATCTAAGTGGGAGTTCTTAAGTAATTTGATTAATTGAACTTTAATTTATCATGATCTTAGTACCTGATAGTATTTTGCATGTCTATGTTGTTGTAGATAGATGGCCCGTGCTATTGTTCCGTTGAATTTTAATGCGTTCCTTGAGAAAGCAAAGTTGAAAGATGATGGTAGTATTACACGGACTGGGTCCATAACTTGAGGATTATCCTCATTGCTGCATAGAAGAATTACATCTTGGAAGCACCTCTAGGTGCCAAACCCGCTGCAGGAGCAACGCCAGATGTTATGAACGTCTGGCAGAGCAAAGCTGATGACTACTCGATAGTTCAGTGTGCCATGCTTTACGGCTTAGAACCAGGACTTCAACGACATTTTGAACGTCATGGAGCATATGAGATGTTCCAGGAGTTGAAGTTAATATTTCAAGCAAATCCTCGGATTGAGAGATATGAAGTCTCCAATAAGTTCTACAGCTGCAAGATGGAGGAGAATAGTTCTGTCAGTAAGCATATACTCAGAATGTCTAGGTATAACAATCACTTGATTCAACTGGGAGTTAATCTTCCAGATGATAGTGTCATTGACAGAATTCTTCAATCACTGCCACAAAGCTACAAGAGCTTCGTGATGAACTATAATATGCAAGGGATGGATAAGACAATTCCTGAGCTCTTCGCGATGCTAAAGGCTGCGGAGGTAGAAATCAAGAAGGAGCATCAAGTGTTGATGGTCAACAAGACCACCAGTTTCAAGAAAAAGGGTAAAGGGAAGAAGGGGAACTTCAAGAAGAACAACAAGCAAGTTGCTGCTCAAGTGAAGAAGCCCAAGTCTGGACCTAAGCCTGAGACTGAGTGCTTCTACTGCAAAGGGACTGGTCACTGGAAGCGGAACTGCCCCAAGTATTTGGCGGATAAGAAGGATGGCAAGGTGAACAAAGGTATATGTGGCATACATGTTATTGATATGTACCTTACTAATGCTCATGATAGCACCTAGGTATTTGATACTGGTTACATTGCTAATATTTGCAACTCGAAACAGGGACTACGGATTAAGCGAAGATTGGCTAAGGACGAGGTGACGATGCGCGTGGGAAATGGTTCCAAAGTCGACGTGATCGCGGTCGGCATGCTACCTCTACATCTACCTTCGGGATTAGTTTTGACCTAAATAATTGTTATTTGGTGCCAGCGTTGAGCATGAACATTATATCTGGATCTTGTTTGATGCGAGACGGGTATTCATTTAAATCAGAGAATAATTGTTGTTCTATTTATATGAGTAATCTATTTTATGGTCATGCACCGTTGAAGAGTGGTCTATTTTTGATGAATCTCGATAGTAGTGATACACATATTCATGATATTGAAGCTCAAATATGCAGAGCTGATAATGAAAGTGCAACTTATTTGTGGCACTGCCGTTTAGGTCATATTGGTGTAAAGCGCATGAAGAAACTCCATACTGATGGACTTTTGGAATCACTTGATTATGAATCACTTGGTACTTGCAAACCATGCCTCATGGGTGAGGGAGTCCTGGATTAGGGGGTCCTCGGACAGCCAGACTAGATACTTTGGCCGGACTGTTGGACTATGAAGATACAAGATTGAAGACTTCGTCCCGTGTCAGGACGGAACTCTCCTTTGCGTGGAAGGCAAGCTTGGCAATTCGGATATGTAGATCTCCTCCCTTGTAACCGACTCTGTGTAACCCTAGCCCCCTCCGGTGTCTATATAAACCGGAGGGTTTAGTCCGTAGGACAGGAACAATCATAATCATAGGCTAGCTTCTAGGGTTTAGCCTCTACGATCTTGTGGTAGATCAACTCTTGTAATACTCATATCATCAAGATCAATCAAGCAGGAAGTAGGGTATTACCTCCATCGAGAGGGCCTGAACCTGGGTAAACATTGTGTCCCTCGCCTCCTGTTACCATCCGCCTTAGACGCATAGTTCGAGACCCCTACCCGAGATCCGCCGGTTTTACACCGACATTGGTGCTTTCATTGAGAATTCCACTGTGCCGTCACCATAAGGGTTGATGGCTCCTTCGATCATCGACAACGATGCGATCCAGGGTGAGGTTTTTCCCCTGGATAGATCTTCGTATTCGGCGGCTTCGCACTACGGGCCAACTCGCTTGGCCATCTGGAGCAGATCGAGAGCTACACCCCTGGCTGTCAGGTCAGGTTTGGAAACTTAAACTATACTGCCGACATCCGCGGAGATTTGGTCTTCGACGGATTCGAGCCCGGGTCAGGTGTGATAACCCACAAGTATAGGGGATCGCAACAGTTTTCGTGGGTAGAGTATTCAACCCAAATTTGTTGATTCGACACAAGGGGAGCCAAAGAATATTCTCAAGTATTAGCAGCTGAGTTGTCAATTCAACCACACCTAGAAACTTAGTATCTGCAGCAAAGTGTTTAGTAGCAAAGTAATATGATAGTGGCGGTAACGGTAACGAAAGTAAAGACAGCAAAAGTAATGTTTTTGGTATTTTTGTAGTGATTGTAACAGTGGCAACGAAAAAGTAAATAAGCGTAAACCAGTATATGGAAAGCTCGTAGGCACCGGATCAGTGATGGATAATTATGCCGGATGTGGTTCGTCATGTAACAGTCATAACATAGGGTGACACAGAACTAGCTCCAATTCATCAATATAATGTAGGCATGTATTCTGTATATAGTCATACGTGCTTATGGAAAAGAACTTGCATGACATCTTTTGTCCTACCCTCCCGTGGCAGCGGGGTCCTATTGGAAACTAAGGGATATTAAGGCCTCCTTTTAATAGAGAACCGAACAAAGCATTAGCACATAGTGAATACATGAACTCCTCAAACTATGGTCACCACCGGAGTGTCCCGATTATTGTCACTTGGGGTTGCTTGGGATCATAACACATAGTAGGTGACTATAGACTTGCAAGGTAGGATCAGGAACACACATATATTCATGAAAACATAATAGGTTCAGATCTGAAATCATGGCACTCGGGCCCTAGTGACAAGCATTAAGCATAGCAAAGTCATAGCAACATCAATCTCAGAACATAGTGGATACTAGGGATCAAACCCTAACAAAACTAACTCGATTACATGATAAATCTCATCCAACCCATCACCGTCCAGCAAGCCTATGATGGAATTACTCACGCACGGCGGTGAGCATCATGAAATTGGTGATGGAGGATGGTTGATGATGACGACGGCGACGAATCCCCCTCTCCGGAGCCCCGAACGGACTCCAGATCAGCCCTCCCGAGAGAGATTAGGGAATGGCGGTGGCTCCGTATCGTAAAACGCGATGAAACTTTCTCTCTGATTTTTTTCTCCCCGAAAGCCAATATATAGAGTTGGAGTTGGCGTCGGAGGGCCACCAGGGGGCCCATGAGGTAGGGGGCGCGCCCAGGGGGGAGGGCGCGCCCCCACCCTCGTGAGCAGGGTGTGGGCCCCCTGGTCTTCATCTTTGGTGAGGATTTTTTATTATTTTTTCTAAGGTGTTCCGTAGAGTTTCAGGTCATTCCGAGAACTTTTGTTTTCTGCACATAAAACAACATAACGACAATTCTGCTGAAAACAGCGTCAGTCCGGGTTATTTCCATTCAAATCATACAAGTTAGAGTCCAAAACAAGGGCAAAAGTGTTTGGAAAAGTAGATACGACGGAGACGTATCAACTCCCCCAAGCTTAAACCCTTGCTTGTCCTCAAGCAATTCAGTTAACAAACTGAAAGAGAAAAAGAAAAAAAAATTACAAACTCTGTTTGCTCTTGTTGTTGTAAACATGAAAAGCCAGCATTCAAGTTTCAGCAATTATTATGAACTAACCATTCTCACAATAACACGTAGGTCTCACAATTACTTATATCAATAGCATAATCAGCTAGCGAGCGATAATAATAAAACTCGGATGACAACACTTTCTCAAAATAATCATAACATGATATAACAAAATGGTATCTCGCTAGCCCTTTCTGAGACCGCAAAACATAAATGCAGAGCACCTTTAAAGATCAAGGACTGACTAAACATTGTAATTCATGGTAAAAGAGATCCGGTCAAGTCATACCCAATATAAACCAATTATAATGAATGCAAACGATAGTGTGCTCTCCAAATGGGTGCATTTTAATAAGAATGGTGATGACTCAACATATAAGTAAATAGATAGGCCCTTCGCAGAGGGAAGCAGGGATTTGTAGAGGTGCCAGAGCTCGATTTTGAAATAGAGATAAATTATATTTTGAGCGGCATACTTTCATTGTCAACATAACAACTAAGAGATGACGATATCTTCCATGCTAAACAGATTATAGGCGGTTCCCAAACAGAATTGTAAAGTTTATACTCCCCTTCCTCCACAAGCATCAATCCATGGCTTGCTCGAAACAACGAGTGCCTCCAAAATTCAACGGGTCCCAAGGGGAGTTTTGTTTGCAATTATTTTGATTTAGTTTGCATAAAGCATGGAATTTGGGCATCCCGGTACCAGCCATTTTCTCGTGAGTGAGGAGCGGAGTCCACTCCTCTTGAGAATAACCCGCCTAACACGGAAGATAAGGGCAGCACTAGTTGATATATGAGCTATTAGAGCATGCAAAACAGAATGTTTATTTGAAGGTTTAGAGTTTGGCACATACAAATTTACTTGAACGCAGGTAGATACCGCATATAGGAAGGTATAGTGGACTCATATGGAATAACTTTGGGGTTTAAGGAGTTTGGATGCACAAGCGGTATGCCCGCTTAGTACGGTGAAGGCTAGCAAAAGACTGGGAAGCTTAATCGAGAGAGAGCGACAACAACAGAAACATGCATTAAAATTAATTTACACGAATACAAGCATGAGTAGGATATAATCCACCATGAACATAAATATCATGTAGGCTATGTTGATTTGATTCAACTACATGCGTAAACATGTGCCAAGTCGAGTCACTCAATTCATTTAAAGGAGGATACCATCCCATCATACCATATCATAATCATTCTAATAGCATGTTGGCACGCAAGGTAAACCATTATAACTCATAGCTAATCAAGCATGTCACAAGTAACTATAATCTCTAAATTTCATTGCAAATATGTTTACTTCATAATAGCTGAATCAGGAACGATGAATCATCATATTTACAAAAACAAGAGAGGTCGAGTTCATACCAGCTTTTCTCATCCCAATAAGTCCATCATATCTCATCATTATTGCCTTTCACTTGCACGACCGAACAGTGTGTATAATAATAATAGTGCACGTGCATTGGGCTAAGCTGGAACCTGCAAGCATTCAACTCAAGAGAGAAGACAAGTAATATAGGCTCTAAGTTAGATAAACAATAATGCATATGAGAGCCACTAAGCATTTTCAATATAGTCTTCTCGACCCCAAAGAAAGGAAAAGAAATAAAAACTATTTACACGGGAAAGCTCCCAACAAGCAAAAGAAGAACGGGAAATATTTTTGGGTTTTCTTTTTAATTATTACTACTACGGCAGGAAAAATAAACTACTACTATTTTTTTGTTTTTCTTAAGGTTTATTAAACACACAGGAAGAAAGCAGGAAAAAGAAAAGAAACTAGCATGGATATTACAGTGAAAAAGTATGAGCACCGACATCTAGCAATGAGTGTGTGTGTGCATAAATGTAATGTCGGTGAGAAATACGTACTCCCCCAAGCTTAGGCTTTTGGCCTAAGTTGGTCTATTGCCAGGGATAGCCTGGCTGATACTCATAGGTGTAGCTGGGTCGATCTTTGCGATGCAATGGCTACCGCCTCCTAAGCAGCAAAGATGGCGTCGAGCTGCCTCCGCTCTCCTCTCGTACTCATCTGCCTCCTCTCTGGTAATAATATATCTTCCTCTCGTCTGAAAATCAAAGAAGGCAGGAGCAGGAAGAGTGACACGGACAACATGCCGTTTGTTAAAGATTAGTCGATACTGGAGAGGTGGTCCAGTCCTCTCAACAAACTGGTGGGAAAACATGGAATCAAGATCTAAATAAGTAGGGGGTAACTCCATATCACCCTCACGAATGTCTACATCAAGGAAATTAGCTAAGCGGGTTGCATAAATTCCTCCGAAGAAATCTCCGTTATGTCTATTATGATGCAACCTACGAGCTACAATGGCCCCCATATGATAAGATTGGTCTCCTAACACAACACTTCTAAGAATGCTGAGATCAGGGGCACACATGTGACATGCTTCATCTTTAGCATTTATGCATCTACCTATAAAGAGAGCAAAATAATGTATACCAGGAAAGTGAATGCTCCCTATAGTGGCTTGTGTTATATCTCTAGATTCCCCCACAGTTGTTCTAGCAAGAAAGTCCCTATATTCAGATTTAGGGGGATCCCTGACATTACCCCAAGATGGAAGTTTGCATGCAAGAGTGAAATCCTCTAAGTCCATGGTATAAGAGTTGTCATAAAGGTCAAACATGACTGAAGGAGAATTACGCGAAGATGAAAACTCAAACCTCCTCACAAATGAACTTGTGAGATCATGATACTGGGGGCATTTGTCAGCTTCAAAGTCCTCAAGACTGGCATTACGCAAATATGCGTAGAATTCTTCTTTAATTCCCGCTTGATTCATAAAATTTTCCGAAGGCCATTCACAGGGCCTCACAAGAGCATCCCTTGGTGGTTCCTCGTCAGCATCACACATTGCAAGCCTGGGACCTTGCTTCCTTGAAGAACCACCTTGGAACTTCTTCCTAAGCATATTGTTTTCTCTGAAAAATATTTCTGAAATTTTTAGTAACTTCAAACAAAAGTGAACCAACTTCAATAAAACTGATAGCAACTACTCCTACAAGTGCCTAGAGCATATATCAAGCATTAGAACTACTTGGAACCATATAAATTTGACATGCAAGCTCAAGAACATGGTCACCTATGCAGCACAAATTTGCAATGAATAAAGCACTAGAACAAAAACTAATTGGACCAATGGAGGAGTCACATACCAAGGAACAATCTCCCCAAGCAGTTTTATGAGAGGTGCTTTGAGCAAGGAGATCGAAAATCACAAAGAAAAGGGGCTGGAACACGAGTTTGAGTTGGTTTTTCGGGTTTGTGTGAGGCAGAGGAAGAAGATGGGTGCAGGGATAAGTGGAGGAGGGCCACCGTGGGCCCACGAGGTAGGGCGCGCCCGGGGTAGGGCGCCCTCCACCCTCGTGGCAGTGGCAACTCCCATGTAATTTTGCACTAAAATCCTCAAATATTCCCGAAAAAATCATATTAAATTGGCATGGCATTCTGAGGACTTTTATTTTCGGGATATTTTTATATTGCACGGATAAGTCGGGAGACAGACAGAAAAATACTATTTTACTTTATTTTTACTAAATAACAGAGAATATAAAGAGGGTATAGAAGGTTGTGCTTCTAGTTTCATCCATCTCATGCTCATCAAAAGGAATCCACTAACAAGGTTGATCAAGTCTTGTTAACAAACTCATTCCGATTAACATGAAACCGAAGAAATTTCGAATAACACTATGTTACCTCAACGGGGATATGGACATCCCCAATAATAAGTATATCATATTTCTTCTTGACAGTAGGAAGAGGAAATTCAAAACCTCCAAATATAATCGATGGCATTTTCCCAATAGAGTTGATACTATAAACTTGAGGTTGTTTCCTCCGAAAGTGTAATGTGTGCTCATTACCATTAACATGAAAAGTGACATTGCCTTTGTTGCAATCAATAACAGCCCCTGCAGTATTAAGGAAAGGTCTTCCAAGAATAATAGACATACTATCATCCTCGGGAATATCAAGAATAACAAAGTCCGTTAAAATAGTAACGTTTGCAACCACAACAGGCACATCCTCACAAATACCGACAGGTATAACAGTTGATTTATCAGCCGTTTGCAAAGATATTTCAGTAGATGTCAACTTATTCAAGTCAAGTCTACGATATAAAGAGAGAGGCATAACACTAACACCGGCTCCAAGATCACATAAAGCAGTTTTAACATAATTTCTCTTAATGGAGCATGGTACAGTAGGTACTCCTGGATCTCCAAGTTTCTTTGGTATTCCACCCTTAAAAGTATAATTAGCAAGCATGGTGGAAATTTCAGCTTCAGGTATGTTTCTTTTATTTGTTATGATATCCTTCATATACTTAGCATAAGGATTTGTTTTCCTCCGCGGATATCTTTCAGCACTCGCCCCTGGGCGACGTGCTGAATTCATTAAGGTCTCTCTCCTTGTCAGAAAGCCCTTGGCCGAACTATGTCCGACTCGAGTGGGAAGTAGAGGATGAAGAAATTCGTTCCCCACCCACCACCCACTTAATAGCCACTGTCGATGATTTAATCGACATGCTTGATTTCGACTCCGAAGACATCAACGGTATGGACAACGATGCAGGAGAGGAACAGGAACCACCGCCCACAGGGCGCTGGACAGCCACTTCATCACATGATATATATATGGTGGATACACCCAAAGAAAACAATGACGAGGAACGGACGGATGCAGCGAAGGATAGTTCCCTCGAGAAGCAACCAAAGCGACGACGTAGGCGCCGCTCCAAACCCCGCCTCAGCAAAAACAGTGATAACAGCGCAAGAAAGAATAATACCCCGATCTACTCCAAAGGAAACGACGACCACATGGATCCAGCGATAGAGCAGGATGAACCAGCGAGCGGCGAACATAGTACTGAGCCGCTGTCCGATCACGGCGACGCCGAGGGTAAAGCTAATCAACCTGTCTCCAGAGAGGAGAACAGTCCGGACGACGATGCACACATCATCCCGGAAAAGCACTTGGAGCAAGAGAACCTCCAAAGATGATTTATTGCCACCGCAAGGAGTCTAAAGAAGCAGAAGCAAAGGCTTAAGGCCGCGCAAAATACACTCAATAATAGATGGAACGAAGTCCTCGACACTGAAGAAAAGTAAGGCGACAGTCGCCACACAAAGAGCTATCCAAAGCGCAAGTTGCTACCTGAATTCGATGACGAGGCTAGAGCCTATACATCCAAAAAATAAAACGGCCAGTCAACCGGATCGACCACCCCGTGGCCGCGATAGGGCGGCTAACGATGTCACACACAAGTCAGCACATGATTTACGTGAGGACTTGCACCAAAAAGGCGTTATGACCAGGTCCATCTATGGATCTAGGAAGCACGCTCCGGCACAGAATAAAAACCGAACACTACAACCGTCAAAATGCCATGACACATCCAAATACAGGGGTGCCACGCACCCCCTATGCTTCACCGATGAGGTGCTAGATCATGAATTTTCAGAGGGATTCAAACCCATGAACATAGAGGCATATGACGGAACTACAGACCCCGGGGTCTGGATTGAGGACTTTATCCTTCATATCCACATGGCTCGCGGAGCTGATCTCCACGCCATCAAATACTTGCCCCTCAAGTTGAAAGGACCAGCTCGGCACTGGCTGAAGAGCCTCCCCAAAAACTCAATTGGAAGTTGGGAAGAGCTTGAGGATGCTTTTAGGGCCAATTTTCAAGGGACTTATGTCCGACCTCCGGATGCAGAAGATTTATGTCATATAACTCAACAGCCCAGAGAGTCATCCCGGAAGCTTTGGAACAGATTCCTCACTAAGAAGAATCAAATTGTCGACTGACCGGACGTCAAAGCCTTAGCGGCTTTCAAACACAGTGTCCGGGACGAATGGCTCGCCAGACACCTCGGCCAGGAAAAACCAAGGACAATGGCAACCCTAACAAGCCTTATGACCCGCTTATGCTGGCGAAGATAGTTGGCTGGCCCGTAGCGGCACCAGCGACCCAGGCACATCCAAAGTCAGGGATGGCAATGGAAAACCACGACGCAATAAAAGCAAGCGTCGAAACAATGAAGACACCCCAGACAACACGGCGGTAAACGCTGGATTCAGGGGCTCTCGACCCGGTCAACGGAAAAAGCCATTCAAAGGCAGCAGAGATGGACTGTCCAGCCTAAACAAGATTCTAGACAGATTATGTCAGATTCACGGCACCTCCGACAAACCTGCAAATCACACCAACAGAGATGCTGGGTCTTCAAGCAGGCCGGCAAGCTAAACGCCGAACACAAGGGGAGGGAGACACCAAGTGAAGACGAGGATGAGCCTCGCCAACAAAACACTGCGGGACAAAAAATTCCCACCAGAGGTCAAAATAGTGAACATGATACACGCAACGAAGAGGAGGAGCAAACACGCACTCCGAGACACATGCGCCGCGGAGCCCATCACCCCAAAATTCAACCCTTGGTCGGCCTGCCTGATCACTTTTGATCGCAGGGATCACCTGACCAGTACCCGACATGGAGGATCGGTTGCCTTGGTACTAGACCCAATAATTGACGGATACCATCTCACCCGAGTCCTTATGGATGGCGGAAGTAGTCTTAATCTGATATACCAGGACATAGTCCGCAAAATGGGGATAGACCCGACAAGAATCAGCCAAAGCAATACTACCTTTAAAGGAGTAATACCAGGCCCAGAGGCCCGCTGCACGGGCTCTCTAGTACTAGAGGTTGTATTCGGTTCTCCCGACAACTTCCGAAGTGAAAAGTTAACCTTCGACATCGCTCCATTCCGAAGTGGCTATCAAGCACTACTCGAAAGAATGGCCTTCACTCGTTTTAATGCAGTACCGTATTACGCTTATCTTAAGCTTAAGATGCCCGGTCCATGTGGCATCATCATAGTTAGCGAAAACACAGAGCGTTCCTTACGTATGGAAGAATGTGTGGCGGCTTTAGCAGCCGAACACTGAATGGCCTCTCCCACCAGAATAAATGCTCGGTCGTCAAGACCGCGGATACTGCTAGACGAGTCCGGCGCACCCTATTGTATTTCGAGATAAACACGAGATTGGGTGGATGGATATACCCCGTAGGTGGCGCTTAGGGGCTTACCGCATGTAAAAAGGACTACGATTCCTTTTGACCTTATTTAGATTGAATTTTAAATGGTTTATTAAGAATAACCAATTTTTCGCACGAAGACTTTCACCTGGGTATTTCTCTTTTACAGATGATAATCGTGCTACACCCTTCCAGGATACGGCACAATGGAGGCACAGGCGCAGACGTGCAGCAGGTCCCCGCTCAAAGGTTTCTTTTTTGATTAAGACCCTGTGTAAACCTTTTTACTGTCTCTTGTTGCTTCACACCCTCCGGATACTCAACATAACCAAGAGGGATGCTGGCGTTATTGCATTTCGACACGTCAAACTAATGCTCGTACCTGGAAATTCAGGGCTTATTATCGAGGGCGTTACTCAGCCCAGTATATGTTGTAAAGACCGAATACCTTAGGGAGTGTTCGGCGTCGCGAGTTTGTCCTTATATGCATCAGCTCCGAATCATGTCTTTGGTCAACAGATGGGTTTGCCCGGCTCCCGTGTTTTGCTACCTTACATTCCGCTCTATCGGCTAAGGTGGCACCGGGAGAACTACTGCGATTGTGCCCTGGTTCATCTGGACGAGCACCTCAGTAGAGAAAGCCGAAAACTGACTGTCATGATAAAGAGCGGGACTGGTCAACCACTTGATGACTCAGCGGAATCTCCGTGATTCCTCCGCATTAACGAAGGGCCAGTTTTCCCGGTCATGTATGTACGTGCCCCGTATTCGGATAAGCGCGGAAGTACCAGGGGCTATATAGTAGCCCCACCGTCAAACTCCTATGGCTAAGTGAAAGTGTTAAAGCTATATAGTCCGATTGCCTTGTTCGCGCGCCATCACCTCCTTAATGGACCAAGACGTCGGATCAAGTGTGAATACGCTTTTCAACACCCCGCATTATATGCGTGGGGGCTGAAACCGGCATTGCAAACTTTCAGGTTATATACATACATAAAACGGCCGCACAGGAGGCATCATAATACTTTCAGGCAAAAGTATAAACACAACCTTTATAATCAAAATAGCATTGTTTTTACAATTGGGATACATGTCACTCGAACATGATACTGTTCGAGCATTGAGCCTCTATTAAACGAGCACCTTCTAGGACTTCTTTAAAATAGTGCTCGGCCGAGACCTGGCCTACGGCCGAATCCTGGGTTGCAATAGCAGTGGCCTCCATCCCTTCCCAATATGTCTTAACACGGGCAAGAGACATCCGCGCACCCTCTATGCACGCCGACCTCTTTACATCGTTGATATGCGGCACAACACCAAGGAATCATTGCACTAAACCAAAATAACTATTGGGCCTTGGTCCTTCCGGCCAAAGATGATCCATGACAGACCTCATGGCAAGTCCGGACAATCTATGGAGTTCAGCCCACTCGGCCATTTGTTCATTTAACAGTAGCGGACGCGTTGGAGCACTGAACTGCGACCAGAATAACTTTTCCACTTTGTGATCTTTTTGATCTTAGAAAAACTCAGTCGCATCAGCAGCACTCATTGCCAAGTCCGAGTACGCGTCTGCAGCACTCCATAACTGATCCAGAGGGGCATACTTCAGATCTCCAAACTTTGTCCGCAACAAAAAGGTCTTCCCAGCCGTGATATCTCCGGCTTGATGAAGCTCCTCCTTCGCCGCTCTGATTTTAGAGCGGGTTTCCTTGGCTGCTACCATGGCTTTCTTCAGGTCCGCCGCTTTCGCTTGGCTTTCCTTTTCAAGAAGCTCATACCGGTCGGCAGCATCCTTCAGCTCAACAGCCATCTTGGCTATTTTGTCTTCGCTCTGGCGATGAGCAGCTTGTTCGGCTCTTAAGTCTTCGGCCGCCTTTAGGGCGGCCGCATCGCTTCTCCTAGCTTGTTCCTTGGCCCGGGCAAGCTCCGCCCGGAGGGTCTCCACGGCCGCAGCTCCATCTGCAGTCACAACATATTACAAATATTAGCATCATGCTCCTCTTAATATCTGCTGACCACCGGAGAATACATACCCTGTGCCTCATCAAGCCGCTTGTTTACAAGCATGATGTCGGCATCTGCCGCATCAAGTTGCCGCCTCAGTTCGGTAAACTCACCAGTCCGGCCAGCCACCGGACCCTCAGCCTCTTGCACATAAAAGCAGCATGGTCATTACCTGGGACTATGGTCCTCTGTTTGCCGCCTTTGGACAGCAACTAGAGTCTCAGGGGCTACTATCTGCATAGGGCACACCTAGCCTGTGCGGTACCGTCAAAAAAATATATTACTTTGCGTACCTCAAAGCCTCTTAGTAGGCTGATAAAAGCTTCATGCAACCCACTTTTGGCGGATGAAATCCTCTCAACCACCATACCCATTAAAGTACAATGCGCCTCTGAGATAGCCGCTTGCTCCAGAAGACCCGTCAGTGCGTCCGGTCGCACGGATAGTCCTGAACTCTTTCTATTGCTCTCCTTAGGAGCCGAATACTCCGGACTTCGGGTGGCCGAAGGGTTACCTTCTGGACTTGGTGGATCAGGAAAAATCCTCCGTGACGACACCTCAGGGTCGTCCGCCTCATGAGGCGGGGAGGCACGAGGAGGCGTTTCGCTCTCCATCATCTCTGGAAGAAGATCCCCCGAAGACGAACTCTGTTGAGAAGGGCTACGATCCGAACTACAAGACATACGTCTCGGTTATTGTCCTCGGAGATGAAGCAGGATATATTTACTATAAAGTACTCTTGTTCACTTACAGCTCGGTGGAGGACTGATTCCCTTTATGGGCACTGCGGTAAGGATGCCCTCCGGGGCAGGGCCCCCTGGCGAAGGTTTTTCCCCTCATTTCGAAACACTTGTTCCCCTGTCTTCAGAGGCGGTCCTTTTCCTTCCTTTGGGGGAGGGAATTTCAGATTCTTCTCCCCGACTATCCTCCTTCGCGGAGACGCTAATTCCCCCGGTTTGGATGTAATGCATTAGGCCCGCTTTCGGCTTCTTTATTCCTCCCTCTATCTTCCCCTGATGGCGCTTGATAAGGTGCGAGCTCAAACATCCTGGCTAGTACGGGATCCGGTGAGCCTTCAGGAAGGGGGGCCGAACACCTGATCATTTTCGCCTTTCTTATCCAGTCCTGACCAAGAGAAATTTTTTCAGAATGATGTTAGGACAAATGAAAAGACAACGTGTTCGGCCGCAGAATTACTTACGTGGGTGTCTGGACGGTTGCAGTTTAGACCCGCATCCTCGGTGGTGTCCGGACACTTTATTCATGATCCGAAAAAAAGTCCATACGTCCCTTCAAGCGTCATGCTGAAGAATTGCTGAATAGTTCACGGTCCTTCCGGGTTGAACTCCCACATACGGAGAGGTCAACATTGACAGGGCATGACCCGACGAACTAGCATGACTTGCATTACCTTGACAAGGTTGACATCTCTCTTGAGGAGATCTCAGATGCGACTCTGCAATGTCGGCACGTCATTAACTGGCCCCCAGTCCAGCCCCTTGCTGACCCATGACGCCAGTTGCGGCGGGGGGCCCGAACGGAAGGCGGGGGCAGCTACCCACTTAGTACTTCAGGGAGCCGTGATGTAAAACCACTCCCGCTGCCATAAGTCGGACATCTCCGGGAAGGAACCCTTTGGCCATAGAGCATCGGCGCCTTTGCTTATTATGGCACCTCCGCATTCTGCGTGTCACCCATCGATCATCTTCGGCTTCACATTGAAGGTCTTGAGCCATAAGCCGAAGTGTGGGGTGATGCGGAGGAAGGCCTCACACACGATGAACGCATTTAGATGTGAAGGATGGAATCCGGAGTCAGATCATGGAAATCGAGCCTGTAATAGAACATAAGCCCTCTAACAACGGGATCGAGGCTAAAGCCTAGCCCTCGGAGGAAGTGGGAAACGAATACGACACTCCCGTTGGGTTTGGGAGGGGGGACGGCCTGCCCTTGAGCAGGCAGCCTCTGCGATATTTCGGCGGTTAGATACCTGGCTTCTCTTAGATTCTTGATGTCCTCCTCTGTAACAGAGGAGGCCATCCACCGGCCTTCAAGGTTGGATCCGGACATAATTGAAGGTCCGAAGCGCTTAGTGCTACCTCTTGAGCACTGCGTTGGTTTTCCCTTGAAGAGGAAAGGGTGATGTAGCAAAGTAGCGTAAGTATTTCCCTCAGTTTTTGAGAACCAAGGTATCAATCCAGTAGGAGGCTACGCCATGAGTCCCTCGCACCTACACAAAACAAATAAATTCTCGCAACCAACACGATAAGGGGTTGTCAATCCCTACACGGCCACTTACGAGAGTGAGATCTGATAGATATGATAGGATAATATTTTTGTTATTTTTGTGATAAAGAGCAAAGTAAAATAAAATCAAAGTAAAAATCAAAGGAAATAACTAAGTGTTGGAAGATTAATATGATGAAGATAGACCCGGGGGCCATAGGTTTCACTAGTGGCTTCTCTCAAGAGCATAAGTATTCTACGGTGGGTGAAAAAATTATTGTTGAGCAATTGACAGAATTGAGCATAGTTATGAGAATATCTAGGTATGATCATGTATATAGGCGTCACGTCCGAGACAAGTAGACCGACTCCTGCCTGCATCTACTACTATTACTCCACTCATCGACCGCTATCCAAAGATGCATCTAGAGTATTAAGTTCATAAAATGGAGTAACGCCTTAAGCAAGATGACATGATGTAGAGGGATAAATTCATGCAATATGATAAAAACCCCATCTTGTTATCCTTGATGGCAACAATACAATACGTGCCTTGCTGCCCCTACTGTCACTTGGAAAGGACACCGCTAGATTGAACCCAAAGCTAAGAACTTCTCCCATTGCAAGAAAGATCAATCTAGTAGGACAAACCAAACTGATAATTCGAAGAGACTTGCAAAGATAACCAATCATACATAAAAGAATTCAGAGAAGATTCAAATATTGTTCATAGATAATCTTGATCATAAACCCACAATTCATCGGTCTCAACAAACACACCGCAAAAGAAGATTACATCGAATAGATCTCCACGAGAGAGGGGGGAGAACATTGTATTGAGATCCAAAAAGAGAGAAGAAGCCATCTAGCTAATAACTATGGACCCGAAGGTCTGAAGTAAACTACTCACACTTCACCGGAGAGGCTACAGTGTTGATGTAGAAGCCCTCCGTGATCGATTCCCCTTCTGGCGGAGCTCCGAAACAGGCCCCAAGATGGGATCTCGTAGGTACAGAAGGTTGCGGCGGTGGAATCAGGTTTTTGGCTCCGTATCTGATCGTTTGGGGGTACGGAGGTATATATAGGAGGAAGGAGTACGTCGGGGGAGCAACAGGGGGCCCACGAGGGTGGAGGGCGCGCCCTGGGGGGGGGGGGGGTAGGCGCGGCCCCCTACCTTGTGGCCTCCTCTTTTGTTTCTTGACGTAGGGTCCAAGTCTCCTGAATCATATTCGTTCTGAAAATCACGTTCCCGAAGGTTTCATTCCGTTTGGACTCCGTTTGATATTCCTTTTCTGCGAAACTCTGAAATAGGCAAAAAACAACAATTTCTGGGCTGCCCTCCGGTTAATAGGTTAGTCCCAAAAGTAATATAAAAGTGAATAATAAAGCCCAATAATGTCCAAAACAGTAGATAATATAGCATGGAGCAATAAAAAATTATAGATACGTTGGAGACATATCAAGCATCCCCAAGCTTAATTCCTGCTCGTCCTCGAGTAGGTAAATGATAAAAACAGAATTTTTGATGCGGAGTGCTACTTGGCATAATTTCAATGTAATTCTTCTTAATTGTGGTATGAATATTCAGATCCGAAAGATTCAAGACAAAAGTTTAGTATTGACATAAAAATAATAATACTTCAAGCATACTAACAAAGCAATTATGTCTTCTCAAAATAACATGGCCAAAGAAAGTTATCCCTACAAAATCATATAGTCTGGCTATGATCTATCTTCACCACACAAAGTATTTAAATCATGCACAACCCCGATGACAAGCCAAGCAATTGTTTCATACTTTTGACATTCTCAAACTTTTTCAATCTTCACGCAATACATGAGCGTGAGCCATGGACATAGCACTATATGTGGATAGAATGGTGGTTGTGGAGAAGACAAAAAGGGAGAAGATAGTCTCACATCAACTAGGCATATCAACGGGCTATGGAGATGCCCATCAATAGATATCAATGTGAGTGAGTAGGGATTGCGATGCAACGGATGCACTAGAGCTATAAGTATATGAAAGCTCAACAAAAGAAACTAAGTGGGTGTGCATCCAACTCGCTTTCTCACGAAGACCTAGGGCATTTTTAGGAAGCCCATCATTGGAATATACAAGCCAAGTTCTATAATGAAAAATTCCTACTAGTATATGAAAGTGACAAAATGAGAGACTCTCTATCGTGAAGATCATGGTGCTACTTTTAAGCACAAGTGTGGTAAAAGGATAGTAACATTGTCCCTTCTCTCTTTTTCTCTCATTTTTTATTTGGGGCTTTTCTCCTTTTTTTATGGCCTCTTTTCTCTATTTTTTATTTTTCATCCGGAGTCTCATCCCGACTTGTGGGGGAATCATAGTCTCCATCATCCTTTCCTCACTTGGGACAATGCTCTAAAAATGATGATCATCACACTTTTATTTCTTACAACTCAACAATTACAACTTGATACTTAGAACAAAATACGACTCTATATAAATCCCTCCGGAATGGTGGAAAGTTGCATGGCAATATATCTCGGAATGGCTATGGAAATGCCATGATAGGTAGGTATGGTGGCTGTTTTGAGGAAGGTTTATGGTGGGTGTATGATACTGAAAGAGTGTGCGGTATTAGAGAGGCTAGCAATGGTGGAAGGAAGAAGAGTGCGTATAATCCATGGACTCAACATTAGTCATAAAGAACTCATATACTTATTGCAAAAGTCTACAAGTTGTCAAAGCAAAGTATTACGCGCATGCTCCTAGGGGGATAGATTGGAAGGAAAAGACCATCGCTCGTCCCTGACCGCCACTCATAAGGAAGACAATCAATAAATAAATTATGCTCCGACTTCATCACATAACGGTTCACCATACGTGCATGCCACGGGAATCACAAACTTTAACAAAAGTATCTCTCAAATTCACAACTACTCAACTAGCATGACTCTAATATCGCCATCTTTATATCTCAAAACAATTATCAAGCATCAAACTTCTCATAGTATTCAACACACTTATAAGATTTTTTTTACTAATCTTGAATACCTAGCATATTACGATTGTTTAAGAAAATTACCATGCTATTTAAGACTCTCAAAACAATCTAAGTGAAGCATGAGAGATCAATAGTTTCTATAAAACAAATACACCGCCGTGCTCTAAAAGATATAAGTGAAGCACTAGAGCAAAACTATATAACTTAAAAGATATAAGCGAAACACATAGAGTATTCTAAAAAATTCCAAATCACGTATGGCTCTCTCAAAAGGTGTGTACAGCAAGGATGATTGTGGTAAACTAAAAAGCAAAGACTCAAATCATACAAGACGCTCCAAGCAAAACACATATCATGTGGTGAATAAAAATATAGCTCCAAGTAAAGTTACCGATGGAAGTAGACGAAAGAGGGGATGCCTTCCGGGGCATCCCCAAGCTTTGGATTTTTGGTGTCCTTAAATTATCTGGCATCCCCAATATTAGGCTCTTGCCACTCCTTGTTCCATAATCCATCTAATCTTTCACCCAAAACATGAAAACTTCACAACACAAAACTCAACAGAAAATCTCGTGAGCTCCGTTAGCGAAAGAAAACAAAAGACCACTTCAATGTACTGTAATGAACTCATTATTTATTTATATTGGTGTTAAACCTACTGTATTCCAACTTCTCTATGGTTTATAAACTATTTTACTCGCCATAGATTCATCAAAATAAGCAAACAACACACGAAAAACAGAATCTGTCAAAAACAGAACAGTCTGTAGTAATCTGTAACTAACGCAAACTTATGGAACTCCAAAAAATCAGCCAAAATAGGAAGACCTAGAAAATTTGCTTATTGATCCGAAGCATTTGGAATCAGTATTTTATCACGTTCTGGTGATTTTTAACAATTGTTTTCGTGAACAGAAAGTTTCTGGAAATTTCTGCAAGATCAAATAACTATCATCCAAGAAGATCCTATAGGTTTAACTTGGCACAAACACTAATTAAAACATAAAAACACATCTAACCAGAGGATAGAACAAATACTTATTCTTAAACAGAAGCAAAAAGCAAAAAACAAAAAATAAAAATGGGTTGCCTCCCAACAAGCGCTATCGTTTAACGCCCCTGGCTAGGCATAAAAGCAAGGATAGATCTAGGTATTGCCATCTTTGGTAGGCAATCCATAAGTGGCTCTCATGATAGATTCATATGGTAATTTTATTTTCTTTCTAGGGAAGTGTTCCATGCCTTTCTTTAATAGAAATCGGAATATAATATTCCCTTCCTTCATATCAATAATTGCACCAATCGTTCTAAGGAAAGGTCTACCAAGAATAATAGGACATGAAGGATTGCAATCTATGTCAAGAACAATAAAATCTACGGGCACATAGTTCCTATTTGCAACAATAAGAACATCATTAATTCTTCCCATAGGTTTCTTAATAGTGGAATCCGCAAGATGCAAGTTTAGAGAGCAATCATCAAAATCACGGAAATCTAGCAAATCGCACAAAGTTTTGGGAATAGTGGAAGCACTAGCACCCAAATAACATAAAGCATAGAACTCATGATCCTTAATATTTATTTTAATAGTAGGTTCCCACTCATCATAAAGTTTTCTAGGGATAGAAACTTCCAGCTCAAGTTTTTCTTCATAAGATTGCATCAAGGCATCAACAATATGTTTGGTAAAAGCTTTATTTTGACTATAAGCATGAGGAGAATCTAGCACAGATTGCAACAAGGAAATACAATCTATCAAAGAGAAATTATCATAATTAAATTCCTTGAAATCCAAAATAGTGGGTTTATTAATATCTAGGGTTTTGTTCTCTTCAATCCCACTTTTATCAATTTAAGCATCAAGATCTAAAAACTCCGCATGTTTGGAACGCCTTCTAGGTAAAGGTGGATAATATTCAGTCCCATAATTATCAATATTCATATTGCAAAACAAATATTTAATAGGGGGCACATCAATAATTTTT
The DNA here is from genome assembly GCA_021605145.1 of Aegilops bicornis. Taxonomy (NCBI): domain Eukaryota; kingdom Viridiplantae; phylum Streptophyta; class Magnoliopsida; order Poales; family Poaceae; genus Aegilops; species Aegilops bicornis. The sequence continues at coordinate 547,787,232 of CM038669.1, read as the reverse complement.
AGATCTTCATCTTTATTTTTATAGAAATTTGAAGAACACGCTTTTATAAAGCAATCTTAGCACGCATCCTAGCGGCTCTTTCTTTGCACTCATCAATGGAAATTCTCATGGCTTTGAGGGTCTCATTGATATCATGCTTAGGAGGAATAGATCTCGGTTTCAAAGAATCAACATCAAGAGAAATTCTATCAACGTTCCTAGCCAATTCATCAACTTTAAGCAATTTTTCTTCAAGCAAGGCATTGAAATTCTTTTGCGAATTCATAAATTCCTTAACACTAGTCTCAAATTTAGAGGGCATCTTACTAAAATTTCCATAAGAGTTGCTATAGAAATTACCATAATTATTAGAGGAATTGCTAGGATAAGGCCTAGGATTAAAGTTTCCTCTATACGCGTTGTTACCAAAATTATTCCTACCAACAAAATTCCCATCCAAAGATTCATTATTATTCTTAATCAAAGTAGACAAAGGCATATCATTGGGATCAGAAGAAACACTCTTAGTAGCAAATAATTTCATAAGTTCATCCATCTTTCCACTCAAAACATTAATTTCTTCTATCGCATGCACTTTTTTATTAGTAGAATTTTCAGTGTGCCATTGAGAATAATTAACCATAATATTATCTAGGAGTTTAGTAGCGTCTCCTAAAGTGATTTCCATAGAAGTGCCTCCCGCGGCCGAATCTAAAAGATTTCTAGAAGCAAAATCCAATCCGGCATAAATTTTTTGTATAATCATCCAGAAATTCAAACCATGAGTAGGGCAATTACGTATCATTAATTTCATTCTCTCCCAAGCTTGTGCAACATGTTCATGATCAAGTTGCTTAAAATTCATAATATCGTTTCTAAGAGGAAAGGGTGATGCAGCAAAGTAGCGTACGTATTTCCCTCAGTTTTGGAGAACCAAGGTATCAATCCAGTAGGAGGCTACGCGTGAGTCCCTCGCAACTACACAAAACAAATAAATCCTCGCAACCAACGCGATAAGGGGTTGTCGATCCCTACACGGTCACTTACGAGAGTGAAATCTGATAGATATGATAGGATAATATTTTTGGTATTTTTCTGATAAAGATGCAAAGTAAAATAAAAGCAAAGTAAAAAAGCAAAGGAAATAACTAAGTGTTGGAAGATTAATATGATGAAGATAGACCCGGGGGCCATAGGTTTCACTAGTGGCTTCTCTCAAGAGCATAAGGATTCTACGGTGGGTGAACAAATTCTTGTTGAGCAATTGATGAAATTGAGCATAGTTATGAGAATATCTAGGTATGATCATGTATATAGGCATCACGTCCGAGACAAGTAGACCGACTCCTGCCTGCATCTACTACTATTACTCCACTCATCGGACGCTATCCAGCATGCATCTAGAGTATTAAGTTCATAAAAACGGAGTAACGCCTTAAGCAAGATGACATGATGTAGAGGGATAAATTCATGCAATATGATAAAGACCCCATCTTGTTATCCTCGATGGCAACAATACAATACGTGCCTTGCTGCCCCTCATCCTTTGGGAAAGGACACCGCAAGATTGAACTCAAAGCTAAGCACTTCTCCCATTGCAAGAAAGATCAATCTAGTAGGCTAAACCAAACTGATAATTCGAAGAGACTTGCAAAGATAACCAATCATACATAAAAGAATTCAGAGAAGATTCAAATATTGTTCATAGATAATCTTGATCATAAACCCACAATTCATCGGTCTCAACAAACACACCGCAAAAGAAGATTACATCGAATTGATCTCCACGAGAGAGGGGGAGAACATTGTATTGAGATCCAAAAGAGAGAAGAAGCCATCTAGCTAATAACTGTGGACCCGAAGGTCTGAAGTAAACTACTCACACTTCATCGGAGAGGCTATAGTGTTTATGTAGAAGCCCTCCGTGATCGATTCCCCTTCCGACGGAGCTCCGGAACAGGCCCGAAGATGGGATCTCGCAGGTACAGAAGGTTGCAGCGGTGGAATTAGGTTTTTGGCTCCGTATCTGATCGTTTGGGGGTACGTAGGTATATATAGGAGGAAGGAGTACGTTGGTGGAGCAACAGGGGGCCCACGAGGGTGGAGGGCGCGCCCCCTACCTCGTGGCCTCTTCTTTTGTTTCTTGACATAGGGTCCAAGTCTCCTGGATCATATTCGTTCTGAAAATCATGTTCCATAAGGTTTCACTATGTTTGGACTCCGTTTGATATTCCTTTTCTGCGAAACTCTGAAATAGGCAAAAAAACAGCAATTCTGGGCTGGGCCTCCGGTTAATAGGTTAGTCCCAAAAGTAATATAAAAGTGAATAATAAAGCCCGATAATGTCCAAAACAATAGATAATATAGCATGGAGCAATCAAAAATTATAGATACGTTGGAGATGTATCACTTAGCCTGAGCCTTGGGTGTTGGAATTCGAGGTGGGGGAAGGGAAGGATCGAGCGCGAGAAGAAAAGGACATGCGTTGGCCCCTTTATAAAGAGGGTGAATATCAAGCGTCCTCCGCGTGGCCGTTTGGAACTTGCCTAAAATCGAGGAGTCATACCAGCATGCACGATTTGGTTACCCATACCCGTATTAATGAGAATCCCATGATAAGGGGACACGATCTCTGCTTCAACAAGACGTGGCAAGAAAACCGCCTCGCAATATGAGCGGTTGCTGGTTGAGAAAAACTGTTCGAATAATGACCGGGCCATGGCGTAATGTCACGTTATGAAAAGTTGTCAGCAGATTAGATTTGTGTAAATATTATACTCTCTATGGTGGTATGTGGAATTTGTTTTGTAGAGCCGGACACGATCCTTGTGTTCGAAATCTTCTATGAAGTATTCGGAGGAAGAACCCGCCTTGCAATGCCGAAGACAATCTGCGCGCCGGACTCATCGTCATTGAAGCCTGGTTTAGGGGCTACTGAGGGAGTCCTGGATTAGGGGGTCCTCGAACAGCCAGACAATATACTTTGGCCGGACTGTTGGACTATGAAGATACAAGATTGAAGACTTCGTCCCGTGTCCAGATGGGACTCTCCTTTGCGTGGAAGGCAAGCTTGGCAATTTGGATATGTAGATCTCCTCCCTTGTAACCAACTCTGTGTAACCCTAGCCCCCTCCGGTGTCTATATAAACTGAAGGGTTTAGTCCGTAGGACAGGAACAATCATAATCATAGGCTAGCTTCTAGGGTTTAGCCTCTACGATCTCGTGGCAGATCAACTCTTGTAATACTCATACCATCAAGATCAATCAAGCAGGAAGTAGGGTATTACCTCCATCGAGAGGGCCCGAACCTGGGTAAACATTGTGTCCCCCGCCTCCTATTACCATCCGCCTTAGACGCACAGTTCGGGACCCCCTACCCGAGATCCGCCGGTTTTGACACTGACAATGGGTAAGATGACTAAAACGCCGTTCTCCGGAACAATGGAGCGAGCAACAGATTTTTTGGAAATCATACATACTGATGTATGTGGTCCGATGGATGTTGAGGCTCGTGGCGGGTATTGTTATTTTCTCACCTTCACAGATGATTTGAGCAGATATGGGTATATCTACTTGATGAACATAAGTCTGAAACATTTGAAAAGTTCAAATAATTTCAGAGTGAAGTGGAAAATCATCGTACCAAGAAAATAAAGTTTCTACGATCTGATCGTGGAGGAGAATATTTGAGTTACGAGTTTGGTCTTCATTTGAAACAATGCTGAATAGTTTCACAACTCACGCCACCCGGAACACCACGGCGTAATGGTGTGTCCGAACATCGTAATCGTACTTTACTAGATATGGTGCGATCTATGATGTCTCTTACTGATTTACCGCTATCATTTTGGGGTTATGATTGAGAGACAGCTGGATTCACGTTAAATAGGGCACCATCTAAATCCGTTGAGACGACGCCTTATGAACTATGGTTTGGCAAGAAACCAAAGTTGTCGTTTCTTAAAGTTTGGGGCTGCGATGCTTATGTGAAAAAGCTTCAACCTGATAAGCTCGAACCCAAATTGGAGAAATGTGTCTTCATAGGATACCCAAAGGAGACTGTTGGTTACACCTTCTATCACAGATCCGAAGGCAAGACATTCGTTGCTAAGAATGGATCCTTTCTAGAGAAGGAGTTTCTCTCGAAAGAAGTGAGTGGGAGGAAAGTAGAACTTGATGAGATAACTGTACCTGATCCCTTATTCGAAAGTAGCTCATCACAGAAATCTGTTCCTGTGACTCCTACTCCAATTAGTGAGGAAGCTAATGATGATGATCATGTAACTTCAGATCAAGTTATTATTGAACCTCGTAGGTCAACCAGAGTAAGATCCGCACCAGAGTGGTACGTAATCCTGTTCTGGAGGTCATGTTACTTGACTATGACGAACCTACGAACTATGAGGAAGCGATGATGAGCCCAGATTCATAAAATGGCTTGAGGCCATGAAATCTGAGATGGGATCCATGTATGAGAACAAAGTGTGGACTTTGGTTGACTTGCCCGATGATCGGCAAACCATAGAGAATAAATGGATCTTCAAGAAGAAGACTGACACTGACGGTAATGTTACTGTCTACAAAGCTCGACTTGTTGCAAAAGGTTTTCGACAAGTTCAAGGAGTTGACTACGTTGAGACTTTCTCACCCGTAGCGATGCTTAAGTCCGTCTGAATCATGTTAGCAATTGCCGCATTTTATGATTATGAAATTTGGCAAATGGATGTAAAGACTGCATTCCTGAATGGATTTTTGGAAGAAGAGTTGTATATGATGCAACCTGAAGGTTTTATCGATCCAAAGGATGCAAACAAAGTGTGCAAACTCTAACGATCCATCTATGGACTGGTGCAAGCATCTCGGAGTTGGAATTAACATTTTGATAGTGTGATCAAAGCATATGATTTTATACAGACTTTTGGAGAAGCCTGTATTTACAAGAAAGTGAGTGGGAGCTCTGTAGCATTTCTAATATTATATGTGGATGACATATTATTGATTGGAAATAATATAGAATTTCTGGATAGCATAAAAGGATACTTGAATAAGTGTTTTTCAGTGAAAGACCTCGGTGAAGCTGCTTATATATTGGGCATCAAGATCTATAGAGATAGATCAAGACGCCTAATTGGACTTTCACAAAGCACATACCTTGATAAAGTTTTGAAGAAGTTCAAAATGGATCAAGCAAATAAAGGGTTCTTGACTGTGTTACAAGGTGTGAAGTTGAGTCAGACTCAATGCCCGACCACTGCAGAAGATAGAGAGAAAATGAAAGATGTTCCCTTTGCTTCAGCCATAGGCTCTATCATGTATGAAATGTTGTGTACCAGACCTGATGTGTGCCTTGCTATTAGTTTAGCAGGGAGGTACCAAAGTAAACCAGGAGTGGATCACTGGACAGCGGTCAAGAACATCCTGAAATACCTGAAAAGGACTAAGGATATGTTTCTCATTTATGGAGGTGACAAAGAGCTCGTCGTAAATGGTTACGTCGATGCAAGCTTTGACACTGATCCGGACGACTCTAAGTCACAAACCAGATACGTATTTATATTGAACGACGGAGCTGTCAGTTGGTGCAGTTCTAATCAAAGCATCGTGGCGGGATCTACGTGTGAAGCGGAGTACATAACTGCTTCGGAAGCAGCAAATGAAGGAGTCTGGATGAAGGAGTTCATATCCAATCTAGGTGTCATACCTAGTGCAACGGGTCCAATGAAAATCTTTTGTGACAATACTGGTGCAATTGCCTTGGCAAAGGAATCCAGATTTCACAATAGAACCAAGCACATCAAGAGATGCTTCAATTCCATCCGCGACCAAGTCAAGGAGGGAGACATAGAGATTTGCAAGATACATACGGATCTGAATGTTGCGTAACCGTTGACTAAGCCTCTCTCACGAGCAAAACATGATCAGCACCAAGACTCCATGGGTGTTAGAATCATTATTGTGTAATCTAGATTATTGACTCTAGTGCAAGTGGGCGACTGAAGGAAATATGCCCTAGAGCCAATAATAAAGTTGTTATTTATATTTCCTTATATCATGATAAATGTTTATTATTCATGCTAGAATTGTATTAACCAGAAACTTAGTACATGTGTGAATATATAGACAAACTAAGTGTCACTAGTATGCCTCTACTTGACTAGCTCGTTGAATCAAAGATGGTTAAGTTTCCTAGCCATAGACATGAGTTGTCATTTGATTAACGGGATCACATCATTAGAGAATGATGTGATTGAATGGACCCATTCCGTTAGCTTAGCATTTGATCGTTTAGTATATTGCTACTGCTTTCTTCATGACTTATACATGTTCCTATGACTATGAGATTATGCAACTCCCAAAGGCCGGAGGAACACTTTGTGTGCTACCGAACATCACAACGTAACCGGGTGATTATAAAGGTGCTCTACAGGTGTCTCCGATGGTACTTGTTGAGTTCGCATAGATCGAGATTAGGATTTGTCACTCCGATTGTCGGAGAGGTGTCTCTGGGCCCTCTCGGTAATGCACATCACTTTAAGCCTTGCAAGCAATGCAACTAATGAGTTAGTTGCGGGATGATGTATTACGGAACGAGTAAAGAGACTTGCCGGTAACGAGATTGAACTAGGTATTGAGATACTGACGATCGAATCTCAGGCAAGTAACATACCGATGACAAAGGGAACAACGTATGCTGTTATGCGGTTTGACCGATAAAGATTTTCGTAGAATATGTAGGAGCCAATACGAGCATCCAGGTTTCGCTATTGGTTATTGACCGGAGACGAGTCTCGGTCATGTCTACATAGTTCTCGAACCCGTAGGGTCCGCGCGCTTAACGTTCGGTGACGATCGGTAATATGAGTTTATGTGTTTTGATGTACCGAAGGTAGTTCGGAGTCCCGGATATGATCACAGACATGACAAGGAGTCTCGAAATGGCCGAGGCATAAAGATCGATATATTGGATGACTATGTTTGAACTTCGGAAGAGTTCCGGGCAAGTTCGGACAAATACTAGAGTACCGGGGGGGGGGGGGGTTACCGGAACCCCCCGGGGAGTGTAATGGGCCTATTGGGCCTTAGTGGAGAAGAGGAGGGACGGCCAGGGCAGGCCGCGCGCCCCTCCCTTTTTAGTCCGAATTGGACAAGGAGGGGTGACGGTGTCCTGGACTAGGGGGTACTCACCACGTCGTCCCGACGAGCTGGATCGGGCCGAGGACCCCCGTGGCGGTTCACTATTGGGCCAGTTCAGACAGTCCATGCCGCATACAAGGAAGTCTCAACAAGACTTGGCGCTCAAGCCAAGGACTCTCCAAAACCCTAGGCCTCCAGTGTGTTATATAAACCGAGGCCAGGCTAGTCGATGGACAATCTCATATTCATTAATACTATCTCGTGGTAGATACATGTACTCTGTACTACACCCCATATGAATACAATCAAAAGCACCATGTAGGGTAATCTCTTCGAGAGAGCCCGAAGCTGGGTAAAATCCCGTGTCGATGTTACCATCGCTCCAAGACGCCTAGCTTAGGGCCCCTACTATGAGATACGCCGGATATAGAACTGACATTGGTGCTTTCATTGAGAGCCTGCTAGGTGATCGACACAGATCGATGTGATGATCAGGTGATATTTTTTCAGTTAGATCTATTCCATATATATTATCTCTTTTTGCAAAATCGTTGGTTCCGCGTCGTGCTACTTTATTTGCAGAACGAGATCAAGAAATTTTCTAGCGGCGGCGGCCTTGTCCGCTACCTGCCAGAACGTCAGATCCGAGGTGTGATGCTACTAGGAGCACACCCAAAGGAAATTTATGTATACCCCGTGCTGCTAAGGCGATCCGGCCAGCGGCGCTGATCATGCATGCACAATATTTCTGGCATACGGCAACACACCAGGCCGGCGGTAACTCATCTATGCGGAAACATAGGGAGATTCCCTCCTTCCTTCCTTTTTTATATTATTTAATGAAGTCTTTTGCGCTGGTGGCTTGTCCCGTGCATATTTCATATGCAGGATTAGCTTGACCCCAGCCTGAGGAGTAGTACTATACTACTACTACTTGCTAACCTCCGCATGAGATACTAATGTCTCCTGTGCCGTATTTGTTGGGTTCTACGGTAGGGTGCGTCGACTGCAAATTTAAATTTTCCTACGCGCAGAACATCCAGGAACATGCTGCGGGAGATGGATCACAGTTTGTTACCACTAGACGCGCAGTGCCGTGCAGCGGAAGAAGAGTTGGGGCAGCGCGTCCGCGTGGATCGTCTCCTCCTTGTTCGATCTCCCTCGAATAGTCGGTCGTCCGATCCCACGTACAAGTTTGCCGGAGCGGCGCAAGTGCACCGCCTCTAACGGTATCCACGCGTGCAGGAGGAACACCGTGCGGCGGACTGCTAGGTCCGATCACACAGTCGGCGGCGAGTGGAGGTGGCTATTCGCAACACATGCAAACCCTAGTCGTAGCGCCGAAGTGATCAACCGCATGAGTGCGCCGCACCTCCACTTTATATAGGCATCCGTCGCAGGCTCAACACTTGGGCCGTGCACGGACCCTAAAGCCCAAAGTCTACTCGGTCACGTTCCTAGTCCACTTCGGATCACATTCGACCAGTGTCCTACGAACCGACCTCGTAGGTTCCTTCCCTTAAGCGCGCGACCCCTTAGGTTCAAGTCGGCTTGGTCATAGTTCGGATCACCTCCGACCTGCACGGTTGGTAGCGGCCTCTAGCAAGGCATGCCGACCACCAAGCAGACTATGAAGCTGGTTAGGCGAACCTGTACAACATGTCACACTTCTGTTCCCTTTGCCGCACGATATATGTTGTCGGGCTCAAGGCGAGACTGTCATCCTTGTGCTAGCCCGACCTCTTTCTCGTTCCAGTGATGCCGACCACAATCCGGATTATCTCATAATCCTTGTCGCATGGCCATGCTTATCCTGGTTGGATCACACGAGGGGCCCAGAGTATATCTCTCTGATCGGAGGGGCAAATCCCATCTTGCTCGACCATGTCTCATGACATGGGACTGGACAAACCCGAAACCTACCTTTGTAACTACCCAGTCATGGAGTGGCGTTTGGTCGGCCCAAAGCAAGTCTGTCACCATCCCGAGTACATGCGTCAGCTAGGTCTTAGGACATAGAACGTATGTTGTACTAGAGACTCACAGATGACATATCGTTGTGTCTCTTAGTTGGGTCTGTCCGACTCGGACCTTATCTCGACTCAGATCTGACTACGTCGAATCTGACTAGACCTTTCCAAGTCCATATTATCCGGTTAGCATCCAATGCTCCATAGCTAGTGAGACCAAGCCATCGACCGTGTCATATGCCAGTCTAGTCGGCTGCGCGTCCACACAGCCCTTTCGACTAGGGACCGTTTAGGACAGTCATCATACAATGCATAGTCCCACAAACAAGTCACGTACTTGCTGATACACATCATTGATAATGTCCAAGGACTATCTTTATTCATAAACACATAGGAAATATCATCATACATGATTGCCTCTAGGGCATACCTCCAACAGTCTCCCACTTGCACTAGAGTCAATCAAATAGACATCGAATGCCCATAGCTCTAACGTGCCCCTCATGCTTGGGTTGTGGAAGCGGCTTAGTCAACGGATCTGCAACATTTGCATCCGTGTGAATCTTGCATAACTCTACATCACCATTCTTACGATCTTCGTATCGGTGATATTTCAGGTATATGTGTCTGACCTTGTGGTGATTCCTCGGCTCCTTGGCTTGTGCGATGGCAACAGAATTATCACAATAAAGGTCCAACGGTTTCACCGAGGCTGGGAAAATACCAAGATCATCCAGAAAATGCCGGATCCAAACACCTTCCTTTGCAGCTTCACAAGCCGCAATGTATTAAACTCGTGGTAGAATCGCCACCGTATCCTGCTTGGAACTCATCCAAAGAATCGCTGCTCCTCCGCTCGGGACGCATACACGAATCCGCATGCGTGATCGACAATCATCTCCGCCGGTTTGGAAACTAGCATCAACGTAACCCCTTACGACGAGCTCTTCCTCACCTCCATAAACTAGGAACATCTCTTTAGTCCTTTTCGGGTACTTCAAAATAGTCTTTACCGCTGCCCAGTGACTCTCACCTGGGTTGTCCTGGTATCTACTTGTTAGGCTTATTGCAAAAGCAACATCAGGCCTTGTACATATCATGGCATACATGATGGATCCGATTGCCGAGGCATATGAAATCCTACTTATCCTGCTTCGCTCATCTGATGTCGAAGGACTCTGAGTCTCGCCTAGCCTTATACCATGTGAGAGTGGCAAGAACCCTTTATTCACCTCACTCATGTTGAACCGCTTCAACACTTTATCTATGTACGTGCTCTGGCTTAGGCCGAGCAGCCTCCTCGATCTATCTCTATAGATCTTAATGCCTAAAATGTAAACTGCCTCACCAAGGTCTTTCATTGAAAACTTGCCATTCAATGATTCCTTGACTGAGTTTAGCATCGAAACATCATTTCCGATCAGTAGTATGTCGTCCACATACAAGATCAAAAACACTATCGAGCTCCCACTTAACTTGTATAAACAAGAGTCCTCTTTGCTTTTGATGAAACCGAGACCAGTGAAGACCTCATCAAAACGAATGTTCCAACTCCGAGATGCTTGCTTCAACCCATAAATGGATCTCTTGAGCTTGCATACCTTACTAGTGCTAGTCGGATCGACAAAACCCTCGGACTGCATCATATACACGTCCTCGGTTAAATTTCTGTGAAGGAAAGCCGTTTTGACATCCATCTGCCATATCTCGTAATCGAAATATGCAGCTATAGCTAGTATGATCCTCACCGATTTCAGCATCGCTACCAAGTAGTAAGTCTCGTCGTAGTCAATTCCTTGAACTTGTCCATAACCTTTAGTGACAAGCCGAGCTTTGTGGATCTGAACATTTCCATCCACATCGGTTTTCTTCTTAAAGACCCATTTGCAACCAATGGCAGTTACGCCAGGTGGCGGATCAACCAAGTCCCAGACATGATTCTCATCCATGGACTTTAACTCGGATCTCATGGCCTCGGAATAATGGGCTCACCATCGCTTCCGCATATGTGGCCGCCTCGTCGCTTTCTAGCAACAATACATCACGCACTCTGCGCAATCTTTCCGACCTCCGTGGTTCCGGTGCCGCTTCCACTACAGGATCCCTGACTGACTCCGGTATGATCTCATCACCAGCCGAGCCGTCCCCGAGTGGTCCTTGAATTTCATCGAGTCGAACCATCCTCCCACTGGCCTCCCGACCGAGAAACTCTTTCTCAAGGAAAACCCTGTTCCGAGCAACAAACACTTTGTTCTCTTCCCGGTTGTAGAAGCTATATCCCAAGGTTTCCCTCGGATATCCCACGAATATGCATTTATCCGACTTTGGTGTAAGCTTGTCTGACATAAGTCGCTTGACAAATACTTCACAACCCCAAATCTTTAGAAAAGACAAACTGGGACTCTTCCGGTCCACATCTCATGTGGTGTCTTGTCTCTGATTTTGATGGTACCCTATTAAGTGTGAAAGCTGCGGTTTCTAGAGCGTATCCCCGTAATGACAAGGGTAAATCCGATTTGCTCATCATAGACCAGACCATGTCCAACAAGGTCCTATTCCTCCGTTCCGACACGCCCGTTTCTCTGTGGCGTGCGGAGGTGTGAGCTGAGGTACTATACCTCGACTTTTCAGATGATCATCAAACTCCTGGCTCATGTACTCACCTCCACGATCAGATCATAGAAGCTTTATAGTCTTGCCTAGCTGATTCTCAACCTCGTTCTAAAACTCTTTGAACTTTTCAAAAGTTTCCGACTTGTGCCTCATCAAATAGATATATCCATATCTACTCAAGTCGTCGGTAAAAGTCACGAAGTAGTGATAGCCACCTCTAGCGGTTGTGCTCATTGGACCACACACATCACTATGTATAAGTTCCAATAGCTCGGACGCCCTCTCGCAACTCTTTGCGAAAGGATACTTAGTCATCTTGCCTAGCAAGCATGATTCACATGTCTCGAACGACCAAGTCGGGGCGAAGTTAGGAGCCCATCATCCTGGAGCTTCTTCATGCGTTTGAGACTAATGTGTCCAAGCACGCAATGCCGTAAGTATGTTGGATTTATCTCATTAGGCTTATGCCTCTTGACATTCATGTTATAGACCGGTTCCTGTTCCAGATTCAATATAAATAGCCCATCAACAATGGGTGCATAGCCGTGGAACATACCATTCAAAAATATCAAACAACCATTGTCCTTTAAATTGAATTCATAACCTTGACTCATCAAACATGAGGCAGAAATAATGTTCCGAGTAAGTGCAGGAATGTAATAACAATTATTCAATTCAATTATGAATCCGGAAGGAAGCTGGAGCTGCATCGTGCCAACCTCCAATGCAGCAACTCTTGCTTTGTTGCCGACCCTGATGTCAATCTCCCCTTGTGCCACACGCCTAGTTCTTACCAGCCCCTGCATCGAGTTGCAAATATGAACAAGCGATCCGGTATCAAATACCCAAGAGCTACTAGGTATGTCAGCAAGGTAAATGTCTATAACATATGCAACAAGTGTACCTTTGCCTGAAGCAGCATTCCCGGCCTTCTTGCCGTGCTCTGCAAGCCACTTGCTACAATTCCTCTTCCAGTGACCGGTCTCCTTGCAGTGATAGCAAACGGTCTTTGAGTCCGGTCCAGACTTTGGCGCAACGGCAGAGGTTACCGTCTCCGTGCCCTTTGCCTTAGCCTTTTTCATGGACCAACTCTTCTTGAACTTAGCCGATTTCTGCACCATCAACACTTGATGCGTGCCTCTGTTAATATCCTGCTCTGCCACTTTCAGCATCCCATGCAATTCAGTGAGCTTCTTATCCATGCCATGCATATGATAGTTTGAGATGAACGTCCCATAGCTGGGCGGAAGAGAACCCAGAACAGCATCAGTAGCCAGCTCATCCAAGAGCGGGAAGCCCAAACGATCCAAAGCTTGCACATATCCGATCATCTTGATCACATGTGGGCTCAGTGCATCACCTTCCTTGACTTGCAATCCATCAAGGATCGCCAGACGTTGAACCTTTCGGTCCTAGCACGTATGCGAAACATGATCTTGAGACTCTCAATCATATCGTAAGCCTCAACATTTTCGAAATGGTGTTGCAAATCGGGCTCCATACAAGCCAGCATCAGACAGCTGATCTCCGTTGATTCATCAACGAGTTTCTGGTAGGCATTTTTAGCTGTGGCAATAGCATTCACTACAAAAAAATACACTTCCGTGGTGATACGTGTTTGTCACAGTAGGTCGCGTTTTTTGTCATGCATGTACATCCATGACAAATTTATGACAGAATCAAGATAGTCATACATGTGCTGTTGTAGAAGTGTTCCATGACATTACCAGAATTATCATCACGGAAGTGTCCACTTCCATGACGATAAATCGCGCATCACAGAACTGCTTTCGTCAAGGGTGACCGGCACGTGGCATCCACCATAACGGAACGCCGTTAAGCTATCGGGTCGGGTTTTGGATCCGGTAACCCGTTAACATCCCCGACCAATGGGGACTTTCCACGTGTAAAATCATCATTGGCTGGAGGAAACACGTGTCGCCTCACCGTTGGGACAAATATCATCCACTCATTGGACCGAAGGCGCCTATGATACGGCGACACGTGGCACGACCCAACAAAAGCCCATTCCTATGAAAAGGCCGGCCCGTTTGACTTGGTCAAAAGGTGGCGGGCGACCTGAAGCTTTATTAACGACATGTTCGCATATAGCCCATTTACAGCCCGCTAGCCGGGGCCCATTATGCCCTATCCGAATTAGGCCCGATGGCGTCATCCGGGCGTCCAATATGATTCAGCCCGTTTTAACTTCCGGCCCGTGTGGCCCATGACTTCTTTCGCCCATATGAGGACCTTTGTAACTCTTGGCCCATTAACAGCCCATGGTGAAAGCGGCCCGTAATGAACGGTGTATCACTTTATACCCATTAACGGCCCGTTATTCCGTTGGGCGTTTCCACCAAGTTATCTTCGGCCTTCTCGGGGCCCATTGATTCTTAGGCTCATTTGCGGCATTCGGTTACATACGGCCCACATCGCTATTTTACGCTTAGGGCCAAATTCAGCCCGTCGTTCTGATCGGCCCGTTTGCGGACCGCTAATCGTTGGGCCGTTTTCATGTAAAAAAAACCCGTTGGGCTGTTTTCATAGAGTTATCAAATACGGCCTATTAACGACCCGTTATGGTCCACGAATAGTACGGCCCATGATTGGTGAAATGATGATACGCCCCGTAGAAGGCCCATGGATCCTACGGCTCGTATGAGGCCCATGGATAGTACGACCCGTAGAAGGCCCATGGACCCTACGACCCGTAGAAGGCCCACTCATCCCTAAGGCCCGTACAGAAGGCTGATGGATCCTACGGCCCGTATAGAAGCCCAATGCTCCTACGGCCGAACGAAGGCCCATGGATCATACGGCCTGCAGGAGGCCCATGGTTACAACAGTCCGTGTGTTGCCATGATTATTTTGGCCTAGTTACCAAAAAATAGGCTATTGTGGCCACTAGAAAAACATAGAAAAAGAACTGCAGTGACTACAAGCAAACAACTAAACAAGACAATAAGGAAATAAATAAGCAAGCAATTAAGGCTAGCCTATTACCGCTATTACACATATTACATCCACTGGGCATCAAAGTTCGCCACCAGTGCAAATATAGGGAACAAAGCAGCATATTACATACACTTCGCCGTCAAAATTGGCCACCAGTGCAAATAAATGCGGTAGCAAAACAAGAGCATAACTGAAAAAACTTCAGAAGAGCTCAAGAAACGTTATCCTGGGTATCCACCATGCTGGCAATAAGCTTAGCAAGCTCATTAGCTTTGTCCTGTTTGGCGCTAAAATCCTCCAACGCTTGCTGTTGCACGGAAAAGTATGCATCTGAATGCTCCAGGACTTCCTTGATCCTTCCGCTTCTTGTCGCAGACATTTGATCGATGTCTTTCATCTTGTATTTGAGACTCAAGAAACCGAACTGATTCGCATGTGAGTTTGAATAGCTTGTGCATGCGGTAGTGGCGAAGAACTCGAACACTAAACCAAGACAGGACTTTGGGGTTGTGTCGCTGTCTTCAAGATAGTCTTCCTTAGCTGTTTTATCAGCTTTGTTGGAGACCAACAAGGATGTGTCACTATCCTGAACCTTATCTTCATTACTTCCTTTACCATTGCTTAATAAGACACTCTTCCCCAATATTCTGTCAGCATTCTAAAATAAGAAACAAGCAGACAAATAACAAGTTTAGCATGTACTAGTATATGAAACTCATTTCGGTGAACTAGTTCATTAGTAAGGTGGACAGGATTAAACTATCAAGTCTTCTATTGCCAAGTACTAGTACATAATAAAAGCATCAAACAAACATATATCTATGTCCTATGGTCACTGCATTGTCTTGCCAAATCAAAATAGAGACACGGTTCAAATCATATCAGTTCAAGACAAAGCAGCAGTGAAAGAATACAAAGCGTGGAAACTACACGGCACAACAAGATTTCAGATGGGTACCACGGGTCTACATGTACAACAACACTATTGGCTCTGTTGTGATGCTAGTAATGTGCATGATATGAAAGTCAACTCTATACACAATTGAAATTGAAATCAAAAGAGCTATTGATAAGAGCAAACCTATTAAATAAACATGCGTGAACATACCTGCCGTGCCATTGGAGTTTCGATTGGATCCTTCAATTTAAAAATAAGTTTGTATGAGTAAATACAATGATACAAGAGCAAAGCAATCATAGTTAAAAAGGCGGCGCCTAAGCGGCGCTTAAGCGGCGCCTAGGCTCTAGGCGTTGGCAAAATGCATTGCGCATAACTACGCTTAATCATGCATAATCGCGCATAAGCATGCGCTTTGGTCAGTAAAGTGCAAGGCGGTGGCAAAACGCACAATTAACGACTAGCGCTTTTTTGAACTATGATAGCAATGGAATCTTAAATTAGAACAATTGTTCTTCAGGTTTAGGAACTTGTTCTACATGAACAGAGTACAGTAAGACGCAAGAATATAATACTTAAAAATAGAAAATGAGCTCATAGACCTTACCACATTCTTGGTTCGGGACCAAGTCTGAGAACAAGGCGTTCCGATCATCGTCCCAAAGAAATGTGTCTCAAAGTAACGTAAGGGAATTTGATGAGTTTCTTTGCTGGTGAAGTACGTTTTCTTCAGGTAATTGTGATACTGCCACCAAGCATTCTTGAAGATAGCAGAGGTATTAGCACAGGTTACCTCATCCTGAGTTTCCAAATCGGTCCTTATCTATAGAGAAAAATGGGAAAATTTGCTTTATTATAACCATCATGGAGGTAGGATGTATGGGACGAAGCAAAGTAATTGCCATGAATAACATTACTTACACATAACTCCTGGACAAACACACAGAATCGGCATTTTCCTTCATCTTGATTATAATATTTCCAAGATGGTAAGATACGCTTTATCTGATTTAACAACATCAAATGCGATAGATGCTAAACTACGACTGGCTGGTTGTGCTTCCTCCACGGGAATAGGCGTACTAACTGGTGGAGCTGGGGTTCGCCGTGATAGTACTGGCCGTTTGGGCACTGGAGCTGCCTTACTAACTACTCTTGTTTGGGAGCTCTGTGGTGGAGATGGTGTTGTGTCAACAGGAACTGGGTTACTATCGGCTGGGGTTGGGGTTAGATTGGGTGAAGCTGGTTCTTTGTCCATCGCAGTAGGGGTACAATCTGCGAGAGTTTGGGTTATGTGTGGTAGGGTTGGTTCTTGTGCATGTACAACCGGGGTGCTATCTCCACCAATAGGTAGCACTATTTTATTTGAAGACCGTGTTTTTATTCCGCTAGATACTGGCATCACCCGCTCCAATTCAGATGGTTGATAAACAGGAAACATAGTTGAATGTACAGACATTGTATGAGAGATAGATGCAATAGATAGTGTGGAAAAAAGAGGGCATGAAATAGTTGACATGTATATTGTTTAACTAAAACGGATAGCATGACATAATTTCACATATATGATGTCTATCTAAACTGGATAGCATAGCATAACATAATTCAAAGATATGATGAATAACAAAACAGGATCGCATGACATAATTCACCTACATGTTATCTAAGTAATCAGGATCACATCATTTAATTCACATATGTGATTTATATGCTAAACAGAGGGCATCAATATGATGTCTGAACTAAGAACATGGTGTTGAATATTGTGTATATGATGTCTAAACTATGCAATGCAAGACACCGTATGCATGATATGAGAAGTATAACCGCGCCAAGTTAGAGCATACACCTCAGTAGGGGAACTGGTCATCTGTCTCCGAATCCATCTCTGAGGAGCTATCGGGACCCAACACGAGATCTGCTTCGACAGGTAGCACTGTCTGCTCTGAAGGCCTTGTTTTCACTCCATATTTTCCATCTCCCACCCAAATGGCTGATTCACAGGAAGAGTAGTTTAATGTACAAACATTGTCGACAAATGGAAATGTAATGAAGAAAAGGATGGGCAAGATATCATTCAAATATATGATGCCTGGTTAAACAGGATGGCATTGCACATTTCACATATATTATTGCTGGCTAAAAGACATGAGACTGCAAAATTCCCATATATGATATAGAAACTAAATAGGTGACATTACAGAACATGTCTAAACTAAGCAGATGACATATAAGATGTCAAAAGTAGGCACTGCAAGGCAACATATGCATGATATGACTAAAATCATCATGCCAAGGTAGAGCAAACACCTTGGGGGCTAAATAGGAGTGGTCGTGGCGTGCAGAATCCGCCTCGAATAGATATCTTCCTCTGGATTACAACTGGAGAGGGTGGGGAGGGTTTGCCATTGAACCCACCATGGAGCGATGTCTGCATGACATTGTATTGCCGCATAAAACTCTTCTCTTTTCTCTACATGTTCACATGACTGTGTACAATATCTGACATGCATATGAAAAAATATGGTGAGATTATGTAAGGAGAGCATGCAGAAATTTAGAGTGATGGTAACAACCAGTGGATGGATCCAAAAATAATGATAGCAGGCTGATGATTGCTTTACTATTTGTTTCCCACCCAAGATGAACAACATAGGCATACCTTAGGTGAACCAGATATTAGATAGACATACTATTCATTGCTGCCTCGATATGTGCCCCACAACTAATTTAGAACTCAAGTTTGAACATGAATTTGGACCTGAGTTGGGAGTCCAAGAGCTGAACAGGACAATAAAGTAGCAGGTAAGTTTAAGCAATGCATAACATAAGCAGAAACAAAAGAGTGCGACCTCTCTTGTGGACCCGTGTACTCCTCAGGTTCATCTGCCAGTCGATGATGGTGATGACGTTGGGGTGCGTGCCGGTGGTAGGGAAGGAGATCTGAGGCGGCGAAAGACGGTCAGGAGTCGTGATGTCTGGTTTGGTGGATGCTTCTGTCGATGGAGCAGCTCAGGTGAGGTGCACGACGTCGCGGCAGGAGCAGGACAAACCACACAAAGTTCCCTTCGACACGCACTGTGAATCAAGTAATTCTGTAAGGGCTCATTTGGCTTGCATGATTCTTAAAACGCAGGGATAGGAAAAACACCGAATAGGATAGGAAAATGCACATGGTAAGCAGAGCATTTGTAAACACATGATTTCTATCAACTTGGGTGTTTGGTTTACAGGAATTGGAAGAGCGGAGGAATGCAAAGAAACATGGCCAAAATAAAGAGAAACCATATGAAAGTGTGTCTTTGTTAGAATGTTATTACGGCACTAATGCACTTGGTCTTTTTTTCATGCATAGGATTTTGAAAGGTAGGTCCAGGTGGATGTTTTGCTTCATTCCTTTCAACAAAATGCATGAATAATTGAATAGTAGAGTGCCATTGGAAAATTCCCTATTGCTATGTTTTTCCGTTGAACCAAAATAGCCCTAATGGATCGGCGTGAATGTATAGTAATAAGTGATGCAACAAGTGTACAACCTCTTTGCCGTGGCCGTGTCGACCTCAAAGCATCATTGGGTTGGTCATTGGGCAGCGATTGAGGCAGAGGTGGCTTTAGGAGTGTGGAGGAAGATCTGAGGAATCATGAGCGGTGTCTGTGGCACTGCTCTGTTGTGATGGATCGGATTACGTCGTTGGAGCAGCTCCGGTGAGCCGTAAGACGTCAAGGTGAAGCGGCACAAAGGCAGGACATCGTCAATCTCAAGTGGGATTCTAATAGCATCTCCAATAGATGATGAAAAATGGATGTAAAATTAACATCACCAAAAACCACGACTACAATAGATGAAGTAAAAACTGTTGACTCTGAACTTAACTGTCGAAACTGAAATTAACTGTGGAATCTGAATGCTACTGTCGAAACTGAACGCAATGGTAGCAGAGAGACACTTGACATGTAGTTTAGGGAGGGCCTGCAGTTCATCTTCAACCTGCACACCCCTGAGCCGCCTGCCACCACCGGCCCCAGCGCCGCCTCGCCGCCCCGAAAACACTCGCCACCGCCGCCCCGGCCAGCCCTCTAGGCCCCCCGCCCCCACCCTGAACCCTAAGATAGATAGTGGGGTACATCTCCGGCGAGGCCCCATCCCCACTGCGGGTGGTTCTTCCTTAACTCCGGCGAGCCCCCCCCCCCCCCAACCCCTGAAAATCGACTGCCCAAAAGTCGATTCAATCGACTGAAGTGTGGCTTAATAGGAGCTGAGCAAAGAAAGACGAAGCAGGGGAAGAGCAGCAAGACAATTGGGCGACGGCGATCGGCGAGAGCCGGAGCAGAAGCAGCAGATCTGGCTGGTATGGCCGCCGTTGCCGAAGGGGCCTCGCACTGGGGGAGAGCCGCCGTGGAGATGTCGCCCGTGGTGCCGGTTTCAAGGTAGCCGCTCCATGGCGGTGCGGGATGGAGCACCGTCGGCGCCGGGAGGTCAAGTTAAGGAGAAGGTGCGATGCGATGAGTGTACAACCTCTTTGGTGGCGCCGAGTAGGCCTCGGCTTCGTCCGATGAGTCGGTGAGGATGCTGCGGTTCCGGTGGAGCAGGTTAAGGCGGCGCTGTGGGGATGGAGCAGCCGTGATAGACGAGGCGATCGTCGGAGCAGCTCCTTGGAGGTGTAGGACGGGGCGGCTGTACCGGCGGGACATCGAGATGGACGACGGATCCTCATCCAGGGAGGTGGACGAGGGACGTCGAGCTGTTGCGGTGGACGACATCGTCGGGGAAGAGGCTCCGGCTGGGCAGCGGTGATGTGGCGGACGAAGGAGGGTGGGGTTTCGTGGCTGGAGCGGAGAGGTTATGGCGGCCTGGGATTTCGAATGGCGAAAAGGGGGTGATGGGAGGGGGTGAAGCATGACTTAGGGACGCGCTTGTCCAAAATGTAGGGTGTGTTACAAAAGTACCTCCACCGATTTGAACTAGCGGCCCTTCGGCTCGAGGGTTAGAAGGGGATTCGGCGTGTCGGGATTTGGCAGCTGGAGGGAGTTTTCACGCGCGTTGTAATTTCGGGATAGCAAGGCGCGGGTTGTGAAGGCGCCAATTTTGGGAGCACGATATCTGAATTTTCAGGATATAACAAGACGCGGGTTGAATTTTAGGGACAAGCCTAACGTGTAGTAATATTGTACTTATGCGTACCAAATCAATTCGCACTTCCCTCAACCAAAAAGAAAACAAAAAATAAAACTATTCACACCACACAAAGAGAGAGTCTTGCCCCGTTTTACTATACAAATGCTATTCAAAGCTACCCCCTCCTTCCATCTATATAGGGCCTAATGCGTTTGCTAACTTTGACCAAATATTAGAGCAATGATATATGACATGCAAATTACACAAAGCACACCGTTAACTTCGTCTGTGAAAGGTTCTTTCAATGATATAATTTTCACATTGTGCATGTCATGTACTATTAATCTTGTCAATAGTCAAAGGCGGTCTTAAAAATCTCATTACGCCCTATATAGATGGAAGGAAAGTATGAATCCATGTTATGTCCGATTAATATTTTTCGCTTTGCTGTATAATGCATGTAACCTACTCATACCAACATTTTAGTGCATTCCAAATGTCTATACTACTGCTGCAATTCGAACTAAATTTGAATTCGTTTCTCTATTTCAATAAGAATCTACAATCATGATTGTTGCCAACTTCAACCATCATTCGTGTATTACCTTAATAACACACCACATGATTACTATAGAGATAGATATGAGCTATGTGTACTACATGAACTCGAATTCTATTTTTTGAATACACTTGATGTTGATTCCAAATAATAGTACATTTGATGTACTAACTATATATTCATAATATATACCATGTTCCATACGTACACCGTGTTTATCACACAAAGTATAGTGCCCGCCCTACATTATGACAAGTATTTAGACCTGAGTTGCAAAAGCCACACATTAGCCCAAATTATAATCAATGTTGTACATTATGATATCTTCTTCAAGTATCCGTATCCACCTTTTTATAATGAATTATGATCTTTGTTCATCTTTTACACCTTCATGATCCTCTTCTATTTGTAGCTAGCTAGCGCTAACTTTCTATCGTGCATGCAGGCCCGCCCCTCACACACCCTTAGCGTCCCCTCCATCGCGCACATTCATTATTTCTCTTTAGGTCGTCCACCAGCGGTGTGTGTAGGCCCCCGGCTCCTTCTTTCTGGCACACACCGGTCGATATACCTCTCTAGCCAAGTGTGCCTACAACAAACACATATATACTTCCCCTCTTCTCTTCTCATCGTCCATGCCCCCATATGTCCAATACGATTCCACACAGGTGCACACTCCCGCCCCTCTTTTCATTAGTCACATGCTCGCACACTCCTCCCCTTTCGACATGGTAGGCCTCTCGCACCACCTCCTAGCCACACTCTCTCCCCCTGTCTGCCTCTCCGAACCTTATTTGCTTCTAACACATGCAGGCATGTATATGAACTGATCTCCCTACATATAGCCAGGTCGACTATAATTCGTTTTCACCAAGCACCGATACACTTACCTCGCTAGTTATGTCTCTCCTTTTCTCGGACACACGACGGTTGATCTTCCTATGTAGTTACGCATGCTTACCACAACCATATCTTCTCTCCTCATCATCCTTGAATACCTCCCGACCCGTCTCTCACACACGTGCATGCATAGACAGACAGACATCCCCCGCCCTCTCTTATTGATATTGCACTCATACCCTCCGTTTGTCTAGCAGGCCTCTCCCACCATTTGTGAGACGCCACTCCACCACCAACCCTCCGGCGCTCTACCTTTGTCTTTTTCCCAACCTTATTCCTCTGCTACACATATCCATGGATGTCGATCGATCTCCCTCAATACATAGCTAGGTCTCTCTCCTTCCCCAGACATATACTAGTCGACCGATCTCTACCCCCCGGTCACACACACCGATAGTCGAACGTTGTAGGTAGGTATCCATGCCACGGAGAAGAACTGCACCTCTGCCCTCTCAAATTCCCATAGGCCAGCCGCCCTGTATCTTTGACGTGGGCAAACACAAATTCGATGGCACTCTTTATCGATCGCGCAGCCACACACTTCATCCCTGTTTTCAGTTCTATCGATATCTCACGTCCATGACTCCATTTCACACACATTGCATATGTTACATTTTTCTGATCGAGATATCATCAACACATTGCCTCTGTTTCGCACAAACCATCTCTCTCACACCCACCCACGTACGTACCTGCACCTAAAGAAGAAGTGCATGCATGACGCACGTACTCACGTCTCGTTCCCGGCCACACCCGGCGGGTACACGGTGGAGTTCGTTTTATGCGAAAAGGCAGCCCACGTGATAATTTGGCCAGCGCGTAGCAGTTGTTTACTCGAAGGAGGGTCGGGTACCACGCCTAGAATATAAAATGATTGCCGTGGGGAAAATGGAAAAATGGGTTTGTCTCTCGTGAGTCTCGTCACACAATCTCACACAAGGCCGCCATGGCCTCTCTCTCTCTCAGTGTTGGTCAGTGATCCGGCCGCATCCCGTCCGCCGGCGGAAAGGGAGGATGTGCATCGTCTCTCCATTCGACGGCGTTGAGGCAGCTCGTCCCGATCTGCGGTACCCGCCGTTCTCTCTGACCAAGCTCTGGCGCGGTAGGGCCTTCGCCACTTGCTCGCTGCCGCAGTATGGGCAGATCCCGGCCGCCGGCGCCCTCCTAGTAACATCCCGACGACCCTCAGGTACAGCTTCCTCCGGCCTTGCTCCACTGCCCATCTTCCCACATTGCTGCATGTGGATCTTCTTTAGTTGTTTGCTTAAATCGTATCTCGGCCGGCATACGTTCCATCTTGCAATCTCGTCCTCAAACCATTTTTGATAAACCACCATGTGCTATCTTTCCCTTTTTACATGGAACATGCTTATTTTTTGTCGGCGTATGTGTCTTCAACTCGTGTTATTGGGCGGTAATTGTTTCGTTTCGACCTCCTTTTGCAAACAGGGATATCCATTTTCACCTCGTTGCTATTGCGACCTTTTGGTGAACTGCACAAATCACTTTTCTGAAGAGTGTTTTGTGCAGTTCATCAAAATGTCACACGGCAACGTTTTACATTACGTGGGACTACGGAAAGGGAGATTGGTTTTGCTATCCTCCTCATCCAACTCCGTGCCTAATCTTCTCCGACAAGAAGTTAGTCCTAAAGAGAGATCGTAGAGGTGATCGGCTTCTATTTATGTGTGTTATGTTTCATCATCTAGTTCCACTATTATTGTAATCACACTGACTGGATATCTTTGCAAACAGGGATGGTCCGCCCGATTTTAGCGGAGCTGCACAAAATGATCGGATTGTGGTGTCCTTCATACACCTCTTTGTTGGCTACAGAGCTGGGTGAAACTAGCTGCCAAGAAATGAACACTGTGCCAAGGAAATGGAGCCATGCCTACGAACATCATCGATCAATTATATTTCTTTCTTTATTTGTACACCTTCTCACAACTTTGTCCTCAGTTGTGATGTGAATATTGGCGCTGATCTGCGAACCATTGAGATGCATTAGCCATGGTAGTTTCATTTGTATTTGATGGAATGTTGTAACGAGATAATCTCGAGGCAAGACACATGAATCCTAAGTTGAAACCTTTTTTTCCTGCAGGAACCAGAGTTGAAACCTTCATAGCATCACAGTACAATTTCATCAAAATTATGCATACATATAAACAAATCCTGAAGGATTGATAGCAATGCCAGAAACAATTCAACTTCGTTTCACCGACATGTTGGACATCCTTCATCCAGCTCCACCTGCCATGCAGCAATATTGAGTGCACAACACAACTTCAGGAAAGATTCACCCGGTCGTTCTTGCGCGCGATTGTAATGACTAGTGAGCAGTCAAATCACACAGCCCCACCTTCGCCACGATAAGTTGCTCGGACGAAGCAACCATCATTTCTCTGTTCCTTGAATCACCGATACTCCCATATTCCCACAGTAAAGTTGCTCGGGCGAATCAACCATCACTATATCCGCTCACGTGTGATGACCACATGAGCTATCCATTCAGATTGCATGTTAAAAAAATAAAGGTCGATAACTAATGCGGCAAACTTTCAAAAAAAAAATCTAATGCGGCACTTCGGGCCAACGCGACGAGATCGCATTTTGCACAAGAAATTACACACCATGTTTCGTTGACATGTGGTCCCGTTCCAACATATCAGTGAGACGACGGTGAGTAGTAGGAGTATTTCCGAACCGACGTGTATGTCGGGGCGTCCCTTCGTGAACCGTGGCAAACTGGCGACCGTCCACCGACGCTTCGCCTTTCCCTCTCGATTTCGAACTGCTGTCGCACGCTCTTCCTCTCCCTCCTCCATTTTCCTTTAGCCCTTCACGCTTTCTTCTGCCATTGTTCGATCGTCTTCTCCATGGAGGGAACAGGACGAAAACGACCTCGTTATTCTTGCCCTGATCTGAAAGATGACATGGTGGAGGAACTCATTGATCGGTGCGACGTCATCACCTCGGCTAGCATGGCAGGTTCGTTCAAGCCCATTCTTGACTCAACTAATAACATCATTACAAGGAACCCAAGAGTCAAGGAACGGTTTGATCTCCCCTATCTTCTTCGCCGTGACCCTGATGACCGGCGCCGTCCACGACGGAGGCCTCGCGCATGCAAGTTGATGCCGCTTGATAATGATACGTATGATGTTAAGATGCCATCGCTTGAGGGCAAGGCACAGGCGGCGCAAATGGATATTGGGTTGTTTACATTGGGTCCAAGCTGCGAGTGGGAACTTGTGAATGTGTACACTCGTGACCGGGTTCCACTTCCAAAAATCTCAGCAGACCGCCCGGAGGTTGAGCACACGGTATTATGCATACGTTCAAATACAATCATGGTGATTGTCTTCTACGGAAGATAGCAATTTATCGAGTTCCCACCCGCTCTTGGAATTACAACAACTATGAAGTTGTTGCTATCTTCGACAAGCTTGTCGCCGTCGTTGCTGGTTTGACTCGATGGACATTGCTCAAAAATCAGTTTCTGTACACGGATGAGTACTGTGATGCAATTGAATACGAGGGCCTTGTGTTTGCTACCACCACTCGTGGCACTGTTTTTGCATGGAATCGTTATGATTTCGGTACGTTTGTCTTCCACAGTAATTATAATTGTTTCATCCACATGCATGCGGGTTAGCAAGTTTCCCTTTACTAATTAACCTTCTTCTTGTGTTTCCAAGGTTCTGTGAAAATTCCACCACCTATACTTGAAAAATTTTATAACCAAGGGGGAGATGACGATGGTGATGATCACGAGCATGAGGACGAGCAGCGCCCATATACTTGTTGGCGCCTGGCAACTAATTCCGATGGATCACCTCTTCACGTGTGTATACAACCACTGATGATGTTACTGCTAAGGAAGCAAGTGTAGTCTCCCATGGTCGCACTCTCCGGACCTATTCCAAGACCCGTTGCATGGTATTCGGGATGGATACTAGTGTGCTAGCGCCAACACCTTCTCCACAGTGCATGTAATTGATATTCTTGGAGAAAACTCGCTCTTCCTTGGACAAAACTATCCGATGATGGTGAAAGGCGATCCAACTGCTGTTGACACAACGTTACTAGCACCATTTATGAGAAGCAACTTGTCTATACCTCGGACATTAGCGTGGTTCCCTACCACGAATCGATATAGTAGGCCTTCACTGGATGATCAGTCCTGCGTTGGTCTCGAGATCGACAATAGATGCCCGTCGAGAGAATCACTTGTGGTTCAAAGCAAGCGTTTCCAACGCCGAGGAATGGTTGAGTTGAAGTTCATTTCATTGCTTGTTATTTGTTGTGTGGTGAAAACTTTAGTATTTATAATGTATCCTCGTTGTTGATGTGGGTTGATGACCTGTTGTATGTAATAAAATGATATGCCTGTGATAAACTTACTAAATTTATGAATGGCTTTTGAGTTGCTTCTGTGAGTGAGTGGTGCGACGAGGCAAAAAAATATTTTCTGAATACATAATTGTACGTGCATTGCAATAGGTTATCGGATGAGGCCAATCATCAACAATAGTAGTACACTATTTGTACTAGCTTCACATGCTTCGCGCGTGGTCCCGGTGTTTTTACTGTAGCCATATTGTACTACATAACCAGCACCTCGAATCCTCGATACTAGTAGTACTATATAGTAAGTAGTAGTAGGAGTAGTAGGGTGGCATGGTCCAGAACAAGCATTCACGTCCAGGAGTACGACACACGCCACCAGCACGACTTCCATCTGACACCATATTTCTTGGAGTCCGTGCTAGAGCAATCTCTTCAACCTCATCGTTTCTCTAACTCAGCCATTGCGCGGCGGGCGAGGTGGGGGTTTGCCGATAGTCGGTTTCCTCAACCGCGGTCCCACTTGTAAGGCCAACTCCGACGTTCTATCAATATAGGGATGTACTCTTCTTCCCAATACAAAAACTTGCATCCATTCTACTCCCTCCGTTCTACTACCTCCGTCCTGGTTTATAGGTCCCCTTTCTAGTTTGTGCCAAATTTTGACTAAAGATTTAACTAACAAAATGTTAATGCATGTCAAGAAAAATTATTTCATTGGATTCGTATTTGAACATAGTTTTCAAAAATATAATGTTTGGTGACATGCGTAAACATTTTGTTAGTTTAATCTATGGTCAAAATTTGGCACGAAATATAATGGGGACCAATAAACCCGGACGGAGGTAGTATTTGTCAAAATATATATGTATCTAGACATGTTTTAGTATATAGGCACATCCATTTTTGGACAAATGGAAGTCAAGTATTTTGGAACGGAGGGAGTACACAATAAATTTTTTAAGTTAGCACAACTAGTCTAATCCGAGAGCATAACCGAAGATTTGGTCGGGTTCTTCCTTCTTTTGCCGACACGTGGGACATCCAGCATCCAGGTCGTGTCATGAAAGAAAATAGAGTGGTAGTTGATAAGTTGAAGCCACAAGATGTGCATCTTGGGTTAAAATGTAAATAGAATCTCACTACTCTTGAGTAACTCCAAAAGCGGCCACCGAAGATCTTTCTTGGATTTGTTTTTCATCACCAGCACGTCGAGGTGAAAGATGTGCAGGTTCAGTGGGTCCTCTTGCATTTTCACTGACATGTGGGGCCGCATGTGAGCAAACAGACGATGGGCTCCGCGCGTCCGCTGGCTGGCTGAGAAGACAGATAGAGGAGTGCTGAGCACAGATTGCAGGAAATTTGTTCTACGTAACCAGCACCTTGATATTCGCGTGTGATTGTTTCTAGAATAAAAAAGGAGGTACCTCTACTTATGTTACTCCCACTACGCCTAGCCTAAGGTTAGTAGGTGACCTTGCGCTTGGCTCTTTGCCTCTTCCGGAAGTCGATGGTTCTACAGTAGTGCTTCTGGCAATCTGACACCAAATGAACTGCTGCACGTCCACCGCTTGTAAGCAAAAGTTTCTCCTCGTGCTGCGAGCCACCGCGCACGCATTGGCGAGGGAGAAGGCGTAATCAAGCTTCTCGTCGTTCTGCGAGTTGACGGGACACATCAAAGTTATTTACTAGTAGTATGCACTCTCTCCAAAAAAGGGCTGACCATGTCATTGCTACCATCCCGTGCTCCGTCGTTGAGTACGTGCACTATTCACGTGCCATTCACGTGCCATCAAGGAGAAAAAAATATTGCATAGGTGCCATCGAAGTGCACGACTCACTTACGGAAAAGGGTTTCCCCCCGCTTTCCCCCCTGCACGACTCACTTACGCACTAGTTATCTGATTATCTCCATTTTCTTGCATGACACGTGCACCTTGATGCTAGATGTCTCGCGTGTTGGGAAAAGGATGAACAAAGCTCGCGTAAAAGAAAAGAGTTGAAGAGCATAGATTCCCGACGACCGAGGAGGAGCAAGGAACCTCGCGGTGGAGCGTCTGCAAGGAACCTTGCGCGTTTTCCCCTGTTTTTTGCCGCTTGCCCACCTATAAACAACTAAAAGAACATGAACTTTTCGCTAACCACTAGAAATGGTACATCGGATGCTAAGTTGAAGATGTTTTATACTCCCTCCGTTCCCAAATATAAGTCTTTTTAGATATTTCAATAAGGGACTACATACAAAACAAAATGAGTGAATCTACACTCTAAAGTATGTACACAAGTGAACGCACTAACTCCATCTGATCCAACTCATGCACATACGCGCACAGCATGGAGCACACAACGCACGTACACAAGACGTGCATGCACACACGCTCGGCCGCAGAATGCACGTGAATAACACATGCATGCGCACTGTCGGAGTAAATGACCACGGGTAGCCTAGCCGGCTACCCCTGGGGCTTCTGAAAAAATTACAAGCCAAACAAGCCGATCAAGTCATCCAACATCCAAGACGTTGGGCCGCCTTCCCCCGGCGGGCTGTCATCCATGCCGGCTGTCAGGAGGCGGTCTGGCCCCAAGACCCATAGAAGAAGGCCACGAGAGGGCCGGCTTCCAAGGAACCGTCTACCAGATGGCCGACTCCATGTAGCCGGCCACTAGAAGGCCGACTCCCAGGAGCCGGCCACCCCGCAGGCGGCAAAGGCCGCACCCTCAGAATCTGGACCCACATAACGGCGATGAAATGGGGCGTGGCTACAGTGAAGCACGCCACCCCGCATCCTGGCCAGCGGCGTGGCTATAGTCGCCCGTCTGACGGGCAGCTATCACCCGTCCGTGGCGACATCTTGTTGCCATGTTTGTGACATCACCAATGACAGTGTTGTTCAGACTACCGTGGCGGGCGGGTCCCTCCAGTCAGAGAGATGCCCGAAGGTGGCTCGGCCTCCCCCAGTCGGCCTGGGACATGGCCGGCTCCCCATAGCCGGCTTGTTCCCTCCCTCGAAGGAAGCCCTCATTAAGGAGGCAAGACGACGTGAGGCTACAGTGATCGCCGCCAAGGCGGCGGCACTGTAGCCACGCTTACCCCGACAAAGCCCTCGTCATCAGGATTGAGGCGACAGTAACCAGCCCCCAACAAGGCCACAACGATGGGGCCAGCTTGTCGACCAGGAAGCCGGTAGCCGGAGGGACCCACCAAGTC
This sequence comes from Aegilops bicornis, assembly GCA_021605145.1. Classification (NCBI taxonomy): domain Eukaryota; kingdom Viridiplantae; phylum Streptophyta; class Magnoliopsida; order Poales; family Poaceae; genus Aegilops; species Aegilops bicornis. The sequence continues at coordinate 547,757,543 of CM038669.1, read as the reverse complement.
GGCGGGCCCCAGCGGCCGGCGGAGAAGCCGACGGACAAAGACACCGACGGTTAGGGCCCACACCTAGCCGGATTACCATTGTACCCCCTGGGGTAGGCCTATATAAACCCCCCAGGGCACCCATGCAAAGGGTTGGACTCTGATAGTTTTAGACACCACGTAGAGGGAAGAGGAGAGCTCGCCGTGCCCTTATTTGTAACATCCCAAATTCTCAATTTGGCATGTTATACATAGGTCATCTATGCATATCATATTTTATTGCATTCTCATTTGCCATCCTCGAAATCCTAAGCAACTCAAGGACCCTCGGAGAGAGTTGGGATTTTCCGATTTTCATATTTGAGTTTTATCAAATAATGAAGACGAGGATTTTGGATTTTATTATTTTTCTCTCCGGAAAAATATTTCACGTTTAGTAATAAACGAGAGGAGATAATATGACTTCTCCAAAAATAATTGAAATACCGGAGGAAAAATGTTAAAATCATTATTTGGGATTTTATTTTATTTATTTGGAATTTTATTTGCCTAGAGAAAAATTTGCATATATTTAAAATTGCATTTTAGGGGCCAAGAAAAGTTCATCTTGTTCTAAATATTTTATTTAGGCAAAGAAAACTTATTTTGGCATTTTTAGATTTTTTAATTTCCTAGGTTTTTACAATTTTCATGGAATGTTAAAAAGAACCCTGACTGGGCCAAAGGCCTGCCAAACAGCCAAGCCTTGGCCACGACAGAGTCCGAGCCGGACTCCTCTCCCGCCGCCTTGCCCCTCCTCCAAGCCACCGCCCCTTTAAATATCGCCCGCCTCTCCTCTAACCCACCACCACCACCGCCTTGCCCGGACCAGTGAGCCGAGCCAGGCGCCGCCATCATTGCCGCCTGCCGCCTCCGCCGCGACTCGCCGAGTCGCCCGCCTCGCCCGCCTTCACGCCCCTTCGCCGCCCCCCCGCCGGTGCCGCCGCCCTGCCGGACGATCGCCGGAGGTAGTCGCCATTTTTTTTTAAAAATAACCCTTCGTTTTTTTTAGAAAACCCTAGCCGTTTTTTAAGATTGGTTTTATTTTTTTATTTTTTTCTGGTTTATTTATTTTGAGAACGTTCAGCCGTTCGTTCGTTTTTACGAACCGTTCGTCGTTTAGTTTCTGCTAACGAACATTCGTTCGTTTAGCCGTTCGTCGTTTTCTTTTATCGGTTTTATTCCGCGATTATTCCGATAGCGATTTCTGAACCGATGTTCAAATTAGTATAACTTTTCGCTCGTTTATCGGAATCAGGCGATTCAAGCGCCTGGAGTTTCATCTCGAAACCCTCTTTCCGAATAGCCAACTTAAATCAGTTTTTGACTCTGTAAAATTTGACTCTAGTTCAGATTAGTAAACGGATCTTGTTTCTCTCGCCGTTTGAGTTTCGTTGTTTCGTTTGGTTTGATTCTTTTTGCAAACCGGAGTTCTTAAGTTGAACTCTCCGGTCACCCTCTTTCAGTTGAAGTTTCGTTTGTGCATCTTTATTTGTTGCTTATGTATGTATTGTTTGCTTGCGATAGAATTCCCGGAGTGCGAAGCGTGTTACTACGAGTCTCTAGGATTCACAGATCATCAACAAGGCAAGTAACACTTGATCATACCTTTTCATACCCAGTTTTTGTGCATTAGCTCAATCCTCAAACATTGCATGATTTGGATGTCATTAATTTGTGGGTTGGGAAGTAGATGATGAGGTAGGAACCTATTGCCTGTTACTATCAAACCCTTGGGAGTTACTTCTACGTGTTGCCTATATTGCTATGCTATGCTCGTAGACGTGGTTTGGGTCGAGAGTTATTCATGACAGATGTGAGATTGTAAATTAATGGTTTACTTTAAGGTGGCAACTTAAATACACATCTGGGTGGATTGAGGCACCTAGGGAACCCAGTGTTGTTTGTTTTTTTTGGAAATCTCGGGGTACCCGTGTGATCTTCCTATGGACCGCCACCCAGGCTCAAAGGGAACTGAGATTATTTCATGCTAGAAACTTCCGTGTGCAGCCACAAGCTATTATGGGCTCTAGCATAGTTGAGTAAGCTACGTGAAGCTCTTGAAGAGGTAGATCAGCAGGTAGTGGGTTTTATAGGTTTGGTATGATCTATCCGGAGTAGAGAGTTAATGTTTCTGAAAGACTGTGTCTCGGTCATCCGTTTCTCAAACACCATGTAGTCACGAGAAACCAGCGGAGGCGATCGAGTCTTGTGGGGAAAGTCATAAACCTCTGCAGAGTGTACAATGTAATCATGGTTAGCCGTATCCCCGGTTATGGACAATTCTGAGTATCTAGTACTTGAGTTTTCACATGTATCTCATCACTCTAAATTAATATTGTTGGGTTGTTTAGTACCTTAATTGGGATTGAGTTGGGGTTATACCTTCTCAATGATGTTTCAACCACCATGATAGTTAAATTAAAACTTATTCCTTTGATGTAGGAAAAAATTGACTTTTTGCAAAATTGTAACCATAGAGCTTTCCACCAGCCATATATGCATGTAGTATAGCTTATTCTTTCATTACTCTCTATGTGTTACATTGCCAGCATATTCCATGTGCTGATTCGTTTTCGGGCTGCAACATATTATGTTGCAGACTTTTCAGACGAGGAGTAAAGTTCGGTAGGTCGTTGCCGTGCAGCTCAGTTATGCCGTTGGAGTTGATGGACTCACTTTATCTTCCAAGCCTTCCGCTGTTATCGTATTAGATGGCCTTAAGCCATATTATTGTAATAAGTTCTCTTTTGAGACATTCGATGTAATGAGTGTGTGATTGCTACTCTGTTATAAATCCTTGATCTTGTGTGTGTCGGCATTACCGATCCAGGGATGACACGAAGCACGAAGACTTGACCATCCGAGGTCGGGTCGCTACAAGATGGTATCGAGCACTGCTGAGTGTAGGACACGACCACTAAGATAAAACCATAGTTCACTCCTCTCTACTCATTTCTGACCCCTGTCCATTTGTCCACTCTTTAGGATGTCAGAGATGAAGTGCAAATTTGCACAACCGGATGAAGACACACCTTTTGGACGCCACTTGAAGGAAGTCACTAGGTACCTGAATATTGGAATACCAAGCTTCACCGGGACGTACAACGCCACCTTACCAGAGAAGAATGCTGGAAGATTCAAGCTCTAGTTCCCGGAAGGACGTTTGCGCCAAGCACATAGCCCATAGTATGTGTTTTCAATGCACCAACATGGAGTTTGGGAAAGAGTATGGCAGCTCACATTACCATGGGACGCATTGGAGAAGTCTACAATAAGGAGCTTAAAGACACCATATACCAAATATGTGGGCGCCGAGATGAGCAATGGGAAGTAATCAACACCAAGAAGGATAGATCCATTGCAGCCTACATCCAGAGCTAAACCAGCACATTCGGCGTCAAGAGAACCGGATGTGCGCAGACATGATGGATTTGAAGAAGGCGAAAACTAAGATCATCGAGTGGAGGAAGAACTCAAGTCTACACGCGATGGATATGAGGAAGAAATCAAATTACTACTGGAGAAGAACGACGACCTAGTCAAGAAGATCGGAGTCTTCATGGGAGGACCAGCACCCAAGGAAGAGGAGCAAGAAGAGGAAGAAGATCCCGCTTGTCCAGACAACTACATCATCATCGCATTTACACCGACTCAGATCCAAGTGATGATGACTATGAAGGCGAATTTGGAGAAGACATCATGGAGTCTTCCACCGATCAAAATTTCTAGATGACCACCATATAATAGTAGTATTTCCCCCATGTAACTAGTAGTAGTTGAGCACTTATGCGATAGTCCTAGACCGTTTTGTATGCCCTTGCTTGTATGATTGAATGAATGTGTGTTTGCCTCATGTGCATATGGGTAGTGTTTTCTTGCTAGACCTCTTTCTATTCTAATCTCTCCCATCTAAACCTTCAGATGCCTCCGAGACGTGACCCGGTTTTGTTTTCCCACCGGAGCTCACTCGATTGATCCAACAACAGTATGCCTTAATGCAATTGCTAGTTCAGAACCAGGGCAATGCCAACAACAACAACAACAACCCGCCACCAGTGGACAATTTAGCCCGTTTTCTGAGGTTACAACCGCCGGTGTTTTCCAGTAGCACCGAGCTAATAGTCGCAGATGACTGGTTACGCCGTATTGGAAGGGAGTTAACCACCGCAGGATGCACGGATGCTGAAAGAGTGCGCTTGGATGGACCAGCAGCCGCATGGTGGGAGAACTACACGGCTACTTTTCCTATAGCCAATGTCACTTGGGACCAGTTCCAACAAGCTTTTCGCACGGCCCATGTTTCAACTGGAGCCATGCAGATAAAGAAGCGTGAGTTCCAAGAACTTACGCTTAGGGGAACCGTGATAAAGGCTCAAAGACGTGGATGAGTTTAGCAAGTTATCACGCTATGCCCACGATGATGTGGCCACAGATGCCATGAAGCAAGAGAAGTTTATGGAAGGGCTGAACGATGAGATGAGCATGCATTTGATGGTGGCAACTTTCAACAACTACCAGGAGTTGGTAGACAAGGCCCTAATGATTGAAGGAAAGCAGCAGCAAATTGAGAGTCGTAAGAGGAAGTATGGACAAGGGAAGTATAACTCAGGAGCTCACCAGAAGCCTCGCTTAACCCCAAACTCGGGAGGACTTGTTCATAACCATGGAGGACATAACCGTACTGGAGGAGGATCGCATAATGGTGCGAAGAATGGTAATGGAAATGGAGCCAACAATAATCAGAATCGCTCAAACCCAGCTACACCTGCCAAGAGAGACCTGAGCCAAGTTATTTGCTTTAAGTGCGGGAAGACATGGCATTATGCCAATGACTGCCCTGAAGGAAAGAATGGAAGCGGAAACGGAAGCGTTGGGAAGAAGCCCAATCCATTCAACAAAGGACAAGTGAACCACGTTAACGTGGAGGAAGTTGAAGAGCAGCCGGACGCGGTAATAGGTAAGTTTTTGGTTCAGTCATTTACCGCTATTGTTCTTTTTGATACTGGTGCATCGCATTCATACATATCAAGGGGATTTGTGGATAAGTTTAAGTTACCAACCTGACCCTTAGGACCCCTCTTTTAGTGAGCTACTTTGGAGCAGAGTACATGGCTAGCAAATGGTGCACCCAGATACCCCTAATAATTGGCACGCATGTTTTTCCGTCGACCTAATTATCTTGGAGTCGCAAGGATTGGATGTGATATTAGGTATGGACTGGATGTCAAAGTTTGGAGGAAGTATTGATTGTGCTAGCAAGTCAATTTATCTTACCACCCCAGAGGGAAAAATGATTAAGTATGTATCTAGGCATGTGCCTAGGAGGAGCCAAGTGAATACCCTCACGGAGTTGTACAAGAGGAAGTACACATAGTGAAGGATTATCCAGATGTTTTTCCGGAAGAGTTACCGGGCATGCCACCGGATCGAGACATCGAGTTTATGATAGAACTAATGCCGTGCAGGCCAATATCAAAGAGACCCTATCGGATGTCCGCAAATGATCCGGAGGAAATTAAGAAGCGAGATCAAGGAGCTATTGGAGAAAGGTTACATTCAGAGAAGTTCATCACCTTGGGGAGCCCGGTACTTTTGGTGGAGAAGAAGGATAAATCCCTAAGGATGGTTGTTGATTACCGAGCTCTGAATGAAGTAACGATAAAGAACAAGTATCCCTTACCAATGATTAATGATCTGTTTGATCGGTTGCAAGGAGCTAAGGTGTTTTCTAAGATTGATCTACGATCAGGATACCATCGATTGAAGATCCGAGAGAAGGATATACCAAAGACAACATTCACCACACGGTATGGATTATATGAGTATACTGATCATGTCATTTGGACTGACTAACGCCTCGCCTATTTCATGAGTATGATGAACAAAGTGTTCATGGAGTATTTGGACAAGTTTGTTGTGGTGTTTATCGATGATATTATGGTTTACTCGAAGAACGAAGAGGAGCACGCGAGAACACCTACGTTTGGTTCTTGAGAAACTCGGGGAACACCAGTTATACGCCAAATTCAGCAAGTGCGAGTTTTGGTTGAAGGAAGTTGGATTTCTTGGGCATGTTATATCGGAGAGGGTATAGCGGTAGATCGGTAAAATTCAGTCGATCCATCGAATGGTTGGCACCCACTTGATCGGTGAGATTCGCAGTTTCCTTGGACTGGCAGGATATTACAGGAGATTCATTGAGAATTTTTCCAAGATTGCTAAACCAATGACAGAATTGCTAAAGAAGGATACCACGTTCAAATGGACAGAGGATTGTGAGACAAGCTTCCAAGAGTTGAAGAGACGGTTGACTACAGCCCCAGTGCTGACATTACTAGATATACATAAGGAGTTTCAAGTGTATTGTGATGCCTCTCGCTTGGGACTTGGATGTGTTCTTATGCTTGAGACGGAAAAGTTGTTTCGTATGCCTCACGACAACTGAAGCCACATGAGTTGAACTATGCCACACATGATTTGGAGTTAGCAGCTGTAGTACATGCGTTGAAGACCTGGAGACATTATCTCATTGGAAACCGTTGTGATGTGTACACGGATCATAAAAGTTTGAAGTACATTTTCACACAGAAGGAGTTGAACCTCAGACAGAGGAGATGGCTGGAGCTTATAAAGTATTACGATATGAAGCTACACTACCATCCAGGAAAGGCCAGCGTCGTAGCAGACGCTTTGAGTCGGAAGAGTTATGCCGATATCCTTGAAAGTAGAGGACTGCCAAAGGAGTTAGCAGAGGATATTATCGAACTTCGGTTGGAGTTTGTTCCAAGAGGTTTTCTTGCAACAATGGAGGTTCAGTCGGCATTGTTAGACAAGATTCGATAAGCTCAGAAGGAGGATAAAGAGATTGCTGAGATAAAAGAGAAGATGGACAAAGGAAAAGCCAAAGGTTTTCGCGAGGATGAGCACGATACCTTGCGGTTTGAGGACCGGATTTATGTGCCCAACAATTCGGAGATCAGGAAGTTAATACTTCAAGAGGCCCATGACTCCCCATACTCGATTCACCCCGGAAACACCAAGATGTATTTAGACCTGAAGGAACGTTTCTGGTGGACTGGTATGAAGAAACATATAGCCGAGTATGTAGCCGTTTGCGATGTATGTCAAAGAGTGAAGGCAGAGCACCAAAAGCCAGCAGGACTGTTACAGCCTATGCCAATACCCGAATGGAAGTGGGACAAACTTGGCATGGATTTTATCACTGGATTACCCGTAACCAAAGCAGGATATGATTCAATATGGGTAGTTGTGGATCGTTTGACCAAAGTAGCTCACTTCATCCCAAAGGAAAACAACTTATACAAGTGCCAAGTTGGCCAAAATATATATGACCAGGATCGTATGTTTGCACGGAGTTCCGAGGAGCATCGTACCAGATAGAGGAACACAGTTTACTTCAAGGTTTTGGCATCAGCTACACCAGACCTTGGGTACTAGATTGGAGTTTAGTACCGCATTCCACCCACAGACGGATGGACAGACAGAGAGAGTTAACCAGATCCTGGAGGATATGTTAAGAGCCTGTGCGCTGGATTACGGATCTAGTTGGGATGAAAATTTGCCGTACGCAGAATTCTCTTATAACAACAGCTACCAGGCCAGTTTGAAGATGGCACCATTCGAAGCTCTGTATGGACGCAGATGTAGGACACCCTTGATGTGGGATGAGGTCGGAGACTGTCAGTTGTTTGGACCAGATTTGATCAAGGAATCAGAAGAGAAGGTTAAACTGATCAGAGACAGACTAAAGATTGCTCAGTCTAGACAGAAGAGTTACGCAGATTCAAAACGCAAGGAATTAACCTATGAAATTGGAGACAGAGCCTATCTGCAGTATCACCCACGAGGGAGTGAAACGCTTTGGAGTAAAGGGAAAGTTAGCCCCAAGATTTGTAGGACCGTATCGTGTTTTGGAACGGATGGGAGAAGTTGCCTACAAGCTGGAGTTACCTGAAGGATTGTCAGGAGTTCACGATGTGTTTCACGTATCACAACTGAAGAAGTGCCACGCTGAGATGGCCGACATACCGTTAAAGGATACAATTGCCCCTAGAGGCGTCTGCTTGATAGTAATTTGACTTATGAGGAGAAGCCAGTAAAGATTTTTGATTTCGACAGCCGAGTCACCCGCAACAAAGTTATCAAGTTTTGTGAAGTTCAGTGGAGCCACCATACCGAGGAGGAAGCCACCTGGGAGCGAGAAGACGATATTCGCAAGGACCGTCCGCACCTATTTTCTAGCCAACCCGAATCTCAAGGGCGAGATTCATCTTAAGGGGGGTAGGTTTGTAACATCCCAAATTTTCAATTTGGCATGTTATACATAGGTCATCTATGCATATCATATTTTATTGCATTCTCATTTGCCATCCTCGAAATCCTAAGAAACTCAAGGACCCTCGGAGAGAGTTGGGGATTTTCCGATTTTCATATTTGAGTTTTATCAAATAATGAAGACGAGGATTTTGGATTTTATTATTTTTCTCCCCGGAAAAATATTTCACGTTTAGTAATAAACGAGAGGAGATAATATGACTTCTCCAAAAATAATTGAAATACCGGAGGAAAAATGTTAAAATCATTATTTGGGATTTTATTTTATTTATTTGGAATTTTATTTGCCTAGAGAAAAATTTGCATATATTTAAAATTGCATTTTAGGGCCAAGAAAAGTTCATCTTGTTCTAAATATTTTATTTAGGCAAAGAAAACTTATTTTGGCATTTTTAGATTTTTATTTAATTTCCTAGGTTTTTTACAATTTTTGGTGGAATGTTTTTTTTTTAAAAAAAGAAAGAACCGCGCCCGACTGGGCCAAAGGCCCGAGCGACGACCCAAGCCGCCGCCCGCCTCACTTTGCCCCGCCGCCCGCCCCGCCGCTGTGGCCAATCGAGCGGGACTCTTCTCCCGCCGCCTTGCCCCCTCCTCCAAGCCACCGCCTCCCCCTTTAAATCTCGCCCCCTCTCCCTCTAACCCGCCCACCACCCCGCTTGCCCGCCTCGGACAGGCAGCCAGCGCAGCGCCTCCACCGCCGTCGCCGCCGCCCCTCTTGAGTCGCCGCCCGCCCGCCCTCGCCACCCCTTCGCCGCCCGCCCTCGCCGCCCCTTGCCGCCCCCAGGGCCGCCGCCTCATGGGACGATGATGGGAGGTAGTCGCCGGTTTTTTTTAGAAAACCCTAGCCGCTTTTTATAGATTGGTTTTATTTTTTTGGTTTATTTATTTTGAGAACGTTCACCCGTTCGTTCGTTTTTACGAACCGTTCGTCGTTTAGTTTCTGCTAACGAACGTTCGTTCGTTTAGCCGTTCGTCGTTTTCTTTTATCGGTTTTATACCGCGATTATTCCAATAGCGATTTCTGAATCGATGTTCAAATTAGTATAACTTTTCGCTCGTTTATCGGAATCAGGCGATTCAAGCGCCTGGAGTTTCATCTCGAAACCCTCTTTCCGAATAGCCAACTTAAATCAGTTTTTGCCTCTGTAAAATTTGACTCTAGTTCAGATTAGTAAACGGATCTTGTTTCTCTCGCCGTTTGAGTTTCGTTGTTTCGTTTGGTTTGATTCTTTTTGCAAACCATAGTTCTTAAGTTGAACTCTCCGGTCACCCTCTTTCAGTTGAAGTTTCGTTTGTGCATCTTTGTTTGTTGCTTATGTATGTATTGTTTGCTTGCGATAGAATTCCCGGAGTGCGAAGCGTGTTACTACGAGTCTCTAGGATTCATGGATCGTCAGCAAGGCAAGTAACACTTGATCATACCTTTTCATACCCAGTTTTTGTGCATTAGCTCAATCCTCAAACATTGCATGATTAGGATGTCATTAATTTGTGGGTTGGGAAGTAGATGATGAGGTAGGAACCTATTGCCCTGTTACTATCAAACCCTTGGGAGTTACTTCTACGTGTTGCCTATATTGCTATGCTATGCTCGTAGACGTGGTTTGGGTCGAGAGTTATTCATGACAGATGTGAGATTGTAAATTAATGGTTTTTACTTTAAGGTGGCAACTTAAATACACATCTGGGTGGATTGAGGCACCTGGGGAACCCAGTGTTGTCTGTTTTTTTGGAAATCCCGGGGTACCCGTGTGATCTTCCTATGGACCGCCACCCAGGCTCAAAGGGAACTGAGATTATTTCATGCTAGAAACTTCGGTGTGCAGCCACAAACTATTATTGGCTCTAGCATAGTTGAGTAAGCTACGTGAAGCTCTCGAAGAGGTAGATCAGCAGGTAGTGGGTTTTATAGGTTTGGTATGATCTATCCGGAGTAGAGAGTTAATGTTTCTGAAAGACTGTGTCTCGGTCATCCGTTTCTCAAACACCATGTAGTGTGAGAAACCAACGGAGGCGATCGAGTCTTGTGGGGAAAAGTGCGCAAACCTCTGCAGAGTGTACAATCTAATCATGGTTAGCCGTGTCCCCGGTTATGGACAATTACGAGTATCTAGTACTTGAATTTTCACATGTATCTCATCACTCTAAATTAATATTGTTGGGTTGTTTAATACCTTAATTGGGATTGAGTTGGGGTTATACCTTCTCACTGATGTTTCAACCACCATGATAGTTAATTTAAAACTTATTCCTTTGATGTAGGGAAAAATTGACTTTTTGCAAAATTGTAACCATAGAGCTTTCCACCAGCCATATATGCATGTAGTATAGCTTATTCTTTCATTACTCTCTATGTGTTACATTGCCAGCATATTCCATGTGCTGACCCGTTTTCGGGCTGCAACATATTATGTTGCAGACTTTTCAGACGAGGAGTAAAGTTCGGTAGGTCGTTGCCGTGTAGCTCTGTTATGCCGTTGGAGTTGATGGACTCACTTTATCTTCCAAGCCTTCCGCTGTTATCGTATTAGATGGCCTTAAGCCATATTATTGTAATAAGTTCTCTTTTGAGACATTCGATGTAATGAATGTGTGATTGCTACTCTGTTATAAATCCTTCGAGTACTGTGTGTGTCAGCATTACCGATCCAGGGATGACACGAAAGCACAGAGACTTGACCATCTGAGGTCGGGTCGCTACATTATTCTCCCTCACCCCGAACAGCTCAAGGAGCCTCTTGTAGCCCTTGTTCATCTAGTGATCATGCGGAGACCCCGCAGAGCAGCAGTAGGGGTGTTATCTCCACGAAGAGCCCCGAAGCTGGGTAAGATTCGCCAGCGTGCATGTCTTCGCCTCATCCCGTTTCCAGGCACCGGCGTCGTCTTATTGGCTCCCACTATGATTAGCCACCCGTTGGCATATGTCGCACCTACCACCCGACACGCACACACTCGGCTGCATGGAGGCGTGCGCCATCCACGACGACGTCCGGTTCGTCGTGCTACGGCGAAGCTCGCACGCAACGGCGCATACGCATCTCTTGCAGCACCTCTTTGTCGTCGTTGCTCAACTACTAGTGGGAGACGAAGACGACCGCAGCCTCGGCCTTAGAGGTAGCACCGATGGAAAAACACGCACGCTGCACGCACACGAGCACATACGGAGTGCCCACGACATGGTGGTGGTGCATCCCCAATCGCCTCTACTCCTTCTGCGCACGTTGTCTGTCAAGGCTGCTGCATGCTAATGATGATGTGGGTGAGATCTTCTAGGACTCAGATGATGAAGAGGAAAATTATGAGACACAAGGTGACGTACACCGTCAAGGTCCACGGTCAAGGGGGTGCTTAGATGTGCTTAGAGCAAGTACAATAGAGCTAAGTCAGCGGGCTATAAGGAATAAACAGTACAGTATATTTCTGTTTAGTTGGAGGAAAGAGAAGAGGAGAGAGAAGGTAAGCGGGCTCTTCGTGAAGAGCCAGCTCTAGCACGTGCTCCTAGGCACTTTGTAGTACATATTGACTATAAGATGGGCTGCAGGCTTATAGCCAGCAGCTGGCTATACTATTAATGCTCTTTAGATGAGGTGCTAAGTGCATTAAATGGCTTAGTAACTCAAGTGTTCAATGCATAGGTGCTTAGTTTATTGGTGCCACATCATATTTTATGCCTACGTGGCAGGCTTAGCAGCTATATATAGTGGGGAGTAACTTGTACTGTAACATATTACTATGTTACTCTAAACATCTCTATAAACCGGAAAGGAGGGAGTAGTAACATACACTAGTGTCATATGCACAAGATGGGAGCACATGATATTTCCCCGTCGGGACCGATCCCAAGTTGGCTTCTCACCTTCTTGGCCCAACAAAACCCCTCCTCCCCTCCCGTGCTTCCCGCTTGGCCTTGCCACTGAGCCCGCCGCTCCACATTGATGGCAAGTCAGGGCGACGCGACCTCTCACTGCTTCCGCCGTTGAAGCGGCACACCGACCGAGGGCACCGCCCGCTGCACGCCCGGCATTTCAGACTACACAGAAGATAGTAACTTTTAGAGCAAGTACTACTATAATTAGATGACATAAGTAGGCTATAAGGATTTAAATATAGTATTTGTGCTTAGATGAAGGAGAGAGAAGAGAAGCGGATTGTAAACGTGTAGCCGGTTGTACTCCAACATACTCTACTTTGTGAGACAAAAGGTGGGGCCATTATTAATGATATTGTATTTATACTAAAGGGACTAACGGACACCTTAATTACTCTGGTTTTTTAGACAAACCTTGGTGGGGATTTATTGACTTTTTTTGAGCTATTATTGACTTGGACGTGGGGTTTGGGGGCCAAAGGCCTACTATTATACTCCAACCTGACATGCTCTACCCTAGCCGCCGCTGTATCATATGGTTTCGCACCGTTCTAGATCTTAGCACCGCCACGCAATTCTTCTCCAGCCCTCCTTCCGGCGTGCACCGCGAGAAGGGACAGCAGTCCTCCGAACCCCGCCTTTCGTGATCACATGACGGGAGGGGCGATCAGGTTTTTGGGGAGAACACTCCTGTGAGTGCTGCCAGCGACGACTTCCTCAACGACAGCCTTCTTCCCCGACCTCGGTAACCTCTTCATCAACGACATGTGTGACATCATCAACCACATCGGTTCTGCTCCCGTTGTACAGTATGTGATTCTGTCCTCCTGGTTTAGTCCGCATCATTACTTTGATGTTTGCAATTGTCGTCATGATCTATTTACTGCTGATTCAGATTAAATCTCATACTAAATTGCTCATATATTCAACAATCCAATCCAAAAACCTGATCACAGGCAATTTACTCTGAGTTGTTTTGCTGCGCTTTTGAAGTCGCCTACTTTTAAGGGGGTGCAATATAAAAGGTGGCGCACAAGAGCAGTATATTGGTTTCAGATCATGTGGTGCTATGACGCCACTAAGGGTAAGCCTGAGGGCGATCTTAATCCTACACAGCAGGAAGCTTTTCAGAACATGGATACCCTCTTCAAAGCCCCCCTGCTGAGTGTTCTTGACGATTCCATTATGGATTTGTATATGTTGTTTGACAGCGGCAAAGACATGCGGGCTGCGCTCGAGGCCACGTTTGGGCCCTCAAGCGCTGGCAATGAGTTGTACGTCATGGAGCAATTCTGTGACTACAAGATGACTGATGAGCGCTTTGTTGTTCAGCAGACTCATGAGATCTGATCACTCTCTAAGGAACTTGAGTACTTTAAGTGTGTGTTGCGGACAAATTTGTTCTTGGGACCATCATTGCCAATCTTCCACCTTCGTGGAACGATTTTGCTACTTCTCTGAAAAACAAGAGACATGAGTTTTCTGTTTTGGATCTCATTAGCACTCTTGATTTTGAGGAGAAGGCGAGAGCAAAAGACACACGTGCTCGGGTCGCCAAGGGAGCTTCTAGTGCCCACATGGTACACGAGAAGAACTTCCAGCCCAACCAGCCCCAAAACAACAAGAACAAATCTCAGGGAAAGGGAAGTTTGATGCAAAGAACAAGCCGTCACATTGTACCAACTTCAAGAAGAATTCTCATAACGGAAGGGATACAAACCTCAATTTTGGTAGCACCACACAAAATTTATATGGCTGCATCTACCTGCTGTCAGCTAACCTCATGGTGCTCCAGGTATCCTACATTCGTAACTAGGTACAATGACCACCGCAAGATGAAATTAGCTTATTCGTACATTGACTTGCTGAATGCAGTGCGGAACGATCATGTCATGTCTGGAGGAGCAAACAAGCAGTGCAGCCGAAGGTGGAAATCAACCAAGGACTTATGAAATTATATGTAATCTTCCTCAGGAAGTTCAGTATCCCCTTCGTCCAGATGATCGTGTTTTGTCATGCCGAGCTATTGATATGTGCTATTGTTTTGCAACACCGTTTAAGTATAGCTTCTGTTTTCCTATCTTTTCAGATTCAGGACAATGAATAGGATATCAGGGGAACTGCACAATATGGACCCATGTTGAGTCATCTCTATTGCCTCATGTGTTTGCTGCAAATGTGTCAACATCAATTGCAAGATGAGGCAGCTAGATAGCTGTGGAGTTGCCAACATGCTCAAAGTGCTCGCAACATTGAGAAGAAACAAGCATGCCCAGGAAATTAATGCGTGCGCAGGGAGGCCCTTTGCTCAGAGAAGCATCGACCGATTTTCTTTATTTCCACACCTTCTCACAGTTTTGTATATTGGTTATAGTATGGTGAATCATTGAGATGCATAGACATGCTTTGAACTTTTGTTCTTATGAATGTTAGTTTAATGTGAGTGTTCGCATCGATTACGCATCCTCTAATTTGGTGGATGCACACAGAGAAAATAAATCTCCTTAATTTACTCCATAACCACCCTATTAAATAGGCCTAGTAACAAACCAGGTGCATGCAGTGGCCGGCGGGCACATGCATCCTGCATGCATGGCCAGTCATGCAGCAACGCAAATGAAGAGAGCGGTTCTTGGTAAAAAGCGAGTAGTTAGTGCAGCGTGCCTTATAAACACGAACAACTCGCTCTCCTGCTTCCGTCTCCCCACCGAATTCCCCCCGCTCCCCAATCTTCCTCACTCGTCCAGAAAACCCCGCTCACCTTCTTCCTCACTGCATGTAAAACGCCTGCTCCTCTTCTTCCACTCCTACAGAAAACCCCAGCCCTCCTTCTTCCCCACTCGCACTGCCACTAGGCTCGTCTTTGGCTACTCTGCTCAAACCCATGAGCTCGGCGCGACGCCCACAAGGAAAATGGAGTCGGCTGGCCCCAGCGCCAAGAAGATGAGGCTCCTGCCAGCGGCGACGCAGGTTGTAGATCCTGCACCCGTGGCCAGCTGGGAGAAGCGGCGAGCCCCCCACCCGGATCTGAGGAACCGGTAGAATCTCCGGTGTACCGCATCAGCGATCTCCCGGACGTCATCCTTGAGGAGATCATCTCGCTTCTCCCCACCAAGGATTGCTGCCGCGCACAAGTCCTCTCAACTCGTTGGCGCCCTCTATGATGTACCACGCCCCTCAATCTCGACCGTCGTCAGATATCTGTCCTTCCTGAATTTGATCTCATCAGAGCCATCGTCTCTTCTCACCAGCAGAGCCCCGTTCAATGCCTCTTCATCCCTACAAGCTACCTGATGTCCATACCCGGCAAGGTGGACGCTTGGCTGACATCCCCTGAATTCGGAAAACTCCAGCAGTTTGTGTTCTACCATTACCACGAAAGTTTCATACCACGAACATACCAAGAATTTGTGCCCACACCACCGTTGTCCATCTCGCGGTTTTCCTCCTCTCTCCACACCACCACCTTCGCCCGGTGCCATCTACCAGACGATCTGGTACAAATGGTTCGACTCCCACTGCTAAAAAAACTTTCGCTTGTGGTGGTTTATCTGTCGGAGGCCTCACTGCACAGCATCATCCACTCTAGTTGCCCTGCCCTGGAGCGCTTGTTGATTGTTTTTGGAATAGAAATCGGTATCAGTTGTCTCCAAATAAAGTCGCCTCACCTTAAAAGCATTGGAATTTGTTTTGAAGGACAGCAGCTCATCATCGAAGATGCCCCTTCACTTGAAAGGTTGCTCCTTCATAATTGTTATACACCGTCAGAAATAACTGTCGTCTCAGCGCCCAAACTGGAGACCTCGGGTGTAATTCATGACCCGTTTAATAATCACAAGGAGTTGGTGTTTGGCTCCTCATCTTTTCAGGTACCGTATATTATCATCTACACATTTGTAATCATATGCTGCATTTTTCATTTATGCGCATAAGTTTTATATCATATTGGAGTACACTTTGGGTACTAATATTATGTTATATGCTCAATGAAGAGTTCGTCCATTGATAGCCTATCAATGCTGCTGGATTCTGTCAAGATCATATATAGCAGAATGTATAGTTTTGATCTGGACATAATTATTGACTTGCTGCGATGCTTTCGATCTACGGAGAATTTATACATAGAGGTGATGATTTCATGCACATTGAAAGCCCGTATATATTGTACTAGAATTAACTTTTCGGTCGTTCTTTCGACATACTCTTTTTCAGACCTTAACTGTTTTCAATCTTCATGTCTACTTAGGCAGAACCACATGGACAAAATCATATAACCAATCATTGGCGTAATAAGCACAAGGATTTTCTCAGTTCTCATGACATTCGTTTGAGGACAATAACGATGGGACGATATGCATCCAACCAGGCAAACAGAAGCTTTTTCACATTCTTCCTGTTGAATGTGAGGTTACTATTGTCCATGAGGCTTAATTTTTACAACAAGAGATTTCTCATGGACGAACATGTTGAACAGCAAAAAAATAAGTTTCAGGTGGACAAATGGGCTTCTAAACGTGCTCGGCTTCTATTTACAACAAGTTGTAGACATCCTAAAATAAATTTTTTTGCACAGGATGTTGATTTTATGGATCAGACCAATCCATTTGTTTGTGGCTGCAAAAAAGAGTGGTTGGGTTAGATGTTACTGTCATGTTCAATCTGGGTTTTGTCTAAAAATTTGATGAACAATTAATCCTTGGGCTTTTTGTACCATTTGTATGCTTGACTTGCATGTTGTTGCCCTCATACTCCCCTTGACCTGCCACTACACTGCTGCATCTTTCATGGCTGCTGTTCGTTCCCGTCCGAGGCCTTACCGTCGTTCTCCGCCTTGGTTAGCTCGCTGTGCTCGCCGCCGTCTGGTGTTGTCAACATGGTCAACAACCAAGAGGAATCAGGAGATATTTGTGACGTGGAGAGGCTGACGATGAGGGACCCACCAGGGTCATTGCATTTATAGCGGGTGCCTCGTTATTACAAGCCAAAACAATACTTCCTCCTAATTGTTTGACAACTAGGTTCCACGCCATTGTCAATGTAGTCAATAAACGAGAAAATTACACAACGAGTGATAAACCAGGGGACCCAGCAGCTCGCCCGATTGTTTTTCAGTTTGAGACGGAGGTCAATTGCTTGTATGGGGCTGTGGCCCGTCTAGCCCACGCCACGCTTTTATTAAGCCCATGACGAGCCCAGTTGATATTTTTTTTCTTTCTGAAATTGGCTAGCCCAGTTCTTTTTTTTGGAGAATACCAAAACCGAGGCCTACTTGCTTTTCTCAGCCCTGCTGGGCTGCAAATCTTTCAAGAAAAGGATGGATAAGAAATGGGCTTCCCCAGGAAACGGGCTATAAGTTGTAAGAAATGGGCTGTAAATTTTTAAACCAAAGCCAACCGGCAATTGGATTAAAATATCATTTTTTCAGGATTTCTCTACTCTCTACTCTTATAAAAACCAAAGCCAACTAGCAATTACATTAAAATATCATCTTTTCACCCACAAGATAAACTACTCATACAAATGCATCTTCATGTTCCATGCAACGAACGTGCATCTTGCTAGTTAAGATTCTAAATTTCATTCATTTTTTGCGGAGAATTGTTTTTTGAATTTTATTTTCATATAATTTTTTGAAAACTATTTTTAACGTGACTCGAAATTTTGTGATTAAAAGAGTTTGGACCCCACCGAAATATGCAAAATTTCGTTGAATTTTTTAGCAGTGCCCAGAATATATGGTCTGTAATGCTAATAAAAAGAATATGAGCTTCAAATATCCTGAAGAATTAGCAAATGGGCTGTAAATTATTGAAAATAATGGCTAATGGGCTGTATGCTGTTTTCCACAGATTTGGAGGCTGACTTCTAGGCCTACTAGGTTGACGATGACGCTGCCCTAATTTTTTTTTTGACGAGTACGCAAGGCTTTATCAACTTAGTCAGCACACAGCGATGTTGTTGGATGTCCATCCAACGCCACCGTGCTTCTTCAATCTCCGATCTTCTGCTCCAGCCTCCCAAACCAGCGCGGCGGGACTGCTGCTCCCTCCTCCCGTGGCTGGCTGTCTTGCCGCCAATATCCTCTAACCACCCACACATCCTGTTATTTTACGGCGGCGTCGGCCTCACCCCTTGACCGACGGTAAGTGCTCGTTCTCCCCTCAGCGTGGGCATCCACTGCGGTGGCTTCGCCGGCTCCTGGTGGTTCTCTTCCTGGGCCCCGCCCTCGTCCACCGCGTTTGTGCTCTCGGCGCGGCGAGGTGAACATGGTCAACAAACAACAGCCATTGGAAGAGGCTGACAGTAGGGCCCCACACAGGAAAATGCCTCCTTATTACGCGCAAAATAATGATTCCTCCACCTGATAGCTGGGACCCACCGGAAGGGTCTTTGTATTTCACGAAAAAACGTTCCCCATTGTCACTTCGGACCCACCGGAAATGCCTCCTTATTACGCACAAAGAAAATGAATACTCCCCCTGCTAGCTGGGATTCACCTTGGTGGGATGCTGACTTGTGGGCCTACTAAGTTTACGGGGACGGAGGGCTTGGTCAACTTAGTGAATATAAACGACTCTAGCTCCAGTGATCGTACGATGTCCATCCAACGGCCGTAGTGCTTCTTGAACCTCTGGTCTTCGTGCTCCAACCGCCCAAAGCAGCGCCGGTCGTGCCGCGTGCTCCTGCCTCCCATGGCCGGCTGTGATGCCGCGGAGGCCTCACCGCCCCCTACTACTCCCACCGCTGGCCAGGCCATCCCTCTACTCACCCACACCCCCTGTTATTCTGCGGTGACGACAGCCTCACCCGCCTACTCCTCTTCGCGTGGGAATCCACTGCTGCGTATTCCCCGGCTCCGCGTCGTCCCCTTCCTAGGCCTCGCTGTCATCCACCGCTGTGGTGCTCTCGGCGCGGCGTGGTCAATGTGGTCAACGACCGACTTCCATCGGAAGAGTCTGCGTGCATGGAGAGGTCGACTGGGTCCACGGGCGCCGCAAGGAAGTGCCTCCTTATTACGCCAAAATAATTATTCCTCTACTCGACAAAGACGGACTCCACCGGACGGGCCACCGTATTTCGCAAAAAAAACGTTTCCCCACGGCTGGGACCCACGGCTACATCTTCGCACGCAAGGAAGTGCGTCCGGCAAAAAAACGATTCGCTTCGATCTGGGACCCACCAGCTACATCTTCGCACGCAAGGAAGTGCGTCCGGGCAAAAAACAAAACAAAATGATTCGCCCCCCTGACTGCTGGGACCCACCAGCTACATCTTCGCAGGCAAGGAAGTGCTTGACAGTCGGGACCCACCTGGTCGAAGCGTACGTAGCGTTGTCATTCTGGCCGCGAATGTGTACGTACATACTGGTCATAGTAGAGGCACGCACGTACACGTACGTACATCGGCGAGGGTGCAAGAAAGAAAATACGGCCACGTACGTACATACGGGCAGGGTCTCGAACGCCTACTCGCGCATACATACATGGCTGGGTCGGAACAGAGAAACAACGTCGTCGTCGTGTTCATGGGGAGGCAACGGAATGCGTCGTGTATTCATCGGGAGGCAACAGAACGCGTGGGAGCCAACCGGCTGGGTCGGAACGGAATGCGTGGTCGTGTTCATCGGGAGGGCTTGGACGGAACAGGCGATGGAAACGAGGCCTGGCGTACCGCACAACGGAGGAAACGGCCTTGTGTTCAACCGGCCATGTTCGAAACGGGGTCCTGTTGATCGGGAGGGGCTTGGCGTACCGCAAAACAGAGGAAACGGACGTCCTACGGTCGAAACGGGGGTCCTGTTGATTGGGAGGGGTGTGGCGTACCACAAAATGGACTTGAGTTGGAGCGCTACGGTCGAAACGGGGAGGGTGTGGCGTGCCGCAAAAGCGGGACTCCACGGGATACTGTTCATCTCCACCGTCGACCTCCTCCGGCCTCCACGGGCTCCCTGCTCATCCAGCCTCCACCGCGCGCTTACTCCACCGGCTCTTGTTCAACCACCCTCCAAGGGCACCCTCCACCGCTTCATCGCTCATCCAGCCCTCCACACCACGGGTCTGTTCAACCACCCTCCACCGCTCATCTGCTCATCCAGCCCTCCACACCACGGGTTCCTGTTCATCCAGAGGCAACGCCACCGGCCAATCGCTCATCCAACCCCCCGCAACATTCACTGTTCATCCTGAGGCAGCATCGATCGGCTTCGATTAGCAGCAATAGCGGCGAATCGCTCCATCGGGTTCGATTAACAGCCATCGATCGATCGCTTCCGGGTTCGATAACGTAGCCTGCAGTTCAATCGCCGGGTTCGATTAGAGCCCAACGCCGCTTCGGCTTGATTAGAGCCAACGCCGCACACACGCTGAACGACGAGAAACGCGACGCTCGCCTCGACCTCCCACCGTAACCGGCAACTCCCCGAAATTTTCCTCCCCTCGCTTCTACCATAATTTTTTCCGTCATGGACGGCCCAAAGAATGTCATGCAGCTGCGTCTCCGGCCCGCCCAGGACGAAAAGCCCATTTTCGGTCATGATTTTTTGTCATAGAAGTAGGAGCCCACCACATGTATGATGATACCGGGTTTTGTCACAATTATCGTCATAGAAGTGTCATATGTATGACAGAAAAAAATTTCGTTTGACCCAAAATGTCACAGATGTGTCTTTTTTGTAGTGATTATCAGCAGGTTCCTCTGGAAGTGGATCCTCTAGAACATGTTCCTTTTTATCATGCTTGAGAACAATTCTCATATTTCTATACCAGGTGGTAAAGTTTGTTCGATTCAGTTTATCCTTTTCCAGAATTGATTTCAATGCAAAGTTGGGTTGAGCGGTGGTGCCATTGATCTACAATAGAAAATATGCAATCACTAAGCAATGTGTTTATGTAGAGTAATTCTAGCCTAAACAGAAATACTCCCACTGAAGTCAACATCCCTCCGCAAACTCTCAGTGATTCAGGATCCGACTAGCGCATGCGACTAGTGAGCTTTAGGATCACTGCTAGCCAACATACCTATCCGGTAAGAAACTCCTTGCTAATCGTATCTCTATACGACTCTTGTCGATCGGGAAGGTATCTCATACCCCGGCTCCCAACCTTCTTTGCCACAAGGCCCAAAACCGTTTTGATAGCCTTGTTAAGTTAACCTGATGCAGTGCATGTCCGTGTCCGACATGAACCCTTCAGTTCAAGGACACCCAGCAGGACCCCAATTTTATGAGCCCACTACTAGACGTACTTGACGTGCGAAGGTGCAACATCAGGGATGGCTATTCGCTTGATATTCATGAGGGATCATTCTACCATTCTAACATGCATAGAAACAAAGAAGCATAACAATCACAAATATAACACATATTGTGAAATAGTATGGCTCCTTCATGGACGTTCTTCCAGGTCAGCTCCGACTCCGATGACCATCTACGAACTCCATCTTGATTGTCACGCCGGGACGCCAAGCCACCAACCTGATCTCTATTATCCAACTACTACAACTAGTAATGAATTTTACATAGAGTCACAAGTCGACACGCAGGTCGTTATACAATATAATGACATCACGTTGGCTCCTGCCGGCTGACAAACATGACACGCAGGCCATGTATAAATTACACACATGCATCACATACACATGAGCCATACTATTCACATCAAACCTGCAAAACAAAGTTATGCATAGAATCACATTCTACTGGTTTGTGTGTCGGGTATGAAATACACGACACTACGCACACGGCGGTCCCTCCTTCCTTCCTTTTTTATATTATTTAATGAAGTCTTTTGCGCTGGTGGCTTGTCCCGTGCATATTTCATATACAGGATTAGCTTGACCCCAGTGTGAGGAGTAGTACTATACTACTACTACTTGCTAACCTCCGCATGAGATACTAATGTCTCCTGTGCCGTATTTGTTGGGTTCTACGGTAGGGTGCGTCGACTGCAAATTTAAATTTTCCTATGCGCAGAACATCCAGGAACATGCTGCAGGAGATGGATCATAGTTTGTTACCACTAGACGCGCAGTGCCGTGCAGCGGAAGAAGAGTTGGGGCAGCGCATCCGCGTGGATCGTATCCTCCTCGTTCGATCTCCCTCGAACAGTCGATCATCCGATCCCACGTACAAGTTCGCCGGAGCAGCGCAAGTGCACCGCCTCTAACGGTATCCGTGTGTGTAGGAGGAACACCGTGCGGCGGACTGCTAGGTCCGATCACACAGTCGGCGGCGAGTGGAGGTGGCTATTCGCAACACATGCAAACCCTAGTCGTAGCACCGAAGCGATCAACCGCATGAGTGTGCCGCACCTCCACTTTATATAGGCGTCCGTCGCAGGCTCAACATTTTGGGCTTGCACGGACCCTAAAGCCCAAAGTCTACTCGGTCACATTCCTAGTCGATTCGGATCACATCCGACCGATTGTCCTACGAACCGACCTCAGAGGTTCCTTCCCTTGCGCGCGACCCCTTAGGTTCAAGTCAGCTTGGTAACAGTTCGGATCACCTCCGACCTGCATGGTTGGTAGCGGCCTCTAGCAAGGCGTGCCGACCACCAAGCAGACTATGAAGCTGGTTAGGCGAACCTGTACAATGTGTCACACTTCTGTTCCCTTTGCCACACGATATATGTTGTCGGGCTCAAGGAGAGACTGTCATCCTTGTGCTAGCCCGACCTCTTTCTTGTTCCAGTGATGCCGACCACAATCCGGATTATCTCATAATCCTTGTCGCATGGCCATGCTTATCCTGGTCGGATCACACGAGGGGCCCAGAGTATTTCTCCTGATTGAAGGGGAAAATCCCATCTTGCTCGACCATGTATCGCAGCATGGGACAGGACAAACCCGAAACCTACCTTTGTAACTACCCAGTCACGGAGTAGCGTTTGGTCGGCCCAAAGCAAGTCTGTCACCATCCCGAGTACATGCGTCAGCTCAGGTCTTAGGACATAGAACGTATGTTGTACTAGAGACTCATAGATGACATATCGCTGTGTCTCTTAGTTGGGTCTGTCCGACCCGGACCTTATCTCGACTCGGATCCGACTACGTCGAATCCGACCAGACCTTTCCAGGTCCATATTATCCGGTTAGCATCCAATGCTCCATGGCTAGTGAGACCAAGCCATCGACCGTGTCATATGCCAGTCTAGTCGACTCTGGCGTCCACACAACCCTTTCGACTAGGGACCTTTTAGGACAGTCATCACACAATGCATAGTCCCACAAACAAGTCACGACTTTGTCGTCGCATCATTGATAATGTCCAAGGACTATCTTTATTCATAAACACATAGGAAATATCATCATACATGATTTCCTCTAGGGCATATCTCCAACAGTATTGATTTTAACCTGATGACTAATGGCTACAACATCCGCTATTGTTGCGCCAGATTACAGTACGGCCTATATAATGGTGCAGTCCTATCCGCGGTCCTACGAACGCAACATCGGAAACTCGAACCGCCCTGTGATTTTGGATTTTTTCACGCCTTCACAACGTGACGCCGGCGCCCAGCATCAACATCGACTTCGGCGCCAGATACTGGTGGCCCATGCAGCTATCAAGGCGGCGAGAGGCCTGGCGACCGAACTCTGTCCAGCGTTGGGGACGCGTGTCGAGCCAACCCGATCAAGGCCAAAATCATACACTGGTTGGATAAGAACTCACCTGCCAGAAAAGAAAATCCGACCTAGCGAGGAGATTGCACAGCGCTAGTACTGCCCATGCAGAACAGCGCATAGGGGCCAACTAGAATTTGGATCGATGGCCGCACAACAGGGAGACCTGATCCTTTTCCTCTTTTATTTATTATTTAATTATTACTAAAGCAGTCTATGCTTTTGACTAATCATCTGCCTTTGTGCACTTCCCACGTGTAAGCACTAATACTATTACTAGTGTTGCCCGTGCCCACGTAATGGAAGCAATAAATCTCTCTCCTCGGATTGCTACATAGTGGAGGCAAGGACCTTAAGCATACACAGCACACAGGACTATAGATTTGTATAGACTGCTATTTATTTGCTTTGATCGGCTATGGACAGGGTCATCAAACAGGTTTAATTTCTCCTGTCTATTCCCTTTAGCACGTAAAATTATTATTACGCACAGAGCATTTTTCTGTTGCTTTCTACTGCCTTAGTTTTGCAGAAATATTCTATCGGCATTTGTACATGGCGATTTCCGTCCGCGTCAGTCTGTCCAATGCCTCGATTGGGCGATCGCTTTTTCATAAGCCTAGCACACATCTAAAATTGATTGTGGCTGTGTCATCACCTCGGCCAATCGACCTGCACAGACGCCTCCATGCGACCACTCCATCGAGCTCACCGCGGCGCTCAGGCCATTTTTTCTAAATCATTTACATCACTTAAATTAATTAAGTAGAAGAGATTTATTTTTAAAATATCTTATTATAATTGGCTTGCACCATTTTCTGTGCACAGATAAATGACCCGGTTTCGGCAACGCTGCCACCTCGGCGTATCGACATACCATGTCACCTCGGCTCGACCGGGGCTTCGTCATCACTTCATTAACCCACGCCGGGGACATCGGCATCATACTGCCGGCTAGCTCCATCGCCTCGGTCGAACTGGGGGTTCCACCTCTCCACATTGGCCGCGCTACGTCGCTGATGTCTACTACGCAACATTCTTCTTGTAGACGTTGTTGGGCCTCCAAGTGCAGAGGTTTGTAGGACAGTAGCAAATTTCCCTCAAGTGGATGACCTAAGGTTTATCAATCCATGGGAGGCGTAGGATGAATATGGTCTCTCTCAAGCAACCCTGCAACCAAATAACAAAGAGTCTCTTGTGTCCCCAACACACCCAATACAATGGTAAATTGTATAGGTGCACTAGTTCGGCGAAGAGATGTTGATACAAGTGCAATATGGATGGTAGATATAGGTTTTTGTAATCTGAAATTATAAAAACAGCAAGGTAGCAAGTGGTAAAAGTGAGCGTAAACGGTATTGCAATGCTAGGAAACAAGGCCTAGGGTTCATACTTTCACTAGTGCAAGTTCTCTCAACAATAATAACATAATTGGATCATATAACTATCCCTCAACATGCAACAAAGAGTCACTCCAAAGTCACTAATAGTGGAGAACAAACGAAGAGATTATGGTAGGGCACGAAACCACCTCAAAGTTATTCTTTCCAATCAATCCGTTGGGCTATTCCTATAAGTGTCACAAACAGCCCTAGAGTTTGTACTAGAATAACACCTTAAGACACAAATCAACCAAAACCCTAATGTAACCTAGATACTCCAATGTCACCTCAAGTATACGTGGGTATGATTATACGATATGCATCACACAATCTCAGATTCATCTATTCAACCAACACATAGGACCTCAAAGAGTGCCCCAAAGTTTCTACCGGAGAATCAAGACGAAAACGTGTGCCAACCCCTATGCATAGGTTCATGGGCGGAACCCACAAGTTGATCACCAAAACATACATCAAGTGAATCACGTGATATCCCATTGTCACCACAGATACGCACGGCAAGACATACGTCAAGTGTTCTCAAATCATTAAAGACTCAATCGATAAGATTACTTCAAAGGGAAAACTCAATCCATTACAAGAGAGTAGAGGGGGAGAAGCAACATAAGATCCAACTATAATAGAAAAGCTCGCGATACATCAAGATCGTGCCAAATCAAGAACACGAGAGAGAGAGATCAAACACATAGCTACTGGTACATACCCTCAGCCTCGAGGGTGAACTACTCCCTCCTCGTCATAGAGAGCGCCGAGATGATGAAGATGGCCACAGGTGAGGGTTCCCCCTCCGGAGTCTTGGGAACAGGGTCCCGATTGACTTTTGGTGGCTACAGAGGCTTGCGGCGGCGGAACTCCCGATCTATTATGTTCCCTAAAGTTTTTAGGGTATATGGATATATATAGGCGAAAGAAATACGTCAGGGGAGCCACGAGGGGCCCACAAGGGTGGAGGGCACGCCCTAGGGGGGTGGGCGCGCCCCCCTACCTCGTGGCTCCCTCGTTTCTTTCCTGACATGCACTCCAAGTCTATTGGGTAGCTTTCCTTCCAAAAATAACTTCTCTAGAAGGTTTCATTCCGTTTCGACTCCGTTTGATATTCCTTTTCTTCGAAACACTGAAACAAGGGAAAAAATAGGAACTGGCACTGGGCTCTGGGTCAATAGGTTAGTCCCAAAAATAATGTAAAACTGTTTAATAAATCCCAGCATCCAAAACAGAAAATATAATAGCATGGAACAATAAAAAATTATAGATACGTTGGAGACGTATCAGCATCCCCGAGCATAATTCCTGCTCGTCCTCGAGTAGGTAAATGATAAAAACAGAATTTTTGATGTGGAATGCTACTAGGCATAATTTCAATGTAATTCTTCTTACTTGTGGCATGAATATTCAGATCCAAAAGATTCAAGATAAAAGTTCATATTGACAAAAAAGTAATAATACTTCAAGCATACTAACTAAGCAATTATGTCGTCTCAAAATAACATGGCCAAAGAAAGTTCATCCCTCTACAAAATCATATAGTTTAGTCATGCTCCATTTTCGTCACACAAGAATGCTCTCATCATGCACAACCCCGATGACAAGCCAAGCAATTGCTTCATACTTTAGTAATCTCAAACTTTATAAACATTCAGGCAATACATGAGCGTGAGCCATGGATATAGCACTATGGGTGGAATAGAATATGATGATGGGGGTTATGTGGAGAAGACAAAAAAGGAGGAAGTCTCACATCAACGAGGCTAATCAATGAGCTATGGAGATGCCCATCGATTGATGTTAATGCAAGGAGTAGGGATTGCCATGCAACGGATTCACTAGAGCTATAAATGTATGAAAGCTCAACAAAAGAAACTAAATGGGTGTGCATCCAACTTGCTTGCTCACGAAGACCTAGGGCACTTGAGGAGGCCCATTGTTGGAATATACAAGCCAGGTTCTATAATGAAAAATTGCCACTAGTATATGAAAGTGACAAAACAAGAGACTCTCTATCCTGAAGATTATGGTGCTACTTTGAAGCACAAGCGTGGAAAAAAGGATAGTAGCATTGTCCCTTTTTATTTCTCTTTTTTTTGGTCCTTCCTTTATTTTTTTGGCCTTTCTCTTTTTTTGGGACAATGCTCTATTAAATGATGATCATCACACTTCTATTTATTTACAACTCAATGATTACAATTCGATACTAGAACAAAGTATGTCTATATATGAATGCCTCCGGCGGTGTACCGGGATATGCAATGAATCAAGAGTGACATGTATGAAAGAATTATGAACGGTGGCTTTGCCACAAATACTATGTCAACTACATGATCATGCTAAGCAATATGACAATGATGAATGTGTCATGATATACGGAATGGTGGAAAGTTGCATGGCAATATATCTCGGAATGGCTATGGAAATTCCATAATAGGTAGGTATGGTGGCTGTTTTGAGGAAGATATAAGGAGGTTTATGTGTGAAAGAGTGTATCATATCATGGGGTTTGGATGCACCGCTAAGTTTGCACCAACTCTCAATGTGAGAAAGGGCAATGCACGGCAATCAAGAGGCTAGCAATGATGGAAGAGTGAGTGTGCGTATAATCCATGGACTCAACATTAGTCATAAAGAACTCACATACTTATTGCAAAAATATACAAGTCATCAAAAACCAAGCACTACGCGCATGCTCCTAGGGGGATAGATTGGTAGGAAAAGACCATCGCTCGTCCCTGACCGCCACTCATAAGGAGGACAATCAAAGAACACCTCATGTTTCAAATTTGTTACATAACATTTACCATATGTGCATGCTACATGACTTGCAAACTTCAACACAAGCATTT
Source organism: Aegilops bicornis (assembly GCA_021605145.1). Classification (NCBI taxonomy): domain Eukaryota; kingdom Viridiplantae; phylum Streptophyta; class Magnoliopsida; order Poales; family Poaceae; genus Aegilops; species Aegilops bicornis. The sequence goes on along the minus strand of CM038669.1, from coordinate 547,729,434 downwards.
CTCAAATTCATAACTACTCAACTAGCACAACTTTAATATCACTACCTCCATATCTCAAAACAATCATCAAGCATCAAACTTCTCTTAGTATTCAACACACTCATTAGAAAGGTTTTACTAGTCTTGAATACCTAGCATATTAGGATTAAGCAAATTACCATGATGTTTAAGACTATCAAAATAATCTAAGTGAAGCATGAGAGATCGGTAGTTTCTATAAAACAAATCCACCACCGTGCTCTAAAAGATATAAGTGAAGTACTAGAGCAATAACAAAACTACTCCGAAAGATATAAGTGAGGATCAAAGAGTAGTCGGATAATTATGCAACTATGTGAAGACTCTCCCATTTAATAATTTCAGATCTTGGTATTTTATTCAAACAGCAAGAAAAACTAAAGAAAATAAAATGACGCTCCAAGCAAAACACATATCATGTGGTGAATAAAAATATAGCTCCAAGTAAAGTTACCGATGGATGAAGACGAAAGAGGGGATGCCTTCCGGGGCATGCCCAAGCTTAGACGCTTGGTTATCCTTGAATATTACCTTGGGGTGCCTTGGGCATCCCCAAGCTTAGGCTCTTGCCACTCCTTATTCCATAGTCCATCGAATCTTTACCCAAAACTTGAAAACTTCACAACACAAAACTTAACAGAAAATCTCGTGAGCTCCGTTAGCGAAAGAAAACAAAACACCACTTCAAGGTACTGTAATGAACTCATTCTTTATTTGTATTGGTGTTAAACATACTGTATTCCAACTTCTCTATGGTTTATAAACTATTTTACTAGCCATAGATTCATCAAAATAAGCGAACAACACACGAAAAACAGAATCTTTCAAAAACAGAATAGCCTGTAGTAATCTGTAACTAACGCAAACTTCTGGAACTCCAAAAATTCTAAAATAAATTGGTGGACCTGAGGAATTTGTCTAGTAATCATCTGCAAAAAGAATCAACTAAATATCACTCTCCAGTAAAAAGTTTTAGCTAATCTCGTGAGCGCTAAAGTTTCTGTTTTTTTACAGCATGATCTTAAAGACTTCACCCAAGTCTTCCCAAATGTTCTACCTGGCACAAACACCAATTAAAACATAAAACCACATCTAAATAGAATCTAGATGGATTATTTATTCCTAAACATAACCAAAAAGCAAGAAACTAAATAAAAATTAGGTTGCCTCCCAACAAGCGCTAATGTTTAACGCCCCTAGCTAGGCATGATGATTTCAATGATGCTCACATAAAAGATAAGGATTGAAACATAAAGAGAGCATCATGAAGAATATGACTAGCACATTTAAGTCTAACCCACTTCCTATGCATAGGGATTTTGTGGGCAAACAACTTATGGGAACAATAATCAACTTGCATAGGAAGGTAAAACAAGCATAACTTCAAGATTTTAAGCACATAGAGAGGAAACTTGACATTATTGCAATTCCTACAAGCATATATTCCTCCCTCATGATAAATTTCAGTAGCATCATGAATGAATTCGACAATATAACCAGCACATAAAGCATTCTTTTCATGATCTACAAGCATAGAATTTTTATTACTCTCCACATAAGCAAAATTCTTCTCATTCGGAATAGTGGGAGTAGCATAAGAGACTTGAATACTATAAATTGTTTCCACATTAAAAAAGTAATGTTCAGAGAAAGGGTACTCATAATAATGACAAGTTTTATAAATATAATCATCACTACTTATTATAGCATAAGTTTCATCACAATAATCATCATAAGTATCAACTTATTTCTCATCATAATCAATTGAAACCTCTTCCGAAATAGTGGATACATCACTAAATAAAGTCATGACCTCTCCAAATCCACTTTCATAAATATTATAAGATTCAACATCCTCCAAAATAGTGGGATCATTACTTCCTAAAGTTGTCACTCTTACAAACCCACTTTCATCAATACAATCATCATAGGTAGAAGACATGCTTTCATCATAGTAAATTTGCTCATCAAAACTTGGGAGGCTAAAAATATCATCATTATTAAATGTAGTATCCCCAAGCTTGGGAAAAACATTAATTGCAGCAAATATATTCTCAAAAATATCATCTTCATCAAACATAGCATCCCCAAGCTTGGGCCTTTTCATATCATAAGCATAATCACTCTCATTATTAATAGTGTGGATAGCACCAATAGTATAGCAAACATTATTATCATATTTTTCAAAGAAAGTGCCAAAAAGATTTTCAATATCATAAGAAGTATCATTATGTTCCCAATCATAATCATCACAACAAGCAATAGGCATAACGAGATCATCATCAAGTGCATCATCTTCCACAATTATTTTTTATTCATTTTCATGAGGCACAACAATGATAGGAGCAACATTATTTGGGGGAGATATATTTTTACCTCTCTTCCTTTTCCTTTTCTTCTTCTTCACCACATCATGTGTGGGCTCAATCCTCTTTTTGGAGCTCCTTATTAATGAGATTGGTTGAATAGAAGGCTCCTCCTCGTTACCTGATTCATCATAAGAAATAATAGGAGAATATTGGGAAGCCTCTTCCCCTTCATTAGTATTCTCTTCATATTCTATTTGTTTACTTTTCTTTATGTAATTGGCAATATAAGGATTTTCAATGCAATTCACCGCACAATACATATAAATCTTCTCTAGATCAAAATCAAGAAATCTATCAAGATCAAACTTTGGAATACCCTCAGTTATACGTTTCATTTCCTCATACCCCAAAAGAAGACTAAGCTCTTTATGATGCTCAAGGGTAATCAAATTATCACAATTTTTGGATAGGACTTGATCATGAAACAAATAGTATTGGAGCTTTAAATGACCATGTTCATTGCAAAGTTCACAAGGGGCGCGATAAATATTGAATCTTTCAGCGCAATCATCTAGCCTCTCTTGCAACAATTTAGTTTCTAAGTACTTATGCCTCTTGCAGTATCTATCTTCCCTATTTGGTGCGTACTCACAAACCCAATGCACTCCACAAAAATTGACATGTTTATAGGAGAAATTTTCATCATAACTAGTGCAATCATCATTAGTACCATGGATATTCAAGGAGTTCATACTAACAACATTGCAATCATGCTCATCATTCAAAGGTTTAGTGCCAAACATTTTAATACATTCTTCTTCTAACACCTTGGCACTATTTTCCTTTCCATCATACTCACGAAAGATATTAAAAAGACGAAGCGTATGAGACAAACTCAATTCCATTTTTTTAGATTTCTTTTATAAACTAAACTAGTGATAAAACAAGAAACAAGATTCGACTGCAAGATCTAAAGATATACCTTCAAGCACTCATCTCCCCGACAACGGCGCCAGAAAAGAGCTTAGTTGATGGGATGTGAGTGCCGCTTACCAAGCCTCCCCGGAAATGGCGCCAGAAAAGAGCTTGATGTCTACTACGCAACCTTCTTCTTTTAGACGTTGTTGGGCCTCCAAGTGCAGAGGATTGTAGGAGAGTAGAAAATTTCCCTCAAGTGGATGACCTAAGGTTTATCAATCCGTGGGAGGCGTAGGACGAATATGGTCTCTCTCAAGCAACCGTGCAACCAAATAACAAAGAGTCCCTTGTGTCCACAACACACCCAATACAATGGTAAATTGTATAGGTGCACTAGTTCGGCGAAGAGATGGTGATACAAGTGCAATATGGATGGTAGATATAGGTTTTTGTAATCTGAAATTATAAAAACAGCAAGGTAGCAAGTGGTAAAAGTGAGCGTAAACGGTATTGCAATGCTAGGAAACAAGGCCTTGGTTCATACTTTCACTAGTGCAAGTTCTCTCAACAATAATAGCATAATTGGATCATATAACTATCCCTCAACATGCAACAAAGAGTCACTCCAAAGTCACTAATAGTGGAGAACAAACGAAGAGATTATGGTAGGGTACGAAACCACCTCAAAGTTATTCTTTCCAATCAATCCATTGGGCTATCCCTATAAGTGTCACAAACAGCCCGAGAGTTCATACTAGAATAACAGCTTAAGACACAAATCAACCAAAACCCTAATGTCACCTAGATACTCCAATGTCACCTCAAGTATCTGTGGGTATGATTATACAATATGCATCACACAATCTCAGATTCATCTATTCAACCAACACATAGGACCTCAAAGAGTGCCCCAAAGTTTCTACCAGATAATCAAGACGAAAACGTGTGCCAACCCCTACGCATAGGTTCATGGGCTGAACCCGCAAGTTGATCACCAAAACATACATCAAGTGAATCACGTGATATCCCATTGTCACCACAGATACGCACGGCAATACATACATCAAGTGTTCTCAAATCATTAAATACTCAGTCCGATAAGATTACTTCAAAGGGAAAACTCAATCCATTACAAGATAGTAGAGTGGGAGAAGCAACATAAGATCCAACTATAATAGCAAAGCTCGCGATACATCAAGATCGTGCCAAATCAAGAACACGAGAGAGAGAGAGAGAGATCAAACACATAGTTACTGGTACATACCCTCAGCCTCGAGGGTGAACTACTCCCTCCTCGTCATGGAGAGCGCCGGATGATGAAGATGGCCACGGTGAGGGTTCCCTCCGTGGCAGGTGCCTAACAGGGTCCCGATTGAATTTTGGTGGCTACAGAGGCTTGCGGCGGCGAACTCCCGATCTATTCTGTTCCCCGAAGTTTTTAGGGTATATGGATATATATAGGCGGAAGAAATATGTCAGGGGAGCCACGAGGGGCCCACGAGGGTGGAGGGCGCGCCCCTACCTCGTGGCTCCCTCGTTTCTTTCCTGACGTGCACTCCAAGTCTATCGGGTAGCTTTCCTTCCAAAAAATAACTTCTCTAGAAGGTTTCATTCCGCTTTCAATTCCGCTTGATATTCCTTTTCTTCAAACATCAAACAAGGGAAAAACAGAACTGGCCTGGCTCTGGGGTCAATAGGTTAGTCCCAAAAATAATATAAAAGTGTTTAATAAAACCCATAAACATCCAAAATAGAAAATATAATAGCATGGAACAATTAAAAATTATAGATACGTTGGAGACGTATCAGTCGCCACTTCATAGTGCCGAGCTCTTCGCTCCGCCACCTCCGGACTAGCTCGGGGGCTGGGAACTTGTCCAGCATCAAGCTCGGACCGCGTCATCAATGTCGAACACATTAACCAGCTAAGTTGCTTTCATGCTCAAAAAATTTCAGTTTTAAATTTTGTTCGGTTCGACCAAGCATTATACTTTCTTGGCAAAAAGTTGTTTGTGAAAAATTTCCATGTCATAACTTTGTTTGTGACACACAAATTAAAATACCCTGTTTATTTGGGGGCTTCCTTTATGAAGATTTTCCTCTTTCATATGATTATACTTGTACGACTTCGTTCCTTGTTCGTGTATTATGCCACAATATTCACCATATTGACTTAAATGTTCCGCAAGCTGGGTTGCCTTGCTCCTGTGTTTACCCCTACGTTCCCGATTGTTCAGCTAGGGAGTAAAGGGAGCACCTCTGCGATTGTCACGATCGGGTCATCCGAGCTCGGACCTCAAACTGGGTGAAGCCGAAAGCTAGCTCTCTTATTGTTTTCAATTATGGTCGGCACACAACGGAACTCATGAGTACAAAAAATCTATTGCACAAGTCTCATAGTGACAATGAGCAACCAAAGAAAGGTATCAGTGAAGGTACTATTTTCTTAGAAGATGCTTCTTACACTTCGTCAGTAATATAGCATAAGTTCCCTGAGCGCGCTTTGCCTGTTACAGCCTTATGGCCTGATTGCCTGGTTATCGGAAACACCGTTGATATTCTCAAAAGGTGGAGTACATAACACTTTTTGGTCCTTGACCAAAGAGGGAGAATCTGACGGTCGGTTAAGACGCGTTTAAAGTTCGGGTGAACACAGATATGATACAAGTACTTCGGTACATACGATCATTATACATAAAAATTCTTTTACCCAAGTCACTTGGGGGCTCTTAAATTTATATGATCCGTTTTTTAATAAATGATTTCTTCCTAGTCGTTGCAAAGTCTTTTTCTATCACTCCTTTTTCGACGCGAGTGTGTGGTCAATAGCCGGGGAGCCTAATTTCTCTCTCAAAGCCGCTAGAGTTTAGTTTGCTAAATTGGACTAACAAGAAGTACCCCGCCTTAGGGATATGAGGTTGAAGCCGTAGGCTGACCCGCTTGAAGTCTTGAGATAGGATGTGTCATATTAAAGCACGACATAAGCACTTTTTTTCTAAGACCAATTTTTGGATTGGCACTGAACACTTGATCTTGTTCGGACGTCAAGTTTTTACTGACGTTTTTTGGTTTTCCAAGCCTATGGCACTTTTAAACTATTTGTGTGTTTCCAGCATAAGTCTCGTAGTGCAACGCCGGACACCTTTAGAGATTCGTCAAAAACATTCTCGGATATTGCTATATATGCATCAATTTCGAGTTGTGTCTTCGGTCAATAGTTGGGTTGGCCGACTCCTGTGCTTGCCTCCTACGTTCCACTTTGTCCGGCTAGGTGTGCAAAGGGAGAACCACTATGATTGTGCTTCCAGCTCGCATGGTAAAGCACCCAAGTGGATAAAGCCGAAAACTGACTGTCACAATAAGCGTAAACTAGTCAGTGATCTGATGACTATGTTAAATGACGGGCTCTTCATAACATTGGCCGAAGCATTTACGGCTTGACCTCGACTATCGCCGAACACTAACCCGTGGCTAGTTACTGGCTTCCCAACTTAAAGCTCCTATGACTAAGTGAAATTTATAAAGCCCGAATATCTGATTAACTCGTTTCTGCTAACACAACTGCCTTCGGGCACCGAGACGTCGGCTAAGGGTTGTTTTGTTATTACGGAAACACCCTGCGTAGTATCTACAAGGGGGTGGAAGCCGATGATGGGCCACATTCAACTGATAAACGGTCGCAACAGAGTCAAAGTAAACATATCATCGTCATTTGTATTTAATATACAAGGGTTGCATTCCATAATCATCGTTATAATTCCATACATATGCATCAATTTGACTTAAGATTTTGGCCAAGCTGGGTTGCCATGCTCCTGTGCTTACCCCTACGTTCCCGATTGTTCGGCTATGCGGTAAAGGGAGCACCTCTGTTATTGTTACTACCGGGTCATCCGAGTTAGTACCTCAGACTAGGTGAAGCCGAAAGCTAGCAATCTTAAAGGATCACATTGGTCGGCAACGACGGAAGTGAACATTTTGGTTCATTAATACCATAGAGTTCGGGAACTTTCCCCGAACTAAATCCTCAATATTTTCCTCCCACGTTGATCGGAGGTGAGGTTTCATGATCATGATAAGCATGATGACCCAAAGAAAGGAACCGATAGCGGGACTATTTTCTTTGGAAGATGTTTCTTACGTTAAAACATAATATAAAATATCTCTCCGTGTACCTTTGTTTATAAAACCGTATGGCCGGATTGCCTTGTTTTCCATAAATCTTTGCCCTTATAACGGCTTTATAAAGTAGGAAAATACTCCTCAGCTAATGGCCGAAGAGGTTGAAGTCGATGGTCGGTTAACAAAGTTTTGTATGATACGGATCCGAGCATTAATGATGTAAAGTACTTAGGTACATAGAGTCATTACACTTAAATTATGAGAAAAAATCAATTTTCTCGCAGCCAATCTTTTAAAGAGTCAATGGCACAGTCTCTTTGAGACAACCGATCAGCTGACATAACGCTCTCATAGTTCCCTATTGGCATTGATTTCCTATTAAGCCCCTTAAGGCCGAACTTGGTGAGCTCAACTTTCGTTAGCTTTAACTCCTTTTTGAGATCTTTATTCTCTTTCCGAGAAGTTTGTGTTAAACACAACAACATTTTCTGTCAAACGGATATCGATCCTTAATTTGGCCACTCGTGCCCACATTAAGGCTCGGGGGCTACTGGGCTTCATGCTTATTATTTACAAATATTATAGGGGCACATCGATCCCCTGATCTGGTGTTGCCACCCGACTAGTGTCTCGGGGGCTACTGCATTGCCTATTCAATACAAAAAATTCAAAGTACTTAGTGTTCGGCTTGACCGAACTATGGGCAAATGCGTCTTCGGACAACAATAGGTACCATGTGGACATATCCAGCATTAAGCTCGGCTAACCTCCTTTAAAACTTCTTCAAGCCAAGGTGATCTATAACACCTCGGATACAGTCTGGTGTTGGAGCTCGAATACAGTCCGACATTGGTGCTCGACTGCAAAAGATACCTCGAATGTAGTCCGGCGTTGGAGCTCGGATGCGAGAGAACATCACCGCACGGGAAACACTTCAAACCCGAGGTGGGCGTAAAATTAACAAGGCATTGATAAAGGTCGATAACTTAAAGGGGCTCCTTGGATACCCTACGTGTAAACTCTTCGGATTCTCTTCGGCGATCCTCAAGATTGAAGAGGAGAAGATTTGTTGAACCAGTTTTCAAGACCGACGACCGAAGATGAAGAACAGTTCTGAAGAATCGAGGAGCGTCCCCAACTTGAAGACCGGTTCAGGGGGCTATTGACGGTGTCTTGGACTAGGGGGTACTCACCACGTCGTCTCCCGACCAGCTTGATCGGGCCGAGGACCCCTGTGGCGGTTCACTAACGGGCCAGTTCGGACAGCCCATGCCGCATACAAGGAAGACTCCACAAGACTTGGCGCTCAAGCCAAGGACTCTCCAAAAACCCTAGACCTTCGGTGTGTTATATAAACTGAGGCCAGGCTAGTCGATGGACAATATCATATTCATTACTACTATCTCATGGTAGATACATGTACTCTGTACTACACCCCATATGAATACAATCAAAAGCAGCATGTAGGGTATTATCTCTTCGAGAGAGCCCGAAGCTGGGTAAAATCCCTGTCCATGTTACAATCGCTCCAAGACGCCTAGCTTAGGACCCCTACTAAGAGATACGCCAGATATAGAACCGACAGGGGGGCAGAGCCGCCCTTTCCTTCCCCCTCTCTCCCCCTTCCCTCTCTCTTACTCCTACTCTTGGAAGGGTTGGAGTCCTACTCCCGGTGGGAGTAGGACTCCCCTTGGGACGCGCCTATGAGGGCCGGCCCCTCCCCCTCCTCCACTCCTTTATATACGGAGGGGGGGGCACCCCATAGACACACAAGTTGATCAGGTTATATTTTAGCCGTGTGCGGTGCCCCCCTCCACCATAATCCACCTCGGTCATATCGTAGCGGTGCTTAGGCGAAGCCCTGCGTCGGTAGCATCATCATCACCGTCATCACGCCGTCGTGCTGACGGAACTCTCCCGCGAAGCTCTGCTGGATCGTGAGTTCGTGGGACGTCACCGAGCTGAACGTGTGCTGAACTCGGAGGTGCCGTGCGTTCGGTACTTGGATCGGTCGGATCGTGAAGACGTACGACTACATCAACCACGTTCTCATAATGCTTCCGATTACAGTCTATGAGGGTACGTAGACGACACTCTCCCCTCTCGTTGCTATGCATCACCATGATCTTGCGTGTGCGTAGGATTTTTTTTTAAAATATTACTACGTTCCCCACCAATCACACGTTAACACTCCGTGTTATTGAAGGAAATATGCCCTAGAGGCAATAATAAAGTTATTTTATATTTCCTTATTCATGATAAATGTTTATTATTCATGCTAGAATTGTATTTACCGGAAACTATATACATGTGTGGATACATAGGCAAAACACAATGTCCCTACTAAGCCTCTACTAGACTAGCTCATTAATCAAAGATGGTTAAGTTTTCTAACCATAGACATGTGTTGTCATTTGATGAACGGGATCACATCATTAGGAGAATGATGTGATGGACAAGACCCATCCGTTAGCTTAGCATATTGTTCGTTAAGTTTTATTTCTATTGCTTTCTTCTTGTCATATACATATTCCTTCGACTATGAGATTAAGAAACTCCCGGATACCGGAGGAATACCTTGTGTGCTATCAAACGTCATAACGTAAATGGGTGATTATAAAGATTCTCTATAGGTATCTCCGAAGGTATTTGTTGGGTTGGCATAGATAGAGATTACGATTTTCACTCCGATTATCGGAGAGGTATCTCTGGGACCTCTCGGTAATGCACATCATAATAAGCCTTGAAAGCAATGTGACTAATGAGTTAGTTGCAGGATGATGTATTATGGAACGAGTAAAGAGACTTTCCGGTAACGAGATTGAACTAGGTATGAAGATACCGACGATCGAATCTCCGGCAAGTAACATACCGATGACAAAGGGAATAACATATGTTATCATTACGGTACGAACGACAAAATCTTCGTAGAATATGTGGGAACCAATATGAGCATTGATACGTCTCCAACGTATCTATAATTTATGAAGTATTCATGCTATTATATTATCATTCTGGGATGTTTTACAATCATTTTATAGCAACTTTATATCATTTTTTGGGACTAACCTATTGACCCAGTGCCAAGTGCCAGTTGCTGTTTTTTTCTTATTTTTTACATCACAGGAAATCAATATTGAACGGAGTACAAACACCGCGAAACTTTTTGTGGATTTTTTATGGACCACAAGACATCCAGTGGGCCAGAGAAGCACCTAGGGGGTGCCCTGATGGGGGAACAACCCTCCAGGGCGCGCTTGGGGGCCCAGGCTCGCCCAAGTGGGTTGTTCCCACCTTTGTGGCCTCCCGTACCCCTTCTTCGCCCTATAAATAGTCAAATATTCCAAACCCTTGGGGGTGACCCTAGATCAGAAGTTCCGCCGCCGCAAGGCTCAGTAGCCACGAGAAACCAATCTAGACCCGTTCTGGCACCCTGTCGGAGGGGGAAATCATCACCGGTGGCCATCTTTATCATCCCGGCGGCCACCACGATGAGGAGGGAGTAGTCCACCCTCGGGATGAGGGTTTGTACCAGCAGCTATGTGTTTAATCTCTCTCTCTCTCTATCTCTCTCTCTCGTGTTCTTGAGATGTCACAATCTTGATCTATCACGGGATTTGTTAATATAGTCGGATCCTATGGTGTTTTCCCCTCTCTATCTTGTTGTGATGAATTGAGTTTTTCCCTTTGAGATTTCGTTTTATCGGATTGAATACTTTTATGGATTTGAGAACACCTGATATATGTCTTGCATATGAATACTCGTGGTGACAATGGGGTATCATATTGATTCACTTGGTATGTGTTTTGGCACTCAACTCGCGGATTCCCGAGGTGACATTGGGGTAACCTACGCATAGGCGTTGATGCACGTTCTTGTCTTGGTTTCTCCGGTAGAATCTTGTGGCACTCTTTTAGGTTCTTTGTGTTGGATCGAGTATTATGAATCTGAAATTTTTTGGTGTTATTTTAGTATGAACTCTTGGATAGATCGATCAGAAAGAATAGCTTCGAGGTGGTTTCATACCCTACAAACAATTTCTTCTTATGTTCTCCGCTAGATAGGAACCTTGGAGTGATTCTTCATCGCACGTTGAGGGATGGTTATATCATCCAATTATATTAGCATTGTTGAGAGATTGCACTAGTGAAAGTACGAACCCTAGGCCTCATTTTCAAGCATTGCAATACCTTTTGTGCTCCATTTTATCAATTGCTACCTTGCTGTTTTTATTTATTCAGATTATAATAATATATTTCTACCATCCATATTACACTTTTATCACCATCTCTTTGCCGAACTAGCGCACCTATACAATCTGCCATTGTATTGGGTGTGTTGGAGACACAAGAGATTTCTTGTATTTGATTGCAGGGTTGTTTGAGAGAGACCATCTTCATCCTACGCCTCCCACGGTGTCGGTGTCAAAACCGGCGGATCTCGGGTAGGGGGTCCCGAACTATGCGTCTAGGCGGATGGTAACAGGAGACAAGGGACACGATGTTTTTACCCAGGTTCGGGCCCTCTCGATGGAGGTAAAACCCTACTCCTCCTTGATTGATATTGATAATATGGGTAGTACGAGAGTAGATCTACCACGAGATCAGAAAGGCTAAACCCTAGAAGCTAGCCTATGGTATGATTGTTGTTCGTCCTATGGACTTAAACTCTATGGTTTATATAGACACCGGAGAGGGCTAGGGTTACACAGAGTCGGTTACAATGGGAGGAGATCTACATATCCGTATCGCCAAGCTTGCCTTCCACGCCAAGGAAAGTCCCATCCGGACACGGGATGAAGTCTTCAATCTTGTATCTTCATAGTCCAAGAGTCCGGCCAAAGGTCATAGTCTGGCTAGCCGGAAACCCCCTAATCCAGGACTCCCTCAGTAGTCCCTGAACCAGGCTTCAATGACGACGAGTCTGGCGCGTAGTTTGTCTTCGACATTGCAGGATGGGTTCCTCCTCCGAATACTTCATAGAAGATTTTGAACACAAGGATAGTGTCCGGCTTTGCAAAATTATTTCCACATACCACCGTAGAGAGAATAATATTTACACAAATCCAATCTGCCGACGTATTCCACAGTGTGACATCACACCACGACCAAGCCTTTATTTGAATCGTTTTTACTGTCCACCTCAGCGCGTTTAGCGAGGCGGTTTCCTTGGCACGTCTTGTCAAAGCAGAGATCGTGTCCCCTTATTCCGGGATTCACATCAATACGGGCGTGGGTAACCCAATCGTGCCCGTTGGCACGTCTCCTCTATCGAAGGTGAGTCCCAAACGGTCACGGGGAGGGCTCTTGGTATTCAACCTCTTTATAAAGAGACCAAGGCTCTACTCCTTTCTTTCAATCTCAATCGAATCCGCCCCTCGCCTCGAGTTCCAACACCCAAAGCTCCAGATTCAGGCGCTTCGGACCTTTGATGATGTCCGGCTCCGACCTTCAAGGCCGGTGGATGCCTTCCTCCGTTACGGAAGAAGACGTGCTAAAGCTAAGAGATGCCAGGTATTTAACCGGCGAAATTTCGCATAGGCTGCCTGCTCAAGGGCAGGTTATTCCCACTCCCAAGCCTGGTGAGAGCGTGGTGTTCGCGTCTCACTTCCTTCGGGGGTTAGGCTTCCCGACGGGCCCCTTCGTGAGGGGGCACATGTTTTATTATGGGTTAGAATTTCACGACTTGGATCTGGAGTCCATCCTCCACATCTCATTGTTCATTGTCGTGTGCGAAGCCTTCCTCCGCATTACCCCTCACTTCGGATTGTGGCTCAAGACCTTCAAAGTGGAGCCGAAGATGATCAAGGGGCAACAAGCGGAGTGCGGAGGGGCTGTTATAAGCAAGAATGCTGACGCTCCATGGCCCGAGGGCTCTTTTCAAGAGGAGTTCAGCTTATGGCAACGAGAGTGGTTTTATATCACAGCTCGGGGCACCAAGTGGGTGGCGCCTCCGCCTTCGCTCGGGTCCTCCCCCACGGCTGGCGTCATGGGTCAATAAAGGGCTTGACTGGGGGCCGTCCAAGGACGTGCCCTTGTTACAGGGCCGCATTCGAGATCTCCTGGAAAGAGACATCAACCTGGCCGTAGTGGCGCAGGTCATGTTGATTCGCCGCACTTTGCCCTGCAAACTCCGCCCCCTCCGCTTGTGGGAGTTTAATCCGGAGGGACCACGAGCTCTCCAACACTTTACGGGCGTGACGCCCTTGGATATGTATAAATTGTTCTTCGGATCACAAGCAATGTGTCCGAACTTGACCGAGGACGCAGTTCTAAGCTGCAATCGCCCGGATACTCAAGTAAGTAGCCCTGTACCCGGACATGCTATCCGTATATTCATCGTAACATTGCCCTTAAAAGAGTTGTCCCTTTAAACATGAGTGGATAGCGAAAGCAAAGCTGATCAGGTGTCCGGCCCCCCTCCCCGAGACAATGCCGGATCCCGTGTTAACCAGGATGCTGGAGGTTGCGCCTTTGGAAGAAGGCGAAGGGGGGAACAAGGAAGCTACCGTCTCCCTGAAGGAGGCTGTCAAGAAAGGAGGAATCAAGAATCCCTCCATCCAAGGAAAGAAGAGGACAGCCTCTAAAGACCCGGAGACCATGGTCTCAAAGCGGGGGAAGAAATCTTCGTCAGAGGGTCCTGCGCCGGGAGGTGCCCCGGCCGCACCGTGCCCTCAAGGGGATCAGACCTCCAGCGAGCCGTAAGTAGAGAGGGGAGTTTGAAAATAAGAGACATCCCTATTCTATTCCTGAGAAGGATAACTGATTTTTTACCTTGTAGTTCGGATCTCAGCCCTTCGCAGTAGAGCTCATTTTCAGGGATCTTCGTCCGGAGATGATGGAGAGTGGAACGCCTCCTCCTGCCGTACCGCCTTGCGAGGCGGGCGACCCTGAGGTGTCATCACAGAGGGTTTCTCCGAATTAGGCAGGGCCGGAAAGCAGCCATATGGCTCCCCAAAGCCCTTCGTGTTCGGCCTTCGAAAAAGGCCATCAGACGAGTCCGGCACCGTCCGGTGCATGGTCGGAGGAGCTGAAGATCTGCTCGGGCGAGCGTCTATCTCATAAGAACATCGTGCATTGATGGGCACGGTGATTGAAAGGATTTCATCCGCGGAGAGCGGGTTGCACGAGGCCGTCAGGAGTTTACTTACAGGTTTTGAGGTACGCAAAATGTCGTACCTTTTGGCAGTTCCGCATACAAAAGATGCGCCATGTATAGATAGTAGCCCCTCAGACTCGGTGCGTTGTCAAAAATGACAGCGCGCCGAGGATCATAATCCTAGGTATAACATGTCGCTCTTCCTATGTAGGCGGCGAAGTGTCCGGTGGCTAGCCGGACTGATGAATTTGCCGAGCTAAAGCGGCAACTTGACGTGGCGGATGTCGACATCGCGCTTGTCAACAAGCGGCTGGACGAGTCACAAGGTATGCAATTTCTCCACGGAAACCTGGTAAGGGGGCTTGATGCCCTTGCCTTACAACATGTATGCTTGATGCAGATGGTGCTGCTGCCATGGAGAACCTTCGGGCGGAACTTGCCCGAGCCAAGGAGGAGGCCAGAAAAAGTGATGCGGCTCCCTTAAAGGCGCCCGAAGAGATGAAGGCCGAACAGGCTGCTCACTGCCGAAGCAGGAAGGAAATGGCCGAGATGGCTGTGAAGTTGAAGGATGCTGCCGACCGCTGCAAGCTTCTTGAAAGAGAAGGTCGGGCAGAACAGAACAACCTAGAGAAGGCCACTACCGAGGCCAAGGATGCTCGCTCTGCAATGAGAGCCATGAAGCAGGAGCTACGTCAGGCCGGAGATATCGCGGCTGGAAAGCCCTTTATGCTGCGGATGAAGTTCGGGGATCCTAAATATGCTCAGTTGGACCGGTTTGTGGAGTGCGGCGGATACTTATCTGGACTTGGCGGCAAGTGCCGCGGACGCGGCCGAACACTTCCGAGATCAACAGGATCATGAAGTGGAAAAGCTTTTTTGGTCGCAATTCCACAATCCAGAGCGCCCACTTCCATTAACCGAGCGTTTGGCCGAATGGGCGGAGCTGAATAGGTTATCCGGACTTGCCATGAAGGAAGTCGTGAGTCATCTGTGGCCGGAAAGGCCTGAGCCGAAGAGTTATTTTGGTTTGGTGCAGTAGTTCCTTGGTGTGGTGTCCCATATCAATGCAATGAAGAGGTCCGCATGCATAGAGGGTGCGCGGATGGCTCTTGCCCGTGTCAAGACATACTGGGCGGAGATGAAGACCACCGACGTTGCATCCCAAGATTCGGACGGAGCAGTACCGCCGAGCACTATTTTCAGGGAAGTTCTGCGGGCGCTCGTTTAATAGAGACGCAGTGCTCGAAGGATATCATGTTCAAATAACATGTATAACTGTAAAACAATGTTTCGATGGAATATAAAAGCTTTTTATACTTGTGCCTGCAAGAATTAAAATACCTCATGTGTGGCCATTAATGTATATGTGTATATAACCTGAAAGATGGCAGTCTTCAGCTTCAGCCCCCACGCATATAATGCGGGGGTGTTCGCAAAAGGCGCACTTTCACACTTGATCCAACGTCTTGGTCCTATAAAGGAGGTGATAGCGTAGGGAACTAGGCAACCGGACTATAATGCTTTATCAATTTCACTTAGCCATAGGAGTTTGACAGTGGGGCTGCGATAGTGTAACGCACCGGATACAACTTTCCATATTAGTAACTCCAACTCTTGCCATTTCCGGCTATGTGTTATGTTATTTCCTTCGTGGTTGGGTTTTTTCTTTCGTTTTGCATTTTGTTCATGTCATGCATCTCATCTCATAGCATCATGCGCATTGCATCTGCATCTTTTCATAAAGCTTGCATCCGTTCGTAGTTGCCGCGTTCCCCCTGCCTTTGTTATCCCTTTCGAGACCAACCGATCTTTTGTTGTCTGACCGTTTGAGCCTCTCTGCACAGCCACCGGCCACCTCCGCAACCTAGTCCGAAAACTTCTCCCGGACCCAACCCGGGCTGTCATGACCAATGGGTCCGGATCATCCCCAAACATCTACAATACATCTCCGTTTTCTCTTTTGGACTCTCTAACCCATTTATTCCGGACCACCCGATCGCGATCGGAAGATCCAAATCATCCCCCTTTCGTATATATATATAGTCAAACCCTAGGTGCTGTCCCATCGATCAAATCCTTCCCCTGCCGAGTCGGCCGCCGCTACTCTCTTCCTTGGGATCGCTCCCGATCCAAAAATCCTCCAACCAGAGCCCGCACTCGATCCAGTTCCTCTATCGCCCTCAGACCACCTCCCTCGATTTGCGCCGCGACCCAACCATCTCCCTCGTTTTCAGCGCTGTCCAATCCATCGATCCAGCCCAACCGGAGCGCTAGAAAATATCCCGTGGAGCATAGGCTTAGGTGCACCCCCTTATCTAGCCATCCATCTCTGCATCGCGATTCGCGTAAGAATTTTTCTCTTTTTTGTTTCTTCCAAATAAAACAACATATGAACTTAAAACTTTTGCAAGATAGCAAAACATTCTTACTACAATGAGAAAAAAAACTTTCAGATTTTTTCGTCCATCATAAGTATTAAAAATAACATTTTTTTAATAAAGAAAATCTCATTTTGTATACTAATATCCGTCAAAAAAATCTATAAGTTTTTTCTCTCATTGTAGTAAGAATGTTTTGCTATTTTGCAAAGTTTGAAGTTCATATGTTGTTTTATTTGAAAGCAACAAAAAAGAGAAATTTTTACGCACTAAGTTAGTTGTCTAGCACGGATCTCAAAGCTATATTGGAGGGTATGGATAGAGGGTGTCCATGAGCCTATGCTCTAAAAATCCGCGTCCCAAGTCTCCTCCTACCTCGGGATCGATCCAGATCCCACCTGGCCAAATCCCCGTGCTCCTCCACCTCGCCTCGTCCCCGCCATTCGTCGTTGCCAGAACCAGCTCGCTGGAGCAGAGCTCCTCCGTCACCGCCCCTTCCTGTTCCCGAACGGATCCGGCTGCCCTCGCCCCCGAGCTTCCCGAGCCCGCAGCCGAGCGTCTCCTGCTCCCTCCGCGCTCGAAATCGAGGAGAGCTCGATCCCGAGCCCCCTGCCTCAACCTTCGCCCCCTCGTCGTCCTCCATCGTCGGCGCGCCAGCCGCTCCGACCCGCAGGTCCTCCTCAGCGTGTTTCATCTCTGTTTCTCGTTACCTCCTGCTGCTGCCGCTAACCGCGTCGTCGTCGTGTTTCTCCTGCAAGGGCCGCGCCACCAGCCCAAGAACGACGCCGGCCTCCTCAGCTCTCCTCGCTGCCTCCGATTCAAGTTCCCGGAGCCACCGCCGCCTCGCCAGTGCCGCTCGCCTCCGCGTCAAGCTGTCGCCCCGCCAAGTCCCTCGTCCTCCTCTGCTTCGAGCAGGAGGCCAAGACGCCCCGATCCGCGCCTCCCCTTGCCGGTTTTGGACCCTGGCGCCTCCCCGCGCTCCGTTCCGCCCGTTCCGGCCGGTTCCCGCCGACCCCGTCGCCAAGTCCCTCGCCGCCACTCCTCTGCGCCCTGAACCTGCTGCAGCTGTCTCCGTTCTTCAGTAAGGAGAAGGAGCAGCTCGCTCGCCTCGCGTTGACTCCCAGATCCAGCCATCCCAGTGCCTCCCTTGCCGGCCTTTCTTCACCGAACCGGGCCGAAGCCCACTGGGTGAGAAGCCCCCAGCCCCTCCTCTCTGTTGGCCCAGCCAGATTTGGCCCATGGTGTTTTTTTCCTTGCCTGCGAATTTGTCCAGTAATCAAGAGTAACCAGTTTGCAGAAAAACCCTCCATGTTCATGCATTAATAACTCACAAACCGTGCATTGGATTCGAATGTGTTATATATGTAAAATGCTTAGAATTTCATCTAGTTTCACATTATGCCACTTTCATCCATGTTTGAAATGTTTAAAATGTTGTTTGTTTAAATTTTCTCAAATGCCATGTTAAAATGATTTGTTTCATAACTAAATAACCGTAGCTCGGTTTTAAATAAACTTTATATGTTAATGGGGTGGAAAAATGCATAGATTAACATGTTGCACTTTATTTTGCTGTTTAACAACAATAAAATATGGTTTAGGGCAGAACAGTACCGAATCTAAAATATTGCATATGAGGATTCTCCGGAATTGTTGTTTGTTGTTCCGGCATCATTTAAAATTGCCTAGATAGGTAGTTTTATTATGTTTCACCTCTTGCCATGTTAACAACATTTAATCCGGGCATGCATCATACTTGTTTGTGCATCATGCCATGTTTATGCTTGTGCATTTACCATGTTGTTTGTTTCTTTCCGGTGTTGTTTCTTAGTTCCTGTTCGTTGCGATCGTGAGGATTCGTTCGTCTATGCTTGGTTCGTCTTCGTGGCTTCATCTTCTTCATGGACTCTTTCTTCTTCCTAGCGGGATTTCAGGCAAGATGACCGTCACCTTGGATCTCATTACTATCATTGCTATGCTAGTTGCTTCGCTCCATCGCTATGCTGCGTTACCTACCACTTGCTTATCAAGCCTCCCAAATTTCCATGAACCTCTAACCTTTGTCACCCTTCCTAGCAAACCGTTGCTTGGCTATGTTACCGCTTTTGCTCAGCCCTCTTATAGCGTTGCTAGTTGCAGGTGAAGATGAAGATTGCTCCATGTTGGATTATGTTTATGTTGGGATATCACATTATCTCTTATATTATTAATGCATCTATATACTTAGTAAAGGGTGGAAGGCTCGGCCTTATGCAGTGTTTTGTTCCACTCTTGCCGCCCTAGTTTCCGTCATATCGGTATTATGTTCCTGGATTTTGCGTCCCTAACGCGGTTGGGTGATTTATGGGACCCCCTTGACAGTTCGCTTTGAATAAAACTCCTCCAGCAAGGCCCAACCTTGGTTTTACCATTTGCCTCACCACCACCTATTTTCCCTTGGGAGTCGCTCTCTCGAGGATCATCTTTATTTCAGCCCCCCAGGCCAATGCTTGTCTAAGTGTTGGTCCAAACTAGAGCACCGTGCGGGACCATCCCTTGGCAACTTTGGTTACGTTGGTACCTGTACGCTTCACCTATCCGGTGTTACCCTGAGAACGAGATATGTGCAGCTCCTATCGGGATTTTTGGCACATCGGGCGGCTTTGCTGGTCTTGTTTTACCATTGTTGAAACGTATTGTAAACCGGGATTCCGGGACTGATCGGATCTTCCCGGGAGAAGGAATATCCTTCGTTGATCGCGAGAGCTTATCATGGGCTAAGTTGGGACACCCCTGCAGGGTATAAACTTCCGAGAGCCGTGCCCGTGGTTATGTGGCAGATGGGAATTTGTTAATATCCGGTAGTAGTAAACTTGGAGTAAACTCTTCTAAAATACACCAACCGTAAAAGCGTGAAATGTGGAGTGTCTCTTTTTCGGGTTGATCGAGAGGAGAACACGGTTTCTGGGTTATGGTTGACGTAAGTAGGAGTTCAGGATCACTTCTTGATCATTACTAGTTCACGACCGCTCCGTTTTCTTCTCTTCTCGCTTCACTTGCGTATGTTAGCCACCATATCATGCTTAGTCGCTGCTGCAACCTCACCACTTTACCCCTTCCTTACCCATTAAGCTTTGCTGGTCTTGATACCCATGGTAATGGGATTGCTGAGTCCTCGTGGCTCACAGATTACTACACCACCAGTTGCAGGTACAATTTATGCGATGATCATGACGCGAGAGCGATGTTTACTTGTTTTGGAGTTCTTCTTCTGCTTCTTCTTCGATCAGGGGATAGGTTCCAGGTCGGCAGCCTGGGATAGCAGGGTGGATATTGTTAGAGTTTCTGTTTATGTTTCATTCGTAGTCGGATGTTGTTCTCATGTATGATGTTGATGTATTCTTGTGGCATTTGTGCCTTATGTATGTATCCCCATCTATTATGTAATGTTTATGTAATGATATCCACCTTGCAAAAGCGTCTTCAAGATGCGCTTCTATCCTTGGTGGGACCTTCGAGTTCCTTTGGGATAGGGTCGCATCTTGGGCGTGACAGATAGAGCCCCTTGGGGCACCGCGCTCGCCCGAATTCGGGGCGCGTGTGTGCCTGACCGGGAAACGGCCCTTCGTTAATGCGGAGGAATCCGAAAGATTCTGGTGGGTCATCGAGTGGTTGACCAGTCTCATGCTATATCATGACGTCAGTTTTCGGCTTTCTCTACTAAGGTGCTCGCCTGGCCGAACCGGGGCACAATCGCAGTAGTTCTCCTGGTGCCGCCTTAGCCGATAGAGCGGAACGTAAGGCAGCAAAACACAGGAGCCGGGCAAACCCAACATTTGGCCAAAGACATGATCCGGAGCTGATGCATATAAGGCCAAACTCGCGACGCCTAACACTCCCTAAGGTATTCGGTCTTTATGAAAACGGGGTGAACAACGCCCTTAGTAATAAGCCCCTGGTGTCCAGGTACGCGCAAAATCCTGGCGTGGCCAATGCCAAGACGCCAGCCTCCACCTCGGTTATAGCAAGAAACCGGGGGATGTGTGTCAACAAGAGACAGTAAAAAAGGTTTACACAGGGTCTTAATCTGAAAATAATCCTTGGAACGGGTCCCTACTGCACGTCTGCGCCTGTGTCTCCGTTGTGCCGTATCCTGGACGGGTGTAGCACGGTGTTCGTCTGTAAAAGAGAGGAACTTAGTTGAAAAAGATCGTGCAAAAATTTACGTTATATTAAATAAACAAAGTACAATTTAGAAAATTAATAAAATTGAGCTTTATTGTCTCTTGGTGTACATGCATGGAGCCCCTTGAATGGGGGTATGTGGCTAGTAAGCCCTTGTATGTTTACGCCAGACTCGTCTAACCATGTCCGGGGTCTGAACGACCTGTTTAGGTGCTTTGATTAGTGAAGCCGGTTTAATGTGTGGCTGTCAAGGCAGCCGCACAATCCTCCGTGCTCGAGGAACACTCGATATGTCCCTTTAATGAGATGATGCCTCGTGGACCGGGCATTTTAAGTATAAGGGATGCATAATGCGGTATTGCATTAAAGCGGGCGAAAGCTTCACACATGAGTGCTTGATAGCTACTTGTAAATGGGGCGATGTGGAAGGTTAGCTTTTTCGTGGAAGTTGTCGGGTGAGCCGAACATAACTTCTAGCAGGAGAGAGCCCGTACAATGGGCATCTGGGCCTGGCGTTACTCCTTGAAAGGAAGTGTTGCTATGGCGAATTATTTTTTGGGTCTATCCCCATTTTGCGGATTGTGTCCAGATATAGCAGGTTTAAATCACTGCCGCCGTCCATTAGGACTTGTGTAAAGTGGAGTCCATCAATTATCGGATCTAATACCAAGGCAGTCCAGCCTGCGTTCCGGATACTTCTAGAGTAATCCTGATGGTCGAAGGTGATTGGTTTTAACAACCAGTGGCGAGACTCCTCTGGGATAGGCCGTGTGGCGCCAGATCTCTATGGGTGCCACTGTTTCTCCCTTTTGTCACGTGAAGTGAATTTACTGTTTTGACTTCTTGTGGGAAGTTCTTTTGTTTTCCGTGCTCGCTTGTGGGGTTCGTCATCGTCCTCGCTTGGTGTGTCGAGCCCCTTGTGTTCAGCGTTGAGTTTGCAGGACTGCTTGAAGACCCAACAATCTCTGTGGGTATGGTTTGCAGGCTCCCCGGGAGTATTGTGGATTTGACATATCTTGTCCAAGATTTTCTTTAGGTTAGATAGCTCGTCCCTATTATCCTTGAGGGGCAGCTTTTTCTGATTCTGCCGAGAGCTTTTGAATCTGGCGTTGACTGCCGTGCTCTTCGGGCTGTTTCCCTTGATCCGGCGCTGGTCCTTGCTGCGTCGTGGTTTCCCGTTTCCATCCCTAACTTCGGATGTACTTGGGTCGCTGGTACTGCATCTTGCCAACCACCTATCCTCTCATGCGCAAAAGCGGGTCATGAGGCTTGTTAGTGCGGCCATTGTTCTTGGCTTTTCTTGGCCGAGGTGTCTGGCAAGCCATTCATCTCGAACGCTGTGTGTGAAAGCTGCTAAGGCTTCGGCGTCCGGATAGTCGACTATCTGGTTCTTCTTAGTAAGAAATCTGTTCCAGAGTTTCCGGGCTGACTCTCCGGGTTGTTGAGTTATATGACTTAAATCATCTGCATCCGGAGGTCGGACACAGGTCCCTTAAAATTTGCCCGAAAAGCATCATTGAGCTCTTCCCAACTTCCAATGGTGTTTTCGGGAAGGCTTTTAAGCCAATGCCGGGCTGGCCCTTTGAGTTTGAGGGGTAAGTATTTTATGGCGTGGAGATCATCTCCTCTAGCCATGTGTATGTGGAGTATTTAGTCCTCGATCCAGACTCCAGGGTCTGTTGTTCCGTCGTATGCCTCTATGTTTACAGGCTTGAATCCCGCTGGAAATTCATGATCTAGCACCTCATCGGTGAAACATAGGGGGTGTGCGGCACCCTTATATCTGGGCGTACCGCGATGTTCGGATATTTGATGTGTTGCATTGCTTACTAGAGCTTGCTTCCTTGGCCCATAGATAGATCTGGCTGGGCCATCTTTTTGATGCGAACCCTTGTGCGGATCGCGTGCCGGCTTGTGTGCGGCGTCCTTTGCCGCACTGTGTTGACCATGGGGTCGTTTGTCCGACCGGTTGGCTTCCTTATTTTTTGATTGCGGAGGCTCTAAGGCCACATCATCAAATTCGCAGTAATTTTTTCTTGGATAGCTCTTTGTGTGGCGACTATCGCCAGATTTGTCTCTGGGGTGTTCAGTACTTTGCTCCATCTAATTCGAGGGCATCTTCCACTTGTTTTGAGCTGCTTTCTGCTTTTTTCAGGTGCTACGCAGTGGCGATTTGAAACCTTTTTGGAGGTTCTTCTGTCGGATTTCGGGTTCCGGCAGACCCTTGAGGTTCGAACACTGGGGTGCGCACGGAACTTCACCTTCTACCTACCTGCACCCCGCCGCCTCGCTAGGATCTAAACTACGAAAGGTACAGCTAGGGGGAGTTCAGTCGCCTCTCTCTATCTCTCTCGTTTGTTCTCTTGCTCTCCTTCTAATCCCGGGGGGTCTCCTTTCTTACTATGGTGGCTAGCTCTACTTATAGGCGGAGGCCCTGGGCCTCTTCCCAAATATTGAGCGGGAAGGGCGCCAACACTTGGCCATTTTGAAGGGGAACATATGGTACACTTATCCTGACTAAAGTTGGTCCTCGCCTGTCAAAGGCTCTGGTGGTGACGCCGGCTTGGGCCCCACATTGACTTCCTTCCTGCCGTTGGACTGGTCTTGGTCTCGTTGCACCGA
This sequence comes from Aegilops bicornis, assembly GCA_021605145.1. NCBI lineage: Eukaryota > Viridiplantae > Streptophyta > Magnoliopsida > Poales > Poaceae > Aegilops > Aegilops bicornis. Next base: position 547,705,804 of record CM038669.1, on the reverse strand, counting down.
AATGGACGCCTTTGCTTGATGCTCTCACCTGCGCTTGCTCCCTTTGCACCAAAGGGGAAAGGAGGACACTGCGCGGCTGGCGCCCGCCTGGCGCCCTTGGTCGTCATGGCTTGCGTCATGGACACCTTGTGACGTACCCCGCCTTGATCTCTCCGCCTCGCGAGCCACCGATGAGGCCGTGCTCGAGGAAGCTCCCTGTCGTCCGCCTCATGAGGCTTGGCCCCTCGCGAGGGTCTTGAGCTCATGTTGATGAAGATGGGCCGTGATGGGCCCCCCTTTGAGCCACGCCGCAGGCAGGCAAGTCTGGGGACCCTCGTTCCCAGAATGCCGACAGTAACCCCCGGGCCCAAGGCGCGCCCGGACTTGGCCGTGCAGAGAGGCGAAGGGGCAAGGGCGAAGCGCCACGGGCCCTAACAGCTTGCAGCCTTGGGCGCCGCATGGCGGTTGATTGGACGTGGGCGCCTTAGCAACCGCGCGAGTCGATAAAGGAGCGGCGCCCGCCTAGGCTTTGCTTCCCTTGATTTCTCTGGTTACTGCTCAGATCCCCTTTTTTGCACCTCTCCTTCTTGCCTCCGAAATCTACAGATCCACTCCGACTGCACGCCCTAGCAAGGCATGGCGCCTCGCCAGACCCCGGCCGGAGCTTGGTACGCGCCTACCCTGGACTCGCCGAACGTGTTGGAGGCGAGCCTTGCTCGGGTGCGCCAGATGGCGGCAGCGCAGGGCATCGACGGGGCGAAGGTGTTCAAGGCCGGCTCCGCCCTCCCTGAAGGCCAAGGGAGCACCTTCTATCCGCTCTTTGTGAGTGCTATCGTTGCCGGTCTGATGCCTCCCTTTTCTGAGTTCTTCTTCTCCGTCCTCCGCCATTACAAGCTACAAGCTCTGCACCTCCACCCAACTCCGTTCTCCTCCTGGTGATCTTCGCCTACTACTGTGAGGCTCATGTTGGGTTGCATCCCTCGGTGGCCCTGCTGCGCCACTATTTCTCCCTCCGGACCTCTCGTGGTTCCTCCTTCAAGGTGCGAAGCTTGTCAAGATACGGTAGCTCCATCGCCATTTCGAACCCCGGAAGAGGATCGAGGGCTTCAGGAGCAAGTGGGTCTTGGTGGATGTTGGGCGCATCCAGCCTCGACTAATCTTGCCCACGGAGCACCCCATACACTCTGACGACTGGTCTCGAGTGGAGCTCGTGGATCCTCAAGGCGAGGCCGTGTTGGAGAGGATGGACATGGACTCGAGGCCGCCAACATGGCGGGCGGGCGAGCTGACCGGCGCGTCGCTGCTGAGGGAATTCCTGGAGCACCAGCTGGCTCCGCTTCGTCAGTACCCACTTCCGATGTGGAGGCCCCACCCGAGCCCTGCGGTCTTGGCCGACGAAGACCTGGCTGCGGTTCTCCAATCTTTGGTTGGGGGCGACGTGGCGAGGTTGGAGGGCGCTCCTACGCCCCTGTTCCTCCGCGATGACTGGGAGCAGGTAGTGCAGTCCATGCCCGTCTTCAACGGGGACGGGCCCGTGCCCGCGGAGGCTCCCGAGGAACCGGTGGACGTGTCCTCCGACGACTCCAGCGAGGAGAAGGGAGAAGGGGAGCGGGAAGGGGGGCCCGACTCCGAGGCGACCGACGGAGAGTCGAGGGCTCCCCTCCCGCGGCGCAAGCCCCGTGTTCTCCGCCTCTCACCGAGCAACGACGATGACGAGGATGATGATGAGCAGGGCCGCGGGAGCTTGCCCCCGATCCTGAAGAAGGACAGGATCGGGCTGGTCCCCCGCGGGTCTGCCTCGGCATCGAGGCGATCCACAGGCGCGCCACCTGCTCCCGAGCTCCTTGAGGCTGATCCCAGTAGCCGGCTCTCGGGCTTCAAGTATGGACGGAGGTTGCTCGAGCTCGCGAGTGACGACCAGTAAGTGCTCGACTCCTATCTTATTTCTTGTTTTGTCGCTGAGGCTTGATGTCTGTATCTCTTGGTTAGGCTAGCGCCCGCGGCAAAGAAGCTGAAGGGATCTCCTGAGGTTCCGTCTGGGGCAGCGCCTCTGCCCCTGAAAGAAGGTGGCCGTGATGCACGGGCTTCTCCTGCCCGGTCATCCTCGCGAGGCCTGGTGGAGCTGGCTGGGCGAAGCTCAGCCCCCATGGCCCAAGCGACTCCTGAGGTGTCCCTGCCTGATGCCACCGCCACAGCCGTTGGGGCGCAGCAGGTCCCGCCTCAGGACACTGTGGTTACGCTGCCGTCCTCTCCTCCTACTCCACCAACTGCTATCTCTCCGTCTCCTCCTACCGTTCTGGATCGTGTTGCTGCCGAACCGGACGACCGGTTAAGCAGATCTTTCGGGCGCCGACCCTCGTCTGGTGGCCGGGCGCCTGGAGCTGGCTTCCAGCTGGATCCGCTCCGATGCTTCCTCCGGGCGGCGTTGGTCCAGGCCTCGACGGCTTGAGACGAGGAGAAGCAAGCTGTCCTTGGGGCGAAAGCTGCTCGCGACGCCGCCTTGGGGGAGGTAGCCGAGGTCCGAGGTCACTGCAAGGCGCTGGAGAGCGAGCTGCAGGGCCTGCGGGAAAAGCTCGCCAAGGAGGCCCGCCTTCGCCAAGAGCATGAGGAAGGCATGAAGGCTTGTGAGGTGGCCGTCAAGGATCGGGACGCCAACCTCAAGAGGCGCCGTGAACGCCTAGGCGTGCTGGAGCAAGAGTTGGAGGCGAGAGGTCGAGCTGGACGGCAAGGCACGGGTCCTTGCCGAGGATCGCGTGGCCTTCACAGATATGGAGGTGAAGGCTCGTCCCTTGCTGAGGGAGCTTTATGATAACGGCCTGGAGAGCCCGCTCGCTGGCGCAGAGGACGGCCCCGCCAAGCTGCTTCCTTTCCTGGTTCGCGCTCTTGAAGATGTCGCCCTTGGCCTTGGCCCTACGGCTGAGGCCGAGAAGCGTGTCTTGTCTTCTGCATACCGACGCTGGTCCTCACCCACGCCTACCTTCGCGATCCCAACGTCGACCTCGACAGCTTTGGAGCCAGCCGAGCGGCGAGCTTGCAGCTGCTTCTTCGAAGCCGTGAAGGGTCGTGCAGAGGCTCTGCTGGGGAAGTTCCGGGCCTTCAGCACCAGGCCGAAGCGGGGCGCTGCCAACCCTGCGGCTCCACAAGGTGAACCCGCTCCGCGCAGCTCCATCGCCGACGAGTGACTCCGTTGCGACTCCTGTTCTGCTTTCGATTCCTGCACATGTATCATGCCTCGGGGAGGCGTTTAAACTTGCATTTGGCATTGTGATAACAGTTATGGACTGTAATATTTGCTTTCGAATTCCTTGAAATTTGCGCTTCCTACCTGCTTATGTTCTACGCCGGCAGAGCCCGCCACAGATACCTTAGCGCCGTTAGCCCGACCGTAAACCAGGACGGGACCAAGGAGTGAGGGGCTACGTGACAAGTTAGGCTCTCGAGTCGCGATGCTCAGGAGTCCCCTTGGCGCATGAACAACAAGTAGGGAGGTGAGATGTGGGTGGATCTATCGTTTCACGCTCTGCAGAGCCCGCCCCGCAGCATACCTCAACCACCATTAGCCTTTCGGAACTAAGGAGTGAGGGGCTACGTGACCAGTTAGGCTCTTGAGTCGCGATGCTCAGGAGTCCCCCTTGACGCTCAAACGGCCTTCGTACCTTGGCTCCGCTTGGAGAGGGACGCGCGACGAACCAGGCCCGAGGGGCCTGGCTGGGTGGCGTGCGCCTGGGCGTGACCCAGGCACAGCCCCCTTGTCCAGCCCCTCGCGGCACTCCCGAGGGGAGGCGCGGCGACGAGGCTGCACCGAGCCTGGGCTCCCTGAGGTTGATGCAGCCCGGGGGCCACCCTTAGTTGTTTATCACCACCGCGGAGCATAGCGCTTCCGTATGTGTACGGGCATAGCCGCTCCTCGGTAGTGTCGTCACCAACATGAGCATGGTGCTTCCAGCAGTGCGTGAGGGGCTCCCCTCCGGGAGGAGCCCCCAGGCGTGTACAACCCCACCTGCGACACGTGGGTCGACACGGTAGGGCTTGACGAGGTATCTGGGCACCCGTGAGCCGCCAAGGGACTCACGGGGCCCTACCTCAAGGCGGGTTGCGCCTGGCACTGGGCCTTATCTTGTAATGTGTTCCTACAGATTTGGTTAGATGCCGGCGCTCTACGTTCTTGGGTCCCGGCCCTCGAGCTGGTCTCAGCCGTCGCTGGTATGCCAGGTCGCGATGCCGTGGACAAGGCCAGAGGGTGAGGGCTAGAGAGCCAGTTGGAGCTCTGAGTCGCGATGCTCAGGTACACCCCCTTTAACGTGCAAGCGGTCGGCATGAACGAAGAGAAGGTGCCACGGACTGGCATCAAATAACAAGCATAATGGGTCAAACGCATGACCCGAAATAAACGCAAGAGGGATACATGCCGCTGGGCCTGGCCCAAACGACTTGGGGATGATGCAGCCCGAGGGGCGCCCCAACAAGGTAAGCTAGGAACAGGAAGTAAAAGGGATACACGCCGCAGGGAAGGACCCACGCGGCCTGGGAATAATGCAGCCCTGGGGGGGCGCTCCCAGCTGGAAATGAAACTTGAACGATGTCACCTGGTAGCATTGAAGATGAAAGTTGTTGGTGCGGCAGACTCGGTGGGCTGCGGGAGCTGGTCCTCACGAGCCCCCAGGCCCAGGGGCCTCGGGAGGCTCCGGAGGCGCTGGTGGCTCCTCGTGGACCATCTCCATCTCCGCCAGGGCTGCGGAGCGCCTGGCCTCTTGAGCTTTCAGGATGCTCTTCATGGGGCGCTGGTACGTGGCAGCCGCGTTCGGCAAGCCGTAAGGCATGCGAACGTAGTTGTGGGGTGGACCTTCGCAGCGCCCCACGTGAGAGGGCCAGAGGCACTCCTGAGAGGCGGCTCGGTTGAGCCCTGGTATGTCGATGCAGACGCGCAGCCCACCATCCTCGCCTGGATGGGGAGCCACGGCAGGTAAGCGGCGGCTGCCACTCATGACTCTTGACTCTTGCAGCTCCTGAACGATCTTGCTGACGAACTCCTGAGGGTTTGGCCCTCCTTGCCTTGCTCCTTCTTGAGGGAAACGTGCTTCGAAACACGCCTCCAAGTGGTGCCCAAGCGCCTCCCTCGTGACCCCAGCAAGGTCGGTGGCCCTCCAGGGGGAGCCCCCGAGCCCTGCCTGAGGAGGGCGCCGGGCGCGCTTTCCTATGCGATAGAAGGAGGTTCCCCTTGAGCAGGCGCGGACCCTGCGGGGCCTGCCTCCTGAGGGGCCGGGCCAGACGACGTCTGCTTCTTCTTGGGAGCGGTCTCGGGAAGCCTCCTGCTTCCGCGATCCGTGTCCTCCAGCGATGCGGCCTGAAAGGCTCGCTCCAGGGAGCACACTGCGTCTTTCTCTTCGCAGGGCACCATGATGACGCTGCCACTTCCTGACATCTTGAGGACGTTGTAGCCATGGTGGGTTACGGCCATGAACTTGGCCAGCGCCGGGTACCCGAGGATGGCGTTGTACGGCAGGCGAATGTGGGCGACGTCGAAGTCGATGAGCTCGGTGCGGTAGTTGTCACGTGCGCCGAAGGTGACAGGGAGGCGAACTTGCCCGATCGGGACCGTGGAGCCGCCGGTGACCCCAGAGAAAGGCTTGGTCGGCTGGAGCTGATTGTAAGGCACTTGGAGATTGTTGAACGTTTCCACGGACAGGACGTTGAGCCCTGCCCCGCCATCAATGAGGGTCTTGGTGACTAGCACGTTCGCGATGATTGGGGAGCAGAGCATCGGGAGGACTCCCGTGGGCCGCACACTTGAGCTGATCCGCTGAGCTGAACATGATGGTGCACGCCGACCACCTGAGGGGGCGTGTGGCTTCGAGCTTGGGGAGGACTGCATTCACTTCATGAGCGAACTGCTTGAAGATGCGTTGAGAGGCTGGGGCTTGAGCTCCGCCCAGGATGCAGGCGATCGCGCGCGGCTCCTGGAAGCCCCCAGCCCCTTGTTCTGATGATGGTCTTCATTTCTCCTTGGCTGCGGTGGCAGAGGAGGGAGGCCTGCGTTGCCTTGCGGGCGATCCTCGCGAGGCTGATCCCTCCAGCCTCCCTCGCGAGGCGGGTCTTGCCATCGATCCTCATGAGGTTGTCCGCGCCATCCTTGGCGAGGGCCGCGGTCTTCCCAGCGTCCTGCGTTCCTTCCTCCTCCTCGGCCGTAGCCCCGGTCGCTGCGGTCGGGACGTCGACCGATCCTCCCTTCTCGCATGGCTCGGAGTTCTTGACATTCGCTGGTGTTGTGGGTGTGGAGGTCGTGGTACACGCAGTACCGGCCGCCCTTGGAAGACTCGGGCTGATCTCTGCCCCGCTTGGTGTCCGGCTCTACCGCGAGCACGGCAGCCCCCTTGCACTTCATGTCCTTGGCCTTGGGTTTCTTCTCTTCTGGGTCTGCGGCTGGCAGCTCGAGGAGGGAGAGACGCCCTTCCTCGGCCCTGGCGCACTTGGTTGCCAAGTTGAACAGCTCCAAGGAAGTGCATAGATTTTCATGCATCGCCAGCTCCTCCTTCATCTTGACGTCGCGCACACCGCCAGCTCCGTTTCCTAAGAGGAAGGGCGGAGATGATGGCCTCCTCGGTCACCTTGGGAATCTTGAGGCGTGCATTGTTGAAGCGCTGGATGTATTTCTGCAGGGTCTCTCCCAGTTGCTGCCTGATGCGGCGCATGTCGCTCACGGCGGGTGGCCGGTCGCGAGTACCTTGGAAGTTGGCGATGAGGCGGGTATGCATCTTGTCCCAGGAGGAGATCGTGCTTGGGGCCAGGTTCAGGAGCCAGGTGCGGGCCCCGTCTTTGAGCGCCATGGGAAACCAGTTCGCCATGCCCTTCTTGTCTCCGTTGGCGGCTTCGATGCCCAGCTCGTAGAGCTGGAGGAACTCTGCGGGGTCGGCCGTACCGTCGTAGCGAGGAGGCAGGTCCGGCTTGAACTTGCCGGGCCACGCGACGCTGCGCAGCTCGGGGGTGAAGGCTCGGCAGCCTGCTGTGGCCACGGGAGGCCTTGGATGACGAAGAGCTTGGTCTTGCGGGTCCCCGTGCGCTGCAGCTGGGAGCAGCGCGGGGTCTTGATGTGCCGGAGCAGGAGCATGGTCGCGACGAGCTGGAGCGGGGAGCACTCGGGCAGCTTCTTGCGGGCGAGGGACCTCCTGACAGCTCTGCTCTTGCCGCGCTGGCGCCGGACGGAGCGGGTTCCGCCCAGGGACCACGCGCCTTGGGGCCAGGGCACCTTCTTGAGGGGGAGGCGGCCGAGGCGCCCCCGGAGCTTCGTCGCCCGCGCAGGACGGGGTTCGGTGCAGCGGGACAGAAGATGCGAGGGAGCCCCCTGCGGCGCGGACGATCTCGACGACACGGTCGAGCCACGCTTCATAGACGTCGTCGACGGGATGGTAGCGTAGGAGCTCGTTTGATGCGATGTGCGCAGCTCGAGCCTCCATGGGTGCGCGGAACGCGCGAGACGAAGAACCAGCCGGGGCGAGCGAGGGGGTAGCAGTGCGGCCGTCTTGCCTCACGGAGGGGTGTTGAGATGATGCTTGCTGCTCGTTCCCCGCCGGGCCGGTGGCGGCGTTGACGGCAGGCGACGGGGAACGACGAGGGCGCCCGCCGACGGGAGCCATCTGGGCGACGCGGGAGGCGAGATCGGCTCGGCGCTCGGCACGGGCCCGACGAGCGTCAGACATGGATGCGGTGGTTGACGGAGAACAGGGTGACAGAAGACGAATCACGACGCACCCCTACCTGGCCCGCCAAATGTCGGATTTCGGGTTCCGGTAGACCCTTGAGGTTCGAATGCTGGGGTGCGCGAGGAACTTCGCCTTCTACCTACCTGCACCCCGCCGCCTCGCTAGGATCTAAACTACGAAAGGAACAGCACAAGAGACACAGGGTTTATACTAGTTCGGGCCACCATTGTGGTGTAATACCCTACTCTAGTTTGTGGTGTGGTGGATTGCCTCTTGGGCTGATGGTGATGAACAATACAAGGAAGAACAGCCTCGCGAGGGTCTATTCTTGGTTGGTGCGATGAAGTGCTAGGGGGAGTTCAGTCGCCTCTCTCTATCTCTCTCGTTTGTTCTCTTGCTCTCCTTCTAATCCCGGGGGGGTCTCCTTTCTTACTATGGTGGCTAGCTCTACTTATAGGCAGAGGCCCTGGGCCTCTTCCCAAATATTGAGCGGGAAGGGCGCCAACAACTGGCCATTTTGAAGGGGAACATATGGTACACTTATCCCGACTAAAGTTGGTCCTCGCCTGTCAAAGGCTCTGGTGGTGACGCCGGCTTGGGCTCCACAATGACTTCCTTCCTGCCGTTGGACTGGTCTTGGTCTCGTTGCACCGAAATGGACGCCTTTGCTTGATGCTCTCGCCTGCGCTTGCTCCCTTTGCACCAAAGGGGAAAGGAGGACAACTTCTTGTGGTGGCGCCCGCCTGACGCCCTTGGTCGTCATGGCTTGCGTCATGGGCACCTCGTGAGGTACCCCGCCTTGATCTCTCCGCCTCCTCGCGAGCCAGCCTGATGAGGCCGTGCCTGAGGAAGCTCCCTGTCATCCGCCCCGCGAGGCTTGGCCCCTCGCGAGGGTCTTGAGCCCGTGTTGATGAAGATGGGCCGTGATGCCCCCCCCCCTTTGAGCCATGCCGCAGGCCGCAGGCAGGCAAGTCTGGGGACCCCTGTTCCTAGGACGCCGACATCTTCTGCTCCAGCAACTTGTCTGGCGTGAGGTCGTCCGGACTATTGTCTTCGCCGGGGACAAGTTGTTTATCCAAGTTATCCTGTTCGGACGGTTGCTCGATGGCATGTTCGTCGTCCGCCGGTTCGCCATGCTCTATGGCTGGGTCTGTATGGCTGCTTTCTCTGTCGAGGTGGGGTTTGGAGCGGCGCTTATGCCGCCGCTTTGATTGCTTTTCGAGGGAACGATCCCTCGTTTGCGTCCCTTTGTTCCTCGTCTTCGTTTCCTTTAGGTGTATCCACCATGTATACATCATGAGATGGGGTGGTTGTCCAGTGGCCTATAGGCGCTGGTTCTCGTTAAATCTCCTACATCGCCAGTCCATACCGTCGATGTCTTCGAGTCAAGTCGAGCATGTCGGTTAAATCATTGACAGTGGCTACAACGTGGGTGGTGGGTGGGCTTTGAATTTCTTCGTCGTCCGCATCCCAACCTTGCCGACCATAATCCAGCCAGGGCTCTTCTGACAAAGAGAGAGACTTTAGTGAATTCAGAATGTCACCGAAAGGAGAGTGCTGAAAGATGTCCGCGGCGGTGAACTCCATGATCGGCACCCAATCGGATTCGATTGGCAGGGGCGCGGAAGGTTCGGAGTCCGGAGAGGAGTCCAGCACCTTGGACTCACGAGCTTCGCAAAGGACAGATATGGTGTTCGGCTCGATCGCCGTAAAGGTTGCAGCCCCCGAGGCGGTGTCCAGCCACTCGTCCCCGATTGGCGCAGTCGGCTCCGAGCTAAGGGTCGGAGCGGACATTGGTGCGGCCTCCCAGGAACTATTCGGCGGCATAGCTAGATCATGCCCATCGTGACAGTGCGGCGCGCTTGGCTATGGCTCGAACCCGTCGAAGATCAAGTCTCCACGGACGTCAGCCGTGTAGTTCAAACTTCCAAATCTGACCTGACGGCCAGGGCGTAGCTTTGGATCTGCTCTAGATGGCTGTTAATTGGCCCGCAGTGCAAAGCCGGCGAATCTGAAGATCTGTCCGGGAGAAAAGTCTCACCCTGGACCGCATCGTTGTTGATGATCGGAGGAGCCATCGGGCCTAAAGATGACGACACAGAGGAACTCTTAATGAAAGCACCAATGTCGGTGTCAAAACCGGCGGATCTCGGGTAGGGGGTCCCGAACTGTGCGTCTAGGCAGATGGTAATAGGAGACAAGGGACACGATGTTTTTACCCAGGTTCAGACCCTCTCGATGGAGGTAAAACCCAACTCCTTCTTGATTGATATTGATAATATGGGTAGTACAAGAGTAGATCTACCATGAGATCAGAAAGGCTAAACCCTAGAAGCTAGCCTATGGTATGGTTGTTGTTCGTCCTATGGACTAAAACTCTCCGGTTTATATAGACACCAGAGAGGGCTAGGGTTACACAGAGTCGGTTACAATGGGAGGAGATCTACATATCCATATCGCCAAGCTTGCCTTCCACGCCAAGGAAAGTCCCATCCGGACACGGGACGAAGTCTTCAATCTTGTATCTTCATAGTCCAGGAGTCCGGCCAAAGGTCATAGTCCGGCTAGCCGGACACCCCCTAATCCAGGACTCCCTCACACGGATTGATAAACCTTAGGTCATCCACTTGAGGGAAAATTGCTACTGTCCTACAAAACTCTGCGCTTGAAGGCCCAACACGAGTCTACAAGAATAAATTTGCATAATAGACATCAGAGGGTTCCGCTGTTGGTTATTGACCGGAGAGGTGTCTCGGTCATGTCTACATAGTTCTCGAACCCGTAGGGTCCGCATGCTTAACGTTTGATGACGATTTTGTATTATATGAGTTATGTGATTTGTGTTGGGGAACGTAGTATTTCAAAAAAAATCCTACGATCATGCAAGATCTATCTAGGAGAAGCATAGCAACGAGCGGGAGAGTGTGTCCACGTACCCTCGTAGACCAAAAGCGGAAGTGTTGTGTAACGCGGTTGATGTAGTCGAATGTCTTCGCGATCCAACCAATCAAGTACCGAACGCACGACACCTCCGCGATCTGCACACGTTCAGCTCAGTGACGTCCCTCGAACTTCTAGATCCAGCTGATGTCGAGGGAGAGTTTCGTCAGCACGACAACGTGTTGACGGTGATGATGAAGTTACCAACACAGGGCTTCGCCTAAGCTCCACAACGATAGGATCGAGGTGGAAATATGTGGAGGGGGGCACCGCACACGGCTAAGAAATCAACTTGTGTGTCTATGGGGTGCCCACTCCCCAATATATAAAGGAGTGGAGGAGGGGAGGCAATAAAAAAAAGACACATCCGTGACATTTTGGGCCGAACGAATTTTTTCCTGTCATACATATGACACTTCTATGACGATAATTGTGACAAAACCCGGTATCATCATAGATGTGGTGGGCTCCTACTTCTATGACAAAAAATCATGACAGAAAATGGGCTTTTCGTCCTGGGCGGGCCAGAGACGCAGCTGCATGACATTCTTTGGGCCGTCCATGACGAAAAAAACCGTGGTAGAAGCGAGGGGGAGGAAAAATTTCGGGGAGTTCCCGGTTACGGTGGGAGGTCGGGGGCCGAGCGATGCTGCTTTCTCGTGACACGCGGCGAGGCATTGGCTCTAATCAACCCGAAGCCGGCGTTGGGCTCTAATCGAACCCGAGCGATTGCCGCTGCAGCGGTGTGTTATCGAACCCGAGCGATCGATCGATGGCTGTTAATCGAACCCGATGGAGCGATTCCTTCACTACTGCTGCTAATCAAGCCGATCGATTGATGAACAAAGTGAGCGTTATGGGGCGGGGGGTTGGATGAACAAGGAGCGGTGGCGTTGCCTCTGGATGAACAGGACCCGTGGTGTGGAGGGCTGGATGAGCGATGAGATGGTGGAGGGGTGGCCGTGGAGGGTGGTTGAACAGACCCCGTGGTGTGGAGGGCTGGATGAACAAGAGACGGTGGAGGGCTGGATGAGCGATGAGACGGTGGAGGGTTGGTTGAACAAAGAGACGGCGATGGAGTAGCGCGGTGGAGGCTGGATGAACAGGAGCCCGTGGAGGCCGGGAGGAGGTCGACGGTAGCCTGTGGAGGCTGGAGGAGGTCGACGGTGGAGATGAACAAGATCCCGTGGAGTCCCATTTTGCGGTACGCCACACCCCTCCCGGCGAACAGGACCCCGTTTGACCGTAGCGCTCCAACACAAGTCCGTTTCGTCCGTTTTGCGGTACGCCAGACCCCTCCCGATCAACAGGACCCCCTTTTCGACCGTAGGAGGTCCGTTTCGTCCATTTTGATGTACGCCACACCCCTCCCGATCAACAGGACCCCCGTTTCGACCGTAGGAGGTCCGTTTCCTCCGTTTTGCGGTACGCCACACCCCTCCCAATCAACAGGACCCCATACCGAATGTAGGAGGTCCGTTTCTCCGTTGTCTTGATGCGCGGGCCTCGTTTCCATCGCATGTTCCGTCCAAGCCCTCCCGATGAACACGACCACGCATTCTCGTTCCGACCCAGCCGGTTGGCTCCCCATGAACACGATGACGGCGATGTTTCTTCGTTCGACCCAGCCATGTACGAGCGCGTGAGTAGGCGTCGAGATCCTGCCCGTATGTACGACGCGGGTCAGATTTTCTTTCTTGCACCCTCGCCGTTATGCGTGCGTGTACATGCTACGCGCGGCGCCTCTACTACACTGCGTGTGCGCCTCTACATCGACCAGTATGTACGTACACGTTCGCGACCAGAATGACAACACTACGTACGCTTCAACCAGGTGGGTCCGGACGGTCAGGCACTTCCTTGCCTGCAAAGATTTAGCTAGTGGGTCCCAGCAGTCAGGGGGGCGAATCGTTTTGTTGTTTTTTCTTGGACGCACTTCCTTGCGTGTGAAGATGTAGCTGGTGGGTCCCAGCAGTTAGGGCGGCGAATCATTTTTTTGCCCGGACACACTTCCTTGCGTGCGAAGATGTAGCTGGTGGGTCCCAGCAGTCAGGGGGCGAATCGTTTTTTTTCGGACGCACTTCCTTGCGTGCGAAGATGTAGCTGGTGGGTCCCAGCAGACAGGGGGAACGTTTTTTCGCGAAATATGGTGGCCCGTCCGGTGGGTCACCGCTGTCAGGTGGAGGAATAATTATTTTGCGCGTAATAAGGAGGCACTTCCTTGCTGCGGCCGTGGACCCAGCTGTCAGCCTCTCCACGTACAGTCCACGTCCGATGAAAGCCATTCCTTGACCACGTTGACCACGCCGCGCCGAGCACCAGGGCGGTGGACGACGGCGAGGCCTAGGAAGGGGACGACGCGGAGCCGGGGAAGACGCGGCAGTGGATGCCCACGCGTAGAGGAATATGAGGGTTCACTCGTTCGGCTGCGGTGTGAGGCTGTCGTCGCCGCAGAATAACAGGGGGTGTGGGTGCCTAAAGGGATGGCCTGGCCAGCAGTGGGAGTAGTAGGAGGCGGTGAGGCCTCTGCGGCATCACAGCCGGCCACGGGCGGCAGGAGCAGGCGGCACGACCGGCGCTGCTTTGGGCGGCTGGAGCAAGAAGACCAGAGGTTGAAGAAGCACTACGGCCGTTGGATGGACATCGTACGGTCACTGGAGCTAGAATCGTTCACATATTGACTAAAGTTGACAAAGGCCTCCGTCCCAGTCAACTTAGTAGGCCCACAAGTCAGCCTCCCACCAAGATTGGTCCCAGCTAGCAGGGGGTATTCATTTTTTTGTGCGTAATAAGGAGGCACTTCCGGTGGGTCCGAGCTGATAGCGGGGGGAACGTTTTTTTCACGAAATACGGTGGCCCGTCCTGTGGGTCCCAGCAGTCGGGGGGGAAACTTTTTTTCCGCGAAATACTGGTGGCCCATCCAAAGGGGTCCTCGTCAGTGGAGGAATAATTATTTTCCGTGATAATAAGGAGGCACTTCCTTGCGGCTTGTGGACCCGGTATCGGCCTCTCCATGTCTGATACTCTTCCGATGAAAGTCGGTCGTTGACCACATTGACCACGCCGCGCCGAGAGCACCACGGCGGTGGACGACGGCGAGGCCTAGGAAGGGGACGACGCGGAGCCGGGGAAGACGCGGCAGTGGAAGCCCGCGCGGAGAGGAGTACGAGGGTTCACCGGTTCGGCTGCGGTATGAGGCTGCCGTCACCGCAGAATAACAGGGGGTATGGGTGAGTAGAGGGATGCCCTGGCCAGCGGTGGGAGTAGAAGGGGGCGCTGAGGTCTGTGCGGCAGCACAACCGGCCACGGGAGGTGGGAGGCGGTCCCGCGGGCGCTGCTTTGGCGGCTGGAGCAAGAAGATCAGAGATTGAAGAAACACAACGTCTGTTGGATTGACATCGAACGGTTACGTCTGCTAGAATCGTTTGTTGATGTAGTATATAATAACTAAAAAAATCTTGCATACGCGTCAACTAAACAGGCCCACAAGTCAGACCACTCCCTCTTTTTTTAATAATTTATATATAGCTCATGGCAACTTCTTATGCAATTTATTGCAGTCGTTTTTTGGTTGGCCAGGGCCAATTTCGCATATTTCTGTGGGTTCCAAACTATTTTTAATACCGAAATGTCGAGCCAGATTTAAAGTAGTTTGAAGATATATTTAAATTAGGTTAATGCCCAAAGTGAAATAGGAATCTGAAAATGTGAAAAATCAGAAATTATAAAGTAATTGCCAATTTGTCATCTGTTTTTATATTTACAACCCATTTCATATTACTTTCAAGATTTGCAGCGTCTTGAAAGAGTTGCATTTCATCGTATGTAGAAAAATAAGTAGGCCTGGATTGGGTATTCTTATGAAACAATAAACTGGGCTCATTTTCACAAAGAAAAAATAGCTGGGCTGGTCACATGGTGAACATAAAATATAAGCCAGGGCTAGATGGGCCATGACCAGTTCAAACCCCCGTCTGGTCTCAACAATACCAAACAAAAAAAAATCTGCCGAGTAGCTATGTCCTGTGTGTCACCGATCTTGTGTTGTTCTCTTGTCTATTGACTATATACGCCACAATGTCGTGGGTCCCGGATGTCGAGAAAACACCAGGAGGAATCATTTTATTTTTCCATACTGTTGGCGTGGTGGGCCCCTACTATCATCCTCTCCACGCATTTCCGCCGATTCCTGTTGTTTGTTGACCATGTTGACAACGCGAGAGGGCGGCGCCAGGCGTGCACCAAAGCGCTGGAGGACGCCGGCGTTAACGATTTAGGAGATGGTGGGGCGGTGATGCGTGCGAGGCGTAGCTACCGTGGGAGGCGGAAGGCGGCCACGGCGCTGGTTTGGTTTTTTGCCGGAGGAAGACAGGATCAAGAAACACGACATCTTGTAAAAAGCAGCAGGAGTACTTAACAACCTTAATCTGAAACCAACAGGGCACTTAACAACCAAAGCTGGAAGCAGTATGAGTACTTATATGAGTTCAACTGCATACAAAGCACGCCTCGAACGAGTGCTACTTTGCCTCTGATTAACCAAGGGTGAGGCCGCCAAGCCCCAGGACAAGGCCCAGGCGCCACCCCGCGCATCCACAACCTTCTAAAAGCGTCTTCATCTCGCAACATGGTCAATAAACAAGATATTCGCTTTAGAGCCATGGAAAAGCATGAACATAATCTTCTGTCCTATTCTCCAAGATGGACGGGCCTTCATTATTTGAGACCACCCACGAATAAGTATCTTTTCACCTCCAAGGGGAATTGAGTAGGTCGACATAAACATCATGTTGTGATCAAGCGCAAGTCTGACCCGACCATGGTCAGGCATCTGTATAAGAACAATAGAACTCGGCAGTTCCTGTTTCAAGAAGATCACATCTGTAAAACTGTGTATAAGCAATAGTTTATGAACAACATATATAACAGAAAACAGCTCATACAATAAGTTTCTCGACACAGTTGTACTTGTTCAACGAGTGCAGCGGTGGCACACATATCCCATGTGGCCTTCCACCATTGAAACGCCCCACAAGGACCTCAAGCCGATCAATAAAGTGTAGGAACTTGTGGATGTCGATCCAGTCATGTCACGCCCAATATGCGACCCTATCCAAAAGGATCTCGACGGTCCCACCAAGGATAGACCCGCATATTGAAACGCTTTCGCAAGGTGGATATCATTACATCAACATTACATAATACATAGGGATACATACATGAGGCACAAATGCCACAAGAATACAACAACATCTTACAAGACCAACATCCGACTACGGATGAAACATAAATGAAACTCAAACGACATCCACCCTGCTAGCCCAACTGCCGACACGAACCTATCCCTGATCAAGAAGAAGCGTAAGAAGAACTCCAATACAAGCAAACATCGCTCTCGCGTCAAGATCAGCCGCACAACCTGTACACAGAATCGGGTGGTGTAGTAATCTGTGAGCCACGAGGACTCAGCAATCCCATTACCATGGGTATCAAGACTAGCAAAGCTTAATGGGAAAGGAAGGGGTAAAGTGGTGAGGTTGCAGCAGCGGCTAAGAATATATGGTGGCTAACATACGCAAATGAGAGCGAGAAGAAAAACAAAGGAAGGGTCACAACTAGTAATGATCAAGAAGTGATCACGAACTCCTACTTACGCCAAACATAACCCGAAACCGTGTTCTCCTCTCGATCAACCCCAAAAGAGACACTCACTTCACGCACCACGGTTGGTGTATTTTAGAAGAGTTCGCTTCAAGTTTACTACAACCGGATATTAACAAATTCCCATACGCCACATAACCGCGGGCATGGCTCTCGAAAGTTTATACCCTGCAGGGTGTCCCAACTTAGCCCATGATAAGTTCTCGCGATCAACGAAGCGATATTCCTTCTCCCGGGAAGACCCGATCAGTCTCGGAATCTCGGCTACAAGACATTTCGACGACAATAAAACAAGACCAGCAAAGCCGCCCGATGCCCGACAATCCCGATAGGAGCTGCACATATCTCGTTCTCGTGGCAACACCGGATGAGACTAGCTACGAGTAAAACCAAACCTCGGGTTGCCTCAAGGTGGCCCCACAGTAGCTCGGTTCAGGCCAAAGACTTAGAGAAGCAACGGCCCGGGGCTAAATAAAGATGACCCTTGGGTTAATTACTCCCAAGGGAAAGGTAGGTGGTGGTGAGGCAAATGGTAAAAACCAAGGCTGGGCCTTCTTTGGAGGAGTCTTATTCAAAGCGAACTGTCAAGGGGGTCCCATAAATCACCCGACCGCGTTAGGGACGCAAAATCCGGGAACATAATACCGATATGACGGAAACTAGGGCGGCAAGAGTGGAACAAAACACCAGGCATAAGGCCGAGCCTTTCACCCTTTACCAAGTATATAGATGCATTAATTAAATAAGATATATTGTGATATCCCAACGAGTAAACATGTTCCAGCAAGGAACAACATCTCCATGTTCCAACAAGGAACAAACTTCATCTTCACCTGCAACTAACAACGCTATAAGAGGGCTGAGCAAAGCGGTAACATAGCCAAACAACGGTTTGCTAGGAAGGGTGCAAAAGGTTAGAGGCTGACATGGCAATTTGGGATGGCTTGATAAACAGGTAATAGGTAGCGCAGCATAGCGTTAGAACGAAGCAACTAGCATAGCAATGATAGTAGTGAGATCCAGGGTAGCGGTCATCTTGCCTGAAATCCCGCAAGGAAGAAGAACGAGTCCATGAAGAAGACGAACGGATGAAGCCGAACCAAGCGTAGACGAACGAATCCTCACGATCGCAACGAAACAGGAACTAAAAAGAAGAAGCACACAACATAGTAAACACACCACACATAGACAAGACATGATGCACAACAAGCATGATGCTTGACAAGACTACATGAAGCTACTCATGGCAAAAGATGATGCAAACAAGAACAACACATCAAGGCAAGTTTAAATGAGGCCGGAAACAACATAGAACAATTCCGGTAAGTCCTCATATGTAAATTTCGAAATAGGTCCAGATCTGAATAAACGTTATGTTCAAGTTGTTAAACAGCAAGTTAAGATGCACCACGATGATCTACACGAAATTCTAGTCAAGTTACAAATAAAGTTCGTTAGATTCGGAGCTACGGTCTAGAAGATATGAGCAAAACAAGTTAAACATGGCATTGATGCAAAATGCATACAAACATCAAGCAAACACCTCAAAACAAGGATGCAACATGATAATATGAAACTACATGCAAAATCAAGCAAGTTTCATATAGAGCACACTCAAAAGCAGACAGCAGTGCAACACATACACCCTATACAAGTCTAAAGGACAAGCTGTCCAAAACAGCAACTAGGCATATTGCAAACACCAAATCAACATGCTACAGCATCTTAACATAATAACAAAAGGCATGGGCAAGCTGTACAGGTAAAGCATGACAAAACATGAACACTGAGCTATCTCCAGAAACTACTAGAACATGCTCAAAATGACATGGCAAGATTGCAAATAATAACAGTTTCAGACTTGGCAGAAATTAACATCAGGTTAACAAGTTTAGAGCTATCAAACAACATGTTACAAGAGCTTATCATGGCAAACAAAGGAATGGTATGAAACTACTAAATGCATAGAACAAATGTCCCTTAGTGACCAAGAGCCAAAAAGGATCAGAAAATATGATGGCACCCATGTAAACATGGCAAGTTATATTACAGATTCATACATGGCAGGAACAACAATAAGTAGGCATGTTGGTGAGCTTGAACCACTCACCACAGAGAAATACATGGCATGGCAAGGCAACTCACAGTAATAAGACATGGCATAGAAGCTATACTTGGCAAGAACAACATCATAGCATACACGGATCAACTACAACAACCTTGGCAAAATTGAATAACATGTAAACAACCTGCCAGGAAACATTTTATAGCAAACGTAGAGCTCGATTGACTCAAGCTATGGCACTCCATAATTGCAAACAAGGGCATGGATGGATAGATAATAACCATATGTTCAAATCATCCTTACTGAAGTATCTCAAAATATGCATGGATCTCTTGGTAGCATCAAGTTTCCATAGCAACAAAATATAACAGAATCTGTCAGGAAAACAGCAACAGCAAGTACCCTAATTAACAAGCTTGATGCACTCACTACACAACTCACAAAAATACATGGCAAGCACCCCTGGAAATATGGAATGGCATATGACAAAACACATGTAGGACTCAAGTCCATAGGATGCACACATCAATCATGGCAAAAATGACAAAAGTGCATGTACTGATAAGAATCTGAAACTAACATCACATAGCACTCTTCTAACAGAATTTAGAGCATCAAGATGAGCTGAAATGAAAATGACGCAATGAGATTAAATGATCTACTCTTCGAGACGAACACTTTGATATATTACACGAGCGAAACGGAGCTATATGTAGAGAGTTATGGCATGATGAAAATGCAACAAAATATCTGCAGAAATAGGACTTAAAATCGGGGTCAACCTCATGGCACGGATTCCGAGGCAGGGCCGGATCTCGCCGGAGTTCGGCCGGAGATGAGGAAGATGACGGTCGGCGAGGACGGGGAGGACGCCGGCGGGGTCGAGGGAGCTCGGGGGGGCCGGAGACGGGCCGGACCGGCCGGATCCGGGCGAGGCGGGCGGCGGAGGGCGGCCGGGCGCGGGAGACGCAGCCCGCCGGGCGGCGCTAGGTTTCGGCGGCGGGCTCGCACGCTGGGTGGGGCGGCGCGAGCCCGGCCGGAGGCGGCGAGGGCGGAGGAGGCCGCGCCAACGGTAGCCGGAGGGACGCGGGCGGCGGGTTCCGCACAAGGCGCGCGGCCGGGCTGGGCATGGCCGGCAAGGCGCCGGGCATGGGCGGGCAAAGGCGGGCGGCGGCGGTAAGGTTGCAAGCTTCTGACTCGGCTCGCGGCAGCGGGCAGGCGCGGAGGAGAGAGAGGGAGGGCGCGGGTGAGGTGGCGGCGCGGGATTGGGCGAGGCGGCGGCGCGATTTCGTCCGGTCCGGGACGGACATGTCCGGTGGCGCGGGGTGGAAGGAGGCTAGGGTTCATCCGCGAATTTGGAGAGGGTTGCACATATTTATAGGTAGAGGGAGCTAGGAGAGTCCAAATGAGGTGCGGTTTTCGGCCACGCGATCGTGATCGAACGACCGAGAGCATGGAGGGGAGTTTGGTGGGTTTTTGGGCCACTATGGAAGGGGTGTTGGGCTGCACACAAAAGAGGCTTTTACGGTTACCCGGTTAACCGTTGGAGTACCAAACGATCTCCAAATGATCCGAAACTTGACAGGCGGTCTACCGGTGCTATACCAAGGCCGCTTGACAAACCTCGGTCCATTCCGAGAAAGTTTAACACCCGCACATGAAAAGAGGCAAAAGGGGGCGCCGGGAGACATAGGAGTGCCGGATTGCAAAACGGACAACGGGGAAAATGCTCGGATGCATGAGACGAACACGTATGCAAATGCGATGCACATGATGACATAATAAAAAATGCAGATGATGACCTGGCAAAGTGCAACACGCAAGCAAATGACATGGCAAGGACGACGAATAACTGGCGGACACCTGGCGCATCGAATCCGGGGCGTTACAACACTCCTCCACTAACAAGAGATCTCGTCCCGAGATCTTAGGACCGAGACGGAAGGGAAAAAGGATGAGGTGAAACAGGAACTCAATAGAAGAAGCAAAGAATCGAGAGCACACGAGAAGAAGAGAGGAACGATGAGAATGACGAGAATCAAATGCTCACAGAATCAGATAGACTATGAAACAACTCGTTCTAACCGGAGTGGTTAGAATGAGAAAAGAAACGAATAGGACTGAAAGGATTTAGACAACACTCCTTTTGAAACATGGAAGGAAAAGAACATGAACTTGAGAGGATGGAATGATACTTGACGAAGACATGACACAAAACCTCCGGAAAGAATTGAAAAAGTTGAATGAAAAGAACGGATAAGAATATGACAACTTGTGCCATTTAATGAAATAGAAAGCATCCTTAGAAGGAAGCATTGAACGGAGTTGTTGTAAAATTCAACAACAAAAGAATATGCTTGTTGTGGACTTATAGGTAGCATCTCAAGATCATAAGGTGATAACCGGCCACAAACGGAAATGATTTGATAGTTGATAAGAACGAAGAAATGCAAAATTCCACTTCAAAGAAAACGGAGAATTAATTGCACTTCGAGACGCAAGAAGGAAAGATACTTGAGCTCCACCAACAAAAACTTGATGAACTCTTGAGGAATGAATTAAATCATGAAGATCCACCGTGAAGAACTCCGGTGACAAAAGGATGATGAGATAGAATGAAATAAGAAAGAATAAGACGAGCCTTGCGATGATTTAGATGGAGGTTCAATTTAAAATGGCGGAGGAAATTTGAACTCCGAAAAGAAAGGATGAAAACACTTGAAACTAGAATTTATTCATCAAGAACAAACTCCGAAGGAAGGGATTACTCACTTTGAGTAAATAAGAATAAGATTTATTGTATGCTTATCCTTCATCAAATTAAATTGATGACAAGCAATGGATTTTGCATATTACTTATTCTTCTTGAAAAAGAATTAGGAAGTGACATAGCGCCACCTTGAGAAGGACTTCATGAATCACCGGTAGGTTGAAAAGAACGAATGGATTAAATGATAATCAAAGAAAAAGAATCTTGAACGAACCACCGTAAGAATTCGAAAATGACTGATGAAAGAGAATGAATCACCGGGAAGAATTAGGAAAGCACGAAGGTACTTGAGGGAATTAAAATGCAAGAGAACGAAGAGATCGCGAATCGATTGAAGAATACTTGAACGAAGCAATCGGAATAATATTGAGATGAACGAAGGGGCACGGATATAGAATAATTGGGGAATGAATCTGAAAACTTGGAACGAATAAATCTTCCGAAAAGATGGCCTCCGGATGATTGAGACGGAAAGCAACTCCTGAAATACTCCGGATGGATGAAAAGAATTTACATGACTGGCAACAATTAGATAGGATAACATCGAGCTAGCACCATGAATCTCCGGGGGAATGGACAAGATTTAAGAGGAACTCTTCTTCAGTCTTCAAATGAAGACTTGAAACACCACGAAAATTACTGAGGTACTCCGGGAGAATGAAAAGCGAAGGGGTTGAGCCAACAATGAAATGGTTTGAAATTGATCTTGGAAAAGGCATCTGGCTGATGGGATCCATTCTTACGTCAAACTCGAAAAGAATTGAGAATAACTCCGGGGAAATTAGAAGAGTCAGGTAAGATCCTGGGAAAAGACCTGTGGGTTAGGGCCCACTAAAAGAAAACACCGTTGGAAAGGGATGTTGAACAGATAGATGATGCACCGGAAGAACTGAAATATTTGACTGAGTTGACAACCTCGAATTAATTCAAGATGCATTTAATCTCCCGAGATGTGTTGAACACTCCGGAAGGATAAATTGGCGAGAGGCGAACGAGCAAAGGGAAAATACTTGAGCCGAGAGAAAGAATATGATCAACCCGAAAAACATGAATTGAGTCCACCGGAAAAGAAATGAACAATGTCGAACAAAAGAGAAATTCACCGGTTGAAATGATTGAAGGAAGACTGTAGGGTTCCGCATGAATGAAATTGATGCTCGAAACAGACTCACACTCCGGGAAGAAAAGGGTGGGAGGGCGGGAAAACAAAGACAACCGGAAGGGGGAATCGACGAATATCTTGAAGAGAAAACACCGGTTGAAAACATTGAGGAAAGAAAGCAAAGACTTCGCACGAGTAGGAAGGATACTCGATTACGGACTCCGGTTCCGAGAAGAAGAAGGGTGGGCGGGTGGGAAAAGAAAACAACTGAGGATTGAATTTGCAAAGATGAAGGGGTTCGAGTCGACTTGACGAGAAAATGCACCGGATGAAAAGAGATGAGAACCAACGATCGGAAAACCAACTGCGTGATCCTAAAGAAAAATTTGAAGGGGAAGAGGAGTAGTTCAAAACACCTACGCCAAGATTCCTTACCAGAGCGATTTAAGGGGCTGAGGAGTAAAAAGAATTCCTACTCCGATATAACTAGACTCCGAAAATAGTTTTCTTCTAGACTCAACAACGCCAACTACACGATCAATCAAGGGGCTCCTACGGTCGGTCGAGGCTCGATACCAACTTGTCACGCCCAATATGCGACCCTATCCAAAGGAACTCGACGGTCCCACCAAGGATAGACCCAAGATATTGAAACGCTTTCGCAAGGTGGATATCATTACATCAACATTACATAATACATAGGGATACATACATGAGGCACAAATGCCACAAGAATACAACAACATCTTACAAGACCAACATCCGACTACGGATGAAACATAAACAGAAACTCAAACGACATCCACCCTGCTAGCCCAGGCTGCCGACCTGGAACCTATCCCCTGATCGAAGAAGAAGCAGAAGAAGAACTCCAATACAAGCAAACATCGCTCTCGCTTCAAGATCATCGCACAACCTGTACCGCAACTGGTGGTGTAGTAATCTGTGAGCCACGAGGACTCAAAGCAATCCCATTACCATGGGTATCAAGACTAGCAAAGCTTAATGGGAAAGGAAGGGGTAAAGTGGTGAGGTTGCAGCAGCGGCTAAGCATATATGGTGGCTAACATACGCAAATGAGAGCGAGAAGAGAAACAAAGGAACGGCGTCAACTAGTAGTGATCAAGAAGTGATGATGAACTCCTACTTACGTCAAACATAACCCAGAAACCGTGTTCTCCTCTCGATCAACCCCGAAAAGAGACACTCACGGTTACGCACACGGTTGGTGTATTTTAGAAGAGTTAGCTTCAAGTTTACTACAACCGGATATTAACAAATTCCCATCTGCCACATAACCGCGGGCACGGCTCTCGAAAGTTTATACCCTGCAGGGTGTCCCAACTTAGCCCATGATAAGCTCTCGCGATCAACGAAGGATATTCCTTCTCCCGGGAAGACCCGATCAGTCTCGAATCCGGCTACAAGACATTTCGACAAAGAATAAAACAAGACCAGCAAAGCCGCCCGATGCGCCGACAATCCCGATAGGATCTGCACATATCTCGTTCTCAGGGCAACACCGGATGAGACTAGCTGCGAGTAAAACCAAACCTCGGGTTGCCTCAAGGTGGCCTCGCAGGCAGCTCGGTTCAGGCCAGCACTTAGAGAAGCACTGGCCCGGGGGGGCTAAATAAAGATGACCCTTGGGTTAATTACTCCCAAGGGAAAGGTAGGTGGTGGTGAGGCAAATGGTAAAAACCAAGGTTGGGCCTTGCTGGAGGAGTCTTATTCAAAGCGAACTGTCAAGGGGGTCCCATAAATCACCCGACCGCGTTAGGGACGCAAAATCCGGGAAC
The DNA here is from genome assembly GCA_021605145.1 of Aegilops bicornis. Lineage (NCBI taxonomy): Eukaryota > Viridiplantae > Streptophyta > Magnoliopsida > Poales > Poaceae > Aegilops > Aegilops bicornis. The sequence continues at coordinate 547,681,791 of CM038669.1, read as the reverse complement.
ATAATACCGATATGACGAAAACTAGGGCGGCAAGAGTGGAAAAAAACACTGTGCATAAGGCCGAGCCTTCCACCCTTTACCAAGTATATAGATGCATTAATTAAATAAAATATATTGTAATATCCCAACAAGTAAACATGTTCCAAAGAAGGAAAAACATCTCCATGTTCCAACAAGGAACAAACTTCATCTTCACCTGCAACTAACAACGCTTATAAGAGGGGCTGAGCAAAGCGGTAACATAGCCAAACAACGGTTTGCTAGGAAGGGTGCAAAAGGTTAGAGGCTGACATGGCAATTTGGGATGGCTTGATAAACATGTAATAGGTAGCGCAGCATAGCGATAGAACGAAGCAACTAGCATAGCAATGATAGTAGTGAGATCCAGGGTAGCGGTCATCTTGCCTGAAATCCCGCAAGGAAGAAGAACGAGTCCATGAAGAAGACAAACGGATGAAGCCGAACCAAGCGTAGACGAACGAATCCTCACGATCGCAACGAAACAGGAACTAACAAGAAGAAGCACACAACATAGTAAACACACCACACATAGACAAGACATGATGCACAACAAGCATGATGCATGACAAGACTTCATGAAGCTACTCATGGCAAGAGATGATGCAAACAAGAACAACACATCAAGGCAAGTTTAAATGAGGCCGGAAACAACATAGAACAATTCCGGTAAGTCCTCATATGTAAATTTCGAAATAGGTCCAGATCTGAATAAACGTTATGTTCAAGTTGTTAAACAGCAAGTTAAGATGCACCACGATGATCTACACGAAATAAAGTTCGTTAGATTCGGAGCTACGGTCTAGAAGATATGAGCAAAACAAGTTAAACATGGCATTGATGCAAAATGCATACAAACATCAAGCAAACACCTCAAAACAAGGATGCAACATGATAATATGAAACTACATGCAAAATCAAGCAAGTTTCATATAGAGCACACTCAAAACGGAGCAACGGTGCAACACATACACCCTATACAAGTCTAAAGGACAAGCTGTCCAAAACAGCAACTAGGCATATTGCAAGCACCAAATCAACATGCTACAGCATCTTAACATAACAACAAAAGGCAAGGGCAAGCTGTATAGGTAAAGCATGACAAAACATGAACACTGAGCTATCTCCAGAAACTACTAGAACATGCTCAAAATGACATGACAAGATTGCAAATAATAACAGTTTCAGACTTGGCAGAAATTAACATCAGGTTAACAAGTTTAGAGCTATCAAACAACATGTTACAAGAGCTTACCATGGCAAACAAAGGAATGGAATGAAACTACTAAATGCATAGAACAAATGTCCCTTAGTGACCAAGATCCAGAAAGGATCAGAACATATGATGGCACCCATGTAAACATGGCAAGTTATATTACAGATTCATACATGGCAGGAACAACAATAAGTAGGCATGTTGGTGAGCTTGAACCACTCACCACAGAGTAATACATGGCATGGAAAGGCAACTCACAGTAAGAAGACATGGCATAGAATCTATACATGGCAAGAACAACATCATAGCATACACGGATCAACTACAAAAACCTTGGCAAAATTGAATAACATGTAAACAACCTACCAGGAAACATTTTATAGCAAAAGTAGAGCTCAACTGACTCAAGCTATGACACTCCATAATTGCAAACAAGGGCATGGATGGATAGATAATAACCATATGTTCAAATCATCCTTAATGAAGTATCTCAAAATATGCATGGATCTCTCGGTAGCATCAAGTTTACATAGCAACAAAATATAACAGAATCTGTCAGGAAAACAGCAACAACAAGTACCCTAATTAACAAGCTTGATGCACTCACTACACAACTCACAAAAATACATGGCAAGCACCCCTGGAAATATGGAATGGCATATGACAAAACACATGTAGGACTCAAGTCCACAGGGTGCACACATCAATCATGGCAAAAATGACAAAAGTGCATGTACTGATAAGAATCTGAAGCTAACATCACATAGAACTCTTCTAACAGAATTTCGGGCATCAATATGAGATCAAATGAAAATGATGCAATGAGACGAAATGATCTACTCTTCGAGGCGAACACTTTGATATATTACACGAGCGAAACGGGGCTATATGCAGAGAGTAATGGCATGATGAAAATGCAACAAAATATCTGCAGAAATAGGACTTAAGGAAAATCGGGGTCAACCTCATGGCACGGATTCCGAGGCAGGGCCGGATCTCGCCGGAGTTCGGCCGGAGATGAGGGAGATGACGGACGGCGAGGACGGGAGGACGCCGGCGGGTCGAGGGAGCTCGGGGGGGGAGGAGACGGCCGGACCGACCGGGATCCGGCGGCATGGCGGCGGAGGGCGGGCGCGGGGAGACGCAGCCTGCCGGGCGGCGCCAAGAAGGCTCGGGCGGCGGGCTCGGCTGGGCGGGCGACGTGAGCCCCGGCTGGAGGCGGCGAGGGCGGAGGAGGCTGGCCAACGGCGGCCGGAGGGACGCGGCGGGGTTCCGGCGGGCGGCGGGCAAGCGGGCACGCAAGTGGCAAAGGGCGGGCGGGCGGCGGTGCGCTGGTTCAAGGCCCGACTTGCCCAAGGGCCAAGGGCGCGGGAGGAGAGAGAGGGACGGCGCGGGTGAGGTGGCGGCGCGGGATTGGGCGAGGCGGCGGCGCGATTTCATCCGGTCCGGGACGGACACGTCCGGTGGCGCGGGGTGGAAGAAGGCTAGGGTTCATCCGCGAATTTGAGAGGGTTGCACATATTTATAGGTAGAGGGAGCTAGGAGAGTCCAAATGAGGTGCGGTTTTCGGCCACGCGATCGTGATCGAACGACCGAGGGCATGGAGGGGAGTTTGGTGGGTTTTTGGGCCACTTTGGAAGGGGTGTTGGGCTGCACACAAAAGAGGCTTTTACGGTTACCCGGTTAACCGTTGGAGTACCAAACGACCTCCAAATGATCCGAAACTTGACAGGCGGTCTACCAGTGCTATACCAAGGCCGCTTGACAAACCTCGGTTCATTTCGAGAAAGTTTAACACCCGCACATGAAAAGAGGCAAAAGGGGGCGCCGGGAGACATAGGAGTGCCGGATTGCAAAACGGACAACGGGGAAAATGCTCGGATGCATGAGACGAACACGTATGCAAATGCGATGCACATGATGACATAATAAAAAATACAGATGATGACATGGCAAAGTGCAACACGCAAGCAAATGACATGGCAAGGACGGCGAATAACTGGCGGACACCTGGCGCATCGAATCCGGGGCGTTACAAGTCAACTTCAGTGCCATTAGTAACAGCCGAGTTATTACAGAGTAACAAACGAGCAGACTGCTTAACTCTGAAAAAACCTACACGTGCCACCAATTATAAAAAATTATTAGTTAGAAGTAGCATCTTCATGAGAGATTTGTTGCTACCTCTAAAGTTAAATTGTGATTAGTTAGACAGAATAGGTGGATTAAGAAGTAATCGAGGCCACAAGCAAGAAACAGATACAAAACTAACATGGATGAACAATTGGAACGACGTCGGGGTGGAAGATCGCAGTGAAGATGAGACCAGGTTCTGCTATTTCCATCAACATTCGTACGCCAACTTTCAGTCTGTAACACTTGAGAAAGTTTATCCAATTTCGTCCATAAAAAAAGCAGCGATCTTCTTGGTTCATGAACCCAATTCGGAAGTAATATCCATGGATTGTCTTCACTGTGACAATTAAACTAGTGTATTCAGTTATGGAAAGGCTGAGCATCTTGAGTACATGTGTTCTGCAGAGCAAATAATACACTGCAAGAAAAATAATATGAGAATACAACATGTTCAAAAAAACCCCACCCTCCCGGATAGAGAAGAGGATTCTAGGAACATACTGTGCGCGTTTCAAAATGTTGTGGTAGGTGAGAAGGAACAAGTTGTTGACACCTGTTTTTGGCAAGATACAAATTGCAATGAAGATGGTCTCGAGTGAACGGGCTTTCAGCATGAAAAGATTCACGTCGCCGAGTGGAACAACTTTGATGTTTCGGTTATATTCATTTGACATTATCTTACGGACCGAAACTATACTCCGAGTGGCATAATTCAATGTTCCGAGTGATTTTTGGCCAATCACGCCTTCAAGATGACCTCGGATGAAGTAGCACACTAAAGGAATTGTCTTTGTATCGTCGAAGCAATCAATTTTTATATACAAATCATCTCAATCCGAGTTTGTATGCAAAAGTTACAATCAATACAGACCAGCCCTACCAAAGACCAAAATATTACGCTCGACACCAGACACATGTTGGTAAGTGTCTGATACAATGCGTGAGCAATTCGGCCTTCTGGACGGCCTCTAATGGAAAAACCTTCAACATGAAAAAGTTTCGTCTCGTCGAGCCGATTGATTTTCATATAAAATTTGTCTCAATCCGAGGACATATGCAACCTGGAGAGGCAAATCAAGATCAGGCTGTCTTTTCAGTCGGGAAATCCGAGTGGAAAGTTTTACCATCCGAGTGAAAACCTACCGATCGAGTAAAAAGGTCGTGAAAACCTAACGATCGAGTAAAAGGTCGTGAAAACCTACCGATCGAGTAAAAGGTCGAGTGAAAACCTACCGATCGAGTAAAAGGTCGAGTGATAACTTATCGATCGAGTAAAAGATTGTCTTCCGACTGAAAATGTGGTCATCATCCGATTGAAAGATTGTCTTCCGAGTGAAAATATAGTCATCCGAGTGAAAAATTCTAAAACATCCGAGTGAAAAAGTCTAGTCGGACCATCCGAGTGAAAGACTCTAATATCCGAGTGGATGAGATCAAATCCGAGTAAAACTGAACATGTGCCCAAAAGTTTATCAAGATGATCTCGGATGGAGAAGTGTTCAATACGGAAGTTGTGCGTATCGTAAAAACGGTGAAATTTGTTTTTGATTCATCATCATCAGAGACAGCATATGGCATGCAAATTCACTACGAGACTCGGATAATCCAGTCTGCTGCAAGAACGAATCCGACTGGAACCTAAAGATGGCTTCGTGGAGTATTCAAGATGGCCTTATTTGGAAAAGTGTTCAACATGAGAATTGTTCGTCACGTCGAGGCGCACAAATTTGGTATTTTAATCTTCCCAATCAGAGGTCATATGCAAATTCCATGACCCGCGCAAGGAGCAGGACAGAAGTTTGGACCAGATTCGAGCTGAATCCGAGTTGGAGTAAAACTAGAACTCTAGGACGTGAATTGATATAATTTTCTTCTAAGGAAAGCCTAGATGAATCCTTTACTTGTACGGGAAGTCCAGCCACCTCTTATATATGTTGGGGGTGACGGCCGATTGAACAACACCAATCGAACCAATCAATCTATTACACTTTTGTGTTCATCTATCTTTATCCCCTACCCTTGTATCTTTCTTTCTCGCTCTTCGCTCGCTCTTCGTGGTTGGAGGGCAGCGATCCACGAGGCTCTAGAGGCGAGCGAATCGACCTAGGGCAGCCCATAGCCGCCAGACTTCGACGGGTCCCTCCCGGGATGTGGGGTTTTCGGTCCGCAAAAGCGCTCGTCGATCGCCTTGGCGATCGCTACTGTCGGTCGGGTCTCCTTCGACGTGAGCTGCGGTGCATCACCCCGGCGTCGAGGGTACACATGACGTGTTCGTGTGTCAACACACTTTTTGGCGACTCCGCTGGGGACGAAGCTTTGGACAATCTCCAGCATGTTCTTGCTACGAGGAGAGCATCATCAAGCGGCTGCAATCTACAACGGTAACATGTATCATCAATCTCCTTACGTAGATGCAAATAGCCATTATGTTGATGTTGCTAGATCTTTCAATGGACATGTCATGTCGGCTAGCCCTAACGAGCAAAGGCCGACTAGTTATTCCATTGGAGAAACTTGGAATTTACAGAACCGCGACATGCAACTTATGAATCTGAACTTTCGTGCATCGGCAACACCTTTCAATATGCCGATGAATAACACAATTTGTTCGAAAGTGATCAATATATGACACCTCATGTGCAGGAGGGCATCTCACGCTTTTATCCATCGGCAGTCAACTCGCAATATGTGGGTTTATCCCCAAACATGCCGATGAATGAGGCAATCGGCCATGCTTCCATTAGCTATTTGGCCGGTTATCCTCAATCATCATATGATACACCTCATGGTATTAATTGTTCAGCATCATATGCAACTAAAAGTATTCATGACTCGGCTCACTTTTATGGCCGAGTGAATGGAGATTCTACAGAGTGTATGTGTCTAATATTGCAGGAGATGAGGTGACTTTGGCTGCGTTAAAAAGCTTAGCGCAAAAATAAGAAGATTACCGCTCTTTGCCTTGAGCAACATGATAAAGGTTTGGTTCCTGATTATGAGGCAATAAAAGCTAGGGTTTTAAAAGAAGACGAAGTGTTGCCCATTGATCAAATTGGCGTGAGAAAATATTCAACAACAAGGCACACATCGGCACCTATCATTGCAGCATGTTATACATCCCTATACAATTGCAAAGTTTCGGCAACATCAATTCATTGCCGAAAGATCATAAAAGTATTGGGGGGCAAGCCAATCCAAGTAGGGCTGAGTTTAAAGAAAAATATGTGGCCCAAGTGGACAAGATCAAGCCAAAGCTCACAGGGAATAGCGTCAACGAATTTACTACGCCAACTCTTGACGAATTACCAGCAGAATATCGACATGCTTATGAAGCACTCAAGAAGAAGCGTGGAGTGGAATATTTGCAAGAATATGTCAAGTCCCTTCCTCTATGCAGCAACCGTGTTGGCCCCTTGGCGATGTTGTGGCAAGATAAAACAGAAGCTTTTCAAGCCGAACAACAAAAAAGGATTCACTCGGCTAATACGGTTGATTGGTTGAAACCGAGTCAAATATGACTAAGTCGTCTACAACCGTGTCAAATGGTTCCTTTAAATACAAGACAATGGTAGATTCGGTTGAAACCAGATTGAGCACCGAGAGGGCTAAGGTCGAGTGCGTAGAGTCAATATCGAGTGCGTCGAACCAACCGAGGGCATCGAGCCTGTTAAGGCCGAGTGCATCAAGTCAGCTAAGTACATTGAGTCATCGGAGTGCATCACCGGCTAATGTTGAGTGCATCGAGCCAGTTATTACCGAGTGTACCAAAACAGATGTTGCAAGCTTCACCAAGCAGAGGAACAACAAACACAACAAATTGGCTATGCTCGATTTTTCTAAATGCAAGGGAGCTTACATGCTGCCATATGAGTTTCGTGCTAAAGAAATTGATGAGCATCAAGAACAAAGTAATACGGCCGAACACAGTTTGGTTAATGATGAACATCAAGAACAAGAACATGCAGCCAAGCAAAGTTCAGCTGACAAAGAGCGTTCGAGTGGAATCCATTTGGGTAATCCAAGTGACGAGGCACGAGATCCAGAAGAAGAAGATGATGCGTTGGAGGATCTTCTTGGGATGGAGCAAGACATTGTTCCACATATACGATCATCATATTCCACCAACCTTGTTGCAAAGGTACGTCTAGCAGATAATTTACTCGCTTTCCGATTCGGTCAAAAATATATCATTGATGCATCTATTAGCAAGTTCATAATTAACTTGGAAAGACCAATCGAGATGAATAACTTTTTTGTTAGAAATAGTCTTGTCACTAATTATGCTAGTCAACATATTGTACCATTCATAGAGACTGCTAGTGATAGATTATCGCAACCAAAGCTTTTCCCATTATGCCGACTGAGAATGATGCTCATATGGGTAGCTTTGATTGTTTCATGCTTGGCTAACATTTGTTATCAAATGAGACGTATATTCTGTAGTTACTTTGGTTGCAGAAACATAAAGCCAGGTCCAAAGTCCTCCGAGATAGCCGATTCAAGAGCATCGGGAAGGAGGACGAAAAATCAACGATAGCCGAAGTCGAGATAGCGTTAAACCGGCACCACTCGGTTGTTTTGTTCCAGAGCCGGTATCACAATATCGGTTAATGGATGAGAAGCGTACATTCAATCTGGGCATAGGTGATCACATCATCAGTACATCATCAACTAATCCTATTATTATAATTGATCATGATGTCGAGCTATCAAGACAAGAACAAATGCAATGTTCGTTTGAACAGAATGTCAAAGACAACAATGTGATTCATCAAGCCACACAATCAGCTTACACAGGACGATTGGTGCTTGTTGAGGCACAAGCATACGGCCAGTCGACTCAGATTGGTCTTGATGGAGATCAAGCATTGACTCGGCTACCTCAACCCGACTCATCCAAAGACGGACATGTATACGCTAATGATGATGGGATCAAATCTTCAAGTGAGGTAATCATTCAAAAGTGCATCAGCAATAATATTGAAGACATGAATTCCATCAAAGTTACGACCGCACATCTAGTAATCGGGGGCAACAAGAAAATTCAAAGAACGATGCACACAAAACCAAAGAAAGCAAAGGTCATGTAAGCACAAATGCGAAAAGATGAAAGTCACTTTCTCACAGTTGTTGGAAAAATATCAGAAGATAAGTGAGGAGAAGAATGCTTATCGGCCGAGTGAAGAAAAAACATCGAAGTGACCCCCAAGGCATAAATCTGAAGACTGGGATTGGCATAGGAAGATGTTGAGCAAGCAGACTTCATATCCTTCTTTTGGGAAGCCAATACCAATGTCGTGGATGCCTCCCTACGCTCATGTAAACCCATATCCATCATGGGGCAGGTATGATACAAGGGCACATTATCCATCTTATGTTAGATCATCTCGCCAACATTATGCAGCTCCAAAAGGATCAACATGTGATGAACAATCATACGTCAAAGACCGTTTCAATCATAAGGAATCGGTCTGGAGCTCAAGGAACAAGAAAGAGGTGGTCAAGCAAGTGTACCAGGTCAAGAAAGATGATCGTAAGTGTGCTACTTCAGATTTGTTCTCAAATAACAAAGAGCCAGTTAAAGTATTGACATTGGCTACAAAAGGCAACAAGGAAAGTCAATCAAGTGCCAAGTCTGAGGGGAAGAAGTTGAGAGTGCGCAAGGCCAAAAAAGAGTTGGCATTGGTTGAAACAGAATCACAGCCGAGGTGCCCACTCGGCTTAGCGCATTGGCAAGAGAAGGAATTACAAAAACTTAGTGCACATGAGTTGAGAAAGAGGAACATGGCCTGGGTTCCTAAGGGAAATCCATGAGTTAAGAGCAGCATCACATCTCCTGCTATGCGGCCAGCAGAAATAAGGGAGTACAAGTGTAAGGCTCAGAGGCGAGGACGACAATTTTCATATAGGAGACTCGTGAGGCGTCTCATCCATATTCTTCAATCGTACCATCAAAATCAACGCTATGGAATTTATCCTCAGCCGAAACATCTGACCTATTTCGACTATTCACACTTCGGTGGACGGACTCCCGAGCACTTTTGAGATAAGAACGCATGGCCGATATTTGCATATCGCCCTCAGAATTCATTGTGTTGGCAAACCCGGCATCTGGCTAACGGTGTTCACCATGGTTGATTTTTTACTCCTATAGCCGATGCTCAGTGTTTGCCAATACTGGTGAGGCCCACTTAATTATTGAGTCGACCACTAATCAAGGTTCTAGTGCATAAAAGAGCCCCGACTCCAAATGTTATTGACTTGCAGGATCCAAGTCAGGAGACAAACATTGTTCGGCGGAGGCTTGATAGTGTACTTTGATAACGAGTTGAGTTGCCGAACAGTTGACGGTATTCCTTTGAGGTGCATGGTCGTAATCGTTTGGCAATCGTCTTCGTTGAAGGGTTCTAATATTCCCAGGGAAGGCCTGGACAAGTACAAGGTCTGGATTGACATAAGAAACTTACGTGGAAGCATTTGTGACATCCAATTGTTGTTTTCAGACAACTATTATCCAAGAGGCTCTACCGAAGAAGCAACAAACATGAGCATATGGATGATTAAAATTATCATACTCAACATGCACAGCCGATGGAGTGTTGATATCGTGCTTAAACATTACCCTAGGCAAGGTATTTTCTGGCACGCAAGCTCTGCCAGAAAACAGGGGGGGCATGTGTTGACACCTGTTTTTGGCAAGATACAAATTACAATGAAGATGGTATCGAGTGAACGGGCTTTCAGCATGAAAAGATTCACGTCGCCGAGTGGAACAACTTTGATGTTTCGGTTATATTCATTCGTCATTATCTTACGGACCGAAACTATACTCCGAATGGCATAATTCAATGTTCCGAGTGATTTTTGGCCAATCACGCCTTCAAGATGACCTCGGATGAAGTAGCACACTAAAGTAATTGTCTTCGTCTCGTCGAAGCAATCAATTTTGATATATAAATCATCTCAATCCGAGTTAGTATGCAAATGTTACAATCAATACAGACCAGCCCTACCAAAGACCAAAATATTACGCTCGACACCAGACACATGTTGATGAGTGTCTGATACAATGCGTGAGCAATTCGGCCTTCTGTACGGCCTTGAATGGAAAAACCTTCAACATGAAAAAGTTTCGCTCGTCGAGCCGATCGATTTTCATATAAAATTTGTCTCAATCCGAGGTCATATGCAACCTGGAGAGGCAAATCAAGATCAGGCTGTCTTTTCAGTCGGGAAATCCGAGTGGAAAGTTTTACCATCCGAGTGAAAACCTACCGATCGAGTAAAAGGTCGAGTGAAAACCTACCGATCGAGTAAAAGGTCGTGAAAACCTACCGATCGAGTAAAAGGTCGAGTGAAAACCTACTGATTGAGTAAAAGGTCGAGTGAAAACTTATCGATCGAGTAAAAGATTGTCTTCCGACTGAAAATGTGGTCATCATCCGAGTGAAAGATTGTCTTCCGAGTGAAAATATAGTCATACGAGTGAAAAATTCGAAAACATCCGAGTGAAAAAGTCCAGTCGGACCATCCGAGTGAAAGACTCTAATATCCGAGTGGATGAACTCAAATCCGAGTAAAACTGAACATGTGCCCAAAAGTTTATCAAGATGATCTCGGATGGAGAAGTGTTCAATACGGAAGTTGTGTGTATCGTAAAAACGGTGAAATTTGGTTTTGGAGTCATCATCATCAGAGACAGCATATGGCATGCAAATTCACTACGAGACTCGGATAATCCAGTCTGCTGCAAGAACGAAACCGACTGGTAAAGATGGCTTCGTGGAGTATTCAAGATGTCATTGTTTGGAAAAGTGTTCAACATGAGAATTGTTCGTCATGTCGAGGCGCACAAATTTGGTATTTTAATCTTCCCAATCGGAGGTCATATGCAAATTCCGTGGCCCGTGCAAGGAGCGGGACAGAAGTTTGGACCAGATTCGAGCTGAATCCGAGTTGGAGTAAAACTAGGACTCTAGGACGTGAATTGATATAATTTTCTTCTAACGAAAGCCTAGATGAATCCTTTACTTGTACGGGAAGTCCAGCCACCTCTTATATATGTTGGGGGTGACGGCCGATTGAACAACACCAATCGAACCAATCAATCTATTACACTTTTGTGTTCATCTATCTTTATCCCCTACCCTTGTATCTTTCTTTCTCGTTCTTCGTTCGTTCTTCGCGTTGGAGGGCAGCGATCCACGAGGCTCTAGGGGCGAGCAAATCGACCTAGGGCAGCCCATAGCCGCCGCACTCCCTGACGGGGTCCCTCCCGGGGGTGTGGGGTTTTCGGGTCTGCAAAAGCGCCCGTCGACTGTCTTGCGTATCGCGCTGTCGGTCGGGTCTCCTTCGACGTGAGCTGCGGTGCATCACCCCGGCGTCGAGGGTACACGTGACGCGTTCGTGTGTCAACAGAAGTGTGGCGTCTTGCCGAGGGCGCAGAAATCTGTAGGGTACTCGCACTTTGGGCACTGCAACTGAAACACACTAGATTCAGTACGAAGAAAAATGCATCAACGGCGGCGGCTGCCATCCTAGGATTACCTGCGACCAAGGGACTTGGATTTATCGGGGATGGATGAAGAATTTGTACCTGGTTCTCCATGATAAAACCCTATGCAATCGCCGAGCGGGGGTTTTCTCTGAACAAGCAGACGAGGGAGAAGGGGATTCAGGCCCAGTGAAATATTGCCGCTTCATCCGGCCCAAACCATCGCTAAAACCGGAAAGGGGGGTGTGATTTGACGGCTCATTGGGCATTATCGCGCGCCACGACCTGGGTGTGTCTATCGTGAAGTTGTGCACTCTAATTTGTGCATATGGCACGTGGACCCTGCTATGGTTGCCCCACATATCAGCGAAAGGAAGTAGAAAGACAGGAGTAACTAGTTACACATAAATATATTTTTGACAGAGAGATACTCCCTCTCAGAAAGAAATATACCAATCTTTTATATCACAGGTTCACCTTGCCGAGAAATACACTCCCTCTGCAACGCACGGGCATTATGGGGGTTCAGCTTTTTTTATGGGGGTTCAGCTGAGAATATAATACTCAGATAGGCTCACGGTTCTGGACTTTGGGCCGCAGGCCGACCCTGCATGTTTGGGGGGCCATGTGTTCTACCTCAGCGCTTTTCATATTGCAAGCGATCAGTACTGCGCTGGTTTTAGATGCTGTCGCAAGGCGAATACACAAAATTGAATAAAGCACAGCAGCTATTGGAATGAAATCGAACGACAGTTCCTAACAAGCAATCAGAGTTGCAATTCTATCAACGATATACCACACACAGGACACTTGTTTCACCATGCCAGATTATTACATCAAAATCTCTCGGAGGATAGGTCGATTCGGCGCTATGCGTCGCTCTTGAAGAATTTCAAAGTTGATTTGGACCAGCTCTCCTTGCCGAGAAAGTTTGATTTTGACATCATCTCCTACCACAAGATATGATTTAGATTTGAACCTTGACCATCCTTTAGCATCAATCATCATGCGACCATCCTTTGTACTTGCGGTATATTGAGCAGGTTCATTCACACCAAGGCTGCACATGGTAAGAGAAACTTGGCCGCGATCGCCTGGATTGTTGAATGACTCCCTCGTTGCTCTAGGAATTCTCTGTTTGCAAACAAGAAGACATACCCAAACAGTTAGATCAACACAGTGAATCATGTGAAACAACATGGAAACAAAAAAAGAACGAAGCACTTGGGCGTCCAATGCTTACCAAGAAGGTGGACATGTCGGGTTTTGTAAGGACTTTGGTATATGAAGTGTGAACTGCAGCAGCCTCAGAGTCGGCAGTGCAACTGCACGGGCGGACCAAATGCAAGTGCAAGTGTTGGTGCAGCCGGAAGCCGCTGCCGCTGCCAGAGATGGTGCTCCTTGTAGAGCTGGTGCGGTGTCGATGCCCGATCCTCCGATAGATCGGTGATCCACCGACACGGTCGGTGCCCAATCCTCACCGGATCAGATCGAGTCATTGTCGCTGCTAGAGCAATCCGGTGCTCGATCTGTGGCGAGACAGCGGCGATCGTGTCCGATACGCTATGATCAGCTTTCTAACTTGACTAGGATCCGTGACCATGATCCAGTTTTGTTCTTCATTTCTTTTAAACGCGAGAAGGACTAATTGTGGCGTTTTTGTTAAACCAAATTGTAGTTCATCATAGGGATTCAGCTTGTACTCAGACAACAGACTGATCCAATTTTTTCCGGTAATATAAGTGATGGACAGTGCCATCGTTACTGAAACGACATAAGAAGTGAAACCTGCAAAAATAGCCATCGTAAAGCAAGCCAAACGGTTTATTCTGTGATGAATGTCACATGGCAAAACCTGCATCGTAAAATTGCAGGAAAAGAAAGAAAACATGACATTAAATCAATAAGATTTAGACAGTAAATCAATAAGATTTACTTGATGTGACACGAGTGAATCCTTACCAGGAAATCACTATGTTGAAGTACTAAACAGAAGATTGATCGTCCAACTACGCGTGGGATGCAGGGGGCCTGCCTACTCCCACAAGCAGGACAGTCCAAAGGTCTTGACAAATCGTATGGACCTAACATCCATGGGACTGGAAATCCTGGTGGGTGCGATAAACCCTGCAATGCATACAGATATTGGAGTGTAACCATAATTGATAAACCGTTGAGGGAGTCCTGGATTAGGGGGTGTCCGGATAGCCGAACTATCACCGTTGGCCGGACTCCTGGACTATGAAGATACAAGATTGAAGACTTCGTCCCGTGTCCGGATGGGACTTTCCTTGGTGTGGAAGGCAAGCTTGGCGATACACGGATATGTAGATATCCTACCATTGTAACCGACTACGTGTAACCCTAACCCTATCCGGTGTCTATATAAACCGGAGGGTTTTAGTCCAGAGGACGAACAACAATCATACCATAGGCTAGCTTCTAGGGTTTAGCCTCTCCGATCTCGTGGTAGATCCACTCTTGTACTACCCATATCATCAATATTAATCAAGCAGGAGTAGGGTTTTACCTCCATCGAGAGGGCCCGAACCTGGGTAAAAACATCGTGTCCCTTGTCTCCTGTTACCATCCGCCTAGACACACAGTTCGGGACCCCCTACCCAAGATCCGCCGGTTTTGACACCGACATTGGTGCTTTCATTGAGAGTTCCTCTGTGTCGTCATCCTTAGGCCCGATGGCTCCTTCGATCATCAACAACGACGTGGTCCAGGTTGAGACTTTTCTCCCCGGACAGATCTTCGTATTCGGCGGCTTTGCATTGCGGGCCAATTCACTTGGCCATCTGGAGCAGATCGAAAGCTACGCCCTCGGCCATCAGGTCAGATTTGGGAGTTTGAACTACACGACCGACATCCGCGGAGACTTGATCTTCGACGGATTCGAGCCACAGCCAACCACGCCGCACTGTCTCGATGGGCACGATCTAGCTCTGCCGTCGAACAGTGCCCTGGAGGCCGCACCAGCGTCCGCTCTGACCCTTAGCTCAGAGCCAACTCCGCCGATCGAGGATGAGTGGTTGGACACCGCCTCGGGGGCTACGATCTCTACGGCGATTGAGCCGAACTCCATCCCTGTCCTTTGCGAAGACCGTGACTCCAAGGTGGCGGACTCCTCTCCGGACTCCGAACCCTCCGCACCCTTGCCAATCGAATCCAATTGGGCGCCCGGTTATGGAGTTCATCGCCATGGACATCTTTTCAAAGACTCGCCCTTTGGCGACATCCTGAATTCACTAAAGTCTCTCTCTTTATCAGGAGAGCCCTGGCTGGACTATGGTCAGGAAGGTTGGGATGCGGACGAGAAGAAATTCAACGCCCACCCACCGCCCACTTTGTAGCCACCGTCGAAAGCTTAAACGATGTGCTCGATTTCGACTCCGAAGACATCGACTGTATGGACTACGATGTAGTAGACAACCATGAACCAGCACCTATAGGATACGGGACAGCCACCTCATCCCACGATGTATACATGGTGGATACACCTAAAGGAAGTGACAACGAGGAACAACAGGACACTACGAAGGATAAATCCCTCGAAAAGCAGTCAAAACGGCAACGTAAACGCCGCACCAAGTCCCGCCGACAAAGATCTGCAGCCAAACAGACCCAGCCATAGAGCAGGCGAACCGGTGGACGCATTTAACATGCTATCGAGCAACCATTCAAACAGGACAACTTGGATAAACAACCCGTCCCGGCGAAGATAACAGTCCGACGATCTCACGCCGGACAAATTGTTGGAGCAGAAGAACCTCCACAAAAGGTTTGCCGCCATCGCGTGTAGCCTGAAAAAAGCGTAAGAAGCTCAAAACAGTGGAAGGTGCACTCAGAATCAGATGGAGCAAAGTACTCAACACCGCAGACAAATACGGTGACAGTCGCCAAACAAAGAGCTACCCGAAGCGCAAATTACTGCCCAAATTCGATGAGGAGGCCATAGAGCCCCCGCAATCAAAGAACAAAGAGGTCGCCCGGTCGGATAGACGACCATATGGCAAACATGGAGCGGCAAACGGCGCCGCACACAGGCCGGCACGCGAACCGCATAAGGATTCTCATGAAAAGGATGGCCCAGTTAGGTCCATCTATGGGCCGAGAAAGCAAGCTCTTCCAAGCAATGCAACACGCCAAATATTCGAACATCACGGCACACCCAAATATAGGGGTGCCTAACACCCCCTGTGTTTCACCGATGAGGTGCTGGATCACGAATTCCCAGCGGAATTCAAACCCATAAACATAGAGGCATACGACGGAACAACAGACCCTGGAGTCTGGATTGAGGATTACATCCTCGACATACACTTGGCTAGAGGAGATGATCTCCACGCCATCAAATACTTACCCCTCAAGCTCAAAGGGCCAGCCCGGCATTGGCTCAAAAGCCTCCCTGAAAATAATATTGGAAGTTGGGAAGAGCTCGAGGATGCTTTTCGGGCAAATTTTCAAGGGACTTATGTCCGTCCTCCGGATGCGCATTTATTTAAGTCACATAACTCAACAACCCGGAGAGTCAGCCCGCAAATTCTGGAACAGCTTCCTCATCAAAAAGAACCAAATAGTCGACTGTCCGGACGCCGAAGCCTTAGCAGCTTTCAAACACAACGTCCGAGACGAATGGCTCGCCAGACACCTCGGCCAGGAGAAGCCGAGAACAATGGCTGCATTAACATGCCTCATGACCCTATTTTGCGCGGGAGAGGATAGTTGGCTGGCAAGATGCAATACCAGCGACCCAAGTACATCCGAAGTCAGGGATGGAAATGGAAAACCACGACGCAACAAGGACCAGCGCCGGACAAAGGGAAACAGCCCGAAGAGCACGCATACCAACGCCGGATTCAAGCTCCGGCAGAATCATAAAAACTGCCCTCAAGGACTACAACGACGAGCTATCCAACCTAAACAAAATCTTGGACAAAATATGCCAAATCCACAAGACTTCTGGAAGCTCGCAAACCATACCCACAGAGATTGTTGGGTCTTCAAGCAGTCCGGCAAACTCAATGCCGAACACAAGGGGCTCGACACACCAAGCGAGGACGATGACGAACCCCACAAGCAGAGCACCGGAAAACAAAAGAATTTCCGACAAAAAGTTAAAACAGTGAACTCACTTCAAGTGAGAAAAGGGAAAAACAGAGCGGCGCCCATAGATACATGCGCCGCACGGTCTATCCCAGCAGATTCCCAACGATGGTTGTCAAAACCAATCACCTTCGATCATCAGGACTATTCTGGAAGTATCCGGAATGCAGGATGGACTGCCTTGATATTAGATCCTATAATCGACGGACTCCAATTTACACAAGTCCTAATGGACGGAGGTAGCGATCTAAACCTGCTATATCAGGACACAATCTGCAAAATGGGGATAGACCCAACCAAAATTTGCCATAGCAACACCTCCTTCAAAGGGGTAATGCCAGGCCTATATGCCCATTGTACGGGCTCTCATCGCTAGAAGTTGTGTTCGGCTCATCCGACAACTTCCGCCGCGAAAAGTTAACCTTCCACATCGCCCCATTCGAAAGTAGCTATCAAGCACTACTTGGACGTGAAGCTTTCGCCCGCTTTAACGCAATACCGCACTATGCATCTCTTACACTTAAAATGCCCGGTCCACGCGGCATCATCTCATTAAACGGGAGTATCAAGTGTTACTCGAGCTCGGAAGAACGTGAGACTGCCTTGACAGCCCCACACCAATCCGGCTCCGCTAATCAAAGCACCTGAATAGGTCATTCGAACCCCAGACATGGCTAGACGAGTCCGGCGCAAACATATAAACGCCTACTAGTGGCATACCCCCGTACAAGGGGCTGCACGCATGTACAACAAGAGACAATAAAGCTCAATTGTATTCACTTTTTGAACCATACTCTGTTTATTTAATATAAAGTACATTTTTCGCATGATATTTTTTCTTTTCAACTAAGTTCTTCTCTTTACAGATGAACACCGTATACACCTGGCCCGTGATATGGCACAACGGAGACACAAGCGCAGACGTGAAGTAGGGACCCGTTGCAAGGATTCTTTTCAGATTAAGACCATGCGTAAACCTTTTTTACTGTCTCTTGTTGATACACATCCCCCGGTTTCTTGCTATAACCGAGGAGGAGGCTGGCGTTTTGGCATCGGCCGCACCAGAATGTTTGCGTGCACTGGACACTGTGGGGCTTAGGGCATTATTCTGCCCATTTTCATAAAGACCGAATACCTTAGGGAGTGTTCGCGTCTCGAAAGTTAGGCCTTATATGCATCAGCTCCGAATCATGTCTTTGGTCAAATGTTGGGTTTGCCCGGCTCCTGTGTTTTTCTACCTTACGCCCGTTCTATCGGCTAACGCGGCACCGTGGAGAACTACATCGCGATTGTGCCCCGGTTCGCCAAGTGAGCACCTCGAGAGAAAGCCGAAAACTGACCGTCATGATATAGCGTGAGACTGGTCAACCACTCGATGACCCACAGGAATGTTTAGAATTTCAAGATTAACGAAGGACCGCTTTCGGTCAGCACATATGCGCCCAATTCGGGAGAGCACGGTGCCCCTAGGGGCTATATAGTAGCCCCACCATCGAACTCCTATGGCTAAGTGAAAGTGATAAAGCATTATAGTCTGGTTGCCTAGTTTGCTACGCTATCACCTCCTTTATAGGACCAAGACGTTGGATTAAGTGTGAAAATGCGCCTTTTGCAAACACCCCGCACTATGTGTGTGGGTGAAGTCAAGACTGCCATCTTTCAAAGTTATATACACATATACATCAACGGCCAAGACAGAGGTGTTTTAATACTTGAACGCACAAGTATAAAAAGCTCTTATATTATATTGAAACATTGTTTTCACAAATCATACATGTCATTAAACATAATATCCTTCGAGCATCGCGTCTCTATTAAACGAAGCGCCCGCAGACTTCCTCAAAATAGTGCTCGGCGGTACTCGGCTTCGTCTCAATCTTGGGATGCAACGTCGGTGGCCTTCATCTCCGCCAAGATGTCTTGACACGGGCAAGAGCCATCCGCGCACCCTCTATGCATGTTGACCGCTTCATTGCATCGATATGCGTAATCGCACCAACCCAAAATAACTCTTCGCTCGGGCCTTTTCGCCACAAATGAGTCACGACAGCCTTCATGGCAAGTCCGGACAACCTATTCAGCTCAGCCCATTCGCCAAACGATCGCTTTAATGAAAGTGGACGCCGGACTATGGAACTGCGACCGTAAAAGCACTTCCATTCCGTGATCCTTTTGACCTAGGAAGTGTTCGGCGGCGTCATGCACTCGCCGCCAAGTCCAGATAAGCATCCTCCGCACCCCACAGCCGGTCAAATTGAGCGTACTTAGGATCCGTGAATTTCCTCCTCATCAGAAAGGGCTTTCCAGCCGCAATATCTCCGGCCTGATGTAGCTCCTCCTTCATAGCTCTCATTGCAGAGCGAGTATCCTTGGCCTCGGTGGCAGCCTTTTTCATGTCCTCTTGTTTCGCTCGATCTTCTTTTTCAAGAAGCTCGCAACGGTTAGTAGCATTCCTCAATTTCACGGCCATCTCGGCCATTTCTTTCTTGCTTCGGCAGTGAGCAGCCTGTTCGGCTTTTAGCTCTGCGGCCGCCTTTAAGGCAGCCGCATCACTTTTTCTGGCCCGCTCCTTGGCTCAGGCGAGCTCCGTCCGAAGGCTCTCCATAGCAGCGGCACCATCTGCATTAAGCATACATGTTGTAAGGCATGGGCGTCAAGCTCCCTTACCAGGTGTCCGCGGAGAAGTTGCATACCTTGTGACTCGTCAAGCCGCTTATTAACAAGCGTGATGTCCGTGATCCGCCACGTCAAGTTGCCGCTTGATTCGGCAAATTCATCAGCCCGCTTAGCCACCGGACGCTTTGCCACCTACATAGGAAGAGCGCATATTATACTCTGGGTTATGATACTCGGCGCCGTCATTTTTGACACCGCACCAAGTCTCGTGGGCTACTATCTATATGAGGCGCATTTTATATGCAAAACTGTTAGAAGGTACATCATTTTGCGTACCTCAAAACCCGCCAAGAACTTACGACGGCTTCATGCAATCTGCTCTCAGCGGATGAAATCTTTAATCACCGTACCCATTAACGACGGTGATCTTCCGAGATAGACGCCGCCCGAGCAGATCCTTGACTCCTCCGACCGTACACCCGTTGGTGCCGGACTCGTCCGGTGGCCTTTTTCGAAGGCCGGACACAGAGGGCTTTGAGGGGACATACGGCTGCCTTCTGGCCCCGCCGGATACGGAAAGCCCTCCGCGACGACACCTCAGGGTCGTCCACCTCGCATAATGGTACGGCAGGCGGAGGCGTTTCACTCTCCATCATCTCCGGACCAAGATCCCCTGAAGACGAGCTCTGCTGTGAAGGGCTAAGATCCGAACTACAAGGTAAACCTTCGGCTACATTCAGAAATAAAACGGGGATGTCTCCCTTTAAAAAAAACTCCCCCTTTACTTACGGCTTGCTGGAGGGCTGATCTCCTTGGGGAAATAGTGCGGCCGGGGCATCTCCCGCCGCAGGACCCTCTGGTGAAGATTTCTTCCCCCGCTTCGAGGCTTTGGTCTCCGGATCTTCAGAAGCGGTCCTCTTCTCCCCTTGGAGGGAGGGATTCTCGATCCCCCCTTTCTTGATAATCTCCTTCACGGAGGTAGTAGTTCCCTTGTTCCCCCCTTCGCCTTCTGCAAAAGGCACAACCTCTAGCATCTTGGTTAATACGGGATCCGGCGTGGTCTCAGGGAGGGGGGCCGGACACCTGATCAGTTTTGCTTTTGCTATCCACTCCTGTTTAAAGGATAGCTCTTTTAAGGGCGAGTGTATGATAAATATGCGGATAGCATGTTCGGGTACAGGACTACTTACTTGAGTATCCGGGCGATTGCAGCTCAGACCTGCGTCCTCGGTTAAGTCCGGACACATTGCTTGTGATCCAAAGAACAGTTGGTACATCTCCACGGGCGTTACGCCCATAAAATGTTGGAGAGCTCGTGGTCCCTCCGGATTAAACTCCCACAGGCGGGGGGGGGGGGCGACGTTTGCAGGGCAAGGTGCGACGAATCAACATGACCTGCGCTACTACGACCAGATTGATCTCTCTCTCTCTCTCGGAGGTCTCGAATACGGACCTGCAACAAAGGTACGTACTTGGACGGTCCCCAGTCGAGCCCTTTATTGACCCATGACGCCCGCCGCAGTGGAGGACCCGAGCGGAAGGCAGGTGGCGCCGCCCATTTGGTGCCCCTGGGAGCGGTGATATAAAACCACTCCTGTTTCCATAAATTGAGCTCCTCTTGAAAAGAGCCCTCGGGCCACGGAGCTGACGCATTCTTGCTTATAACAGCCCCTCCGCACTCTGCACGATGCCCCTTGATCATCTTCGGCTCCACTTTGAAGGTCTTGAGCCACAATCCAAAGTGAGGGGTAATGCGGAGGAAGGCTTCACATACGACAATGAACGACGAGATGTGGAGGATGGACTCTAGATCCAAGTCATGGAATTCCAGCCCATAATAAAACATGAGCCCCCTCACAAAGGGGTCCGTCGGGAAGCCTAAACCCCGAAGGAAGTGAGACACGAATACCACGCTCTCACCAGGCTCGGGAGTCGGAATAACCTGCCCTTGGGCAGGCAGCCTATATTGAAATTTCGCCGGTTAGATACTGGCGTCTCTCGGCTTTTGGCACATCTTCTTCCGTGACGGAGGAAGACATCCACCGGCCGTGCAGGTCGGAGCCGGACATCGTTGAAGGTCCGAAGCGCCTAAATCTGGAGGATTGGGTGTTGGAACTCGAGGCGAGGGGCGGATTCGATTGAGATTGAAAGAAAGGAGCGGGCCTTGGTCTCGTTATAAAGAGGTTGAATACCAAGAGCCCTCCTCGTGACCGTTCGGGACTCGCCTTCGATGGAGGAGGCGTGTCAACGGGCACGACTAGGTTACCCACGCCCATATTGATGAGGATCCCAGAATAAAGGGGGCACGATCTCCGCTCTGATAAGACGTGCCGAAGAAACCGCCTCGCTAAACGCTACCGAGGTGGAACAAGAAAACGATTCGTATAAAGGCCTGGCCGTGGTGTGATGTCACGCCGAGGAATACGTCAGCAGATCTGTGCAAAGGTTATTGTCTCTACGGTAGTATGTGGAACTTGTTTTGCAGAGCCGGACACTATCATTGTGTTCAAAATCTTCTATAAAGTATTCGGAGGAGGAACCCGCCTTGCAATGCCGAAGACAATATGCGCCCGAATTAAATGCGTCATTGAAGCCTGGTTCAGGGGCTACTGAGGGAGTCCTGGATTAGGGGGTGTCCGGATAGCAGAACTATCACCGTTGGCCGAACTCCTGGACTATGAAGATACAAGATTGAAGACTTCGTCCCGTGTCCGGATGGGACTTTCCCTTGCGTGGAAGGCAAGCTTGGCGATACGGATATGTAGATCTCCTACCATTGTAACCGACTCTGTGTAACTCTAACCCTATCCGGTGTCTATATAAACCGCAGGGTTTTAGTCCGTAGGACGAACAAAAATCATACCATAGGCTAGCTTCTAGGGTTTAGCCTCTCTAATCTCGTGGTAGATCCACTCTTGTAATACCCATATCATCAATATTAATCAAGCAGGAGTAGGGTTTTACCTCCATCGAGAGGGCCCGAACCTGGGTAAAAACATCGTGTCCCTTGTCTCCTGTTGCCATCCGCATAGACGCACAGTTCGGGACCCCCTACCGAGATCCGCCGGTTTTGACACCGGCAACCGTCCTCACAAAAAATATGATCTGGATACTTCAAAATGTACAGACTGAATTGAGTGGACAGACATTAACATAGACCATTCTTAGGACTGACCACGCACCAAAAGCGGCAGTACTAATAAACAATACAGGGTTCACAAACACAAATCAAGTACTGAACAATATTACTTACTGTAGACAAGCAAAGTTGCACTAACTAAACTCTGCAGACTATTTCTTGCCACCGACCTACGGGATGAACCCGCATAACCGACTAGGCCATGGACTTCGTGTGAGATGTCTACATGCACCATCACCATCTTGTCAACCTTGGAGAACCTAATGCAGTGGTCTTTCCACTCATAAACATGATGATGAAGACAAGCCGCATCAGATTTGTTGGGAAGCTTTACAAGAACCACACCCTTCGTAATCGAAGGCACAACCAGGAAATTGTTGTGGTCAAGTACAACCTCGAGAACACGCCTCACAACAATGTTACAGGAAAACACTAGTTCAGGACACGTGGCGACAAGGACACAACAGCTGGATAGTTCAGCAGTAGAACTCATCATTAGGTCTTCCAGTTCACACGGGATGACTTTGAGAACTTCATCTCCACCGCGGACCTGGTTCTAATTCAAACAGAAACCATATTTTATTACTACCTCCATTCAGAAATATAAGATGATTTTCGATATTATACTCCATATATGACTACATATACGCATTTAAATGAGTGGACAAAGACACTAGAACATGTCTTCAAAGGCATGATAGCGGAGGGATTACATGCAATATCCATAACACAAGTTCTCGAGGCAAATATACCCTCTTAAAAGGTAGCATTGATGTTCATAAAGTACTCCCTCCGTCCCAAAATTCTTGTCTTAGATTTGTCTAGATACGGATGTATCAAGTCACATTTTAGTATTAGATACATTCGTATCTAGACAAATCTAAGACAAGAAATTTGGGGCAGAGGGAGTAGTTGAAAGTAATCTATAAGAAATCAGTGTCAACCTCTCGCATGTTTTGGTCAAAAGAGGAATTTAGAACCGTCATTTGGCACACTAAAATCACATGCAAGATCACCCGTAAAAGTTGTACTACCAGTACTAGTACTGCATGTTAGATGAAAAAACACGATCAAGATTGAGAAAAAGATCGTCAATAAGAGACATTACCTGGACTTGCTTAATGAGGGATCCCTGAGAGGGGGGCTTGGACAGGGCGATGGCTTTGAGCTTGTCTGTGGTAGTCTCGGCGGAGTGCTTGCGCTTCTTCGTACCATGAGCCTCGACGGTTTTGGCCAGAGCCATAGACATCACGTCGGCCGGTGCTCGGCGTCCATCCAAGAGAGAGGAAGCTGAGAGAGAAGAGTGAAAGGAGGAACAAGATGAGGGAGAAGCGAAGCGAGTGGGGGTTTTCTTCAAGAGAGGAAGCTGAGAGAGAAGAGTGCAATGATGGTTGCTTCGTCAGTCCAACTTATCACTGGAAAGGAGGGGTTTTGTGATTTGACGGCTCATTGGGCATTACTGCGGCGATTCGATCGGGGTAGTCTACCTTCACTCTACTACGGAGTAATTTAGTGCATGGCTGGTGGACCTGGTGCTGGGCTGTCCCACACGTCGCGTAAAGTGAGTAATTTAGTGCATGGCTGGAGGAGGATCTGCACGGTAGAGCGTGTCCACTGCTTTTTCATTCTCAAGAAAAAATGATTACAAAGAAGCGTTTCCACTCTTACGACGGAGGAGTACGAAACACGACATCCACTTGAACATACACAGTGCTCCTACTACTAGGCATGTGCAGTGGTTCATACGTCAGTACTACACAATCTTGTTGCTAGTGTAGTAAGATATGACGATAACAAATAATGTTGTGCGCATGTCAACTACTCCTATATGTAACATAGTACCGCTTTTTCGATCGTCCGATCGAGAATGAACGGTGAGATCATTGTTATCAGAACTAGGTCCACAACGAACAGAGAGTACAGTGCTACAGTACTCCACGAAACATGAACCATATGAAGCACATCCTATAGTGTTAGACAGGGTGTATGAAGGGTGCACGGGATGGGAGCAAAAGTTCCCTTCTCGACACACTTTTGGGTGTTTGGCAGAGTGCATGAACCATGAAGGGTGCATGAGTCCACACTAGTAGGTTGACAAAAATACGAAGAGGAAACAACTATATTGAGATGAGAATGCAACCAAACACACCCACACGCTTTGTGCTTGATGATCGATCTGCACCGTCTCGAGTTTGATCCAACGGTCATGTTGCACCGAGACATGGACATGCCCATGCAGAGGGCGCCTAAACACCACCGAAGTCCCTCTACTTCTCGAGGCGCACGACGTTGGTGATGCAGGGTGCAACCACCCGCAGAGCCCGCTCCTGGTCGACGGGAGCCAGCTCATCAAAGACGGCGTCCAATGGCACGAATGGATTCCGGTGACGGAGCCCTGAAAGGATTCGCCCGGCAACGGCGACGGCAGCCCGCAACCCCTCCTTCTCCAGCTCAGCCCCCACCATCGCGCGGGGCTTTATTTTCCACTTTTATATTATTTTTGGGACTAACCTATTAAGCGGAGGCCCAGCCCAGAATTGCTGTTTTTTTGCCTATTTCAGTATTTCGAAGAAAAGGAATATCAAACGGAGTCCAAACGGAATGAAACCTTCGGGAACGTGATTTTCTCACCGAACGTGATCCAGAGAACTTGGACTGCAAGTCAAGAAGCAACCGGAGCCTCCACGAGATAGGAGGGCGCGCCCCCCTATAGGGCGCGCCCCCCTGTCTCGTGGGCCCCTCGGGCAGCCACCGACGTACTTCTTTTTCCTATATATACCTACGTACCCCGAAAACATCTAGGGGCACCACGAAACACAATTTCCACCGCCGTAACCTTCTGTATCCGCGAGATTCCATCTTGGAGCCTTCGCCGGAGGGGGAATCAAGCACGGAGGGCCTCTACATCAACATCCTTGCCCCTCCGATGAGTTGTGAGTAGTTTACCACAGACCTACGGGTCCATAGTTATTAGCTAGATGGCTTCTTCTCTCTTTTGGATCTCAATACAATGTTCACCCCCTCTCTTGTGGAGATCTATTCGATGTAATCTCTTTTTGTGGTGTGTTTGTCGAGATCCGATGAATTGTGGGTTTATGATCAAGTTTATCTATGAATAATATTTGAATCTTCTCTGAATTTTTTTTTACGTATGATTAAGTTATCTTTGCAAGTCTCTTCGAATTATCAGTTTGGTTTGGCCTACTAGATTGATCTGTCTTGCCATGGGAGAAGTGCTTAGCTTTGGGTTCAATCTTGTGGTGTCCTTACCCAAAGGATGTAAAGGGTTGCAAGGCACGTATTGTATTGTTGCCATCGAGGATAACAAGATGGGGTTTATATCATATTGCATGAGTTTATCCCTCTACATCATGTCATCTTGCTTAATGTCGTTACTCTGTTCTTATGAACTTAATACTCTAGATGCATGCTTTGGATAGCGGTCGATGTGTGGAGTAATAGTAGTAGATGCAGGCAGTGAGTCGGTCTACTTGTTATGGACGTGATGCCTATATACATGATCATGCCTAGATAATCTCATAACTATGCGCTTTTCTATCAATTGCTCGACAGTAATTTGTTCACCCACCGTAATACTTATGCTATCTTGAGAGAAGCCACTAGTGAAACCTATGGCCCCGGGTCTATCTCTTATCATACTTGTTTCCACTATACTTTTATTTGCATCTTTACTTTTTGCATCTATAATATAAAATACCAAAAATATATTTATCTTATCATACTATCCTTATTAGATCTCACTTCCGCAAGTGACCGTGAAGGGATTGACAACCCCTTCATTGCGTTGGTTGCGAGTTCTCAGTTTGTTTGTGTAGGTGCGTGGGATTTTTGAGGAGCCTCCTACTGGAATGATACCTTGGTTCTCAAAACTGAGGGAAATACTTACGCTACACATTGCTGAATCATCCTCTCCTCTTCGAGGAAAACCAACGCAAGCTCAAGACGTAGCAAGAAGGATTTCGCGCCGTTGTCGGGAGGTCTTCGCTCAAGTCAAGACATACCAAGTACCCATCACAAACCTATCTCCCTCGCATTTACATTATTTGCCATTTGCCTCTCGTTTTCCTCTCCCCCACTTCACCCTTGCCATTTTATTCGCCCTCTCTTTCCCAATCTCTTCTCTCTTTTTGCTCGCCGTTTTTTTGTTTACTTTTGTGTTGGATTACTTGTTGCCATGGCGCAAGATAATACCAAATTGTGTGACTTCTCGAATACGAATAATAATGATTTCCTTAGTACTCCGATTGCTCCTCTTAATAATGATGAGTCTTGTGAAATCAATACCGCTTTGCTAAATCTTGTTATGAAAGATCAATTCGCCGGCCTTCCTAACGAAGATGCCGCTACTCATCTAAACAACTTTGTTGATTTGTGTGATATGCAAAAGAAGAAAGATACGGATAACAATGTTGTCAAACTGAAGTTATTTCCGTTTTCACTTAGAGATCGCGCTAAAGTTTGGTTTTCGTCTTTGCCTAAAAATAGTATTGATTCTTGGAACAAGTGCAAAAATGCTTTTATCTCTTAGGAACGATATTATGAATTTTAAACAACTTGATCATGAGCATGTTGCCCAATCTTGGGAAAGAATGAAATTGATGCTTCACAATTGCCCTACTCATGGTTTGAACTTATGGATGATCATACAAAAAATTTATGCCGGTTTGAACTTTGCTTCTAGAAATCTCCTAGATTTGGCCGCGAGAGGCACCTTTATGGAAATCACGTTAGGATATGCTACAAAATTACTTGATAATATTATGGCTAATTATTCTCAATGGCACACCGAAAGATCTTCTAGTAAAAAAGTGCATGCTATAGAAGAAATAAATGTTTTGAGTGGAAAGATGGATGAACTTATGAAGATGCTTGCTACTAAAAATACTCCTCTTGATCCCAATGATATGCCTTTGTCTTCATTGATTGAGAATAATAATGAATCTATGGATGTGAATTTTGTTGGTAGGAATAGTTTTGGAAACAATGCTTATAGAGGAAATTTTAATGCTAGACCGTTCCCTAGTAATCCCTCTAATAATTATGGAAATTCCTACAATAATTCTTATGGTAATTTTTATAAGATGCCATCTGATTTTGAGAATAGCGTGAAAGAATTTATGATCTCTCAAAAGAATTTTAATGCTATGCTTGAAGAAAAATTGCTCAAAGTTGATGATTTGGCTAGGAACATTGATAGACTTTCGCTTGATGTTAATTCTCTTAAACTTGGATCTTCTTCTCCTAAGCATGATATCAATGAGTCTCTCAAAGTAATGAGAATTTCTATTGATGAGTGCAAGGAAAGAACCGCTAGATTGCGTGCTAAGAAAGAAAGCTTTATAAAAGCATGTTCGTCTAGTTTCCATGAAAATAATGATGAGGATCTTAAAGTTATTGATGCATCTCCAATTAGATCTATGTTTTGCAATATGAACTTTGATGATTATGGGACTGATGATGAATCAACTTTGCCTAGAAGGCGCCCCAAGAATTCGGAATCTTTAGATCTTAATGTTAAATTTGGTAAAAGTGAGATTGGAGAATCCTCAACTTCTAATAATGTTGAACCCACTATCTCCGACTTCAAGGAATTTAATTATGATAATTGCTCTTTAAAAGGTTGTATTTCCTTGTTCCAAGCCGTTGTTAATTCTCCTCATGCTTATAGTCAAAATAAAGCTTTTACCAAGCATATTGTTGATGCCTTGATGCAATCTTATGATGAAAAACTTAATTTGGAAGTTTCTATACCTAGAAAACTTAATGATGAGTGGGAACATACTATAAAGATTAGAATTAAAGATTATGAGTGTTTTGCTTTGTGTGATTTGGGTGCTAGTGTTTCCACGATTCCGAAAACTTTATGTGATATTCTAGGTTTGCATGATCTTGATGATTGTTCTTTAAATTTGCACCTTGCGGATTCCACCATTAAAAAGCCAATGGGAAGGATCAATGATGTTATTATTGTTGCAAATAGAAATTTGGTTCCCGTAGATTTTATCGTTCTCGATATAGATTGCAATCTTTCATGTCCTATTATTCTTGGTAGACCTTTCCTTAGAACGATTGGTGCGATTATTGATATGAAGGAAGGGAATATTAGATTCCAATTTCCATTAAAGAAAGGCATGGAGCATTTTCCAAGAAATAAAGTTAAATTACCTTATGAATCTATCATGCGTGCTACTTAGAGTTTCGTGCCAAAGATGGCACTACTTAGATCTATCCTCGCTTTTATGCCTAGCTAGGGCGTTAAACGATAGCGCTAGTTGGGAGGCAACCCAATTTTATTTATGATTTTTGTTTTTGTTTCTGTTTAGGAATAAATAATCCATCTAGCCTCTGTTTAGATGTGGTTTTATCTTTTAATTAGTGTTTGTGCCAAGTTAAACCTATTGGATCTTCTTGGATGATAGTTATTTGATCTTGCTGTAATTTCCAGAAACTTTGCGCTCAGTGCCCGAATTGTTAAAAATCACCAGAACGTGATAAAATAGTGATTCCAATTGCTGCTGATCAATAAATAAATTTTCTAGGACCTCTAATTTAGGTAGATTTTTTGAATTTCCAGAAGTTTGCGTTAGTTACAGATTACTACAGACTGTTCTGTTTTTGACAGATTCTGTTTTTCGTGTGTTGTTTGCTTATTTTGATGAATCTATGGCCAATAAAATAGTTTATAATCCATAGAGAAGTTGGAATAAAGTAGGTTTAACACTAATATAAATAAATAATGAGTTCATTACAGTACCTTAAAGTAGTCTTTTGTTTTCTTTCTCTAACGGAGCTCACGAGATTTCTATTGAGTTTTGTGTTGTGAAGTTTTCAAGTTTTGGGTAAAGCTTTTATGGACTACGGAATAAAGGGTGGCAAGAGCCTAAGCTTGGGGATGCCCATGGCACCCCAAGATATTCAATAATATCCAAAGTTTAAGCTTGGGGATGCCCCGGGAAGGCATCCCCTCTTTCGTCTTCGTTCATTGGTAACTTTACTTGGGGCTATATTTTTATTCACCACATGATAAGTGTTTTGCTTGGAGCGTCGTGTGTTATCCTAGTCTTTGATTTTTAGTTTACCACAATCATACTTGCTGTACTCACCTTTTGAGAGAGCCATACACAAATTGGAATTTGATAGAATACTCTATGTGCTTCACTTATATCTTTTGAGCGTGATAATTTTTGCTCTAGTGCTTCACTTAGATCTTTTAGAGCACGGTGGTATACTTGTTTTAAAGAAACTATTGATCTCTCATTCTTCACTTAGATTATTTTGAGAGTCGTTAATAGCATGGTAATTTGCTTAAATATTAATATACTTGGTATTCAAGATATGTGAAACTTTCTTTTGAGTGCGTTGAATACTAAGAAAAGTTTGATGCTTGATAATTGTTTTGAGATATGAAGATGGTGATATTAGAGTCATGCTAGTTGAGTAGTTGTGAATTTAAAGAATACTTGTGTTGAAGTTTGTGATTCCCGTAGCATGCACGTATGGTGAACCGTTATGTGATGAACTCGGAGCATGATTTATTTATTGATTGTCTTCCTTATGAGTGGCGGTCGTGACGAGCGATGGTCTTTTCCTACCAATCTATCCCCTAGGAGCATGCGCGTAATACTTTGCTTTGATAACTTCTAGATTTTTGCAATAAGTATATGAGTTCTTTATGACCAATGTTGAGTCCATGGATTATATGGACTTTTTCCCATCCTTCCACCATTGCTAGCCTCTCTAATGCCACTTTTCGCCGGTATCATACACCCACCATATATCTTCCTCAAAACAGCCACCATACCTACCTATTAAGGCATCTCCATAGCCATTCCGAGATATATTGCCATGCAACTTTCCACTGTTCCATATATTATGACACGCTCCATCATTGTCATATTGCTAGCATGATCATGTAGTTGACATCGTATTTGTGGCAAAGCCACCGCTCATAATTCTTTCATACATGTCACTCTTGATTCATTGCATATCCCGTACATCACGGAGGCATTCATATAGAGTCATATTTTGTTCTAAGTATCGAGTTGTAATTCTTGAGTTGTAAGTAAATAAAAGTGTGATGATCATCATTATTAGAGCATTGTCCCAGTGAGGAGAGGATGATGGAGATTCCCCCACAAGTCGAGATGAGACTCCGGACGAAAAATAAATAAAAATAATAAAAAGAGAGAGAAAAAAAGAGGCCATAAAAAAAGAGAAAAGGCCAAAAAAAAGAAAAGAAAAAGAAAAAAGAGAGAATAAGAGAGAAGGGGCAATGTTACTATCCTTTTACCACACTTGTGCTTCAAAGTAGCACCAAGATCTTGATGATAGAGAGTCTCTCATTTTGTCACTTTCATATACTAGTGGGATTTTTCATTATAGAACTTGGCTTGTATATTCCAATGATGGGCTTCCTCAAATGCCCTAGGTCTTCGTGAGCAAGCGAGTTGGATGCACACCCACTTAGTTTCTTTTGTTGAGCTTTCATATACTTATAGCTCTAGTGCATCCGTTGCATGGCAATCCCTACTCACCCACATTGATATCTATTGATGGGCATCTCCATAGCCCGTTGATACGCCTAGTTGATGTGATACTATCTTTCCCTTTTTTGTCTTCTCCACAACCACCTTTCTATTCCACATATAGTGCTATATCCATGGCTGACGCTCATGTATTGCGTGAAGATTGAAAAAGTTTTGAAAATATTGAAGTATGAAACAATTGCTTGGCTTGTCATCGGGGTTTTGCATGATTTAAATATTTTGTGTGGGGAAGATGGAGCATAGCCAGACTATATGATTTTGTAGGGATAAATTTCTTTGGCCATGTTATTTTGAGACGACATAATTGCTTAGTTAGTATACTTGAAGTATTATTATTTTTATGTCATATGAACTTTTGTCTTGAATCTTTCGGATCTGAATATTCATACCACAATTAATATCATATTGCATGAGTTTATCCCTCTACATCATGTCATCTTGCTTAATGCGTTACTCTGTTCTTATGAACTTAATACTCTAGATGCATGCTGGATAGCGGTCGACGTGTGGAGTAATAGTAGTAGATGCAGGCAGGAGTCGGTCTACTTGTTATGGATATGATGCCTATATACATGATCATGCCTAGATAATCTCATAACTATGCGCTTTTCTATCAATTGCTCGACAGTAATTTGTTCACCCACCGTAATACTTATGCTATCTTGAGAGAAGCCACTAGTGAAACCTATGGCCCCCGGGTCTATCTCTTATCATACTTGTTTCCAATATACTTTTATTTGCATCTTTACTTTTTGCATCTATATTATAAAATACCAAAAATATATTTATCTTATCATACTATCTTTATTAGATCTCACTTTCGCAAGTGGCAGTGAAGGGATTGACAACCCCTTTATTGCGTTGGTTGCGAGTTCTCAGTTTGTTTGTGTAGGTGCGTGGGACTTTTGAGGAGCCTCCTACTAGATTGATACCTTGGTTCTCAAATTTGAGGGAAATACTTATGCTACACTTTGCTGCATCACCCTCTCCTCTTCGAGGAAAACCAATGCAAGCTCAAGACGTAGCACCCTCTCCCTCTCTAACACCTCCTCCTGCTTCCGCGGTGCTTGGCGAAGCCCTTCCGGAGTACCACGCTGCTCCAACACCACCACGCCATTGTGCTGCTGCTGGAGTTTTGTTCCCCAACCTCTCCCTCTCTTCTTGTTGGATCAAGGTGTGGGAGACGTGACCGGGCTGCACGTGTGTTGAATGCGGAGGCGCCATTGTTCGGTGCTTAGGTCGGAATCAACCGCGATCTGAATCGCTACGAGTACGAATCCTTCATCCGCGTTCTTGTGGCGCTTCCGCATCGCGATCTTCAAGGGTATGAAGATGCACTCCCCTCTCTCTCGTTGCTAGTCTCTCCATAGATTGATCTTGGTGATGCGTAGAAAAATTTTAAATTTTTGCAACGATCCCCAACACTTATTACTTCCCAATGCCTTCCCCTAGTCCCAAATAATGGTGAAGTGTCATGTAGTCGACATTCACATAACACCACTTGAGGAGAGACAACATACATCTCATCAAAATATCGTATGAATACCAAATTCACATGATTATTTATAACAAGACTTCTCTCATGTCCTCAGGAACAAACATAACTACTCACAAAGCATATTCATAATCATAATCAGAGAAATATTAATTATCATTAAGGATCTGAAAATATAATCTTCCACCGGATAAAGCAACTCGCATCAACTACAAGGAGTAATCAACACTACTAGCAACCCACAGGTGCCAATCTATGGTTTTGGGACCAAGATCGAATACAAGAGATGAACTAGGGTTTGAGAGGAGATGGTGCTATTGAAGATGTTGATGGAGATTGACCCCCTCTCGATGAGAGGATCGATGGTGATGACGATGGCGACGATTTCCCCCTCCTGGAGGGATGTTTCCTCGGCAGAACAGCTCCGCCGGAGCCCTAGATTGGTTTTGCCCAGGTTCCGCCTCAAGACGCCGACGCTTCATACCGAAAGCTTCCTCTTGATTTTTTCCAGGGTAAAAGACGCCATATAGCCAAACATGGGCACCGGAGGCCTGCCAGGGGGCCCACAAGGTCAGGGGCGCGCCTACGGGGGTAGGGCCCGCCCTCCACCCTTGTGGCTGGCTGGTGGCCGCCCTCTGGTACTTTCTTCCCCCAATATTTTTATATATTCCAAAAACGTGCTCCGTGAAGTTTCCATACTTTTGAAGCTGTGCAGAATAGGTCTCTGATATTTGCTCCTTTTCCAGTCCAGAATTCTAGCAGCCGGCATTCTCCTTCTTCATGTAAACATTATAAAATAAGAGAGAATATGCATAAGTATTGTGATATGATCTGTAATAACAACCCATAATGCATTAAATATCAATATAAAAGCATGATGCAAAATGGATGTATCAACTCCCCCAAGCTTAGACCTCGCTTGTCCTCAAGCGAAAGCCGATATCGAAAAATATGTCCACATGTTTAGAGATTGAGGTGTCAATAAAATAAAATACGGACATGAGGGCATCATGATCATCTTTGGAACAGCAACATATATTGTCATATAATTTCTTATGCTAAAGTAACAATTCGTTCACAAGGTAAATTATGAATCAAAAACTTAATTGAAAACTAACAAACTATGAAATCAGTCATTGAAGCAATTGCAATTTATTATAACATCGAAAAGAGTCAATTTATAAGAGCTTTTCAGCAAGTCCACATACTCAACTATCATATAACCTTTCACAATTGCTAACACTCAAGTGATACTTATGGGTTCAAAGTTTCAATCGGACACAGAGAAAGATAGGGGCTTATAGTTTTGCCTCCCAACCTCTTACCTCAAGGTAATGCCAACAATAATACTTTATGGTAACCTACATCCGAGTGGATATATATATCCAGATCTCCCCAACATATTGTGCTTGCCAAAGGAAAAAGTATAAAAAGGAAAAGTGATGATCACCATGACTCTTGTATAATGGTAGGAGATAAAAGTAAAAGATAGGCCCTTCGCAGAGGGAAGCAGAGGTTGTCATGCGCTTTTATGGTTGGATGCACAAAATCTTAATGCAAAAGAACGTCACTTTATATTGTCGCTTGTGATAAAGACCTTTGTTATGCAGTCTGTCGCTTTTATTTCTTCCATATCACAAGTTC
Source organism: Aegilops bicornis (assembly GCA_021605145.1). Taxonomy (NCBI): domain Eukaryota; kingdom Viridiplantae; phylum Streptophyta; class Magnoliopsida; order Poales; family Poaceae; genus Aegilops; species Aegilops bicornis. The sequence goes on along the minus strand of CM038669.1, from coordinate 547,647,354 downwards.
GTATAAAGCTTATTTTCTTCACACTAATAGATCATACATATTTAGAGAGAGCAATTTTTATTGCTTGCACCGATGACAACTTACTTGAAGGATCTTACTCAATCCATAGGTAGATATGGTGGACTCTCATGACAAAACTGGGCTTAGGGATGTTTAAAAGCACAAGTAGTATCTCTACTTGGTGCAAAGAATTTGGCTAGCATGAGAGGGAAAGGCAAGCTCAACATGTTGGATGATCCAGGACAATATAACTTCCATTCGGATATAAGAAAACATAACTCATTATGTTGTCTTCCTTGTCCAACATCATCTTTTTATCATGTCATATTTTAATGAGTGCTCACAATTACAAAAGATGTCCAAAGGTAGTATATTTATATGTAATACTTCTCTTTCTTTATTACTTCCTATTAATTGCAACAATGACCAAAACTATGTTTGTCAACTCTCAACAACTTTTATTCATCATACTCTTTATATGTGAAGTCATTACTCTCCATAAGATCACTATATGATCTTTTTATTTCTTTTTATTCTTTCTTTTATTTAATTCCCTCAAGATCATAGTAAGATAGCAAAGCCCTCAACTCAAAACTACTCTTTATTATATATCTCACATACTCGATTACATAGAGGGAACATAAAGCAAAACTGAAAGCTAGATCATGATAAAAACTTTATTCTACTAGATCAAGATATAACCAAAAGGATCGAACTAAGAAAAGCGATAAAGATAAAGATCTGATGGTGATACGATACCGGGGCACTTCCCCAAGCTTGGCAGTTGCCAAGGATAGTGCCCATACCCATGCATTTATGTCTCTTTCTTCCGAGGTGGTGATGTAGGAGTTGTTGCATTCTTCTTCTCTAGCTTGCGCCTGAGGCTAAAATTTTCCTCCCTCAAATCCTCATTCTTGAGCTCGAGTTTCATTGTCTTTTTGCATAATGTCGCCTTGCTGCCGTGCAAAAAACGTGGTGGGATAGATTGGACCTTAGGGAGGCTTGACTTCTTGAACTCCACATGCATGTCGCGGGGTTGAGGTAGTGGATCCTCCTCTTCATCAGAGCTTGTCTCCTCCTTCCCCTTTGGATCATAGTCTCCTTCTTCCTCCGTGGTCCAACCATAATGTTCCACATGCCCATATGCCTATGGGTTTGTGACGTAATTATGCAGGTAGCTTTCTGATACATCCATTTTGCATCATGCTTTTATATCGATATTTATTGCATTATGGGCTGTCATTACACATTATGTTACAATACTTATGCCTTTTCTCTCTTATTTTACAAGGTTTACATGAAGAGGGAGAATGCCGGCAGCTGGAATTATGGGCTGGAAAAGTTGCAAATATTAGAGACCTATTCTGCACAACTCCAAAAGTCTTCAAACTCCACGAAAGTCAGTTTCGGAATATATTAAAAATATTGGCGAAGAAAGCACCAGAGGGGACCACCCACTGCCCACGAGGGTGGAGGGTGCGCCCTACCCCCGGGCACGCCCCCCTGCCTCGTGGGCCAACTGGAAGCCCCCCGATGCCCATCTTCTAGTAGAAGGTGTCTTTGGCCCTGGAAAAAGTACCAAGGAAGCTTTCGGGACGAAGCGCCGCCGTCTCGAGGCGGAACCTTGGCGGAACCAATCTAGGCTCCGGCGGAGCTGTTCTGCCGGGGAAACATCCCTCCGGGAGGGGGAAATCGTCGCCATCGTCATCGCCATAGATCCTCTCATCGATAGGGGGTCAATCTCCATCAACATCTTCACCAGCACCATCTCCTCTCAACCCCTAGTTCATCTCTTGTATCCGATCTTTGTCTCAGCACTCAGATTGGTACCTGTGGGTTGATACGTCTCCAACGTATCTATAATTTTTGATTGCTCCATGCTATATTATCTACTGTTTTGGGCAATATTGGGCTTTATTATCCACTTTTATATTACTTTTGGGACTAAACTATTAACCGGAGGCCCAACCCAGATTTGCTGTTTTTTTGCCTATTTCAGTATTTCGAAGAAAAGGAATATCAAACGGAGTCAAAACGGAATGAAATCAACTGAAGCAGTTATTTTTGGAAGGAAAGCTACCGGATGGACTTGGACCCCACGTCAAGGAAGGAACAAGGAAGCCACGAGGGTGGGGGGCGCGCCCACCCCCCTAGCCCCCCCTGCCACGTGGGGCTCTCGTGGCTCCCCTGACGTGCTTCTTCCACCCATATATACCTACGTACCCTAAAACTTGCAGAACAGAGATTAGATCGGGAGTTCCGCCAAGAAAACCTCCAGAGCCACCAAAAACCAATCGGGACCTGTTAAGCACTCACGGAGGGGGGGACCCTCACCAGTGGCCATCTTCATCATCCCGGCGCTCTCCATGACGAGGAGGGAGTAGTTCACCCTCGGGGATGAGTGTATGTACCCGTAGCTATGTGTTTGATCTCTCTCTCTCTCATGTTCTTGATTTGGCACGATCTTGATGTATCGCGAGCATTGCTATTATAATTGGAACTTATGTTTCTTCCCCCCCTCTACTCTCTTGTAATGGATTGAGTTTACCTCTTGAAGTAATCTTATCGGATTGAGTCTTTAAAGATTTGAGAACACTTGATGTATGTCTTGCCGTGCATATTTGTGGTGATAATGGGATATCACGTGATTCACGTTATGTATGTTTTGGTGCTCAACTTGCGGGCTCCGCCCATGAACCTATGCATAGGGGTTGGCACACGTTTTCGTCATGATTCTCCGGTAGAAACTTTGGGGCACTCTTTGAGGTTCTATGTGTTGGTTTGAATAGATGAATTGATATTGTGTGATGCATATCGTATAATCATGCCCACAGTTACTTTTGGTGACATTGGATTATCTAGGTGACATCAGGGTTTTGGTTGATTTGTGTCTTAAGGTGTTATTCTAGTACGAACTCTAGGGTTGTTTGTGACACTTATAGGAATAGCCCAACGGATTGATTGGAAAGAATAACTTTGAGGTGGTTTCGTACCCTACCATAATATCTTCGTTTGTTCTCCGCTATTAGTGACTTTGGAGTGGCTCTTTGTTGCATGTTGAGGGATACTTATATGATCCAATTATGTTATTATTGTTGAGAGAACTTGCACTAGTGAAAGTATGAACCCTAGGCCTTGTTTCCTATCATTGCAATACCGCTTACGCTCACCTTTATCATTAGTTACATTGCTGTTTTTATATTTTCAGATTTCAAAAACCTTTATCTACCATCCATATTGCTCTTGTATCACCATCTCTTCGCCGAACTAGTGCACCTATACAATTTACCATTGTATTGGGTGTGTTGGGGACACAAGAGACTCTTTGTTATTTGGTTGCAGGGTTGTTTGAGAGAGACCATCTTCATCCTACGCCTCCCACGGATTGATAAACCTTAGGTCATCCACTTGAGGGAAATTTGCTACTGTCCTACAAACCTCTGCACTTGGAGGCCCAACAACGTCTACAAGAAGAAGGTTGTGTAGTAGACATCATGGGTTGCTAGTAGTGTTGATTACTCCTTGTAGTTGTTGCTAGTTGGTTTATTTGGTGGAAGATTATATGTTCAGATCCTTTATGAACATTAATACCCCTCTGATTATGAACATAAATATAATTTGTGAGTAGTTATGTTCATTCCCGAGGACATGGGAGAAGTCTTGTTATAAGTAGTCATGTGAATTTGGTATTCATTCGATATTTTGATGAGATGTATGTTGTCTTTCCTCTAGTGTTGTTATGGGAACGTCAACTACATGAAACTTCACTATTGTTTGAGCCTAGGGGAAGGCATTGGGAAGTAATAAATAGATGATGGGTTGCTAGAGTGACAGAAGCTTAAACCCTAGTTTATGTGTTGCTTCGTAAGGGGCTGATTTGGATCCATATGTTTCATGCTATGGTTAGGTTTACCTTAATTCTTCTTTCGTAGTTGCAGATGCTTGCGAGGGGGGTTAATCATAAGTGGGACGCTTGTCCAAGGAAGAGCAGTACCCAAGTACCGGTCCACCCACATATCAAATTATCAAAGTAACGAACGTGAATCATATGAGCATGATGAAAACTAGCTTGATGATAATTCCCTTGTGTCCTCGGGAGCGCTTTCCTTTATATAAGAGTTTGTCCAGGCTTGTCCTTTGCTACAAAAAGGATTGGGCCACCTTGCTGCACCTTGTTTACTTTTGTTACTTGTTACCCGTTACGAATTACCTTATCACAAAACTATCTGTTACCGATAATTTCAGTGCTTGCAGAGAATACCTTACTGAAAACTGCTTGTCATTTCCTTCTGCTCCTCGTTGGGTTCGACACTCTTACTTATCGAATGGACTACAATAGATTCCCTATACTTGTGGGTCATCAAGACTCTTTTCTGGCACCGTTGCCGGGGAGTGAAGCGCCTTTGGTAGGTGGAATTTGGTAAGGAAAAATTTATATAGTGTGCTGAAATTTACTGTCACTTGTTACTATGGAAAGTAATCCTTTGAGGGGCTTGTTCGGGGTATCTTCACCCCGACCAGTAGAGAAAATAGTTGCTCCTCAACCTACTGAACCTATTGAAAATGTTTACTTTGAAATTCCTTCGGGTATGTATGATAGAGAAACTGCTAGCTAATCCTTTTACAGGAGATGGAACATTACATCCCGATATGCACCTAATCTATGTGGATGAAGTTTGTGGATTATTTAAGCTTGCAGGTATGCCCGAGGATGTTACAAGAGGAAGGTATTCCCTTTATCTTTGAAGGGAAAGGCATTGACATGGTTTAGGCTATGTGATGATATTGGATCATGGAAATACAACCGACTGAAATTGGAATTTCATTAGAAGTTTTATCCATTGCATCTGGTTCATCGTGATCATAATTATATATATAATTTTTGGCCTCGCGAAGGAGAAAGTATCGCTCAAGCTTGGGGGAGGCTTAAGTCAATGTTATATTCATTCCCCAATCATGAGATCTCAAGAGAAATTATTATTCAAAAAATTTATGCTCGGCTTTCTCTCAATAATCGCTCCATGCTTGATACTTCTTGTACTGGTTCTTTTGTGATGAAGACTATTGAATTCAGATGGGATTTATTGGAAAGAATTAAATGCAACCCTGAAGATTGGGAACTCGGCAAAGGTAAGGAGTTAGGTATAACACATAAGTTTGATTGTGTTAAATCTTTTATGTATACCGATGCTTTTCGTAAATTTGGCACTAAATATGGACTTGACTCTTAGATAGTAGCTTCTTTCTGTGGATCATTTGCTACTCATGTTGATCTCCCTAAGGAGAAGTGGTTTAAATATCATCCTCCCATTGAATTAAAAGTAGTTGAACCTATTAAAGTTGAAGAAAAGACTATCACTTATAATGTTGATCCTATTGTTCCTACCACTTATATCGAGAAAGCACCTTTCCCTGTAAGAATAAAGGATCATGCTAAAGCTTCAACTATGGTTCGTAAGAGTAATGCTAGAACACCTACACCCTCTGAGCAAATTAAAGTTTGACCTAGTATTGCTATGGTTAAGGATCTCTTGGCCGATAATATTGATGGGCATGTTATTTACATCTGTGATGAAGCTGCTAGAATTGCTAGACCCGATACTAAAAATAAACATATGATACGTCTCCAACGTATCTATAATTTTTTATTGTTCCATGCTATTATATTATCTGTTTTGGATGTTTAATGGGCTTTAATATACTCTTTTATAAGATTTTTGAGACTAACCTATTAACCCAGAGCCCAGTGCCAGTTTCTGTTTTTTCCTTATTTTTGAGTATGGCAGAAAAGGAAAACTAAACGGAGTCGAATTGACCTGAAATTTGACGGAGATTATTTTTGGAGTAGAAGAAGCCCGCGGAGCATCGAAGATGGACCAGAAGAGTCTCGGGCTGCCCACGAGGGTCGGGGCGCGCCCACCTCCCTGGGCGCGCCCCCCTGCCTAGTGGACTGCCCGGAGACCCCCCTGACTTGTTCCCGATGCCAATACCTCTCATATATACCCAAACTTCCAGAAAGAAACCTAGATCAGGCGTTCCGCTGCCGCAAACCTCCAGAGCCACCGAAGACCAATCTAGACCCGTTCCGGCACCCTGCCTGAGGGGAGATCCCTCTCCGGTGGCCATCTCCATCATCCCGGCGCTCTCCATGACGAGGAGGGAGTAGTTCACCCTCGGGGCTGAGGGTATGTACCAATAGCTATGTGTTTGATCTCTCTCTCTCTCTCTCTCTCTCTCTCTCGTGTTCTTGATATGGCACGATCTTGATGTATCGCGAGCTTTGCTATTATAGTTGGATCTTATGATGTTTCTCCCCCTCTACTCTCTTGTAAAGGATTGAGTTTTCCCTTTGAAGTTATCTTATCAGATTGAGTCTTTAAGTATTTGAGAACACTTGATGTATGTCTTACGTGGGATACCCGTGGTGACAATGGAGTATTCTATTGATTCACTTGATGTATGATTTGGTGATCAACTTGCGGGTTCCATGACTGGAATCTATGCATAGGGGTTGGCACACGTTTTCGTCTTGACTCTCCGGTAGAAACTTTGGGGCACACTTTGAAGTTCTTTGTGTTGGTTGAATAGATGAATCTGAGATTGTGTGAAGCATGTCGTATAATCATACCCATGGATACTTGAGGTGACATTGGAGTATTTAGGTGACATTAGGGTTTTGGTTGATTTGTGTCTTAAGGTGTTATTCTAGTACGAACTCTATGAAAGATCGAACGGAAAGGATAGCTTCGTGTTATTTTACTACGGACTCTTGAATAGATCGATCAGAAAGGATAACTTTGCGGTGGTTTCGTACCCTACAATAATCTCTTCATTTGTTCTTTGATATTAGTGACTTTGGAGTGACTCTTTGTTGCATGTTGAGGGATAGTTATATGATCCAGTTATGATATTATTGTTGAGAGAACTTGCACTAGTGAAAGTATGAACCCTAGGCCTTGTTTCCTAGCATTGCAATACCGTTTACGCTCACTTTTACCACTTGTTACCTTGCTGTTTTTATATTTTCAGATTACAAATACTTATATCTATCATCCATATTGCACTTGTATCACCATCCCTTTGCTGAACTAGTGCACCTAAACAATTTACCATTGTATTGGGTGTGTTGGGGACAAAAGAGACTCTTTGTTATTTGGTTGCAGGGTTGTTTGAGAGAGACCATCTTCATCCTACACCTCCCACGGATTGATAAACCTTAGGTCATCCACTTGAGGGAAATTTGCTACTGTCCCACAAACCTTTGCACTTGGAGGCGCAACAATGTCTACAAGGAGAAGGTTGTGTAGTAGACATCAACATAGACCTGTTGTTGGCATGCCTGTTGTTTCTTTTAAAATAGGAGATCACTGTTATCATGGCTCATCTGATATGGGTGCTAGTGTTAGTGCAATACCTTATACTTTATATAAATAAATTATGCATGATATTGCATGATGACTACTACGCAACCTTCTCCTTGTAGACGTTGTTGGGCCTCCAAGTGCATAGGTTTGTAGGACAATAGCAAATTTCCCTCAAGTGGATGACCTAAGGTTTATCAATCCGTGGGAGGTGTAGGATGAAGATGGTCTCTCTCAAGCAACCCTGCAACCATATAACAAAGAATCTCTTGTGTCCCCAACACACCCATTACAATGGTAAATTGTATAGGTGCACTAGTTCGGCTAAGAGATGGTGATACAAGTGCAATATGGATGGTAGATATAGGTTTTTGTAATCTGAAAATATAAAAACAGCAAGGTAACTAATGATAAAACTGAGCGTAAATGGTATTGCAATGCTTTGAAACAAGGCCTACGGTTCATACTTTCACTAGTGCAAGTTCTCTCAACAATAATAACATAGCTGGATCATATAACTATCCCTCAACATGCAACAAAGAGTCACTCCAAAGTCTCTAATAGCGGAGAACAAACGAAGAGATTATTGTAGGGTACGAAACGACCTCAAAGTTATCCTTTCTGGTCGATCTATTCAAGAGTCCATAGTAAAATAACACGAAGCTATTCTTTCCGTTCAATCTATCATAGAGTGAGTACTAGAATAACACCTTAAGACACAAATCAACCAAAACCCTAATGTCACCTAGATAGTCCAATGTCACCTCAAGTATCCGTGGGTATGATTATACGATATGCATCACACAATCTCAGATTCATCTATTCAACCAACACAAAAACTTCAAAGAGTGCCCCAAAGTTTCTACCGAGAGTCAAGATTAAAAATGTGTGCCAACTCCTATGCATAAGTTCACGAGATTACGGAACCCGCAAGTTGATCACCAAAACATACATCAAGTAGATCACGTGAATATCCCAATGTCACCACAGATAAGCACATGCAAGACTTACATCAAGTGTTCTCAAATCCTTAAAGACTCAACCCGATAAGATAACTTCGAAGGGAAAACTCCATCCATTACAAGAGTATAGAGGGGGAGAAACATCATAATATCCAACTATAATAGCAAAGCTCGCGATACATCAAGATGTTGCAGAACACGAGAGAGAGAGAGAGAGAGAGAGAGAGAGAGAGAGAGAGAGAGAGAGAGATCAAACACATAGCTACTGGTATATACCCTCAGCCCCGAGGGTGAACTACTCCCTCCTCGTCATGGAGAGCGCCAGGATAATGAAGATGGCCATTGGTGATGGATCCCCCCTCCGGCAGGGTGCCGGAACGGGTCTAGATTGGTTTTCGGTGGCTGCAGAGGCTTGCGGCAGTGGAACTCCCGATCTAGGTTTATTTCTGGAGGTTTCTGTATTTATAGGAATTTTTGGCGTAGGTTTCACGTCAGGGGGGTCTCCGGGCTGTCCACGAGGCAAGCCATGGTGCCTTGGAGGGTGGGCGCGCCCCACCCTCGTGGGCAGCCCGGGACTCCTCTGGCCCAACTCCGATGCTCCGTGGTCTTCTTTTGGTCCATAACAAATCATCAAAAATTGGCACGTCAATTGGACTCCGTTTGGTATTCCTTTTTCGCGATACTCAAAAACAAGGAGAAAATGTAAACCGCACTGGGCTCTAGGTTAATAGGTTAGTACCAAAAATCATATAAAATAGCATATAAATGCATATAAAACATCCTAGATGGATAATATAATAGCATGGAACAATTAAAAATTATAGATACGTTGGAGACGTGTCAAGCATCCCCAAGCTTAATTCCTGCTCGTCCTCGAGTAGGTAAATGATAAAAACAGAATTCTTGATGTGGAATGCTCCCTAACATATTTATCAATGTAATCTTCTTTATTGTGACAAGAATATTCAAGTCCATAAGATTCAAGATAAAAGTTTAATATTGACATAAAATATTAATACTTCAAGCATACTAACAAAGCAATTATGTCTTCTCAAAATAACATGGTCAAAGAAAGTTCATCCCTACAAAATCATATAGTTTGGTTATGCTTCCATCTTCGTCACACAATATATCCAAATCATGCACAACCTCAGTTTCAGCCCAGCAATTGTTTTATACTTTAGCCTTTTCAATCTTTTCAACTTTCACGCAATACATGAGCATGAGCCATGGACATAGAACTATGGGTGGAATAGAATATGATAATGAAGGTTGTGCGGAGAAGACAAAAAAAGGAGAAAGTCTCACATTGACGCGGCTAATCAACGGGCTAGGGAGATGCCCATCCATTGATGTCAATGCAAGGAGTAGGGATTGCCATGCAACGGATGCACTAGAGCTATAAATGTATGAAAGCTCAACAAAAGAAACTAAGTGGGTGTGCATCCAACTTCCTTGCTCACGAAGACCTAGGGCATTTGAGGAAGCCCATCGTTGGAATATACAAGCCAAGTTCTATAATGAAAAATTCCCACTAGTATATGAAAGTGACAAAGAAAGAGACTCTCTATCATAAAGATCATGGTGCTACTTTGAAGCACAAGTGTGGAAAAAGGATAGTAGCATTGTCCCTTTTTATTTCTTTTATTTTTTTTATTTTTTTGGGCCTTTTTTTTATTGGCCTTCCCCTTTTTTTGGGCCTTTCTTTTTTTTGGCCTTTCTCTATTTTTCTCTTTTTTTGGGAGGGGGTACGATGCTCTATGAATGATGATCATCACACTTCTATTCATTTACAACTCAATGATTACAACTCGATACTAGAACAAAGTATGACTCTATATGAATGCCTCCGGCGGTGTACCGGGATGAGCAATGAATCAAGAGTGACATGTATGATAAATTATGCATGGTGGCTTTGCCAAAAATACGATGTCAACTACATGATCATGCAAGGCAAAATGACAATGATGAAGCGTGTCATAACAAATGAAACAGTGGAAAGTTGGATGGCAATATATCTCGGAATGGCTATGGAAATGCCATAATAGGTAGGCATGGTGGCTGTTTTGAGGAAGATATAAGGAGGTTTCACTACTAGGGAAAAGCCTAGCAGCAGCGCGGGTTTTGGGTGTATCAGTAGCACGGGTGCCCGCGCTAGTGATACGGCGCCACAGCTAACTTGTAGCGGTAGCACGTGGTGACACACGCTACTGCTATACATGGTTAGCTATAGCGTGCGTTGCAAACAGTGCTACTGCTAATTAGCTTTAGCGGGTCTTATACCCCGCCATCGCTATTACTTTCAAAAACAAAAAATCTCGATCCGTATGCGTGCTGTCAATGGCAGCAATGGTAAGATCTAGCGATGATTGGCGTCGTCGGAGGCATGAACAGACAGCGGAAGACCAGATCCATCAGTGGCTATTGGAGAGGGCCCGTTTCTATGGCAGAGCCAGGCCGCGGCGTGGGGCTCCTCTTCCCGACCATGCCAGATAGCTCCGGGTAATCCATGGCGACGACCTGCACGGGCATGGACATGGGAGGGTGAGTCAAACCAGAGGGAGAGAGAGAAAAGGAAAACCGAGGGAGAGAGGAAGATGATGTAGGGAGCAGCGGAGCTAGTCACCGGTGGCGAGGTGCTCCGGTGTGGTGGCGCGGGGCGGCGGCCTCCTAGACGTCGGTGGAAGACCGGCGAGCTCCTAGACACCAGTGGCGCGAGGCGGCGGCCTCTTTCGGTGCCATGGAGGAGGATGGGTGCATGGGCAAGAGGTCCATGTGAGAGCATATGGAAAGTGATACGAGAGAGTGGTGGAAGAGAGGAGGGATTTGGGGGAGGAGATGGGGATTCGGCCGAGGATATGGCGACTTCGCCAACCTCGAACTAACTAGTAGCGAGGGGTAAAAAACAGCGCTACTACTATCAACTTAGTAGTAGCGCGGGTTTATACCCCTCGCTACTACTATGGCATGTGTCGGGGGGCACGGTAGAGACCGCTTAGTAGTAGCCAGGGTTAAAAACCCGCGCTACTACTATCAACTTAGTAGTAGCGAGGGTTAAAAACCCGCGCTACTACTAATTAGCAGTAGCACTTCTTTTTGTGCCGCGCTACTGCTAAGATTCTGTGTATAAGGTTTTCCCTAGTAGTGTTTATGTGTGATAGAGCGTATCGTATCACGGGGTTTGGATGCACCGGCGAAGTTTGCAACAACTTCTCGAGGTGAGAAGGGGCAATGCACGGTACCGAAGAGGCTAGCAATGATGGAAGGGTGAGAGTGCATATAATCCATGGACTCAACATTAGTCATAAAGAACTCACATATTTATTGCAAAAATCTACAAGTCATCAAAACCAATCACTACACACATGCTCCTAGGGGGGAGGTTGGTAGGATTTAACCATCGCGCGCCCTCGACCTCCACACAAAGGAGGACAATCAAAGAAATACCTCATGCTTCAAATTTTTCACACAACGGTTACCATACGTTCATGCTATAGGACTTGCAAATCTCAACACAAGTATTTCTCAAATTCATAATTACCCTACTAGCATGACTCTAATATCACCATCTTCATATCTCAAAATAATCATGAAGTATCAAACTTCTCATAGTATTCAATGCACTCTATATGAAAGTTTTTATTATATCCCTCTTGGATGCCCATCATATTGGGACTAATTTCATAACCAAAGCAAAGTACCATGCTGTTTAAGACTCTCAAAATAGTATAAGTGAAGCATGAGAGTTCATCTATTTCTTAAAAATAAAACCACCATTGTGCTCTAAAAGATATAAGTGAAGCACTAGAGCAAATGACAAACTACTCCGGAAGATATAAGTGAAGATCAATGAGTAGTCGAATAATTATGCAACTATGTGAAGACTCTATAACATTTAGGAATTTAAGATCTTGGTATTTTATTCAAACAGCAAGCAAAACCTAAGAAAATAAAATGACACTCCAAGCAAAACACATATCATGTGGTGAATAAAAATATAGCTCCAAGTAAAGTTACCGATGAAATAAGACGAAAGAGGGGATGCCATCCGGGGCATCCCCAAGCTTATGCTCTTGGTTGTCCTTGAATATTACCTTGGGATGCCTTGGGTATCCCCAAGCTTAGGCTCTTACCACTCCTTATTCCATAGTCCATCGAATCTTTACCCAAAACTTGAAAACTTCACAACACAAAACTCAACAGAAAACTTGTAAGCTCCCTTGGTATAAGAAAATAAATCACCACTTTAAGGTACTGTAATGAACTCATTCTAAATTCATATTGGTGTAATATCTACTTTATTCCAACTTCCCTATGGTTCATACCCTCTGATACTACTCATAGATTCATCAAAATAAGCAAACAACACATAGAAGACAAAATCTGTCAAAAACAGAACAGTCTGTAGTAATCTGTATCAAACGTATACTTCTGGAACTCCAAAAATTCTACCAAATTAGGAAAACCTGCGCAATTGTTTTACCAATCCAGATAAAAAATAATCAGATCAATATCACGCTTCTGTGAATTATGAAAACTAATTTACTGGGCGCAAAAGTTTCTGATTTTCAGCAGGATCAACACAACTATCACCGTAAGCTATCCTAAAGGTCTTACTTGGCACTTTATTGAAACAAAATCAATAAAACATTATCACAATAGTAGAATAATCATGTGAACACACAAAAAAAGTAAGGGTAAATATTGGGTTGTCTCGCAACAAGCGCTTTTCTTTATTGCCTTTTTAGCTAGGCATGATGATTTCAATGACGCTCATATAAAAGATAAGAATTGAAACATAAAGGGAGCATCATGAAGAATATAACTAGCACATTTAAGCCTAACCCACTTCCTATGCATAGGGATTTTGTGAGCAAACAACTTATGGGAACAATAATCAACTAGCATAGGAAGGAAAAACAAGCATAACTTCAAAACTTTAAGCATATAGAGAGGAAACCTCATATTGTTGCAATTACTACAAGCATATGTTCCTCCCTCATAATAATTTTCAGTAGCATCATGAATGAATTCAACAATATAACCATCACACAAAGCAATTTTTTCATGATGCACAAGCATAGAAATTTTATTACTCTCCACATAAGCAAAATTATTCTCATCAATAGTAGTGGGAGCAAACTCAACAAAATAACTATCATGTGATATTTTATTCACATAATCAATTTGAGCATTAAAATCACGATGACAAGTTTCATGGATATCATTACTCTTTATAGCATAAATGTCATCACAATAATCATCATAGATAGGAGGCATGCTATCATCATAATATGTTTTCTCTTCAAAACTTTGGGAACTAAAAATATCATCTTCACCAAACATAGCTTCCCCAAGCTTGTGGCTTTGCATATCATTAGCATCATGGATATTCAATGAATTCATACTAACAACATTGCAATCATGCTCATCATTCAAAGATTTAGTGCCAAACATTTTAATGCATTCTTCCTCTAGCAATTGAGCACAATTATCGGAATCCTTATTTTCATGGAAGACATTAAAAGATTAAGCATATGAGGCACCCTCAATTCCATTTTTTTGTAGTTTTATTTTATAAACTAAACTAGTGATAAACAAGAAACTAAAAGATTCAATTGCAAGACCTAAAGATATACCTTCATGCACTAACCTCCCCGACAACGGCGCCAGAAAAGAGCTTGATGTCTACTACGCAACCTTCTCCTTGTAGACGTTGATGGGCCTCCAAGTGCAGAGGTTTGTAGGACAGTAGCAAATTTCCCTCGTGTGGATGACCTAAGGTTTATCAATCCGTGGGAGGTTTAGGATGAAGATGGTCTCTCTCAAGCAACCCTACAACCAAATAACAAAGAGTCTCTTGTGTCCCCAACACACCCAATACAATGGTAAATTGTATAGGTGCACTAGTTCGGCGAAGAGATGGTGATACAAGTGCAGTATGGATGGTAGATATAGGTTTTTGTAATCTGAAAATATAAAAACAGCAAGGTAACTAATGATAAAAGTGAGCGTAAACGGTATTGCAATGCTTTGAAACAAGGCCTAGGCTTCATACTTTCACTAGTGCAAGTTCTCTCAACAATAATACCATAGCTGGATCATATAACTATCCCTCAACATGCAACAAAGAGTCACTCCAAAGTCACTAATAGCAGAGAACAAACGAAGAGATTATTGTAGGGTACGAAACGACCTCAAAGTTATCCTTTCTGATCGATCTATTCAAGAGTTCGTAGTAAAATAACACGAAGCTATTCTTTCTGTTCAATCTATCATAGAGTTTGTACTAGAATAACACCTTAAGACACAAATCAACCAAACCCCTAATCTCACCTAGATATTCCAATGTCACCTCAAGTATCCGTGGGTATGGTTATACGATATGCATCACACAATCTCAGATTCATCTATTCAACCAACACAAAGAATTTCAAAGAGTGCCCCAAAGTTTCTACCGGAGAGTCAAGACAAAAACGTGTGCTAACCCCTATGCATAAGTTCACGAGATTACGGAACCCGCAAGTTGATCACTCAAACATACATCAAGTAGATCACGTGAATATCCCAATGTCACCACAGATAAGCACATGCAAGACATACATCAAGTGTTCTCAAATCCTTAAAGACTCAATCCGATAGGATAACTTCGAAGGGAAAACTCCATCCACTACAAGAGAGTAGAGGGGGAGAAACATCATAAGATCCAACTATGATAGCAAAGCTCGTGATACATCAAGATCGTGCCAAATCAAGAACACGAGAGAGAGAGAGAGAGAGAGAGAGAGAGAGAGAGAGATACAGAGATCAAACACATAGCTACTGGTACATACCCTCAGCCCCGAGGGTGAACTACTCCCTCCTCGTCATGGAGAGCACCGGGATGATGAAGATGGCCACCTGTGATGGATCCCCCCTCCGGCAGGGTGCCGGAACGGGTCTAGATTGGTTTTCGGTGGCTATAGAGGCTTGCGGCGGCGGAACTCCCGATCTAGGTCTATTTCTAGAGGTTTCTGTATTTATAGGAATTTTTGGCGTAGGTTTCACGTCAGGGGGGTCTCCGGGCTGTCCACGAGGCAGGCCCACGCACTGGGTGGGCGCGCCCCACCCTCGTGGCAGCCCGTGTGTAGCGACCGACCTCAGATGGTCAAGTCTACGTGTTTCGTGTCATCCTCGGATCGGTAATGTCTTGACACACACAAGACTCGAAGGATTTATAAGCAGAGTAGCAATCACACACTTATTACATCGAATGTCTCAAAAGAGAAATTATTACAATAATATGGCTTAAGGCCATCTAATGCGATAACAGCGGAAGGCTTGGAAGATAAAGTGAGTCCATCAACTCCAACGGCATAACTGAGCTGCACGGCAACGACCTACAATCCTTACTCCTCGTCTGAAAAGTCTACAACATAATACGCTGCAGCCCGAGAACGGGTCAGCACATGGAATATGCTGGCAATGTAACACATAGAGAGTAATGAAGAATAATCTATACTACATGCATATATGGCTGGAGGAAAGCTCTATGGTTACAGTTTTTGCAAAAAAGCCAATTTTTCCCTATGTCAAAGGAATAAATTTTATTTTAACTATCATGGTGGTTGAAACATCATTGAGAAGGTACCCCCCAACTCAGATGATCCCAATTAAGGTAATTAACATCCCAGCAATATTGATTTAGAGTGATGAGATACATGTGAATACTCAAGTACTAGATACTCAGAATTGTCCATAACCGGGGACACGGCTAACCATGATTAGATTGTACACTCTGCAGAGGTTTGCGCACTTTTCCCCACAAGACTCGATCGCCTCCGTTGGTATCTCCACCTGCATGGAGTTTAAGAGACGGATGACCGAGACATAGTCTTGCTGAAACATTAACTCTCTACTCGGATAGATCATACCAAACCTATAAAACCCACTACCTGCTGATCTACCTCTTGAGAGCTTCACGTAACTTACTCAACTATGCTAGAGCCCATAATAGCTTGTGGCTGCACACGGAAGTTTCTAGCATGAATAATCTCAGTTCCTTTGAGCACTGGTGGCGGTCCATTGGAAGATCACACGGGTACCCCGGGATTTTCAAAAATAAAGCAGAACAACACTGGGTTCCCCAGGTGCCTCAATCCACCCAGATGTGTATTTAAGTTGCCACCTTAAAGTAAACCATTATTTAACAATCTCACATCTGTCGTGAATATCTCTCAAACCCAAACCATGTCTACGAGCATAGCATGGCAATATAAGCATAACGTAGAAGTAACTCCCAAGGGTTTGATAGTAACAGGGCAATAGGTTCCTACCTCATCATCTACTTCCCAACCCACAAATTAATGACATCCTAACCATGCAATGTTTGAGGGTTGAAACTAATGCATAAAAACTCGGTATGAAAAGATATGATCAAGTGTTACTTGCCTTGCTGATGATCCGTGAATCCTAGAGACTCGTAGTAACACGCTTCACACTCCGGGAATTCTATCGCAAGCAAACAATGCATACATAAGCATACAACAAAGATGCACAAACGAAACTTCAACTGAAAAAGGTTGACCGGAGAGTTCAACTTAAGAACTCCGGTTTGCAAAAAGAATCAAACCAAACGGAACAACAAAACTCAAACGGCGAGAGAAACAAGGTCCGTTTACTAATCTGAAATAGAGTCAAATTTTACAAAGTCAAAAACTGGTTTAAGTTGGCTATTCGGAAAGAGGGTTTCGATACGAAACTCCATGCGCTTGAATCGCCTGATTCCGATAAACGAGCGAAAAGATAAACAGGTTTGAAAATTGGATCTGAAATCGCGATCAGAATAACCGCGGAATAATTGAATAAAAGAAAAACGACGAACTGCTAAACGAACGAACAGAACTCAAACAGTGAACGCGTTCGTTAAAACGAACGGACGAACGGACTTTCGTTAAATAAATAAACCGACGAAATAAACCGATCTATATAAAAAACGATCTAGGGTTTTATAAAAAAACCGAAGGGTTTATATAAAAAAACCGGCGACGGGGCGGGTACCTTCGGCGAGGCGCCGCCCATGAGCGGCTCAAGTGGTCCGGGATGGGGCGGGGTCGGCGAGGGCGGCGGCGGCGGGCGACGGTTCGGGGCTGGGGCTCGGGCTCCGGGCTCAGCGGGTTCGGCGGGCGGGTCGGGTGGTGGTGGGGTGGTGGTGGAGGCGGGCGGCAGCATATATAGGGGCGGGGCGGGCGGTGGCTTGGGAAGGGGTCGCCCGGATGGAGTCCGTCTCGGACTCCTCGGCGTCCGCGCCCACGCCTTGAGGGAGGGAGGCGGCGGCGCTCGTGGGCCGGCCTGGCTCGGCTGGGCCTTTGGCCAAGTCGGGCGCGGGTCCGTTTTTTTTATATCATTTCGCCAAAAGAAAAATTCCTAAAAAAAATAAATAAAAATCTAAAAAAATTCCAAAATAAGTTTTCTCCGTCTAAATAAAATATTTAGAACTAGATGAACTTTGCTTGGCCCCTAAAATGCAACTTTTTAAAGCGTGCAAATTTTTCTAGGGCAATTAAAATTCCAAATAAAATCAAATAAAAACCAAATAATGATTTTAACATTTTTCCTCCGTTATTTCAATTATTTTGGCGAAGTCATATTATCTCCCCTCATTTATTTTAAACTTGAAATATTTTTCCGGAGAGAAAAATAATTAAAATCCAATATCCTCGA
Source organism: Aegilops bicornis (assembly GCA_021605145.1). Lineage (NCBI taxonomy): Eukaryota > Viridiplantae > Streptophyta > Magnoliopsida > Poales > Poaceae > Aegilops > Aegilops bicornis. The sequence goes on along the minus strand of CM038669.1, from coordinate 547,629,329 downwards.
CTTTCATTAATTGATAAAATTCAAATGTGAAAATCGAAAAATCCTCAACTCTCTCCGAGGGTCCTTGAGTTGCTCAGGATTTTCGAGGATAGCAAATGAGAACGCAACAAAATATGATATGCATGGATGACCTGTGTATAACATGCCAAATTGAAAATTTGGGATGTTACAAACCTACCCCCCCTTAAGATGAATCTCGCCCTCGAGATTCGGGTTGGCTAGAAAATAGGTGCGGATGGTCCTTGCGAATATCATCTTCTCGCTCCCGGTGGCTTCCTCCTCGGTATGGTTACTCCTTGAACTTTGCAAAACTTGATCACCTTGTTGCAGTGACTCGGCTATCAAACTCCAAAATCTTTACTGGCTTCTCCTCATAAGTTAGATTATCATTCAGCTGAATCGCCTCCAAAGGTACTGTTCGTTCAACGGTATGTCGGCCATCTCAGCGTGGCACTTCTTCAATTGTGATACGTGAAACACATCATGAACTCCTGACAATCCTTCAGGTAACTCCAGCTTGTAGGCAACTTCTCCCATTCGTTCCAAAACACGATACGGTCCTATAAATCTTGGGGCTAACTTTCCCTTTACTCCAAAACGTTTCACTCCCCTCAGGGGTGATACTCGCAGATAGGCTATGTCTCCAATTTCATAGGTTACTTCCTTGCGTTTTGAATCTGCGTAACTCTTCTGTCTAGACTGAGCAATTTTCGGTCTGTCTCTGATCAGTTTAACCTTATCCTCAGAGTCTTTGATCAAGTCTGGTCCAAACAACTGATGGTCTCCAATCACGTCCCACATCAATGGTGTTCTACATCTGCGTCCATACAGAGCTTCGAACGGTGCCATCTTCAAACTGGCCTGGTAGCTGTTGTTGTATGAGAATTCTGCGTACGGCAAATTGTCATCCCAACTAGATCCATAATCTAGCGCACAGGCTCTCAACATGTCCTCCAAAATCTGATTGACTCTCTCTGTCTGTCCATCCGTCTGTGGGTGGAATGCGGTACTAAACTCCAATCTGGTAACCAAAATCTGGTGTAGCTGATGCCAAAACTTTGAAGTAAACTGTGTTCCTCTATCTGATACGATACTCCTTGGAACTCCATGCAAACATACAATCCTTGTCATATATATCTTGGCCAACTTTGCACTTGTATAAGTTGTTTTCACTGGGATGAAGTGAGCTACTTTGGTCAAACGGTCCACAACTACCCATATTGAATCATATCCTGCTTTGGTTCTGGGTAATCCAGTGATAAAATCCATGCCAAGCTTGTCCCACTTCCATTCGGGTATTGGCATAGGCTGCAACAGTCCTGCTGGCTTTTGATGCCCGGCCTTCACTCTCTGGCATACATCACGAACGGCTACATACTCGGCAATATCCTTTTTCATACCAGTCCACCAGAAACGTTCCTTCAAGTCCAAATACATCTTGGTGTTTCCGGGGTGAATCGAGTATGGTGAGTCATGAGCCTCTTCAACTATTAACTTCTTGATCTCCAAATTGTTGGGCACATAAATCCGATCCTCAAACCACAAGGTATCGTACTCATCCTCGCAAAAACCTTTGGCTTTTCCCTTGCCCATCTTTTCCTTTATCTCCGCAATCTCTTTATCCTCCTTCTGAGCTTCTCGAATCTTGTCTAACAAGGTCGACTGAACCTCCATTGTTGCAAGAAAGCCTCTTGGAACAATCTCCAACTGTAGTTCCATAATATCCTCTGCTAACTCCTTTGGTAGTCCTCTACCCTTAAGGATATTGGCATAACTTTTCCGACTTAAAGCGTCTGCTACAACGTTGGCTTTTCCTGGATGATAGTGTAGCTTCATATCGTAATCCTTTATAAGCTCCAACCATCTCCTTTGTCTGAGGTTTAACTCCTTCTGTGTGAAAATGTACTTTAAACTCTTATGATATGTGTACACGTCACAACGGTTTCCCATCAGATAATGTCTCCAGGTCTTCAATGCATGTACTACAGCTGCTAGCTCCAAATCATGCGTGGCATAGTTTAACTCATGAGGCTTCAGTTGTCGTGAGGCATACGAAACAACTTTTCCGTCCTGCATAAGAACACATCCAAGTCCCAAGCGAGAGGCATCACAATACACTTGAAACTCCTTATGTATATCTGGCAATGTCAGCACTGGGGCTGTAGTCAACTGTTTCTCCAACTCTTGGAAGCTTGTCTCACAGTCCTCTGTCCATTTGAACTTGGTATCCTTCTTTAACAACTCTGTCATTGGTTTAGCAATCTTGGAAAAATTCTCAATAAAATCTCCGATAATATCCTGCCAGTCCAAGGAAACTGCGAATCTCGCTGACTGAAGTGGGTGCCAACCATTCAAAGGATCGATCGTATTTTCTGGGATCTCTTGCTATACCCTCTCCCGATATAACATGCCCAAGAAATCCAACTTCCTTCAACCAAAACTCACACTTGCTGAATTTGGCATATAAGCGGTGTTCTCGAGTTTCTCAAGAACCAAACGTAGGTGTTCTGCGTGCTCCTCTTCGTTCTTCGAGTAAACCATAATATCATCGATAAACACCACAACAAACTTGTCCAAATACTCCATGAACACTTTGTTCATCATACTCATAAAATAGGCAGGGGCGTTAGTCATACCAAACGACATGACCGTATACTCATATAATCCATATCGAGTGGTGAACGCTGTCTTTGGTATATCCTTTTCTCGGATCTTCAACTGATGGTATCCTGATCGTAGATCGATCTTAGAAAACACCTTAGCTCCTTGCAACTGATCAAACAGATCATTAATCATCGATAAGGGATACTTGTTCTTTATCGTTACTTCATTCAGAGCTCGGTAATCAACAACCATCCTCAGGGATTTATCCTTCTTCTCCACCAAAAGTACTGGTGCTCCCCAAGGCGATGAACTTCTTCGAATGTAACCTTTCTCCAATAGCTCCTTGATCTGCTTCTTAATTTCCTCCAGATCATTTGCGGGCATCCGATAGGGTCTCTTTGATATTGGCCCTGTACCTGGTATTAGTTCTATCAGAAACCCGATGTCTCGATCCGGTGGCATGCCTGGTAACTCTTCTTGGAAAACATCTGGATAATCCCTCACCATGGTACTTCCTCTTGCACAACTCCCGTGAGGGTATTCACTTGGCTCCTCCTAGGCACATGCCTAGATACATACTTAATCCTTTTTCCCTCTGGGGTGGTAAGATAAATTGACTTGCTAGCACAGTCAATACTTCCTCCAAACTTCGACATCCAATCCATGCCTAATATCACATCCAATCCTTGCGACTCCAAGATAATTAGGTCGGACGAAAAAACATGCGTGCCAATGATTAGGGGTAACTGGGTGCACCATCTGCTAGCCATATACTCTGTTCTAGGCGAGCTCACTAAAAGAGGGGTCCTAAGGGTCTGGGTTGGTAACTTAAACTTATCCACAAATCCCCTTGATATGTATGAATGCGATGCACCAGTATCGAAAAGAACAATAGCGGTAAGTGACTGAACCAAAAACTTACCTATTACCGCGTCTGGCTGCTCTTCAACTTCCTCCACGTTAACGTGGTTCACTTGTCCTTTGTTGAATGGATTGGGCTTCTTCCCAGCGCTCCCATTTCCGTTTCCATTCTTTCCTTCAGGGCAGTCATTGGCATAGTGCCCTGTTTTCCCGCACTTAAAGCAAATAACTTGGCTTAAGTCTCTCTTGGCGGGTGTAGCTGGGTTAGAGCGATTTTGATTATTGTTGGCTCCATTCCCATTCCCATTCTTCGCACCATTATGCGATCCTCCTCGATATGGTTATGTCCTCCATGGTTATGAACTAGTCCTCCCGAGTTCGGGGTTAGCGAGGTTTGGTGAGCTCCTGAGTTATACTTCCCTTGTCCATACTTCCTCTTACGATTCTCAATTTGCTGCTGCTTTCCTTCAATCATTAGGGCCTTATCTACTAACTCCTGGTAGTTGTTGAAAGTTGCCACCATCAGCTGCATACTCATCTCATCATTCAGCCCTTCCATGAACTTCTCTTGCTTCGCGGCATCCGTGGCCACATCATCAGGGGCATAGCGTGATAACTTGCTAAACTCATCCATGTACTGAGCCACAGTACGATTCCCCTGGCGTAAGTTGCGGAACTCACGCTTCTTAATCTGCATGCCTCCAGTTGAAACATGGGCCGTGCGAAAACCTTGTTGGAACTGGTCCCAAGTGACATTGGCTATAGGAAAAGTAGCTGTGTAATTCTCCCACCATGCGGCTGCTGGTCCATCCAATTGATGTGCGGCAAAGCGCACTCTTTCAAAGATCCGTGCATCCTGCGGTGGTTAACTCCCTTCCAATACGGCGTAACCAGTCATACGCAACTATTGGCTCGGTGCTACTAGAAAACACCGTGGTTGTAACCTTAGAAAACGGGCTAAATTGTCCCTTTGGCGGTGGGTTGTTGTTGTTGTTGGCATTGCCACGGTTACGAACTAGCAATTGCATCAAGGCATTACGCATTGTTGGATCAACCGAGTGAGCTCCGGTGGGAAAGCAAAACCGGTGTCACGTCTCGGAGGCATCTGGGGTTTAGAGGGGAAAGATTAGAAATAGAAAGTGGTCTAGTGAGAAAACACTACCCATATGCACATGAGGCAAACACACATTCATTCAATCAAGCAAGCAAGGGCATACAAAACGATCTAGGACTATCGTGACACGTGCTCAACTACTACTAGTTACATGGGGGAAAATACTACTAATATTTGGTGGTCATCTAGAAATTTTGATCGGTGGAAGACTCCATGATGTCTGCTCCAGCTTCGTATTCATAGTCATCATCACTTGGATTTGAGTCGGTGTCATCGATGATGATGTAGTTGTCTGGACAAGCGGGGTCTTCTTCCTCTTCTTGCTCCTCTTCCTTGGGTGTTGGTCCTCCCATGAAAACTCCAATCTTCTTGACTAGGTCGTCGTTCTTCTCCAAAGAGTATCTTGATTTCTTCCTCATATCCATCGGCGTGTAGACTTGAGTTCTTCCTCCAATTCGATGATCTTAGTTTTCGCCTTTCTTCAAATCCAGCATGTCTGCAAGACAACCGGTTCTCATGACGTCGAATGTGCTGGTTTAGCTCTCGGATGTAAGCTGCAATGGATCTATCCTTCTTGGTGCTAATTACTTCCCATTGCTCGTCTCGGCGCCCACATATTTGGTATATGGTGTCTTTAAGCTCCTTATTGTAGACTTCTCCGATGCGTCCCATGGTAATGTGAGCTGCCATACTCTTTCCTAAGCTCCATGTTGGTGCATTGAAAACACATACTATGGGCTCCGTGCTTGGTGCAAACGTCCTTCCGGGAACTAGGGCTTGAATCTTCCAGCATTCTTCTTCTGGTAAGGTGGCGTTGTACGTCCCGGTGAACCTTGGTATTCCAATATTCAGGTATCTAGTGACTTCCTTCAAGTGGCGTCCAAAAGGTGTGTCTTCATCCGGTTGGGCAAACTTGTACTTCATCTCCGTCATCCTAAAGAGTGAAAAAATGGAGAGGTCAGAAATGAGTAGAGAGGAGTGACCTATAGTTTTATCTTAGTGGTCGTGTCCTACACTCAGCGTGTGCTCTGATACCATCTTGTAGCGACCCAACCTCAGATGGTCAAGTCTACGTGCTACATGTCATCCTCGGATCGGTAATCTTGACACACAAGACTCGAAGGATTTATAACCGAGTAGCAATCACACACTTATTACATCGAATGTCTCAAAAGAGAACTTATTACAATAATATGGCTTAAGGCCATCTAATGCGATAACAGCGGAAGGCTTGGAAGATAAAGTGAGTCCATCAACTCCAACGGCATAACTGAGCTGCACGGCAACGACCTACAATCCTTACTCCTCGTCTGAAAAGTCTACAACATAATACGTTGCAGCCCGAGAACGGGTGAGCACATGGAATATGCTGGCAATGTAATACATAGAGAGTAATGAAGAATAATCTATACTACATGCGTATATGGCTGGTGGAAAGCTCTATGTTTACAGTTTTTGCAAAAAGCCAATTTTTCCCTATGTCAAAGGAATAAATTTTATTTTAACTATCATGGTGGTTGAAACATCATTGAGAAGGTACCCCCCAACTCAGATGATCACAATTAAGTTAATTAACATCCCCAGCAATATTGATTTAGAGTGATGAGATACATGTGAATACTCAAGTACTAGATACTCGAATTGTCCATAACCAGGACACGGCTAACCATGATTAGATTGTACACTCTGCAGAGGTTTTGACTTTTCCCCACAAAACTCGATCACCTCCGTTGGTTTCTCGCCTTGCATGGTGTTTGAGAGCGGATAACCGAGACACAGCCTTTGTAAACATTAACTCTCTACTCGGATAGATCATACCAAACCTATAAAACCCACTACACCGCTGATCTACCTCTTCGAGAGCTTCACGTAACTTACTCAACTATGCTAGAGCCCATAATAGCTTGTGGCTGCACACGGAAGTTTCTAGCATGAATAATCTCAGTTCCCTTTGAGCCTGGGTGGCGGTCCATTGGAAGATCACACGGGTACCCCGGGATTTTCCAAAAATAAAACAGACAACACTGGGTTCCCCAGGTGCCTCAATCCACCCAGATGTGTATTTAAGTTGCCACCTTAAAGTAAACCATTATTTAACAATCTCACATCTGTCGTGAATATCTCTCAAACCCAAACCATGTCTACGAGCATAGCATGGCAATATAAGCATAACGTAGAAGTAACTCCCAAGGGTTTGATAGTAACAGGCAATAGGTTCCTACCTCATCATCTACTTCCCAACCCACAAATTAATGACATCCTAACCATGCAATGTTTGAGGGTTGAAACTAATGCATAAAAACTGGGTATGAAAAGATATGATCAAGTGTTACTTGCCTTGCTGACGATCCGTGAATCCTAGAGACTCGTAGTAACACGCTTCACACTCCGGAATTCTATCGCAAGCAAACAATGCATACATAAGCATACAACAAAGATGCACAAACGAAACTTCAACTGAAAAAGGTTGACCGGAGAGTTCAACTTAAGAACTCCTGTTTGCAAAAAGAATCAAACCAAACGGAACAACGAAACTCAAACAGCGAGAGAAACAAGGTCCGTTTACTAATCTGAACTAGAGTCAAATTTTACAAAGTCAAAAAATTGGTTTAAGTTGTCTATTCGGAAAGACGGTTTCGATACGAAACTCCAGGCGCTTGAATCGCCTGATTCCGATAAACGAGCGAAAAGATAAACAGGTTTGAAAATTAGATCTGAAATCGCGATCAGAATAACCGCGGAATAATTGAATAAAAGAAAAACGACGAATCGCTAAACGAGCGAACGTTCGTTAATGTAACTCAACAAGTGAACGCGTTCGTTTAAACGATCGGACGAACGGAAGTTCGTTAAAGACATACACCGACGAAATAAACCAATCTATAAAAAAAACGTTCTAGGGTTTTATAAAAAAACCGAAGGGTTTATATAAAAAAAACCGGCGACGGGGTCGGGTACCTCCGGCGAGGCGCGTCCGGCGAGCGGGCGGCTCCGGCGGGTCCGGGATGGGGCGGGGGTCGGCGAGGAGGCGGCGGCGATGGCGTAAGGCGGCAATGAGGTGGGCGGCGGCGACGGCGGGGGCTCGGCGGCTCGGGGCTCGGGCTCACGGGTTCCGTGAGGTGGGGGTCGGGTGGTGGCGGTGGTGGTGGCGTGGGCGGCGGCATATATAGGGGCGAGGCGGGCGGTGGCTTTGGGAAGGGTCGCCCGGGGTGGAGTCCGCTCGGACTCCCCTCGGCGTCCGCGCCACGCCTGGCTGTGGGAGGAGGCGGCGGCGCTCGTGGGCCGGCCTGGCTCGGTTGGGCCTTTGGCCCAGTCGGGCGCGGGTCCGTTTTATTTTAAAATCATTGCGCCGAAAAAAAATTCCTAAAAAATGAATAAAAATCTAAAAAAGTTCCAAAATAAGTTTTCTCCGTCTAAATAAAATATTTAGAACTAGATGAACTTTTCTTGGCCCCTAAAATGCAACTTTTTAAAGCGTGCAAAATTTTCTAGGGCAATTAAAATTCCAAATAAAATCAAAGAAAAACCAAATAATTATTTTAACATTTTTCCTCCGTTATTTCAATTATTTTGGAGAAGTCATATTATCTCCCCTCGTTTATTTTAAACTTGAAATATTTTTCTGGAGAGAAAAATAATTAAAATCCAATATCCTCGACTTTCATTAATTGATAAAATTCAAATGTGAAAATCGAAAAATCCCCAACTCTCTCCGAGGGTCCTTGAGTTGCTCAGGATTTTCGAGGATAGCAAATGAGAACGCAATAAAATATGATATGCATGGATGACCTGTGTATAACATGCCAAATTGAAAATTTGGGATGTTACACCGGGACTCCTCTGGCCCAACTCCGATGCTCCATGGTCTTCTTTTGGTCCATAAAAATCAATAAAAATTGGCACGTCAATTGGACTCAGTTTCGTATTCCTTTTTCGCGATACTCAAAAACAAGGAGAAAACAGAAACTGGCACTGGGCTCTAGGTTAATAGCTTAGTCCAAAAAATCATATAAAATAGCATATAAATGCATATAAGACATCCTAGATGGATAATATAATAGCATGGAACAATGAAAAATTATAGATACGTTGGAGACGTATCAAGCATCCCCAAGCTTAATTCCTGCTCGTCCTCGAGTAGGTAAATGATAAAACCAGAATTTTTGACGTGGAATGCTGCCTAACATATTTATCAATGTAATCTTCTTTATTGTGGCAAGAATATTCAGATCCATAAGGTTCAAGATAAAATTTTAATATTGACATAAAATATTAATACTTCAAGCATACTAACAAAACAATTATGTCTTCTCAAAATAACATGGTCAAAGAAAGTTCATCCCTACAAAATCATATAGTTTGGCTATGCTTCCATCTTCGTCACACAAAATATCCAAATCATGCACAACCTCGGTTTCAGCCAAGCAATTGTTTCATACTTTAGCCTTTTCAAACTTTTTCAACTTTCACGCAATACATGAGCGTGAGCCATGGACATAGCACTATAGGTGGAATAGAATATGATAATGGGGGTTGTGTGGAGAAGAAAAAAAAGGAGAAAGTCTCACATTGACGCGGCTAATCAACGGGCTAGGGAGATGCCCATCCATTGATGTCAATGCAAGGAGTAGGGATTGCCATGCAATGGATGCACTAGAGCTATAAATGTATGAAAGCTCAACAAAAGAAACTAAGTGGGTGTGCATCCAACTTGCTTGCTCACGAAGACCTAGGGCATTTGAGGAAGCCCATCGTTGGAATATACAAGCCAAGTTCTATAATGACAAATTCCCACTAGTATATGGAAGTGACAAAGCAAGAGACTCTCTATCATAAAGATCATGGTGCTACTTTGAAGCACAAGTGTGGAAAAAGGATAGTAGCATTGTCCCTTTTTATTTCTTTTTTTGGGCCTTTCTTTTTTATTGGACTTCCGCTTTTTTTGGGCCTTTCTTTATTTTTGGAATTTCTCTTTTTTTATATTTGGGGGGGGGGGGGGACAATGCTCTATGAATGATGATCATCACACTTCTATTCATTTACAACTCAATGATTACAACTCGATACTAGAACAAAGTATGACTATATGAATGCCTCCGGCGGTGTACCGGGATGAGCAATGAATAAAGAGTGACATGTATGATAAATTATGCATGGTGGATTTGCCGAACATACGATGTCAAGTACATGATCATGCAAGGCAAAATGACAATGATGAAGCGTGTCATAATAAATGAAACGATGGAAAGTTGCATGGCAATATAGCTCGGAATGGCTATGGAAATGCCATAATAGGTAGGTATGGTGGCTGTTTTGAGGAAGATATAAGGAGTTTTATGTGTGATAGAGCGTATCGTATCACGGGGTTTGGATGCACCGGCGAAGTTTGCACCAACTTCTCGAGGTGAGAAGGGGCAATGAATGGTACCGAAGAGGCTAGCAATGATGGAAGGGTGAGAGTGCGTACAATCCATGGACTCAACATTAGTCATAAATAACTCACATACTTGTTGCAAAAATCTACAAGTCATCAAAACCAAGGACTACACGCATGCTCCTAGGGGGGAGGTTGGTAGGAGTTAGCCGTCGTGCGCCCCCAACCTACACACAAAGGAGGACAATCAAAGAAATACCTCATGCTTCAAATTTTTCACACAATGGTTACCATACATGCATGCTACGGGACTTGCAAACCACAACACAAGTATTTCTCAAATTCATAATTACCCTACTAGCATGACTCTAATATCACCATCTTCATATCTCAAAACAATCATCAAGTATCAAACTTCTCATAGTATTCAATGCACTCTATATGAAAGTTTTTATTATATCCCTCTTGGATGCCCATCGTATTAGGACTAATTTCATAACCGAAGCAAATTACCATGCTATTTAAGACTCTCAAAATAGTATAAGTTAAGCATGAGAGTTCATCTATTACTTCAAAATAAAACCACCGTTGTGCTCTAAAAGATATAAGTGAAGCACTAGAGCAAATGACAAACTACTCTGAAAGATATAAGTGAAGATCAATGAGTAGTCGAATAATTATGCAAATATGTGAAGACTCTCTAACATTTAAGAATGTCAGATCTTGGTATTTTATTCAAACAGCAAGCAAAACCTAAGAAAATAAAATGACGCTCCAAGCAAAACACATATCATGTGGTGAACAAAAATATAGCTCCAAGTAAAGTTACTGATGAACGAAGACGAAAGAGGGGATGCCATCCGGGGCATCCCCAAGCTTATGCTCTTGGTTGTCCTTGAATATTACCTTGTGGTGCCTTGGGCATCCCCAAGCTTAGGCTCTTGCCACTCCTTATTCCATAGTCCATCAAATCTTTACCCAAAACTTGAAAACTTCACAACACAAAACTCAACAAAAAACTTGTAAGCTCCGTTAGTATAAGAAAATTAATCACCACTTTAAGGTACTGTAATGAACTCATTCTAAATTCATATTGGTGTAATATCTACTGTATTCCAACTTCTCTATGGTTCATACCCTCTGATACTACTCATAGATTCATGAAAATAAGCAAACAACACATAGAAGACAGAATCTGTCAAAAACAGAACAATTTGTAGTAATCTGTATCAAACGCATACTTCTTGAACTCCAAGAATTATACCAAATTTGGAAAACCTGAGCAATTTGTGTACCCATCCAGGGCAAAAATAATCAGATCAATAGCATGCTTCTGTGAATTATGAAAACTAATTTACTGGGCGCAAAAGTTTCTGATTTTCAGCAGGATCAACACAACTATCACCGTAAGCTATCCTAAAGGTCTTACTTGGCACTTTATTGAAAAAAATCTATAAAACATGATTTATACAGTAGAATAATCATGTAAACACACAAAAACATTAAGGGTAAATATTGGGTTTTCTCCCAAAAGTGCTTTTCTTTATTGCCTTTTTAGCTAGGCATGATGATTTCAATGATGCTCGCATAAAAGATAAGAATTTAAACATAAAGGGAGCATCATGAAGAATATAACTAGCACATTTAAGCCTAACCCACTTCCTATGCATAGGGATTTTGTGAGCAAACAACTTATGGGAACAATAATCAACTAGCATAGGAAGGCAAAACAAGCATAACTTCAAAACTTTAAGCATATAGAGAGGAAACCTCATATTGTTGCAATTCCTATAAGCATATGTTCCTCCCTCATAATAATTTTCAGTAGCATCATGAATGAATTCAACAATATAACCATTAAACAAAGCAATTTTTTCATGATGCACAAGCATAGAAATTTTATTACTCTCCACATAAGCAAAATTATTCTCATCAATAGTAGTGGGAGCAAACTCAACAAAATAACTATCATGTGATATTTTATTCACATAATCAATTTGAGCATTAAAATCATGATGACAAGTTTCATGGATATCATTAATCTTTATGGCATAAATTTCATCACAATAATCATCATAGATAGGAGGCATGCTATAATCATAATATGTTTTCTCTTCAAAACTTTGGGGACTAAAAATATCATCTTCATCAAATATAGCTTCCCCAAGCTTGTGGCTTTGCATATCATTAGCATCATGGATATTCAAGGAATTCATACTAACAACATTGCAATCATGCTCATCATTCAAAGATTTAGTGCCAAACATTTTAATGCATTCTTCCTCTAGCAATTGAGCACAATTATCGGAATCCTTATTTTCACGGAAGACATTAAAAAGATGAAGCATATGAGGCACCCTCAATTCCATTTTTTTGTAGTTTTCTTTTGTAAACTAAACTAGTGATAAAACAAGAAACTAAAAGATTTTGCAAGATCTAAAGATATACCTTCAAGCACTAACCTCGCCGGCAACGGTGCCAGAAAAGAGCTTGATGTCTACTACGCAACATTCTCCTTGTAGACGTTGTTGGGCCTCCAAGTGCAGAGGTTTGTAGGACAGTAACAAATTTCCCTCAAGTGGATGACCTAAGGTTTATCAATCCGTGGGAGGTGTAGGATGAAGATGGTCTCTCTCAAGCAACCCTGAAACCAAATAACAAAGAGTCTCTTGTGTCCCCAACACACCCAATACAATGGTAAATTGTATAGGTGCACTAGTTCGACGAAGAGATGGTGATACAGGTGCAATATGGATGGTAGATATAGGTTTTTGTAATCTGAAAGTATAAAAACAGCAAGGTAACTAATGATAAAAGTGAGCGTAAACGGTATTGCAATGCTTTGAAGCAAGGCATAGGGTTCATACTTTCACTAGTGCAAGTTCTCTCAACAATAATAACATAGCTGGATCATTTAACTATCCCTCAACATGCAACAAAGAGTCACTCCAAAGTCACTAATAGCGGAGAACAAACGAAGAGATTATTGTCGGGTACGAAACCACCTCAAAGTTATCCTTTCTGATCGATCTATTCAAGAGTCCGTAGTAAAATAACACGAAGCTATTCTTTCCGTTCAATCTATCATAGAGTTCGTACTAGAATAACACCTTAAGACACAAATCAACCAAAACCCTAATGTCACCTAGATACTCCAATGTCACCCCAAGTATCCGTGGGTATGATTATACGATATGCATCACAGAATCTCAGATTCATCTATTCAACCAACACAAAGAACTTCAAAGAGTGCCCCAAAGTTTCTACCGGAGAGTCAAGACGAAAACGTGTGCCAACCCCTATGCATAAGTTCACGAGATTACGGAACCCGCAAGTTGATCACCAAAACGTATATCAAGTAGATCACGTGAATATCCCAATGTCACCACAGATAAGCACATGCAAGACATACATCAAGTGCTGTCAAATCCTTAAAGACTCAATCCGATAAGATAACTTTGAAGAGAAAACTCCATCCATTACAAGAGAGTAGAGGGGGAGAAACATCATAAGATCCAACTATAATAGCAAAGCTCGCGATACATCAAGATTGTGCCAAATCAAGAACACGAGAGAGAGAGAGAGATCAAACACATAGCTACTGGTACATACCCTCAGCCCCGAGGGTGAACTACTGCCTCCTCGTCATGGAGATCGTCGGGATGATGAAGATGGCCACCAGTGATGGATCCCCCGCCGGCAGGGTGCCAGAACGGGTCTAGATTGGTTTTCGGTGGCTACAGAGCCTTGCGGCGGCGGGACTCCTGATCTAGGTTTATTTCTGGAGGTTTCTGTATTTATAGGAATTTTTGGCGTAGGTTTCACGTCAAGGGGGGTCTCCGGGCTGTCCATGAGGCAGGCCCATGCGCCTTGGGGGGGGGGGGTGGTGGGCACGCCCCCCACCCTCGTGGGCAGCCCGGGACTCCTATGGCCCAACTCCGATGCTCCATGGTCTTCTTTTGGTCCATAAAAAATCATCAAAAATTGGCACGTCAATTGGACTCCGTTTGGTATTCCTTTTCTGCAATACTCAAAAACAAGGAGAAAGCGGAAACTGGCACTGGGCTCTAGGTTAATAGGTTAGTCCCAAAAATCATATAATATAGCATATAAATGCATATAAAACATCCTAGATGGATAATATAATAGCATGGAACAATCAAAAATTATAGATACGTTGGAGAAAGACGCTAAACCGGTTGTTGATCACCAACGACGGTTAAATCCTAAGATGAAAGAAGTGGTAAGAAATGAAATACTAAAGCTTCTAGAGGCAGGTATAATTTATCATGTTGTTGATAGTCAGTGGGTAAGTCCTGTCCATTGTGTCCCTAAGAAGGGAGGTATTACTATTGTTCCCAATGCTAAAGACGAATTGATCCCACAAAGAATTGTTACAGGTTATATAATGGTAATTGATTTCTGCAAATTAAATAAAGCTACTAGAAAGGATCATTACCCTTTACCTTTTATTGATCAAATGCTAGAAAGATCATCTAAACATACACATTTTTGCTTTCTAGACGGTTATTCTGGTTTTTCTCTAATACCTGTGTCGAAAGAGGATCAGGAAAAGACCACTTTTACTTGCCCTTTCGATACCTTTGCTTATAGACTTATGCCTTTTGGTTTATGAAATGCACCTGCTACCTTTCAAAGATGTATGACTGCTATATTTTCTGACTTCTGTGAAAAGATTGTTGAGGTTTTCGTGGATGATTTCTCCGTGTATGGAACTTCTTTTGATGATTGCTTAAGCAACCTTGGTCGAGTTTTGCAGAGATGTGAAGAAACTAATCTTGTCTTGAATTGGGGCATAAAATTTCTGAAAAAGGTATTGAAGTTGTCTTGGGGCATTGTCTTGAATTATGCCACTTTATGGTTAATGAAGGTATTGTCTTGGGGCATAAAATTTTTGAAAGAGGTATTGAAGTTGATATAGCTAAAGTTGATGCTATTGAAAAGATGTCATGTCCTAAGGACATTAAAGGTATAAGAAGTTTCCTTGGTCATGCCAGTTTTTATAGGAGGTTCATTAAAGACTTCTTAAAATTTTCTAGGGCTCTGACTAATCTCTTACAAAAGATGTTCCTTTTGTCTTTGATGATGATTGTGTAGAAGCATTTGAAATACTTAAGAAAACCTTGATTTCTGCACCTATTGTTTAGCCACCTGATTGGAATTTACACTTTGAAATTATGTGTGATGCTAGTCATTATGCTACAGGTGTTGTTCTAGGACAAAGAGTTGATAAAAAATTAAATGTTATCCAATATGCTAGTAAAACTGTAGACAGTGCCCAGAGAAATTATGCTACTACTGAAAAATAATTTTTAGCAGTTGTATTTGCTTGTGATAAGTTCAGACCTTATATTGTTGATTCCAAAGTAACTGTTCCCACTGATCATGCTGCTATTAAATACCTTATGGAAAGAAAGATGCTAAACCTAGACTTATTAGATGGGTTCTCTTGCTACAAGAATTTGATTTGCATATTATTGATAGGAAGGGAGCTGAGAACCCCGTTGCACATAACTTGTCTAGGTTAGAAAATGTTCTTGATGACCCACTCCCTATTAATGATAGTTTTCCTGATGAACAATTATCTGTCATAAATGCTTCTCGTACAGCTCCATGGTATGCTGATTAAGCTAATTACATTGTTGCTAAATTTATACCACCTAGTTTCACATACCAACAAAAGAAAAAGTTTTTCTATGATTTAAGACATTACTTCTGGGATGACCCACACCTTTATAAAGAAGGAGTAGATGGAGTTATTAGACGTTTTGTACCTGAGCATGAACAGGAACACATACTACGCAAGTGTCACTCCGAGGCTTATGGAGGACACCACGCTGGAGATAGAACTGCACATAAGGTATTGCAATCCGGTTTTTATTTGCCTACTCTTTTCAAAGATGCCCATAAGTTTTTATTATCTTGTGATGAATGTCAAAGAATTGGTAATATTAGTAGACGTCAAGAAATGCCTATGAACTATTCACTTGTTATTGAATCATTTGATGTTTGGGGCTTTGATTATATGGGACCGTTTTCTTCCTCTAATGGGTATACACATATTTTAGTTGCTGCTGATTACGTTACTAAGTGGGTAGAAGCTATTCCAACTAGTAGTGTTGATCATAACACTTCTATTAAGATGCTTAAATAAGTTATTTTTCCGAGGTTTGGAGTCCCTAGATACTTAATGACTGATGGTGGTTCACATTTTATTCATGGTGCTTTTCGTAAAATGCTTGCTAAGTATGATGTTAATCATAGAATTGCATCTCCATACCACCCACAGTCTAGTGGTCAAGTAGAACTGAGTAATAGAGAGATTAAATTAATTTTGCAAAAGACTGTTAATAGATCTATAAAGAATTGGTCCAAGAAACTTGATGATGCATTATGGGCCTATAGAACTGCATATAAAAATCCTATGGGTATGTCTCCGTGTAAAATGGTTTATGGAAAAGCATGTCACTTACCTCTCGAACTAGAACATAAGACATATTGGGCCATTAAAGAGCTCAATTATGATTTAAAACATGCCGGTGAGAAGATACTATTTGACATTAGCTCACTTGATGAGTGGAGAACCTAGGCCCATGAGAATGCCAAATTGTTTAAAGAAAACATTAAAAGATGGCATGACAAAAGGATACAAAAGCGTGAGTTTAATGTAGGTGATTATGTTTTGTTATGCAACTCTCGTTTAAGATTTTTTGCAGGAGAACTCCTCTCTAAATGGGAAGGTCTTACATTATCGAGGAGGTTTATCGTTTCGGTGCCATAAAAACCAACAACTTCGAAGGCACAAATCCGAAGGTGGTAAACGGTCAAAGAATCAAATATTATATCTCAGGTAATCCCATAAAAATGTTGAAACCAATGTTATTGACACCGTAACCCCAGAGGAGTACATAAGGGACACTTTCCAGAACGTTTCAGACTCCGAAAAGAAATAGGTATGTGGTACGGTAAGTAAACCGACTCCAAAACAGTTCTAATAGCAGTTTCTCTCCGTTTTGGAATATTTTAAAAAATAGGAAAATAAGAAGTAGTCTGAAAGGGACACGAGGCATCCACGAGGGTGGAGGGCGCGCCCTACCCCCCTGGGCTTGCCCCCCTTCCTCGTGGGCACCTCATGTGCCCACCAGACTCCGTTTTCTTGCACGATATTTCTTTTGGTCGGTAAACATTCATTATATAATCTCCCGAAGGTTTTGACCACCGTACCACGACAAAATCCTCTGTTTTTGTTTTGAGTTATGTCTACAACAGATTAGATCAAGATGTCTTCTCAAGAGTCAGTCGGGGAGAGCCGGGTATCTCACCCGACACCGTGGCCAAAAGCAAACAGCGATGCTGGTCACTTTGGGCCATCAACTGAGGAAGAGATGGAGGCCGACTTGAAAAGGATAGATGGCATGGAGGAAGATCAAGAAGTTACCTCTCGTCTCCAAGCCAGATTTATGATGGAGGAACTCCAGAGCTCAGCAATTCCAAATTCGTTCATCCCTCCCAATCCTAGATTTCTTTCTTATGAAAATATGAAAAAGAGTGTTACTTGTTCTCCCGCAGCTATGCAACATCCATGGGTGAAAGAAGCTTTAGCCGTCGCGGGTAAACTACGGAAGGAAACAATGGATCTTAAGCAGCAAGTCAATAAGCTCGAGGAAGAGAACCGCATCCTAAGGGGCATCGTCGCCAAAATTTACATCACTACCTCCAAAGAAAGAGACATAAACACATGGGTATGGGCACTCCCCTTGGCAACTTCCAAGCTTGGGGGAGGTGCCCGGGTATCGTATCACCATCACACTTCTATCTTTACCGTTTTTCTTAGTCCGATCCTTTTGGTTATATCTTGATCTAGTAGAATAAAGATTAGTATGATCTAGCTTTGAGTATTTGTGTTGATCCTTATCTATGTAATCGAGTCCGTGAGCTATATAAAATAAAGATTAGTCTTGAGTTGAGGGCTTGGTTATCTTGCTATGATCTTGAGGGAATAAAAAAAAGAAAGAACAAAAATAAATAAAGAGATCGTATTGATCTTATGGAGAGTAATGACTTCACATGTAAAGAGTATGATGAATAAAAGTTGTTGAGAGTTGACAAACATAGTTTTGGTCATCGTTGCAATTAATAGGAAGTAATAAAGAAAGAGAGGTTTTCACATATAAATATACTATCTGGGACTTCTTTTATGATTGTGAGCACTCATTAAAATATGACATGCTAAAAAAAGTTGATGTTGGACAAGGAAGACAACGTAATGGGTTATGTTTTCTTATATCCGAAATAAATTATGTTGTCATGGATCATCCAACATGTTGATCTCGCCTTTCCCCCTCATGCTATCCAAATTCTTTGCACCAAGTAGAGATGCTACTTGTGCTTCCAAATATCCTTAAACCCAGTTTTGCCATGAGAGTCCACCATATCTACCTATGGATTGAGTAAGATCCTTCAAGTAAGTTGTCATTGTTGCAACCAATAAAAATTGCTCTCTAAATATGTATGATCTATTAGTGTGGAGAAAATAAGCTTTATATGAGCTTGTGATATGGAAGAAATAAAAGCGATGAACTGAATAATAAAGCTCCCTATCACAAGTGGCAATATAAAGTAACGTTCTTTTGCATTAAGATTTTGTTCATCCAACCATAAAAGCACATGACAACCTCTGCTTCCCTCTGCAAAGGGCCTATCTTTTATTTTTGTCTTATACCTTATACAAGAGTCATGGTGATCTTCACCTTTCCTATTTACACTTTATCCTATGGCAAGCACTATGTGTTGGAAAGTTCCTGATATATATATCCAATTGGATGTGGGTTTTCATAAAGCATTATTGTTGACTTTACCCTTGAGGTAAAAGTGTGACGCCCGGATAATCAAGCTACAGTAATCCCACGTTAACGATGCCACGTCACCACAGTCACTGTTGTTAATCTCGCGTTAGTTCAAAACCGATTCAAATTCAAAAATTGAACTAAAGGCAAACAACAAAAGTTTTCAAACATTAAAACTAAAATGTTCTAGAGGTGACAAATAATACATAGGTAATTGTGGTGGAGAAACCACACCTTTATAAAATGTTTAAACACTCTAAAATGAATAAAATAGTAGCAATAATAATTATTTAAAAGCTTCTAAAATGATAAACAATTTCAAAACTATTTTGTTTCGGTGCTAAGTTGTTTGTGGCTGTCGACAAATTGTAACATCTATTTGGGTGCCACTTTAGTATTTTACCAAAACTAAAAATAAAAGAAAACTAAAAAGAAACAAAAGAGAAATAAACACGAGAAACCCCCATGGCCAAATGGGCCTCGGCCCAGCCGGCTAACCACAACCACCAAGACAGGCCGGCCTAGCCATGGCCTATATGGCCCCTCACCCCTCACCCGGAAACCCTAGCCTCTCCCCTCCCCGATCCCCTCCCACTCCCCATCGGCCCCTGGATCTGGACGACGCCCATCCCGTCGCCTCGCACGATCCCCCCACTCCTCCCACACGAACCCCCCCACTCCTCGCTCCCTTCCCCCCCTCGATCTGGATCGAGACCGGGGGGCTCGCCCCTTCGCTCGGTGCCGAAGCCTCTCGCCGGCGCCGCCCGAAGACCACGCCGACGACGTGTCGCCTCCCCGCCGGCCTGCCTCCTCAACGCCCGTCGTCCCCGTCCCCCCACCTCGCGCCCCGTTGCCATGTCCCCTACAGCTCCGATGTGAGCGCCTCCCCATGCTCCCTCTCCTCCTCTCTCCCCCTCGCCTCGGCGTCCACCCCGCGCCGCGCGCACTCACCGTGAGCGCCGCACGCGGGAAGCCCGCGCTGGCTCACCGCCCGCGACCCCCCCTTGCACCGACCGGCTCTGGCCGCGCCACAGCCGATTACGTGCGGCGCCCTCGCCTCGCCACCTGCCTGCTGTGCCTTCGTCGTGCCGCGACTCCCCATCGCCCGCCCTGCGCCCGTCTTGCGCGTGGCTCCACAGCCACGAGGCCTGCCCGCACCACCCCACTCCGTGGCGCCTTCTTACGCCGCCACGGCCTCGCTTCACTCAGACTACGGCCTTGGCGCCCCTGATGCCCGTGTCCTCTCACGGCGCACGCCTGACAATCTTGGCGCCGATAGGGCCCCACAGGCCTATGACAACGAGCCCCATACGAAACCTTTACAAAAAAAACTAAAGAAAAAATAATAATAAATATTAAATAAAATAAAATGAATTTAATTAATTAATTAATTAATTAACTAAATTAATTAATCGTGTTTAAATTAATCTAATTAACTTGTTAGGTTAATTAAACATTAATTAGATTAGTTAAATCCTAATTAAACTAAACAGTGTATGACAGGTGGGTCCCATTTGGACCCACTGGTCAGGTTGACCAGTCAACTCTGTTGAGTGCTGATGTCAGCATGACATCATGCTGATGTCATTAAATCATTTCGAATTAATTAAATCCCAGAAATTAATAAAATCTTTAGAAAATCATATCTTTTAATCCGTAACTCGGATTAAAATATTTTCAACATGAAAGTTGCTCAGAACGACGAGACGAACCCGGATACGCAGTCCGTTCATCCGCCACACACCCCTAACCTATCGAACTCGCAACTTTCCCCCTCCGGCTCCTCTGCCCGAAAAACCCGAAACACTGGGGATACTTTCCCGGATGTTTCCCCCCTTAACCGGTATCACCTCCTACCGCGTTAGGGCATACCTAGAACCGTTTATTACCTCGTTATGCTTTATGATGCTTTGATTGCTCTGTTATTTATTGTGTTCCCCCTCCGATACTTCTTTCCGGTAGACCCCGAGGCTGCCGACGACCCCCAGTTCGACTACGGTGTTGACGACACGTCCTTCTTGCCAGACCAACCAGGCAAGCCCCCCCCCTTTGATCGCCATATATATCGCCTACTCTTCTCTATACTGCTTGCATTAGAGTAGTGTAGCATGTTACTGATTTCAGTTAATCCTATACTGCTGCATAGCCTGTCCTTGCTACTACTGTTGTTACCTTTACCTGCTATCCTAATGCTTAGTATAGGATGCTAGTGTTCCATCAGTGGGCCTAGACTCTTGTCCGTCTGCCGTGCTATACTACTGGGCTGTGATCACTTCGGGAGGTGATCACGGGCATATACTATATACTTTACACTATTACATTACATGTGATCTTGTTAGGAGATGGGGGCCGAAGGACGGTGGCTCCATCCCGGTAGAGGTGGGCTGGGTTCCACGGCCCCGACTGTTACTTTGTGGCGGAGCGGCAGGGCAGGTTGAGACCACCTAGGAGAGGGGTGGGCCTGGCCCTGGTCGGCGTTCGCGGATACTTAACACGTTTAACGAGATCTGGGTATTTGATCTGAGTCTGGCCATTTGGTCTATACGCACTAACCATCTACGTGGGAGTAGTTATGGGTATCCCGGCGTCGTGGTATCAGCCGAAACGCCGTGACGTCGGCGGGAGTGGCGTGGCGCGGATTGGTGGAACGCTGTAGGCTAGGTGCGCTTCCGGCCGCCTACATAGCGTGCAGGTGTGCTAAGGCGATGGGCCCAGACCCTGGCGCTTAGGTTTAGACCGCGTCTTGACCTCTCTGTTGAGCCTAGGTGGGGCTGCGGCGTGTTGATCTTCAGCGGCGGGCATGACCCGAGAAAAGTGTGTCCGACCAAATGGGATCAAGCGTGTTGGGTTATGTGGTGCACCCTACGGGAAGTTTAATCTATTCGAATAGCCGTGATCCTCGGTAGCAGGGCGACTTGGAGTTGTACCTTGGCCTTATGACAACTAGAACTGGATACTTAATAAAACACACCCTTCCAAGTGCGAGATACAACCCGGTGGTCGCTCTCTCTTAGGGTTACGAGGAGGGATCGCTGCAGGATTATTGCTATGTGGTGCTACTTGGAGGACTTCAGTCTACTCCCTTCTACATGTTGCAAGGCGGAGGCTGCGGAAGCGTAGTCTTGACAGGATTAGATATCCCCTCTTATTACGGCATTCGCAGTTCAGTCCACTAATATGGCCCTTTACACATATATCCATGCATATGTAGTGTAGCTCCTTGCTTGCAGTACTTTGGATGAGTAGTCACGGTTGCCTTGTTCCCCTTTCCCCTATCTCTACTCGATTGCTGCGACTGCACGATGGAGCCCAGAGCGACGCCACCGTCGATGGCGACTACTACTTCACCGGAGGTGCCTACTTCTACGTGCAGCCCACCGACGATGACCAGAGTAGTTAGGAGGATCCCAGGCGGGAGGCCTGCGCCTCTTCGATCGTATCCCAGTTTGTGCTAGCCTTCTTAAGGCAAACTTGTTTAACTTATGTCTCGTACTTTCGAGATATTGTTGCTTCCGCTGACTTCGCCTATGATCGAAAGCACTTGTATTCGAGCCCTCGAGGGCCCCGGCTTGTATTATGATGCTTGTATGACTTACTTTATTTGTAGAGTTGTGTTGTGATATCTTCCCGTGAGTCCACGATCTTGATCGTACACATTTGCGTGCATGATTAGTGTATGATTGAATCGGGGCGTCCTGAAGTTGGTATCGAGCCGATTGTCAGGAACCCCCTTCCAACTCCTTGGCCGAAGTCGAGTCTAGACGTTGCAAAAACTTTTACTAACATGGTTGTGTGTCTTACGGGCACACATCGCCATTGGGTGGTAATAGGATCTTTTATTCCTCGACCTATACTCTGGGACTCTGACATCTCTTCTATTCGGGTTAAACGATTTTACTAACTTGGACTCTAGGTTCTCGATAATACTTTCTCCCGGAGAGCCCCTTCAGTCCAGATGATCGCCGACTGCACCAGAAGATTTCGGAGATACTCTTTGATATTCTCTCGAGACTTCGTGCCCATCACTTTTGCTATTCCCGACCACCGATAAATCCGTATGGAAAACTATTTACACTTGCCATTCATATGATCATCCCCCATTGATCTTGTTATTACAAGATACCCCGAAGTTTTCTCTATTGTTCCGAGAATACTTTGTGCCTACTGCCTAGCAGTTCTTTGCCACATGAATACCCCTTCAAATAAATACTCGCACTTGTCGAGTATCCGCTCATCCCCGGTTGTTCATGTGTTTCACAAAAGACCTCAAAATAATATTCGATCTTTCGAAAATCCTCTGGGGCCTTTGGCTCTTGAAATTCTTGCTTGCTTGCGTTATGGTTAATCCCATAAGTCTCGTAGTCTTATTGATATTCCTTGTCATTATCATTTTGAGTCTGTTGACTCAATATGTTTGCGAAAACACGCAATCATCATTGATCCTTATAAATTACTTTTCCGGCTAAGCTGCCATTCTTTTAACTGGAATTGGTTCTCGACCAATCCAATTGTCGTTGATTGTACCCTAAGGCTATTCAACTTATCAATCCCTAATCGTAGCATTGCTTCGATCCCTTGATTTGGAAATCATAATTCCTTTGCATTTGACAATTGAGTTAGTCAGTTGTTTCTATAATCTGATCCCCTTGCATTCTTCTTCCTCTAGTTGAGTACCGATGCTCACGTCGGATCCCTTGTGGACCACGGATCCTTTGTTGGATTTTATCCGACAACGCCCTTCATATTCAATAACCTTGTGAGTCCTTTCCTCTGATACATAATGCCTTTGGTAAATTGTATCCTCTGCTTTCTCAACCATGCTCTACCTTGAGCTTGAGTTAATTACTTCTAAAGATTCTGGTATATGATTCTAAGATGCCCCGATGGGTTGAACCTATGCCTTCCTTAATAGGTGTGAACTCGAAAGTTTTCACGAGTCATACTCTTCTGGTATTTTGCCAGATAAAATTTCAACACTACAACTTCATTGAGTGCGAGAAGTGAATGAAAGGGTGTGCATTGGAGAAGTGGGAGTCGACCTTGAACTTTGTGTTCATGCCCATGGACACGATGTACATCTTCTCATCGAAGCTTCTTTTAAAATTAATTATTCCCTTGGTATAAGTTCATCTTATATCTGAGATCTGGCCTTTTTGCAATCGTGGTTCCGACCATGTTCTCCTTTAAATACCATTTCTCGTGCAAATTTAAGCACTAGTCTTCGCAGAGCAATGCCCCAGTCCAACTTCTACTTTGATCTGTCATCGAGTATTACCCCCTGGTATCTTGAGATTATCATGGAACTGCATAACTTCTTATGAGTTCTTCGTCAAGTACTACATTCCCACTGATTCCAATTTTTTTCACGGGCTCTGAGTTATTAAACACTGAAAGACACCAATAACTGAACCGAGTCTGCACTACGGTTCAACAACTCTTCGGTAAGCTTCTATAAGTACGAGTTTGTACCCGATCACATCATTCATAGCCTGTTTGGCTATATCATTGTCGTGATGATTTTAACTGTGCTACCCGTTCCTTCTTCTCGGAGCACAATTTTCGACGATGAACTAACCTTACGTCGATCCTCATCGTCATATCATTTCGCCTTGAACAACAAGCTTGGTTTCGAGTTTGTGTCGTACCCTTGGTTCCAATAACCTTTCACTTCATCATTACTTTGACTTGATGTCGTCGCCGATCGATTACATCTTCATGAACTCTCGCGACAAAGGTGTCGTGATCATCAACATTATGAGCTCTTCCAGGAATTCAATTGAATTCATGATGGGTAATACCATCCTTGCCCCTCGATGATTCCTGTTCTCATCGACCACTTTATTGCCTTCCGTTCAACACAACTTGTTCGTGTTTTGTGTAAACCTTGAGTTCCTTGCTGCCTAGCATTGTCCTTCTTTACCTTGAAATATTACCACCTTTTATGTCAAGAATGTGGTGAGAATTTCACCACCTCTTAAGAATTCTTGGTATGGTGAAACTTTTCACCCTCACCATTCTTCTTGGGTCCTCGTGTGGATTCCAACCGGGGTACCCACATGTGAACGGTGTTGTTTGGATTATGCACTTCTAGCAACCCTATTGCTTTGAAGTTAATGATCGATAATTCATTCTTAGCCTATCGGTTGCTGAACCACCATTCTAACGTTGATCATGCTACTATAAGCCCACATTCTGTTGCACCTTTCAACTGATGTTTAATTGGGTATGTTTTCCTCGAGCATACCCCATTATATCTTTTGAATTGACAAGTGTCATCTTCTTGTTCACATTAGTGTGGAAAGCCATCCGTTTGGAATTCTCGATGAATTGTCGCTGAGCCCATCAGCCACCTTCTCATCCCCTCCTTGATTTAAGGATGAACTATTGCTTCAAGAACCTGCTCCCATAGTTCATTTCCTGAGAATCTTGAAATGTCACCTCGTCAATTTGTGTTGCACCTTTTCTTCTCGGACATCCTGAGTCCGAGGTATCATGACACCAATCGGATCTGAATCTCGGTCAGATATGATGGCTGGGACAACTTTCCAAGAGTTATGATATTGGTCCTTTGATGAACCGGTAACATGATGTCATGCCTAGCACCCCCCCCCCCTGGGTGGAGGACCAATCATTAAAAATCTTTTGCAAGGATAACTATTCTTCATGGAGGAAATTGTGAGACCTATTTTATAAGCTGTCCCTGATGGATCCATTGAGTATCTAAAGTCTGACCTTTGCTTGAATACCATGTCAATGCTATCTCGAAGCATGTCTATGGTACCCCGATTTTCAACAAGAACATTTGAAGCCCAATGCTAAATGTTTCCTGCTCAATTATCAAAACACCGTTGTATGGGTAATGTCATGAAAAATTCTCTCCCCTACCTAAAGAGTTTTCTACATTATATCCTGACATGGATATCATGCTCTGCTTGTCCTTGGGAGGGACATACCCCTGAAATATGTGTTTAAACACATTTTTCCTTTCCATTGTTACATTTAACCCGATGATCACATTTTCCTTTCCATTGGTTTGTTTGACCTTTCTTGAGATCTATATAGCCTAAGCAGTAATAATTCACTTCTTATGTAAACACCTCGGTGTACTACTCTGCCAGTGAGACCCTATTACTTTTGTTGATGACATTTCGGTAACCACTGATGGACGAGAACTTTGCCTACTGGTCCGCCTCGCTCAACGAGCAGGAAAATGGTTCTCTTCGTCCCTCGCCCTTGGTACTGATGTTGTTGCCAACATAACTGATAGGCTATCCTCTGACATACCTTGCTTGCATGATCACGCAAGACGTCTCCGCCCTTCCTGCTTTTAACCCACTTGGTGGGCCCATAACCCACAGTTCCCACGGGATCGAAACCTGACTCTCTGTACACCCCCTGTTCCCAAAGTTATTCCTCCCGCGTGGACTCGTATGTAATTCATGAGCCACCTTCCAATGAGATCATCAATTCTGCCATCGGACACAATAATTATTCCATGGCTTTGAAACCACTTTCACCTTATGACTAGGCATTGAACGATTGCTGGCTGCACTGAAACTTCTTATTGTACCTTCCAACTTTACTCTCGATGTGTTTTATTTGTTCGACTCGAGAGGTAATGCGATATGCTCATTCATGGGTTAATCCCAGATCATTACCCTTATAACATACTATCGTTGCAGATATGCCTCGTTACCTATTCGTAAATACGATGAAGATCCCGAAGAAAGGATGCCGACTTCATCATGATGACCTGAAGCGGAGAAATGAAGACATCAATGTACTGGACCGGTCTCTCCGAGAAGAGCAAGCCAGAATGAGAAGACCCGCTAGATTCGTTACCAAACCTACCCCCCTTTCACTACCTCTTAAATCTCGGGACGAGATTTCTTGTAGTGGAGGAGAATTGTGACGCCCGGATAGTCAAGCTACAGTAATCCCACGTTAACGATGCCACGTCACCACAGTTACTGTTGTTAATCTCGCGTTAGATCAAAACCGATTCAAATTCAAAAATTGAATTAAAGGCAAACAACAAAAGTTTTCAAACATTAAAACTAAAATGTTCTAGAGGTGACAAATAATACATAGGTAATTGTGGTGGAGAAACCACACCTTTATAAAATGTTTAAACACTCTAAAATGAATAAAATAGTAGCAATAATAATTATTTAAAAGCTTCTAAAATGATAAACAATTTCAAAACTATTTTGTTTCAGTGCTAAGTTGTTTGTGGCTGTCGCATAAATTGTAACATCTATTTGGGTGCCACTTTAGTATTTTACCAAAACTAAAAATAAAAGAAAACTAAAAAGAAACAAAAGAGAAATAAACACAGAAACCCCCATGGCCAAATGGACCTCGGCCCAGCCGGCTAACCACAGCCACCCCGCGCAGGCCGGCCCAGCCATGGCCTATATGGCCCCTCACCCCTCACCCGGAAACCCTAGCCTCTCCCCTCCCCGATCCCCTCCCACTCCCCATCGGCCCCTGGATCTGGACGACGCCCATCCCGTCGCCTCGCACGACCCCCCCACTCCTCCCACACGAACCCCCCCACTCCTTGCTCCCTTCCCCCCCTCGATCTGGATCGAGACCGGGGGGCTCGCCCCTTCGCTCGGTGCCGAAGCCTCTCGCCGGTGCCGCCCGAAGACCACGCCGACAATGTGTCGCCTCCCTGCCGGCCTGCCTCCTCAACGCTCGTCGTCCCCGTCCCCCCACCTCGCGCCCCGTTGCCATGTCCCCTACAGCTCCGATGTGAGCGCCTCCCCATGCTCCCTCTCCTCCTCTCCCACCCTCGCCTCGGCGTCCACCTTGCCCAGCCTCACCGTGAGCG
Organism: Aegilops bicornis; assembly: GCA_021605145.1. Taxonomy (NCBI): domain Eukaryota; kingdom Viridiplantae; phylum Streptophyta; class Magnoliopsida; order Poales; family Poaceae; genus Aegilops; species Aegilops bicornis. Next base: position 547,601,673 of record CM038669.1, on the reverse strand, counting down.
CCTGCAGGAAGCCTGGCAGCTCACCGCTGTGACCCCTTGCACCGACCGGCTCGGCCGCGCCAAGGCCGTTCTGCTGGCCAGCGCCCCTCCACAGCCTCGCCACCTGCCCAGCCTTGAGCCTGCGCTCGTGCCGCCGCGACTCCTGTCGCCGCCCTGCGCCTGCGCCCAGCGCCGTGGCTCACACAGCCACGAGGCACCCTTGCACTCTCCGGCGGCGCTTCTTACGCCGCTTGTGACGCCTCGCTTCACCGGCGCAAGACTCTGACCTCGCATGGCGCCCTGATGCCCGTGTCCTCTCACGGCGCGCGCTGAGCTCTTGGCCGATAGGCCCCCTGGGCCTATGACAACGGGCCCCGCCCTGAAACGTTTTACAAAAAAAAACTAAAGAAAATAATAATAATAAATATTAAATAAAAATAAAAATGAATTTAATTAATTAATTAATTAACTAAATTAATTAATCGTGTTTAAATTAATCTAATTAACTTGTTAGGTTAATTAAACATTAATTAGATTAGTTAAATCCTAATTAAACTAAGCGATTGTATGGCAGGTGGGTCCCATTTGGACCTTTTGGTCAGAATTGACCGATCAACTCTGTTGAGTCTTGATGTCGACATGACATCATGCTGATGTCATTAAATCATTTGAATTAATTAAATAATTAATTAAATCGCAGAAATTAATAAAATCTTTAGAAAATCATATCTTTTAATCCGTAACTTTCGATTAAAATATTTTCAACATGAAAGTCGCTCGAGCAGCGAGGCGAATCCAGATACACAGTCCGTTCGTCCGCCACACACCCCTAACCTATCGAACTCGCAACTTTCCCCCTCCGGCTCCTCTGCCCGAAAAACCCGAAACACCGGGGATACTTTCCCGGATGTTTCCCCCCTTAACCGGTATCACCTCCTACCGCGTTAGGGCATACCTAGCACCGCGTATTACCTCGTTATGCTTTGTGATGCTTTGATTGCTCTGTTATTTATTGTGTTCCCCCTCCGATACTTCTTTCCGGTAGACCCAGAAATTGTAAGCGACCACCGATTCGACTACGGTGTTGGCGACGACACGTCCTTCTTGCCAGACCAACCAGGCAAGCCCCCTTTGATCGCCAGATATCGCCTACTCTTCTCTATACCGCTTGCATTAGAGTAGTGTAGCATGTTATCGCTTTCGATTAATCCTATCTTTGCTAAATAGCCTGTCCTTGCTACTCATGTTGTTACCTTTACACCGCTATCCTCTTTGCTTAGTATAGGATGCTAGTGTTCCATCGATGGCCCTACACTCTTGTCCATCCGCCATGCTATACTCTTTGGGCTGTGATCACTTCGGTAGGTGATCACGGGCATATACTATATACTTTACACTATTACATTACCCGTGATCTTGTTTGGAGATGGAAATTTGAAAGGACGGTGGCTCCATCCCTGAGAGGTGGGCCTGGGTTCCCGACGGCCCCCGACATTACTTTGTGGCGGAGCGGCAGGCAGGTTGAGAGCACCTAGGAGAGGGTGGGCCTGGCCCTGGTCGGCGTTATGGATACTTAACACGTTTAACGAGATCCGGGTATTTGATCCGAGTGCGGCCATTTGGTCTATACGCACTAACCATCTACGTGGGAGTAGTTATGGGTATCCGGCGTCGTGGTATCGGCCAAGCACTTCGTGACGTCGGCCCGAGTGGCGAGTGGCGCCGGATTGGAACGCCTTTGTAGGCTAGGTCTGCTTCCGGCGCGTCACATAGCGTGCAGGTGTGCTAAGGGCGATGGGCCCAGACCCATGTGTGCTTAGGTTTAGACGGCGTGCTGACCTCTCTGTTGAGCCTAGGTGGGGCTGCGACGTGTTGATCTTCCGCGGCCGGGCATGACCCAGAAAAGTGTGTCCGGCCAAATGGGATCAAGCATGTTGGGTTATGTGGTGCACCCCTTGAGGGAAGTTTAATCTATTCGAATAGCCGTGATCCTCGGTAACAGGACGACTTGGAGTTGTACCTTGGCCTTATGACAACTAGAACTGGATACTTAATAAAACACACCCTTCCAAGTGCCAGATACAACCCGGTGGTCGCTCTCTCTCAGGGTTACGAGGAGGGGATCGCCGGGTAGGATTATTGCTATGTGATGCTACTTGGAGGACTTCAGTCTACTCCCTTCTACATGTTGCAAGACGGAGGCTGCCAGAAGCGTAGTCTTCGACAGGATTAGATATCCCCCTCTTATTCTGGCATTCTGCAGTTCAGTCCACTGATATGGCCCTTTACACATATATCCATGCATATGTAGTGTAGCTCCTTGCTTGCGAGTACTTTGGATGAGTACTCACGGTTGCCTTGTTCCCTCTTTTCCCCCTATCTCTACTCGATTGTTGCGACTGCACGATGGAGCCAGGGAGCGACGCCACCGTCGATGGCGACTACTACAAGAAGGTGCCTACTTCTACGATGCAGCCCGGCCGGCGGCGACCAGGAGTAGTTAGGAGGATCCCAGGCGGGAGGCTGCGCCTCTTCGATCTGTATCCCGGTTTGTGCTAGCCTTCTTAAGGCAAACTTGTTTAGCTTATGTACGTACTCAGATATTGTTGCTTCCGCTGACTCGTCTATGATCGGAAAGCACTTATATTCGAGCCCTCGAGGCCCACGGCTTGTATTATGATGCTTGTATGTCTTATTTTATTTGTAGAGTTGTGTTGTGATATCTTCCCGTGAGTCCCTGATCTTGATCGTACACATTTGCGTGCATGATTAGTGTACGATTGAATCGGGGGCGTCACATAAAGGTTGGGAGGCAAAAGTATAAGCCCCTATCTTTTTCTGTGTCCGATTAAAACTTCATACCCATAAATATTGCGTGAGTGTTAGCAATTGTGAAAGACTAAATGATAGTTGAGTATGTGGACATGCTGAAAAGCTCTTATATTGACTCTTTCCGATGTTATGATAAATTGCAATTGCTTCAATGACTGAGACTATAGTTTACTATTTTTTCAATGAGGTTTCTGATTCATACTTTACATTGTGAATAGATTGTTACTTCAGCATAAGAAATCATATGACAATATATATATATATATGTTGATATTCTAAGAATGATCATGATGCCCTCATGTCTGTATTTTATTTTATCAACACCTCTATCTCTAAACATGTGGACATATTTTTCAATATCGGCTTTCGCTTGAGGACAAGCGAGGTCTAAGCTTGGGGGAGTTGATACGTCCATTTTGCATCATGCTTTTATATCGATACTTATTGCATTATGGGCTGTTATTACACATTATGTCACAATACTTCTGCCTTTTCTCTCTTATTTTACAAGATTTACAAGAAGAGTAAGAATGCCGGCAGCTAGAATTCTGGGCTAGAAAAGGAGCAAATATTAGAGACATATTCTGTACAACTCCAAAAGTCCTGAAACTCCACGAAAGTCGGTTTTGGAATATATTAAAAATATTGGGTGAAGAAAGCACCAGAGGGGGCCACCCACTGTCCACGAGTGAGGCGCGCCCTACCCCCGGCACGCCTGCCTCGTGGGCCACACAGGAAGCCCCGATGCATATCTTCTGGTATAAGGTGTCTTTTCCCTAGAAAAATCAGAAGGAAGCTTTGGAATGAGCGCCCGCCGTCTCGAGGCGGAACCTTGGCGGAACCAATCTAGGGCTCCGGCGGAGCTGTTCTACTGGTGAAACATCCCTCCGGGAGGGGGAAATCATCACCGTCGTCATCACCATCGATCCTCTCATCAGGAGGGGGTCAATCTCCATCAACATCTTCACCAGCACCATCTCCTCTCAAACCTCAGTTCATCTCTTGTATCCGATCTTTGTCTCAAAACCTCAGATTGGTACCTGTGGGTTGCTAGTAGTGTTGATTACTCCTTGCAGTTGACGCTAGTTGGTTTATTCGGTGGAAGATTATATGTTCAGATCCTTTATGCACATTAATACCCCTCTGATTATGAACATGAATATGATTTGTGAGTAGTTATGTTTGTTCCTGAGGACATGGGAGAAGTCTTGTTATAAGTAGTCATGTGAATTTGGTATTAGATTCGATATTTTGATGGGATGTATGTTGTCTTTCCTCTAGTGGTATTATGTGAACGTCGACTACATGACACTTCACCATTATTTGGGCCTAGGGAAGGCATTGGGAAGTAATAAGTAGATGATGGGTTGCTAGAGTGACAGAAGCTTAAACCCTAGTTTATGTGTTGCTTCGTAAGGGGCTGATTTGGATCCATATGTTTCATGTTATGGTTAGGTTTACCTTAATTCTTCTTTCGTAGTTACAGATGCTTGCGAGGGGGGTTAATCATAAGTGGGATGCTTGTCCAAGGAAGGGCAGTAACCAAGCACTGATCCACCCACATATCAAATTATCAAATTAATGAATGCGAATCATAGGAGCATGATGAAAACTAGCTTGACAATAATTTCCATGTATCCTCGGGAGCGCTTTCCTTTATATAAGAGTTTGTCCAGGCTTGTCCTTTGCTACAAAAATGATTGGGCCACCTTGCTGCACCTTGTTTACTTTCATTACTTGTTACCTGTTACGAATTACCTTATCATAAAACTATCTGTTACCGATAATTTCAGTGCTTGTAGAGAATACCTTACTGAAAACTGCTTGTCATTTCCTTCTGCTCCTTGTTGGGTTCGACACTCTTACTTATAGAAAGGACTACGATAGATCCCCTATACTTGTGGGTCATCACTTTCTCCCTCCGAATCTTGGGACGACATCTTGCTCCAAACCTGCTGCGGCAACAACTAAGAACGAAAACAGAGGATTTTGCCATGGTACGGTGTTCAAAACATTCGGGAGATTATATAATGATTGTTTACCGACCAAAAGAAGTATTGTGCAAGAAAACGGAGTTCGAATGGCACACGAGGTAGCCACAAGGTCGGGGGGGGGGGGGGGGCGCACCCCGGGGGTAGGGCGCACCCTCCACCCTTGTGGTGGCCTCATGTCTCTTTCGGACTACTTTTAATTTTCCTGATTTTTTAAATATTCCAAAACTGAGAAAATTTATCATTGGAAACGTTTTGGAGTCGGTTTACTTACTGTACTACATACCTATTCATTTTCTGAGTCTGAAACATTCTGGAAAGTGTCCCTTATGTACTCCTCTGGGGTTACGGTATCAATTATATTGGTCTCAACATTTATGGGATTACCTGAGATATAATGTTTAAGTCTTTGACTGTTTACCACCTTCGGATTTTTTCCTTCGGCGTCGTTCATTTTTATGGCACCAGAAAAATAGACGCCCTCGATAATGTAATGACCTTCCCATTTAGAGAGAAGCTTTCTTGCAAAAAATCTTAAAATGGAGTTGTATAGCAAAACATAATCACTTACGTTAAACTCACGCTTTTGTATCCTCCTACCATGCCATCTTTTAACCTTTTCTTTAAACAACTTGGCATTCTAATAGGCTTGAGTTCTCCATTGGTCAAGAGAGATAATGTCAAATAACCTCTTCTCACCGGCAAGTTTGAAATCATAATTGAGCTCTTTAATAGCCCAGTATGCCTTATCTTCTAGTTCGAGAGGTAAGTGACATGCTTTTCCACCATTTTATACGGACACATACCCATAGGATTCTTATATGCAGTTCTATAAGCCAATAATGCATCATCAAGTTTCCTAGACCAATTATTTCTAGATCTATTAACAGTCTTTTGCAAAATTAATTTAATCTCTCTATCACACAATTCTACTGGACCACTAGACTGAGGATGATACGGAGATGCAATTCTATGGTTAACATCATACTTAGCAAGCATTTTACGGAAGGCACCATGAATAAAATGTGAACCACCATCTGTCATCAAATATCTAGGGACTCCATACCTCGGAAAAATAACGTCTTTAAGCATCTTAATAGAAGTGTTATGATCATCACTACTAGTTGGAATAGCTTCTACCCACTTAGTAATGTAATCAAAAACAACTAAAATATGTGTATACCCATTAGAGGAAGGAAAAGGTCACATATAATCAAAGCCCCAAACATCAAATGGTTCAATAACAAGTGAATAGTTCATTGGCATTTCCTGACGTCTACTAATATTACCAATTCTTTGACATTGATAATAGGACAAGACAAACTTACGGGCATCCTTAAAGAGAGTGGGCCAATAGAAACCGAATTGCAATACCTTATGTGCAGTTCTATTTCCAGCGTGGTGTCTGATACGTCTACAATGTATCTATAATTTATGAAGTATTCATGCCATTATATTATCATTCTTGGATGTTTTACAATCATTTTATAGCAACTTTATATCATTTTTTGGGACTAACGTATTGACCCAGTGCCTAGTGCCAGTTGTTGTTTTTTGCTTGTTTTTTACATCGCAGGAAATCAATATCAAACGGAGTCCAAACACTGCGAAACTTTTCAGAGATTTTTATGGACCAGAACACCCAGGATGGGCCAAAGCAGCACCTGGGGGTGCCCCGAGAGGGGCACAACTCACCAGCGCGCGCCTGGGCCCCCAGGCACGCCCATGTGGTTGTTCCCACCTCGGTGGCCTCCCGCACCCCCTCTTTACACTATAAATTCCCAAAAATTCCAAAAACCCTCGGGGTTAACCTAGATCAGAAGTTCCACCATCGCAAGGATCTATAGCCACCGAAAACCAATCTAGACCCGTTCCGGCACCCTGGCGGAGGGGGAAATCATCACTGATGGCCATCTTCATCATCCCGGCGGCCACCACGATGAGGAGGGAGTAGTCCACCCTCGGGGCTAAGAGTTTGTACCAATAGCTATGTGTTTAATCTCTCTCTCGCTCTCATGTTCTTGAGATGTCATGATCTTGATGTATCACGGGCTTTGTTAATATAGTCGGATCATATGGTGTTTTCCCCTCTCTATCTTGTTGTGATGAATTGAGTTTTTCCCTTTGATATTTCGTTCTTATCGTATTGAATACTTTTATGGATTTGGGAGCACTCGACATATGTCTTGCAATTGAATTCTCGTGGTGACAATGGGGTATCATATTGGTTCACTTGATATATGTTTTGGATTTCAACTCGCGGATTCCCGAGGTGACATTGGGGTAATCTATGCATAGGTGTTGATGCATGTTCTTGTCTTTGTTTCTCCAGTGGAAATCTTGCGGCACTCTTTGAAGTTCTTTGTGTTGGATTGAGTGTTATGAATCTGAATTTGCTCTGGTGTTATTTTAGTACGAACTCTTGGTTAGATCGATTGGAAAGAATAGCTTGTTGTTATTTTAGTATGAACTCTAGGATAGATTGATCGAAAAGAATAGCTTTGAGGTGGTTTTGTACCCTTCAAACAATTTATTATTATGTTCTCCGCTAGATAGGAACTTCTGAGTGATTCTTCATCGCACTTTGAGGGGTGGTTATGTGATCCAATTATATTAGCATTGTTGGGAGATTGCACTAGCGAAAGTTCGGACCCTAGGCCTCATTTTTAAACATTGCACTGCCGTTTTTGTGCCCGTTTACTATTTGCTGCCTTGCTGTTTTTATTTATTCAGATTATAAAAATATATTTCTACCATCCATATTACACTTTTATCACCATCTCTTCGCCGAACTAGTGCACCTATACAATTTGCCATTGTATTGGGTGTGTTGGGGACACAAGAGATTTATTGTATTTGGTTGCAGGGTCGTTTGAGAGAGACCATCTTCATCCTACGCCTCCCACGGATTGATAAACCTTAGGTCATCCACTTGAGGGGAAATTTCTACTGTCCTACAAAACTCTGCGCTTGGAGGCCCAACACTGGTCTACAAGAATAAAGTTGCGTAGTAGACATCAGTGTCATCCGTAAGACTCGGAGTGGCACTTGCGTAGAACCTGTTCATGTTCATGCTCAGGTACACAACATCTAATAACACCATCTACTCCATCTTTATAAAGGTGTGTGTCATCCCGAAAGTAATGTCTTAAATCATAGAAAAACTTTTTCTTTTGCTATTATGTGAACCTAGGTGGTATAAATTTAGCAACAATGTAATTAGCATAATCAGCATACCATGGAGTATTATGAGAAGTATTTATGACATTTAGTTGCTCATCAGGAAAGCTATCATCAATATGTAGTGGGTCATCAAGAACATTTTCTAACCTAGACAAGTTGTCTGCAACGGGGTTCTCCGCTCCCTTTCTATCAATAATATGCAAATCAAATTCTTGTAGCAAGAGAACCCATCTAATAAGTCTAGGTTTAGCATCTTTCTTTTCCATTAGATATTTAATAGTAGCATGATCAGTGTGAATAGTTACTTTGTAACAAACAATATAAGGTCTGAACTTATCACATGCAAATAGAACTGCTAAAAATTCCTGTTCAGTGGTAGCATAATCTCTCTGGGCACTGTCTAGAGTTTTACTAGCATACTGAATAACATTTAATTTCTTATCAACTCTTTGTCCTAGAACAACACCAACATCATAATCACTAGCATCACACATAATTTCAAAGGGTAGGTCCCATTCAGGTGGCTGAACAATAGGTGCAGGAATCAAGGCTTTCTTAAGTATTTCAAATGCTTCTACAAAATCATCATCAAAAGCAAAATGAACATATTTTTTAAGAGATTAGTGAAAGTCCTAGAAATTTTAGAGAAGTCTTTAATAAACCTCCTATAGAAAATAGCATGACCAAGGAAACTTCTTATACCTTTGATATCTTTAGGACACGACATCTTTTCAATAGCATCCACTTTAGCTTTATCAACTTCAATACCTCTTTCAGAAATTTTATGCCCCAAGACAATACCTTCATTAACCATAAAGTGGCACCTCTCCCAATTCAAGACAAGATTAGTTTCTTCACATCTCTGCAAAATTCGGTCAAGGTTGCTTAAGAAATCATCAAAAGAAGTTCCGTAAACGGAGAAACCATCCATGAAAACCTCAACAATCTTTTCAAAAAAATCAGAGAATATAGTAGTCATACATCTTTGAAAGGTAGCAGGTGCATTGCATAAATGAAAAGGCATACGTCTATAAGCAAAGGTACCGAAAGGGCAAGTAAAAGTGGTTTTCTCTTGATCATCTTTTGACACAGGTATTTGAGAGAAACCAGAATAACCGTCTAGAAAGCAAAAATGTCTATGCTTGGATAATCTTTCTAGCATTTGATCAATAAAAGGTAGAGGGTAATGATCTTTTCTAGTAGCTTTAATTAATTTGAGAAAATCAATTACCATTCTATAACCTGTAACAATTCTTTGTGGGATCAATTCATTCTTATCATTAGGAACAACAGTAATGCCTCCCTTCTTAGGGACTCAATGGACATGACTTACCCATTGACTATCAGCAATAGGATGAATTATACGTACCTCCAGGAGTTCTAGTATTTCATTTCTTACCACTTCTTTCATCTTCGAATTTAACCGTCGTTGATGATCAACAACTGGTTTAGCATCTTTCTCCAATTTAATTTTGTGCCGACATAGAGTGGGACTAATGCCCTTAAGATCATCAAGAGTATATCCAATAGCAGCACGGTGCTTCTTCAGAGTTTTTAATAATCACTTTTCTTCATGCTCTCAAAGGTTAGCACTGATAATAACAAGATATATTTTCTTTTCATCAATATAAGCATATTTCAGAGTATCAGGTAGTGGTTTAAGCTCAAACACGGGATCGCCCTTAGGTGGAGGAGGATCCCTAAGTGTCGGATTTCGGGTTCCGGCAGACCCTTGAGGTTCGAACACTGGAGTGCGTGCAGAATCTCGCCCTCTACCTACCTGCACCCCGCCGCCTCGCTAGGATCTAAACTACGAAAGGAACATCACAAGAGACACAAGGTTTATACTAGTTCGGGCCACCGTTGTGGTGTAATACCCTACTCTAGTTTGTGGTGTGGTGAATTGCCTCTTGGGCTGATGGTGATGAACAATACAAGGAAGAACAGCCTCACGAGGGTCTGTTCTTGGTCGGGGTGATGAACTGCTAGGGGGAGTTCAGTCGCTTTCTCTCTCTGATTCCAGCTTGCCTCTAGCTACTCATTCCAGATCTCAGGTCAAGATATCTCTACCCTGTGGGTGGCTAGTCCTATTTATAGGCAAAGGCCCTGGGCCTCTTCCCAAATAATGAACGGGAAGGGCGCCAACAATTGGCCATTTTGAAGGGGAACATCTGGTACACTTATCTTGACTAAAGTTGGTCCTACTTTGTAAAAGGCTCGGTGGTGACGTCGGCTTGGGCTCCACAATGACTTCCTTCCTGCCGTTGGACTGGTCTTTGTCTTGTTGCACCGAAATGGACGCCTTTGCTTGATGCTCTCACCTGCGCTTGCTCCCTTTGCACCAAAGACGAAAGGAGGTCACTGCGTGGGCTGGCGCCCTTGGTCGTCATGGCTTGCGTCATGGGCACCTCGTGAGGTACCCCGCCTTGATCTCTCCGCCTCCTCGCAAGCCAGCCTGACGAGGCCATGCCTGAGGAAGCTCCCTGTCGTCCGCGCCGCGAGGCTTGGACCCTCGCGAGGGTCTTGAGCTTGTGTTGGTGAAGATGGGCCGTGATGGGCCCCCCTTTGAGCCACGCCCGCGGGCAGGCCGAGAGCAAGTTTGGGGACCCCGTTCCCGGAACGCCGACAGTAGCCCGGGCCCAAAGCGGCGCCCGGACTTGGCCGAGCAGAGAGGCGAAGGGGCAAGTGCGGAAGCGCTGTGAGCCCCTAACGACCTGACCTTGGGCGCCGCGTGGCGGTTGATTGGACGTGGGCGTCTCCACTTCCCCACGATGCCTCGGCAACTGCATGATTTGATGAGTCCCTGCATGCAAAGCGGGTTATGATTACCTGCGATCGTCGAGGCCGGCGGTTGGCTTCCTCTGGCTTTAAGTACAGAACGGCGAGCGCTCCTCCAGTCTGTTCCTCCTCGCTTCTCCTTCTTCCCGGTCCTTGCTCCGTCTTGCTGCAATGGCTCCGATCCGTCGGTTCTCCGCGGCAGAGAAGGGAAAGGCTCCTCGAGAGGGTCCTGACCCGCTCCCGCTGAAGAAACGTCTAACCCTCTGCCATCGGGATGAGGGTGCCCACCAGGTGGTGTCGAGGCCCTGGTGCGAGCGGCCACCACCAGGGTTTCCGCTTCCCTTGTACGCCAGATCGAGGGCTCTGAAGGGGTTGATGCCGAACGCATACAGGCGACGCCAGCCCGTCGGCGCCGGCGGGTCACGAAGGTGCGCGTCGTTCCCCCTGGAGTCCATGCCAAGGGCTCCTCCCGGGAGTTCGTACTCCATGCTGCCATGCCTCCTCGGTCTTGGATTTGCCTTCCTCCCTTCTTTGTCTCTGCGATTCCGCGGGGAGGACCCCTGGAGCTCTGGCTGCAGCACGCCGGCTGCAGCACCGTCGCAACCGGGGCAGAGTTTGAGGTCGTTGCCCCGGGCGAGGTCTTCATGTCTCGAGGCCGGGCAAGATCGCCCGGGTCTGCGGGAGAAGGGGCGCCCTCGCGATCCACCTGGAATACGACGGTGCTTCGGTCATGCTCTTCAAGCTCTTCGGTGCGGAAGGGCGCCCGGCTGAGTGCTGCCCGGGAGTGGTGATCGAGGCCTGCCTGGCGAGGGCTAGGCTCGTCGGCCGCTCCTCGGCAGCTCCTCGGGCGGAGGCGTGGGAGGATCCAGCGACTCCGCCGAGCTCTTCGCGACTCGGAGACGGCGATGACAGCTCTGAGCCTCCGAGCTGCGCCGCTCTCGGGCAGGAGGTGAGCTCGGCAGGCCGTCGCCGCCCACGATCTGGATGGGGTTGGCGCCCGGTGCCCGGCCCTTGTTGATGATGGCGTCTTTTGCAGGAGTGCGTGTAGTTAGCGTTCTTTAGGATCTGCTCCGCAAGGAGAATCAAAAGCGGCGCCCGTGGGGGCTTGTAAGGTGCTGTGGTCCTGTTTGTTAATATGATCCTTGTTGTGAAACAGTAGCGAGTTGCTCATTCCGCCTTAGCTCGGTTCTCCCTTCGAACCTTGCGAGGGCTTGATGCTCTGCGCCGACAGTCCCGATCCCAAGGCAAGCTTCAGCCGTCAGCTGGTATGCTGTGTCGCGATGCCGTGGTCAAGGCCAGGAGGTGGCGGCCGGGGTCCGGTAAGAGCCCCTGAGTCGCGATGCTCAGGAGGTCCCCCTTAGCGCTCAAGCAGCCATCGTTCAGTGAGAAAGGAGAGCGACGTTGCTAACTCGGGATTGCATTTGATGAGGGGACGGTGCCGTGTTAGTTAATGCTTCCGGAGGGTGACTTATCTTGAGAATCAGGAGTCGCTTCCTGGTGCGTTGCCGGGTCCTTGCATTGGCAGGCGAGGGGTCGCTTGGCGAGGTCCTCACGTGTCCCTCCCCCCTCGCCTTTGCTCCCCTTTCTACTCTATGTCCTCGGGTCCCGGCCCTCGAGCGAGTCTCAGCCATCGCTGGTATGCCAGGTCGCGATGCCGTGGACAAGGCCAGAGGGTGAGGGCTGGAGAGCCAGTAGGAGCCCTGAGTCACGATGCTCAGGCACCCCCCCTTTAACGTGCAAGTGGTTCGCGTGGGTGAGAGTGAAGGAGACACTGTGGGGGCCTCGCCTGACGCTGCTCCTTGAAGAGATCCTGCGGTCTCATCACAGAAAGAACGAAAGTTCGCCGTTGCGACCGACAGACAGCCGTTGGTTGCCCCGGAGGGGTGGCGAGGCACTGAAGGCTTGACAAGGTGGCGCTATGCGGGGCTGCCGCGGACAGAGCTCAGCCATTCAGGTTTGTCAGTGTTGCAGGGACGGACCCATGCGCAAGCGTCGTGCCGTTGAGGAGCAGCTCCAGCAGTTGGTGTCAGTTGAGCGGGCAACTAGGTCAAGCATGTTAATCACGAAGAAGCAAGTCCATTTAGATAAGCGCAAAGAAGACGAACATCGCCGGGTTGGACCCGAGCGACCTGGGGATCATGCAGCCCGAGGGTCGCCCCCAACAAGATAAGCTAGGAACATGAAGTAAACGGGATACATGCCGCAGGGACGGACCCACGCGGCCTGGGAATAATGCAGCCATGGGGGGGGCTCCTAGTTGGAAATGAAACGTGAAAGATGTCACCTGGTAGCGTTGAAGACGAAAGGGTGTTGGTGCAGCAGACTCGGTGGGCTACAGGAGCCGATCCTCACGAGCCCCCAGGCTCAGGGGTCTCGGGAGGCTCTGGAGGCGCTGGTCGCTCCTCGTGGACCATCTCCATCTCCGCCAGGGCTGCGGAACGCCTGGCCTCTTGAGCCTCCAGGATGTCCCTCATGAGGCGCTGGTACGTGGCGGCCGCGTTTGGCAGGCCGTAAGGCATGCGAACGTAGCTGTGGGGTGGACCTTCGCAGCGCCCCACGCGAGACGGACAGAGGCGCTCCCGAGAGGTGGCTCGGTTGAGCCCTGGTATGTCGATGCAGACGCGCAGCCCACCATCCTCGCCTGGATGGGGAGCCACGGCAGGCAGGCGGCGGCTGCCACTCATGACCCTTGACTCCTGCAGCTCCTGAATGATCTTGCTGACGAACTCCTGAGGGTTTGGCCCTCCTTGCCTTGCTCCTTCTTGAGGGAAATGTGCTTCGAAACACGCCTCCAAGTGGTGCCCAAGCGCCTCCCTCGTGACCTTAGCAAGGTCGGTGGCCCTCCAGGGGGGAGCCCCCGAGCCCTGCCCGAGGGGCGCGTGGCGCTTCCTATGCGATAGAAGGAGGTTCCCCTCGAAAGGTGCGCGGACCACGAGGGGCCTGCCTCTTGAGGGGCCGGGCCGGACGACGTCTTCTTCTTCTTGGGCGGTCTCGAAGCCCCTGCTTCCGCGATCCGGGTCTTCCGGTGATGCGGCTGAAAGGCTTCGCTCAGGAGCACTGCGTCTCTCTCTTCGCAGGGCACTGTGATGACCCCGCCACTTCCGGCATCTTGAGGACGTTGTAGCCGTGGTGGGTTACGGCCATGAACTTGGCCAGCGCCGGGTACCCGAGGATGGCGTTGTATGGCAGGCGAATGTGGGCGACGTCGAAGTCGATGAGCTCGGTGCGGTAGTTGTCGTGTGCGCCAAAGGTGACAGGGAAGCGAACCTGCCCGATCGGGACTGTGGAGCCGTCGGTGACCCCAGAGAAAGGCTTGGTTGGCTGAAGCTGATTGTAAGGCACTTGGAGATTGTTGAACGTTTCCACGGACAGGGGCGTTGAGCCATGCCCCGCCATCGATGAGGGTCTTGGTGACTAGCACGTTGTCGGTGATTGGGGAAACGAGCCTCGGGAGGACTCGCTGTGGCCGCACCTTGAGATGATCCGCTGAGCTGAGCGTGATGGTGCACGCTGACCACCGAGGGGCGTGTGGCTTCGAGCTTGGGGAGGACTGCATTCACTTCACGCGGCGAACTGCTTGAAGATCGTTGAGAGGCTGGGCTTGAGCTCCGCCCGGGATGCGAGCGATCGCGCGGCTCCTGGAAGCCCCCAGCCCCTCGCTACGATGATGGTCTTCATTTCTCCTTGGCTGCGGTGGCAGAGGAGGGAGGCCTGCGTTGCCTTGTGGGCGATCCTCGTGAGGCTGATCCCTCCAGCCTCCCTCGCGAGGCGGGTCCCGCCAGCGATCCTCGCGAGGTTGGTCACGTCACCCTTGGCGGGGGCCGCGGTCTTCCCAGCGTCCTATGTTCCTTCCTCCTCCTTAGCCGTACCCCCGGTCGCTGCGGTCGGGATGTCGGCCGATCCTCCCTTCTCGCATGGCACGGAGCTCTTGACATTCGCTGGTGTTGTGGGTGTGGAGGTCGTGGTACACGCAGTACCGGCTGCCCTTGGAGGACTCGGGCTGATCTCTGCCCCTCTTGGTGTCCGGTTCCGCCGCGAGAACGGCAGCCCCCTTGCGCTTCACATCCTTGGCCTTGGACTTCTTCTCTTACGGTGCGCAGCAGGCTTCGAGGAGGGAGAGACACCCTTCCTCAGCCACTGGCGCGCCAGTCGCCAAGTTGAACAGCTCCAAGGAAGTGCACAAGTCTTCATGCATCGCCAGCTCCTCCTTCATCTTGACGTCGCGCACACCATCGGAGAAGGCGGAGATGATGGCCTCTTCGGTCACCTTGAGAATCTTGAGGCGTGCATTGTTGAAGCGCTGGATGTATTTCTGGAGGGTCTCTCCTGGTTGCTGCTTGATGCGGCGCATGTCGCTCACGGTGGGTGGCCGGTCACGAGTACCTTGGAAGTTGGCGATGAAGCGGGTACACATCTCGTCCCAGGAGGAGATCGTGCCTGGGGCCAGGTTCAGGAGCCAGGTGCGGGCCCCGTCCTTGAGCGTCACGCGAAACCAGTTCACCATGACCTTCTCGTCTCCGTTGGCGGCTTCGATGCCCAGCTCGTAGAGCTGAAGGAACTCTGCAGGGTCGGCCGTACCGTCGTAGCGACGAGGCAGGTCCGGCTTGAACTTGCCGGGCCACGCGACGCTGCACAGCTCGGGGGTGAAGGCACGACACCCAGCTGTGGCCACGGGAGGCCTTGGGTGACGTAGAGCTTGGTCTTGCGGGTCCCCATGCGCTGCAGCTGGGAGCAGCGCGGGGTCTTGTCGTGCCGGAGCAGGAGCGTAGTCGCGACGAGCTGGAGCGGGGAGCACTCGGGCAGCTTCTTGCGGGCGCGGGACCTCCTGGCAGCTTTGCTCTTGCCGCGCTGGCGCCGGACGGAGCGGGTTCCGCCCGGGGACCACGCGCCTTGGGGCCAGGGCGCCTTCTTGAGGGGGAGGCGGCCGAGGCACCCCTGGAGCTTCATCGCCCGCGCAGGACGGGGTGCGGTGCAGCAGGACAGACGGCGCGGGGGAGCCCCCTGCGGCGCAGACGAGTTCGGCGACGCGGCCGAGCCACTCTTCGTGAAGCGTTGTCGGCGGGCGGTAGCGCAGGAGCTCGTTTTTCGCGATGAGCGCAGCTCGAGCCTCCATAAGCGTGAACGCAGCAGGTGAAGAACCAGCGGGGGCGAGTGAGGGGGCAGCAGTGTGGCCTTCTTGCCTCACGGAGGGATGCTGGGACGATGCTTGTTGCTCGTTCCCCGCCGGGCCGGTGGCGGCGTTGACGGCAGGCGACGGGGAACGACGAGGGCGCCCGCCGATGGGGGCGTCTGAAGCGTCTGCGGGAAGAAAGAGCAGCTCGGCGCTTCGGCGAGCCCGGCAGCGTCGAACACAGGATGCGGTGGTCGACGGAGAACAGGGCGGCGGAAGACAAATTCCGGTGCACCCCTACCTGGCGTGCCAAATGTCGGATTTCGGGTTCCGGCAGACCCTTGAGGTTCGAACACTAGGGTGCGGGCAGAATCTCGCCCTCTACCTACCTGCACCCCGCCGCCTCGCTAGAATCTAAACTACAAAAGGAACATCACAAGAGACACAAGGTTTATACTAGTTCGGGCCACCGTTGTGGTGTAATACCCTACTCTAGTTTGTGGTGTGGTGGATTGCCTCTTGGGCTAATGGTGATGAACAATACAAGGAATAACATCCTCGCGAGGGTCTGTTCTTGGTCGGGGCGATGAACTGCTAGGGGGAGTTCAGTCGCTTTCTCTCTCTGATTCCAGCTTGCCTCTAGCTACTCATTCCAGACCTCAGGTCAAGATATCTCTACCCTGTGGGTGGCTAGTCCTATTTATAGGCAAAGGCCCTGGGCGTCTTCCCAAATATTGAGCGGTAAGGGCGCCAACAATTGGCCATTTTGAAGGGGAACATCTGGCACACTTATCCTGACTAAAGTTGGTCATCGCCTGTAAAAGGCTCTGGTGGTGACGCCGGCTTGGGCTCCACAATAACTTCCTTCCTGCCGTTGGACTGGTCTTAGTCTTGTTGCACTGAAATGGACTCCTTTGCTTGATGCTCTCGCCTGCGCTTGCTCCCTTTGCACCAAAGAGGAAAGGAGGACCTTTGTCTTGGCCGGGCGCGCCTGGCGCCCTTGGTAAATCATGGCTTTGCGTCATGGGCACCTCGTGAGGTACCCCGCCTTGATCTCTCTGCCTCCTCGCGAGCCAGCCTGACGAGGCCATGCCTGAGGAAGCTCCTCGTCGTCCGCCCCGCGAGGCTTGGCCCCTCGTGAGGGTCTTGAGCTTGTGTTGGTGAAGATGGGCCGTGATGGGCCCCCCGTTGAGCCACGCCGCAGGCCGAAGGCAGGGAAGTCTGGGGACCCCCGTTCCCAGAACGCCGACACTAAGGATTTCAACAGGAAATTTCTTGATGAAAGAATACTTCATCTATGTCCCGTCTTTCGTTCATAAACATATCATTTTCATGGTCTAACAAATATTGTTCTAAAGGATCAGCAGAAGGCACTGCAATAGAAGCAAGACCAATAATTTCATCCATACTAGGCAATTCTTTATCATGGGGTTGTCTACAAAATTTGGAGAAATTAAAATCATGAGACATATCCCCCAAACCAACAGCAACTATATCCTTCTCGCAGACTATCTTAGCATCAACAGTATTCAAGAAGGGTCTACCAAATATAATGGGACAAAAATTATCTTGTGGGGAACCAAGAACAAGAAAATCAGTAGGGTATTTAATTTTCCCACACAAGACTTCAACATCTCTAACAATCCCAATTGGTGATATAGTATCTCTATTAGCAAGCTTAATAGTAACATCAATATCTTCTATCTCGGCAGGTGCAATATCATTCATAATTTCTTCATACAAGGTATAAGGAATTGCACTCACACTAGCACCCACATCACATAAGCCATGATAACAATGATCTCCTATTTTAACAGAAACAACAGGCATGACAACAACAGGTCCGTGTTTATCTTTCATATCAGGTTTAGCAATTCTAGCAGCTTCATCACAGAAGTAAATAACATGCCCATCAATATTATCGACCAAGAGGTCTTTAACCATAGCAATACTAGGTTCAACTTTAATTTGTTCAGAGGGTTTGGGTGCTCTAATATTTCTTTTGTTGACCTCAGTTGAAGCTTTAGTATGCTCCTTTATTCTAACAGGGAAAGGTGGTTTCTCAATATAAGCAGTCGGAACAATAGGATCCTTTATTCCAATTTCAATCGGCTGTAGTTCCATGATCCAATATCATCCAATAGCCTATACCATGTCAATGCCTTTTCCTTCAAAGATAAAGGGAATACTTTCTTCTTGACCACATCCTCGGGCATACCTGCAAGCTTAAATAATCCACAAACTTCACCCACATAGATTAGGTGCATATCGGGATGTAATGTTCCATCTCCTGCATAAGCATTAGCTAGCAGTTTCTCTATCATACCCGAAGGAATTTCATAATAAATTTTTAGTAGGTGCAGTAGGTTGAGGAGTAGCTAATTGTGGTTCCCAACAAGGTGAAGATGCCCCGAACAAACCCCTCAAAGGATTATTTTCCATAGTAACAAGCGACAGTAAATTTCAGCACACTATATAATGTTTCCTTGCCAAAGGCACTTCACTCCCCGGCAACGGCGCTAGAAAAGATTCTTGATGACCCACAAGTATAGGGGATCTATCTTAGTTCTTTCAATAAGTAAGAGTGTCGAACCCAATGAGGAGCAGAAGGAAATGACAAGCCGTTTTCAACAAGGTATTCTCTACAAGCACTGAAATTATCGGTAACAGATAGTTGTGTGATAAGATAATTTGTAACGAGTAACAAGTAACAAAAGTAACTAAGGTGCAGCAAGGTGGCCCAATCCTTTTTGTAGCAAAGGACGAGCCTGGACGAACTCTTATATAAAGCAAAGCGCTCCCGAGGACACATGGGAATTGTTGTCAAGCTAGTTTTCATCATGCTCATATGATTCGCGCTCATTACTTTGGTAATTTGATGTGTGGGTGGACCGGTGCTTGGGTGCTGCTCTTCCTTGGACAAGCCTCCCACTTATGATTAACCCCTCTCGCAAGCATCCGCAACTACGAAAGAAGAATTCAGGTAAACCTAACCATAGCATGAAACATATGGATCCAAATCAGCCCCTTACGAAGCAATGTATAAACTAGGGTTTAAGCTTCTCTCACTCTAGCAACCCATCATCTAATTATTACTTCCCAATGCCTTCCCCTAGGCCCAAATAATGGTGAAGTGTCATGTAGTCCATGTTCACATAACACCACTAGAGGAGAGACAACATACATCTCATCAAAATATCGAACGAATACAAAATTCACATGATTACTTATAACAAGACTTCTCCCATGTCCTCAGGAACAAACATAACTACTCACAAAGCATATTCATAATCATAATCAGAGGAGTATTAATTATCATTAAGGATTGAAAAATATAATCTTCAACCCGATAAACCAACTAGCATCAACTACAAGGAGTAATCAACACTACTAGCAACCCACAGGTACCAATCTGAGGTTTTGGGACAAAGATCGAATACAAGAGATGAACTAGGGTTTGAGAGGAGATGGTGCTGGTGAAGATGTTGATGGAGATTGACCCCTCTCGATGAGAGGATCGATGGTGATGATGATGGCGATGATGTCCCCCTCCCGGAGGGATGTTTCCCCGGCAGAACAGCTCCGCCGGAGACCTAGATTGGTTCCGCCTCGAGACGGCGGCGCTTCGTCCCGAAAGCTTCCTCTGGATTTTTTCCAGGGTAAAAGACACCATATAACCAAAGATGGGCACCGGAGGCCTGCCAGGGGCCCACAAGGTCGGGGGCGCACCCTCCACCCTTGTGGCTGGCTGGTGGCCCCCTCTAGTACTTTCTTCGCCCAAGATTTTTTATATATTCCAAAAACGTGCTGCGTGAAGTTTCAGGACTTTTGAAGTTGTGCATAATAGGTCTCTAATATTTGGTCCTTTTCCGGTCCAGAATTCCAGCTGTCGGCATTCACCTTCTTCATGTAAACCTTATAAAATGAGAGAGAATAGGCATAAGTATTGTGATATAATGTGTAATAACAGTCCATAATGCATTAAATATCAATATAAAAGCATGATGCAAAATGGACGTATCAGGAGTCCCGGATGAGATCACGAACATCACGAGGAGTCCCGAAATGGTCGAGAGGTAAAGATTCATATATAGGACGATGATATTCAGACACCAGAAGTGTTCTGGTGGTACCGGGTACATATCGGAACACCGGAAGGGGTTCCGGGCACCCCCCCCCCCCCGGCAACTATATGGGCCTACTGGGCCAAGAGGGCAAACGCAGCAGCCAGCAAGGGTTGCTGCACCCCCCCCCCCCATATGGGTCGCACCTCTGGAGGAAGGAAAGGGGGAAGAGAGAAGGAAGGGGAGGGATTCAGCCTCGCCCTTCCTTCCCTCCTCGCTCCTCTTTCCTTCCCCCTCCGGTGGATATGGAAAGGGGAAGGCCGAATAGGGAGGCGCCTAAGTAGGATTCCTCCTACTCGGGGCGCCCCCTTGGCTACCTCTCCTCCCCTCCAACCTATATATATGAGGGGGGCACCGCTAGAACACACATCAATAGTTGTTAGCCATGTGCGGCGCCCCCCTCCACCGTTTACGCCTCCGGTCATATTCACGTAGTGCTTAGGCGAAGCCCTGCGCGGATCACTTCACCATCACCGTCACCACGCCGTCGTGCTGATGGAACTCTCCCTCGACAATTTGCTGGATCAAGAGTTCGAGGGACGTCATCGAGCTGAACATGTGCAGAACTCGGAGGTGTCGTACGTTCGGTGCTTGATCGGTCGGAACAAGAAGAAGTTCGACTACATCAACCGCGTTGTCAAAACGCTTCCGCTTTCGGTCTACGAGGGTACGTGGACACACTCTCCCCCCTCTCGTTGCTATGCATGTCCTAGATAGATCTTGCGTGAGCATAGGAATTTTTTTGAAATTGCATGCTATGTTTCCCAACAGTTATTACAATTTAATACAGACTATATTAATCCAATTCACAACAAACAAGTTTAGGTTGATTTGATATGATCGTTCTTCCAATTTCATAATCTCAATGCTGTTTTAGGACTATCGTTACACTTAATGATATTCTAAGATCCAGAAAACGTGATCACCAACAACACTTGAGATAGTCCTATATGCAAGACTAGGAACATTTTATTTAACCGTTTATCATTCCACACGTGCATATGAGTTTTCCACTGAATCACATATTCCAGGATCATAGCCATTATAGCATGAAATATAAAGTCTTAATTATAAATATGGAAATATAATAATACAAATATTATTTCCTCTAGGGCACATTTCCAACAGCTTTACCTTCAATGTTATATGTGTACATGCATGCTAAATTTTGTCAAACACCAATTTTCATCATGCATCGCAATTTATTCATATCATATGATCAATGCATGATTGGATTCCAAGATATAGGGAGATATCTCCATAATTTCAACCCGCCATGTGCATTTGCAATCCAAAGCAAATTCATCATATGCACATCTTCAGGGAGAGTTCATCTATATCATGTAATCAAATTCTTCATACTCTGTTCCTACACTTCCTATCATTTTATCCCCGTTGAAAACTTAAACAATTGTCATCAATCACCAAAAATGGGGAGATTGTAAGTGCATCTAGTGCCCCCTTGGTGGTTCTGGAGTATTGAAGATAAATGGGTCAAGGGACTAATGTGTATGTGAGTGTACACAGGAGTTATAGTCCCTAAAGATTTGGTTTAACCCACGAAAGATGAGCCCTAAGAATGTATCTCTTCAAGTGAATAATTTGATGTGTCCTTTAAAGAAATTAAAGTGAAGAATTCTTGAAGAATTTGTTTCATAGTTTCTTTCTTTTTATTTGAGTCATAGGAAACACCATACTATTAAAGGGGGTCTAGGTGATAAATGATTGTATTTTTGAAGTGATGCTTAGAACCTATACACTACCTACTTCTTTGAATTGAAGACTTTGAAAATCTCTTGTACTGCAGCCGAGTTCATCAGCGACAGAGACGAAGTTCTTCTGGTCGTTGATGAAATTGGTCTACTGAGGGGTTAGGATTTCGTCAGTGTGATCTGCCTACTGTGAGGAAATTGAGTGCCTGACGAATATGAGAGTTCAAATTTCGGACCGTTGCCGCGCTTGGTGCCAAATGTCGAGTGGATCCTTATCCTGACAACGGTCATGTCCGAAGGAGAATTTATGACAATTCGTGTCGGTTTCCCCTAGCTATAAATAGACCGCCCCCACGCACAATCACTTGTTGGTTGGCTGCTCTAGAGAGAGATTGACACTTGTCATTTGAGAGCAACCCGTCCTCCGATGACTTTGTGAAAACCTAAGTGAGGGAAAACTGTCATTCTTTCGAACGGTTAGGCATCGTGTTCTGTGCACCCAAGAGTAATTGTGGCGTGCCGGTGAACAAGTCTGTGAAGGTTTTGGAAGTCTACCTTGAAGACTTACCACGAGTGATTGGGCGATGTCTGTACTGACATTAGCTTAAGGAGAATATGGTGAAGACTAAGTGTCTTCTGTGTTGAATCTCAAGCCACTCCAACCAGACGTATAGTTGATACATCAACTAGAACCGGTCTACCAAATCGTTGTATATTCACCGAGTCTACCTGATTTCAAATTCCTCAACCCTTACTTTCAGTATTTCCGCCGCTGAAGAATTTGTGATCTACATTGTGAAGAATTTAAACTGAAGACTTTCATCATGATGCCTTTCGTTTCTTCAGTTCATCTTCTATATGACTAAATACTTGCATGATTGCAAGTTCTACACCTGCATCTATATTGTATGAATATTTTACTTTTTTGTGATGATTTAGTCTCAATTCTGTTTCTATTTTTTACTCTAATCTTCATCAAATTCATCAGAGTTTGACAAGTTTCTAAAAATCTTCCATTCACCCCCCCATCTGGGAGTAAACATGCGCTTTCAATTATAATCATTCTTCCAGTAGTCATATTCTCAAAGTTGTTTTGGGACTATCATTACATTTAACGATATCTCAAAATCTAGAAAACATGATCACTAACAATACTTGTGCTATCCCTAGATGTGAGACTAGGAATTAGGTTTTACCGTTTATCATTCCACACGTGCATATAAGTTTTCCACTGAATCGCATATTCCAGGATCATAGCAGTAAAAGCATAGAATATAAAATCTTAATTATAAACGTGGAAATAAATAATACAATATTATTGCCTTTAGGGCATATTTCCAACAAATAATCACCGTTATGGTGTACAGCTCGCAGTAATAGAAAATAGTCTGACTTTTGTCAGTTGATGTTCACAATTACATTACCTTATGTTATGCTAAATGTATGAAATCACTTTGAAGGTAATCATCTATCAGAGTGGCATGATGTAGACATTGCAGTAATAGAGGATAGTCTGCAAAATTTTGCAGTAGATGGTAGTATTACCTTATGATATCTCAAGGTAGTCATATCTAATATTAATATTTAAAAGAGCATATTAATTGAAAGTAATAATCTTGTTAAAATGACAAGATGTAGACCTCACAACAGTGATTGATAATCTGCAATTAAAGCAGTAGATGCCACCAATACCTTGTGATTCACAAATAAAATTCGGGCTAGTCATATTAAGTATCACACTTTATAATTCTTAAAATTTGCAAGAATTTTTTTCTAATGCATTAAGTTGTTGTCCAAATATCGCATGTCATAAGGAATGTTTGGGGTGAAGACATACATGATGTCTTAAATTTCGGAGGAATATGATCTGTAATGTAGACAAAACACTCTTTTGCTATAGTATTACCGTGGTAATACATATTGGTGGAAAAAGGGGCAGTTTGGTTCGTGACCTGGGTTGCATGCCTGGCAAAAAGTTATGCCTAAAAGTAGCCTGGAGAGCAGTTATTTTTCTGCCTGATCAGGCCTGCCTGACTGTGAAGCGTTTGGTTGGTGGCCTCGTGCCTGGGTCTGAGAACAACACGTGAGAGACGAAAAGGTGTACTAGATCAGACTAAAAAACGTCACATCACATGCTAATTAGTAGTCCCAGGCTGTTGCTGCTTTCGCCAGGCATGGAAAAAAGAACGCATGGCCCAGGCTAATGAACTTGCCTGGCATCAAGCCAGACTAACCAAGTTAGATTGTACGTCTAGGCCAGGCTGCTTCACACTTGTCCAGGACAGCAAGCAAACAACTACCAGGCACATCTCAGAGAGGCTCCAGGCCAGGCATCTAGTCGTGTAGACGCGATCCAAACTGGCTCAAAATACGTACTTATGCAAATATATAAAGACACGAGGTCTTCGAATGAGAATTTACCCATTGTAAAATGTTGTATAATTATGTTGTATGTAATTTACGATGACCTGAGGTTCTCCCACATATACTTTTCTAAAGCCAAGAGCTTTTGTGGATGCTAGTTCCAGCAAAAAAATCTCGCATGTTCCGCCAATCCATCACCATTGTAGAAAAAATGCTTTCCGGTTGTAGCTTTTGTGGGTGCCTGATGCAGCAAAACAAAAAAAGATGACCCAATTGTAGCAAAAACAAAAAATCGTCCTGGATCACATCAATATATGGTGGTAACAAAAAAGTCACCGGTGGTAGCAAAAAGTTGTGTCGTTTGCAGCAAAAAAATGTTTGTCGCCCGCCGTCGGAGTTGCATCATCTTCATGAATGATTTAGCGAAAAAATGTCACCGTCGGAAATAGCAAATGAAGTCAGTAGTAGTAAAAGCAAACACCGGTTCCAGCAAACAAAAATCAACAACGAACTCCAATAGTTGGTTCCAACAAAAAAATTGTTTGGTTGTAGCATCCCTCACCGACGGATGTAGCATCTCTAGCGACCAGTTCCGGTTGTAGCATCTCGGTCCCGGGGTTTGCAGCACTCCCATGAGCGAAGTAAAGGAAAAATGCCCTAGAGGCAATAATAAAGTTGTTATTTATATTTCCTTATATCATGATAAATGTTTATTATTCATGCTAGAATTGTATTAACCGGAAACTTAGTACATATGTGGATACATAGACAAACAATGTGTCCCTAGTATGCCTCTACTTGACTAGCTCATTAATCAAAGATGGTTAAGTTTCCTAACCATAGGCATGTGTTGTCATTTGATGAACGGGATCACATCATTAGAGAATGATGTGATGGACAAGACCCATCCGTTAGCTTAGCATAAATGATAGTTTAGTTTTATTGCTACTGCTTTCATCATGACTTATACATGTTCCTCTGAATATGAGATTATGCAACTCCCGAATACCAGAGGAACACCTTGTGTGCTATCAAACGTCACAACGTAACTGGGTGATTATAAAGATGCTCTACAGGTGTCTCTGATGGTGTTTTTTGAGTTGGCATAGATCGAGATTAGGATTTTATCACTCCGTGTATCGGAGAGGTATCTCTGGGCCCTCTTGAAAGGATCGAGAAGAGGTGTCTAGAGGGGGGGGGGGGTGAATAGACTCTAAGTAATAAAAGTTGCAGTTTTTAATTTCTTTAAGTTGAAGTGTAGTATTGGCACAAGTTTAAACATTCACAATACATATCAAGCAAGCATGACAAGAGTATATGAGCAGCAGAAAGTAAAGCATGCAAGTTGCAAGAATGTAAAGGGATGGGATTGGAGTGTGCAAACACAATTTGGATACGTGGAGATTTTTTATCCGTGGTTCAGATAGGTGGTGCTATCGTACATCCACGTTGATGGAGACTTCAACCCATGAAGCGTAACGGTTGCGCGAGTCCACGGAGGGCTCCACCCATGAAGGGTCCACGAAGAAGCAACCTTGTCTATCACACCATGGCCGTCGCCCACGAAGGACTTGCCTCACTAGGGTAGATCTTCACAAAGTAGGCGATCTCCTTGCCCTTACAAACTCCTTGGTTCAACTCCACAATCTTGACAAAGGCTCCCAAGTGACACCTAACCAATCTAGGAGACACCACTCTCCAAGAGGTAATAAATGGTGTGTTTATGATGAACTCCTTGCTCTTGTGCTTCAAATGATAGTCTCCCCAACACTCAACTCTCTCTCACAGGATTTGGATTTGGTGGAAAGCAACTTGGGGAAGGCTAGAGATCAAGATTTATGTGGTTGGAATGGAATATCTTGACCTCAACACAAGTGTAGGTGGTTCTTTCTCAGAGAATGTATGTTGGAAGTGTAGGCATGTTCTGATGGCTCTCTCCACGAATGAAGAGTGGGTGGAGGGGTATATATAGCCTCCACAAAAAATCTAACCGTTACACACAAATCACCAAACTCGGTGGGACCGAATCATGAAACTCGGTCGGACCGATTCAGTTCATAATGTGACCATTAGGCATTTCGGTGGGACCGAATGGATCAACACGGTGGGACAGATGTGCTAGGGTTAGGGTAAATCCTCATCTCAGTTTGACCGATTACTCAAACTCGGTGGGACCAGTTTGGATAATAAGCGAAACATAAAGTTGGCCAAGAAAACTTGGTGGGGTCGATTCCATATTTCGGTGGGACTGAAATTATTGCAATAGGAAATAGAGAGTTTGCAAGCCCATCTCAGTGGGACCGAGATCCCATCAGTGAGACCGAATTGATTAGGGTTTCTGGCAGTGGCTATGTGAAGAGAACTTGGTGGCGGCGGATAGAAAGTCTCGGTGGGGCCGAGTTTGACTTTTGGTTTGGGACATATGTGGATGTGAGAAAGGGGTTGAGGGCTTTGGAGCATACCATTAAGCACTTTGAGCAAGCAAGCCATTAATAAACGCCTCACCCCCTCTTAATAGTATTGGCTTTTCCAACGGACTCAATGTGATCTTGGATCACTAAAATAGAAAATGTAGAGTCCTGAGCTTTGAGCTTGAGCCAATCTTTTGTCCTCAGCATTTTGAAGGGGTTCCACATCCTCTAGTCCATGCCACTCCATTATTGAACTTATCTGAAACATACTAGGTAGAAGCATTAGTCCAACAAGAGATATGTTGACATTAATTACCAAAATCACCCAGGGAGCACTTGTGCTTTCAATCCCCCCTTTTTGGTAATTGATGACAACATACATCAAAGCTTTAGATAAAGATATAGAGAATAACAAGTAAAGCTTTGGAAAGACATGTAACATGCATAGGCTCCCCTACATGTATGCAATCATGTAAATATGGAATATAGGAGCATGTGAATGCATAAGCATGATGAGTAAGCAATGTGTTACATGTATCTTGGCTATATGCATCAGAGCAAATGATGTGAATATAGGAAATGTACCTTCATGCTCATGAGTCCTTCTTGCAAACAGTATGTACATCAGAAAGAAATCCTCATACACATGACTGAGATGCATATACTTACCTTGTGGTCTTGATTTAGCTTAGGAAGGAATGAACCTGAGTAAACAAGGTTAGATAACACAGATACACCTACTAGCCAGAGCAAACAAAAGAAACCACAAGAGTGTCAGGACCCCGATTCCAAGTCACATCGATCTAGCCGGTAACACCTCATATCACTTTGTGGCCTCACGCACTGTTCCCACGGGTGTCGCCTTAGCATGGCCCGGGACCGTTTGCGCCTTTTGGCTCACGTATATGATAGTGTCGCTAGCATCCATATGACAGAGAACCTGGGCCGACATGACTAGTCGTGAACCCAAAGTGGCACTAACTTACAGGGACAAGCATACATGAATCAACATCGAGCATGTCGGTCAGCAGCATGCGAATCCGGGCTGTAGCACTAGCCTAACAGGACTCAGGTGAAACGGGCTGTAGCGGGCTAGGCAGGACTCCGGATGTCACCACGTGACATTTCCCCGAAGGGACAGACACAGGAACGAAGTGAATCACATGCCGGCCAGTCAAGTGTTCCGGAGCAGTAGTGCTGGGCTAGCAGGACTCGGTGAACTGGTCAGAAGCGGACTACTATGGCTCATGGAAGCATAAGCCTACATTTCCCCATAAGAGAGGCTACCAAGGATAAACAACTAGGTTGTCGGATCCCACACATACCAAGCATTTCAATCATACACACAATATGCTCGATATGTGTAAATACAACATGGCATCACAACAAAACTCTACGACTCAAAGTATTTATTCATTAGGCTCTGAGGAGCGAGATATTACCAACATGGGTCTCATGACCCAACATTCAGAGCATACAAGTCAAAGCACATGCAGAAGCTTAACATGTCTGAGTACAGACATCTACAAATGAAAAAGGCTAAGAAGCCTAACTATCTATCAGATCCTACCGAGGGCACAAGATCGTAGCTGAGGTATCAAGCTAAACGTCGAAGTCCACACGGAACTACTAGAGAGACTGACGTCTCTCTGCAAAACATAAAATAGGCAAACATGAGTACAAATGTACCCAGCAAGACTTACATCAGAACTAATTACATATGCATCGGTATCAACAAAGGGGGTGGTGGAGTTTAACTACAGCAAGCCAGCTTGACTCGGTGGCTATCCTGAACTACGTCTGCAAGTAACTCTTTTGAGGTGGCACACGAGTCCACAAATTCACCAACCAATACACCACTATGGATCCGCTCCCGTCTCCCTACGAGAACGCCATCCATAGCACTCTCGCTTATCTTGCGCATTTTAGAGTATCCACTTTCACTTGTCTATGAACTGTTATAGGCAACCCATAAGTCCTTTATCATGGACGCGACTATTCGAATAGATCATTTATAACCCTGCAGGGGTGTACTTCTTCACACATGTTTCCACCACTTAGCATCTGCACACGGCATGTGCTCGACAGACTTCAAGCGAAAGCCGATGTGGGTGTAGACCACGACCTAACTAACCACACAAGTCTCTAGTCCAGGTTTATCGCCTATTCAGGTTCCATCCGCGAGGAGATCCGGCTGGGGTTTCGCTCACAGCCCCAAACGATGTGTGCAGGGTTCCCGAGACACCAAACGGGCGCCCGGTACACCGGGCCATGGTGTATCTACCGCATCATAGCCCACCCCTAGGGTCAATGCTACACACGGCCTCCAACACATATCCTACGAACACCAGAAACTAGTTGCAACTCCTGGACAGAGGACATGGGCGGTTAATAAGTCGAGCGGGGTCATATTTCATGGCCCGATGTGTGGTTGTAGCTGTTCATGGATCACAAAAACAGAACTCAGTTCCTGAGGACGGTTTCAATGAGACAACCCATCATGTACTCCTACATGGCCTCTCACTGCTACCTTTACCAAATCGTGTTCACACACTTAGCTCACAAACAGTAGGACATGTTCATCACCATTCCAATTCATCCCCGATGAATCGGACCTGACTCAACTCTAAGCAGTAGCAGGCATGACAAACAAGCATGAATGAGTAGGCACATCAGGGCTCAAACAACTCCTACTCATGCTAGTGGGTTTCATCTATTTACTGTGGCAATGACAGGTCATGCAGAGGAAAATGGGTTCAACTACCTTAGCATGTAACAGTTGAATCGTTGTTGTCCTAGTGTAGTAAAAGAGAACATGAGCGAGAGAGTGGGATTGGAATGAACAAGGGGTTTTTGCTTGCCTAGCACTTCTGAAGATAGTATAGCTCTTCATCGGTGTCATCGAACTCATCGTCGAAACCACGTCTACTGAGAGGGGACAAACACTGGCAAACAAGAGTGAACACAATCAATACAATGCAACAATATGATGCATGATCATGACATGTCAAGAATATTATAATTTACCTTAATGCATCTAGCAACAGTTTAAATGAAGTCCATATGAGCTAAGGGTTCATATGCAAACTCCATATTTAGCATTTAAAATGCCACTATCATGTTTTCACCTATACAGCAGGTATAACTTAGTTTGACATGCATGAAAATGATACAAATGGATAGATTGCATTTTTCTGATAATTTTTCATATATAAATTATTTCATTTGGAGTTACGGTTGAATTTCTATGATTTTTAGAAGTTTTGGGCATTTTTTGAATTCCCTGAATAAGAATAATTCCAGGAAAACCTATTACTGTGTCAGCATTGCATCATGCTGACCTCAGCAGGTCAACAGGTGCCGTCTAGGTCAAAACTGACCAGTGGGGTCCACTGGTCAGTCACCCAGTGCCGGTTACAGAGGCTGACACGTGGGACCAGGTCAACGGCCACGTCAGCAGGGTCAAAGGTGACATATGGGTCCCACCGGGTTAAGAACTAATCTAACAGAAAATTAAATTAAGCTAAACAGGCACAGGGCCCACATGGCAGTGGCACTAGGGGCGTTTAGCATGGTCATTAGTGCTAACTAATCCGGCGCCAAGTCAGCAGTTGACGCCGGCGACCAAAAGCACGGTGGTGGCACGCCGGAGTTGCTCGGGAGGGCACTACAGGCGGTGTTTTGCGGCGCGGTTTGGAGCTACGGCGAGCTGGCGTCCGTGCGCAGCTAGTGGTGCAATCAACTTCACCAGGGGAGACCTAAATCGACAGCGGCGAGCTCAAAGGTGGCGGCCGGAGTTCGGGTGCGAGCGGGGATGTGGCTGCGGTGTGCGAGGGCGAGAATGGAGAGGGGGAGGAGGAGCAGCAGCTCACAGCGGTTGCAGCAGGCGTAGAACAGGGCTCAGGGAAGGCCGGACAGCGATGTACGGGCGGCGGCGATCTCGGACGAACAAGGAGGAAAACGGCGGCGTTGGAGATTAAGTAGAGCTTCTGGCGCCGCGCGACTCGATGGAGAGGATGAGGAAGACGCGGCGGTGCTTCTGGGCTGGTCAAGGGGACGAGGGAGAGGCGATGGCCACGGTGCTGCTCGTCGGCGGTGGCAGATGCATTCAGTGAGGACAACAGAGGAGGGGGAGAGTGTTCGGGGGAGAGAGAGGGAGAGCCGGGTGGCTCTGGGGGTCGCGTGGCGTCGTCCAGATGCGTCGAGGAGGAGCCTGATACGTCCATTTCGCATCATGCTTTTATATCGATATTTATCGCATTATGGGCTGTTATTTCACGTTATATCACAATACTTATGGCTATTCTCTCTTATTTTACAAGGTTTACATGAAGAGGGTGAATGCTGGCAGCTGGAATTCTGGGCTAGAAAAGGAGCAAATATTGGAGACCTATTCTGTGCAAATCCAAAAGTCCTGAAACTCCACGAAATATCTTAAAATAAATATGGAAAAATCGTCGCCAAAGATGAAGGCCAGGGGGCCCACACCCTGCTCACGAGGGTGGGGGGCGCCCCTCCTGGGCCGCGCCCCCTACCTTGTGGGCCCCCTGGTGGCCCTCCGATGCCCATCTTCTCCTATATGAAGCTCTCGATGAGAAAAAAACATTAAGCAACCTTTTGGGACGAGATTCCGCCGCCACGAGGCGGAACCTTGGCGGAACCAATCTAGGGCTCCAGCGGAGCTATTCTGCCGGGGACACTTCCCTCCGGGAGGGGGAAATGATCGTCATCATCATCACCAACGCTCCTCTCATCGGGAGAGGGCAATCTCCATCAACATCTTCACCAGCAGCATCTCATCTCCAAACCATAGTTCATCTCTTGTATCCAATTCTTGTCTCCAAATCCGGGATTGGTGCTAGTAGGTTGCTAGTAGTGTTGATTACTCCTTGTAGTTGATGCTAGTTGGTTTACTTGGTGGAAGATCATATGTTCAGATCCTTTATGCATATTATTACCCCTCTGATTATGAACATGAATATGCTTTGTGAGTAGTTACGTTTGTTCCTAAGGACACGGGAGAACTCTTGCTACTAGTAGTCATATGAATTTGGTATTCGTTCGATATTTTGATGAGATGTATGTTGTCTAGCCTCTAGTGGTGTTATGTGAACGTCGACTACATAACACTTCACCATTATTTGGGCCTAGAGGAAGGCATTGGGAAGTAATAAGTAGATGATGGGTTGCTAGAGTGATGTAAGCTTAAACCCTAGTTTATGTGTTGCTTCGTAAGGGGCTGTTTTGGATCCATATGTCTCATGCTATGGTTAGGTTTACCTTAATACTTTTGTTGTAGTTGCGGATGCTTGCAATATAGGTTAATCATAAGTGGGATGCTTGTTCAAGTAAGAACAACACCCAAGCACCGGTCCACCCACATATCAAATTATCAAAGTACCGAACGCGAATCATATGAACGTGATGAAAACTAGCTTCACGATATTCCCATGTGTCCTCGGGAGCTCTTTTCCTATTATAAGAGTTTGTCCAGGCTTGTCCTTTGCTACAAAAAGGATTGGGCCACCTTGCTGCACTTTATTTACTCTTGTTACTTGTTGCTCGTTACAATTTATCTTATCACAAAACTATCTGTTACCACTTACTTCAGTTCTTGCAAAGAATACCTTGCTGAAAACCGCTTATCATTTCCTTCTGCTCCTCGTTGGGGTCGACACTCTTACTTATCGAAAGGACTACGATAGATCCCCTTACTTGTGGGTCATCAAGACTCTTTTCTGGCGCCGTTGCCGGGGAGTGTAGCGCCTTTGGTAAGTGGAATTTGGTAAGAAAATATTTATATAGTGTGCTGAAATTTCTGTCACTTGTTACTATGGAAAGTAATTCTCCGAGGGGCTTGTTCGGGGTATCTTCACCCCGTCCAGTAGAGAAAAGAGTTGCTCTGCAACCTACTGAACCTATATAAGATGAAACTCCTTTTGAAATTCCTCCGGGTATGATGGAAAAACTGCTGGCTAATACTTTTACAGGAGATGGAACAAATCATCCTGATGAACATCTACTCTATGTGGATGAAGTTTGTGGATTATTTAAGCTTGCAGGTATACCCGATGATGTTGTTAAGAAGAAGGTATTCCCTTTATCTCTGAAGGAATACGCATTGACATGGTATAGGCTATGTGATGATACAAGATCATGGAACTATAAAAGATTGAAATTGGAATTTCATCAAAAGTATTACCCTATGCATCTTGCTCATCGTGATCGCAATTATATATATAATTTTTGGCCTCGCGAAGGAGAAACCATCGCTCAAGCTTGGGGGAGGCTCAAAACAATGTTATATCATGCCCCAATCATGAGCTCTCAAGAGTGACAATTCTTTAGAATTTTTATGCTCGGCTTTCTGATAACATTTGCACCATGCTCGATACTTCTTGTGTTGGCTCTTTTATGATGAAGACTATTGAATTTAAATGGAATTTATTGGATAGAATTAAACGAACTCAAGATTGGGACCTCGGCGAAGGTAAGGAGTCAGGTATGACGCCTAAGTTTGATTGTGTTAAATCTTTTATGGATACCGATATTTTCCGTAAGTTTAGCACTAAATATGGACTTGACTCTGAGATAGTAGCTTCTTTCTGTGAATCTTTTGCTACTTATGTTGATCTCCCTAAGGAGAAGTGGTTTAAATATCATACTCCCATATAAGTAAAAGTAGCCGCACCTATTAAAGTTGAATAAAATACTGTCACTTATAATGATCCTATTGTTCCTACCTCTTATGTTGAGAAACCACCTTCCCCTGTTAGAGTAAAGGATCATGCTAAAGCTTCAACTGTTGTTCGTAAAAGCAATATTAGAACTTATACACCTCTGAGCAAGTCAAAGTAGAACCTAATATTGCTATTGTTAAAGATCTCTTGTCTGATAATATTGATGGGCATGTTATTCAATTATGTGGTGAAACTGCTAGAATTGCTAAACCTTGTGCTAAAGATAAACATAGACCCGTGGTAGGCGTGCCTGTTATTTCTGTTAAAATAGGAGATCATTGTTATCATGGCTTATGTGATATGGGTGCTAGTGCTAGTGTTATACCCATTGACTTATATAAAGAAATTATGCATGATAATGCACCTGCTGAGTTAGAAGACATTGATGTTACAATTAAACTTGCCAATAGAGATACTATATCTGCAATGGGAATTGTTAGAGATGTTGAAGTCTTGTATGGAAAAACCAAATATCCCGCTGATTTTCTTGTTCTTGGTTCTCCACAAGATAGCTTTTGTCCCATTATATTTGGTAGACCCTTCTTGAATACTGTTAATGCTAGGATAGATTGCAAAAATAATGTTGTTACTATTGTCTTGGATGATATGGTTCATGAGTTTAATTTCTCTAAATTTAGTAAACAACATCGTGAGGAAGAATTGCCTAGTAAGAATGAAATTATTGGTCTTTCTTCTATTGCCGTACCTCCTAGTGATCCTTTAGAACACTATTTGCTAGACCATGAAAATGATGTGTTCATGAATGAAAGAAGGGAAATAGATGAAGTATTCTTTAAGTAGGAACCTATTCTGCAACACAATTTGCCTGTTGAAATCCTAGGGGATCCTCCTCCACCCAAGGGTGATCCCGTGTTTGAGATTAAACCATTGCGTGATAATCTTAAATATGCTTATCTTGATGAAAAGAAAATATATCCTGTTATTATTAGTGCTAACCTTTCAGAGCATGAAGAAGAAAGATTATTGAAAACTCTGAAGAAGCACCGTACGCTATTGGATATACTCTTGATGATCTTAAGGGAATTAGTCCCACTCTATGTCAGCATAAAATAAATTTGGAAGCGGATGCCAAACCAGTTCGTGATCCTCAACGACGTTTGAATCATAAAATGAAAGAAGTGGTAAGAAAAGAAATACTCAAGCTCGGAGGCAGGTATAATTTATCCCGTTCTTTCGATAGTCGCTGGGTAAGTCCTGTCCATTGTGTCCCTAAGAAGGGAGGTATTACTGTTGTCCCTAATGATAAAGATGAATTGATTCCACAAAGAATTATCACAGGTTATAGGATGGTAATTGATTTCCGCAAATTAAATAAAGCTACTAAGAAAGATCATTACCCCTTACCTTTTATTGATCAAATGCTAGAAATATTATGCAAACATACACATTATTGCTTTTTAGATGGTTATTCTAGTTTCTCTCAAATACCTGTGTTGGCTAAAGATCAATCAAAGCCTACTTTTACATGCCCTTTTGGTACTTTTGTTTATAGATGTATGCCTTTTGTTTTATGTAATGCACCTGCTACCTTTCAAAGATGCATGACGGCTATATTCTCTGACTTTTGTGAAAAGACTTGTGAGGTTTTCATGGATGACTTTTCCGTCTATGGTTCCTCTTTTGATGATTGCTTGAGCAATCTTGATCGAAGTTTTGAGTAGATGTGAAGAAACTAATCTTGTCTTGAATTGGGAAAAGTGCCACTTTATGGTTAATGAAGGTATTGTCTTGGGGCACAAAGTTTACGAAA
The DNA here is from genome assembly GCA_021605145.1 of Aegilops bicornis. NCBI lineage: Eukaryota > Viridiplantae > Streptophyta > Magnoliopsida > Poales > Poaceae > Aegilops > Aegilops bicornis. The sequence continues at coordinate 547,566,678 of CM038669.1, read as the reverse complement.
GAGGTATTGAAGTTGATAAAGCCAAGGTTGATGCTATTGAAAGATGCCATGTCCCAAGGACATCAAAGGTATAAGAAGTTTCCTTGGTCACGCCGGATTTTATAGGAGGTTCATTAAGGACTTCTCAAAAATTTCTCGGCCTCTGACTAATTTATTACAAAAAGATGTACCATTTGACTTTGATGATGAGTGTGTAGAAGCATTTGAAATACTTAAGAAAGCATTAGTCTCTGCACCTGTTGTTCAGCCACCTGATTGGAATTTACCCTTTGAAATTATGTGTGGTGCTAGTGATTATGCTATAGGTGTTGTTCTAGGGCAAAGAGTTGATAAGAAATTAAATGTTATCCATTATGCTAATAAGACTCTAGACAATGCTCAAAGAAATTATGCTACTACCAAAAAGGAACTTTTAGCAGTTGTGTTTGCTTGTGATAAATTCAGACCCTATATTGTTGATTCTAAAGTAACTATTCACACTGATCATGCTGCTATTAAATATCTGATGGAAAAGAAAGATGCTAAACCTAGACTTATTAGATGGGTTCTCTTGCTGCAAGAATTTGATTTGCATATTGTTGATAGAAAAGGAGCTGAGAACCCCGTTGTAGATAACTTATCTAGGTTAGAGAATGTTCTTGATGACCCACTACCTATTGATGATAGCTTTCCTGATGAACAATTAAATGTCATAAGAACTTCTCGTAGCCTCCATGGTATGCTGATTATGCTAATTATATTTTTGCTAAATTTATACCACCTAGCTTCACGTACCAACAAAAGAAAAAGTTCTTTTATGATTTGTGACATTACTTTTGGGATGACCCGCATCTTTATAAAGAAGGAGTAGATGGTGTTATTAGACGTTGTGTGCCTGAGCATGAACAGGAACAGATCCTACGCAAGTGTCACTCCGGAGCTTATGGAGGACACCACGCTGGAGATAAAACTGCACATAAGGTATTGCAATCCGGGTTTTATTGGCCCATTCTCTTCAAAGATGCCCGTAAGTTTGTTTTGTCTTGTGATGGATGTCAAAGCATTGGTAATATTAGTAGACGTCAAGAAATTCCTATGAATTATTCACTTGTTATTGAACCATTTGATGTTTGGGGCTTTGATTATATGGGACCTTTTCCTGCCTCTAATGGATATACACATATTTTAGTTGCTATTGATTACGTTACTAAGTGGGTAGAAACTATTCCAACTAGTAGTGTTGATCACAATACCTCCATTAAAATGCTTAAGTTATTTTTCCGAGGTTTGGAGTCCCTAGATATTTAATGACTGATGGTGGTTCACACTTTATTCATGGTGCTTTCCGTAAAATGCTTGCTAAATATGACGTTAATCATAGAATTGCATCTCCTTATCACCCATAGTCTAGTGGTCAAGTAGAATTGAGTAATAGAGAGCTCAAATTAATTTTGCAAAAGACTGTTAATAGGTCTAGAAAGAATTGGTCCAAGAAACTTGATGATGCATTATGGGCCTATAGAACTGCATATAAGAATCCTATGGGTATGTCTCAAAGATAAAATGGTTTATGGAAAAGCATGTCACTTACCTCTCGAACTAGAACATAAGGCATATTGGGCTATTAAAGAGCTCAACTATGATTTCAAACTTGCCGGTGAGAAGAGGTTATTTGATATTAGCTCACTTGATGAATGGAGAACCCAAGCTTATGAAAATGCCAAGTTGTTTAAAGAAAAAGTTAAAAGATGGCATGACAAAAGGATACAAAAGCGTGAGTTTAATGTAGGTGATTATGTATTGCTATACAACTCTCGTTTAAGATTTTTTGCAGGAAAAATTCTCTCTAAATGGGAAGGTCCCTACGTTATCGAGGAGGTCTATCGTTCCGGTGCCATAAAATCAACAACTTCAAGGCACAAATCCGAAGGTGGTAAACGGTCAAAGAATCAAACATTATATCTCAGGTAATCCCATAAATGTTGAAACCAATATTATTGAAACTGTAACCCCGGAGGAATACATAAGGGACACTTTCCAGACCATTTCAGACCCCGAAAAGGAATAGGTATGTGGTACGGTGAGTAAACCTACTCCAAATCAATTTTTAAGGCAATGTTTCTCCGTTTTGGAATATTTTGAAAAATACAAAAATAAGTGGCAGTCCGGGAAGGACACGAGGCCTTCACGAGGGTGGAGGGCGCGCCCTACCCCCCTGGGCGCGCCCCCCTACCTCGTGTGCCCTCCGGACTAAGTTTTCTTGCACGATACGTATTTTGGTCGGTAAAAATTCATTATATATTCTGGTTTTGACTCCCGTATCACGCAAATATCCTATGTTCTTGTTTTGAGCTGTTGCTGCTGCAGATTAGAGCAAGATGTCTTCTCAAGAGTCAGTCGGGGAGAGCCGGGTATCTAATCCAGCACCGGAACCAAGGGCACACAATGATCTTGACCACTTTGGGCCAAAGAACGGAGGAAGAGATGGAGGCCGAATTGATGAGGGTAGATGCCATGGAGGATCAAGAAGCCACCTCTCGCCTCGAGCTGGGTTTACTATGGGGAACTCTGAGCTCAGCTATTCCAAACTCGGTTATCCCTTCCAATGTTAGATTTCTTTCTTATGAAAATATGAGGAGGAGTGTCTCTTGTTCTCGGCAGCTATGCAACACCCTTGGGTCCAAGGAGCTTTAGCCACATCGGAAAGCTTCGCAAGGAAATAATGGACCTCAAGCAGCAAGTCAATAAGATCGAGGAGGAGAACCGTATCTTGAGGGGAATCATCGCCAAGAATATTACACCAACAACAAAGAAGGAGACATAATCACATGGGTATGGGCACTCACCTTGGCAACTGCCAAGCTTGGCGGAGGTGCCCCGGTATCGTATCACCATCACAACTCCTATCTTTACCATTTTTCTTAGTTCGATCCTATTAGTAGTATCTTGATCTAGTAGAATAAAGTTTATGGCATGATCTAGTTTTGAGTTTTGCTTTATGATCCCTCTATGTAATCGAGTCCATGAGCTATATATAATAAAGTTTAGTGTTGAGTCAAGGGCTTGATTGTTTTGCCATGATCTTGGATGAATAAAAGAAGAAAGAATAAAAGAAACAAAGAGTTCATATTGATCTTATTGAGAGTAATGACTTCACATAGAAAGAGTATGATGATTAAAAGTTGTTGGGAGTTGGCAAATATAGCTTTGGTCATCGTTGCAATTAATAGGAAGTAATAAGGAGAGAGAGGTTTCACATATAGATATATTATCATTGACATCTTTTATGATTGGGATCACTCATTAAAATACAACATGCTAAAGAGTTGATGTTGGACAAGGAAGACAACGTGATGAGTTATGTTTTCTTATATCTGAGATAAAGTATGTTGTCATGGATCCTCTAACATGTTGAGCTTGCCTTTCCCCCTCATGCTAGCCAAATTCTCAGCACCAAGTAGAGATACTACTTGTGCTTCCAAATACCCCTAAACCAGCTTAGCCATGAGAGTCCACTATATCTACCTATGGATTGAGTAAGATCCTTCAAGTAAGTTGTCATCGGTGCAAGCAATAAAAATTGCTCTCTAAATATGCATGACTTATTTGTGCAGAGAAAATAAGCATTGTACGAACTTGTTGTGGAAGCAATAAAAGCAATGGACTGCATAATAAAGTTCCACATACAAGGGGCAATATAAAGTGACGTTCTTTTGCATTAAGATTTTGTGCATCCAACCATAAAAGCGCATGGCAACCTCTGCTTCCCTCTGCGAAGGGCCTATCTTTTATTATTATCTTCCACCTTATGCAAGAGTCACGGTGATCTTCACCTTTCCTTTTTCATTTTATCCTTTGGCAAGCCCAGTATGTTGGAAAGAACATGATATACATATCTATTTGGATGTAGGGGAGCATGAATTATTATTGTTGACATTACCCTTGAGGTAAAAAGTTGTGGGGCAAAACTATAAGCCCCTATCTTTCTCTGTGTCCGATTAAAACTCTGTAAGCACAAGTATTGTGTGAGTGTTAGCAATTATGAAGGACTAAATGATAGTTGAGTATGTGGACTTGCTTTTAAGCTCTGACATAGACTCTTTCCGATGTTATGATAAACTGCAATTGCTTCAATGACTGAGGTTATAATTTTTTGGTGCCCAATAAGGTTTTTGATTCATACTTTTGCATTGTGAAAAGATCATAACTTGAACATAAGTAATCATATGACAAAATCTACATATGTTGCTTCATGTCCGTATTTTATTTTTATCGACGCCTCTACCTCTAAACATGAGGACATATTTATTGTTATCGGCTTTTCGCTTGAGGACAAGTGAGGTCTAAGCTTGGGGGAGTTGATACGTCCATTTTGCATCATGCTTTTATATCGATATTTACCGCATTATGCGCTGTTATTTCACGTTATGTCACAATACTTATGGCTATTCTCTCTTATTTTACAAGGTTTACATAAAGAGGGAGAATGCCAGAATGGAATTCGAAATTTGGAAAAGGAGCAAATATTGGAGACCTATTCATGCAACTCCAAAAGTCCTGAAACTCCACGGAATATCTTAAAATAAATAAAGAAAAATCGTCACCAAAGATGAAGGCGGGGCCCACACCTGCTCACGAGGGTGGGGGCGCCCGGGCGCGCCTCACCTCGTGGCCCCTGGTGGCCCTCCGATGCCCAATTTCTCCTAAATGAAGTCTTTCGATGAGAAAAAACATTAAGCAACCTTTCGGACGAGACTCCGCCACGAGTGAACCTTGGCGGAACTAATCTAGGGCTCCCATGAGCTGCTGCCGGGGACACTTCCCTCCGGAGGGGGAAATCATCGTCATCATCATCACCAACACTCCTCTCATCGGGAGAAGGCAGTCTCCATCAACATCTTCACCAGCACCATCTCATCTCCAAACCCTAGTTCATCTCTTGTATCCAATTCTTCTCTCCAAGTCCGGAATTGGTGCTAGTAGGTTGCTAGTAGTGTTGATTACTCCTTGTAGTTGATGCTAGTTGGTTTACTTGGTGGAAGATCATATGTTCAGATCCTTTATGCATATTATTACCCCTCTGATTATGAACATGAATATGCTTTGTGAGTAGTTACGTTTGTTCCTGAGGACACTAGTAGTCATGTGAATTTGGTATTCGTTCAATATTTTGATGAGATGTATGTTGTCTAGCCTCTAGTGGTGTTATGTGAACGTCGACTACATAACACTTCACCATTATTTGGGCCTAGAGGAAGGCATTGGGAAGTAATAAGTAGATGATGGGTTGCTAGAGTGACAGAAGCTTAAACCCTAGTTTATGCGTTGCTTCGTAAGGGGCTGTTTTGGATCCATATGTCTCATGCTATGGTTAGGTTTACCTTAATACTTTTGTTGTAGTTGCGGATGCTTGCAATAGAGGTTAATCATAAGTGGGATGCTTGTTCAAGTAAGAACAGCACCCAAGCAACGGTCCACCCACATATCAAATTATCAAAGTACCAAACGCGAATCATATGAACGTGATGAAAACTAGCTTGACGATATTCCCATGTGTCCTCGGGAGCGCTTTTCCTATTATAAGAGTTTGTCCAGGCTTGTCCTTTGCTACAAAAAGGATTGGGCCACCTTGCTGCACTTTATTTACTCTTGTTACTTGTTGCTCGTTACAATTTATCTTATCACAAAACTATCTGTTACCACTTATTTCAGTTCTTGCAGAGAATACCTTGCTGAAAACCGCTTATCATTTCCTTCTGCTCCTCGTTGGGTTCGGCACTCTTACTTGTCGAAAGGACTACGATAGATCCCCTATACTTGCGGGTCATCAGAGCCAGGCAGGCAGGGAGGGAGGAGGTGGGCGCGGCGTGTGCCGGCGTGCGTCACGAGCGTGCCCCTGTCCTCCTGGCGAGAGGAGGGGGACGACTGGCAGGGGCCAGTCAGCTGGGCCAACTTGTTGGGCCGCACGGTAAGGCCCAGGTGAGTTTCTCTCTCTCTCTAATTCCTATTTTTGTTCTGTTTTCTAATTGTTTGCCTCTGTTTTGATTTAGTTTAACACCAAATCATTTCTTATAAATTCTGGAAAAACTTTGAGTATGCAAAATGGATTATTACAGAGACCCACCATTTTTTCCAGAATTATTGGAGCTATAATATTACTTATAGAATTTTACAACTCCAATTCAAATAAGTAGCCAGTTAATTCAAAGACCTAAAATGCCAATGAAAAATATGCATCATCACAGGATAAGGTTTACACCTTTTTCCCTAAATCATGAACATTTTTTAAGGGCATTTTGGGATCATTGAGAATATTTTTAGGTTGAACCTATTTGAATTTCATTTGATGCTAGGGTTTGAACATCCCCCATTTCAAATTAATTTGAAATTAACATGATGTCATGAATGCTTATGCAACTATCTGCAACCAAGTTCTAGGGATGTGACAAAGAGTACCATGACTGGGATGACATGTAGAGAGTGAGTACTGAGTACCCCATTGGATATAGACATGTCCCCAAAGGTAAAGATGTGCAATGAATTCAAGGATTTCCTTCCCTTAGATGTCTTGCTCCCTCTGAATCTTGCATGGGATACTGGGAGAAGATAGGGAACAGAAAATCAGAGCAAAGAAGAGAAACAGAGCTAATGCAAACAATCAAATATGAACATGTCTTTCCCCTCTTAAAGACATGTGACTTCTCTCCTCTTGAACACCAAGCATCTGGGGTCTTTGATGTGATACTCCTCCTTGAGTATTCTATCCCCCCATAGAAATGATTAAGCTTTGATGTGATCTCTCTCTGCCCCTTTGACATCAATTTCCAAGAAGGGTTCTTCTGGATTTTTGTTACAAATGGGTTTGGTCCTTGAGTCACAGAACAAAGTAGCATGTCAAATATGATGCTGGTAGAGGACAAGAATCATTGAGTGGAGCTGGAGCAGAAAGAATCTAGGAACAAGTGGCAAGCTGTTTTTCCTGCAGTGAAATCAGTGGCACCGAGTTGTGTGCTTCGGTGGTACCGAAAGGATTCTGTTGGACCGAAAGAAACAAAGCGGTGTGACCGAGTTCATCACAGTGAAAATACTTGTCACCTCAGCTCACTATGCAAGTAAGATCCCACAAGGATTTGCAAGGAATTAGCTGAAAGATTTGCAATGAATTGGATGCAGGGAATGCATAACAAAACTAAAAAGAAAAGAAATATAGATGAAGTTTTTTTTAAAGGGGAAACAAATATGCATGAGACAAATGCAAGAGCACGGAGAAACACAAGAGAACTTCATCTAGAATTGGTCGGCGACAAAGTCACCTATGTTAAGAGTATATTGACTTAGGAGTCAAGTGAGGTCACTTGATCATAGGTCATACTCATTGTTTAAGCTCAAAATGGGGTTACCATTTTATCGTTTAAGCATCTTGATGTATTCTCATCTTGTTGAGTCGCTTTGACCCATGACTTGGAGTAAAGCTTCTCTAAGATGGAATAACATACCTTGGGTGGTGGTGTTGATCTTGATCATGTAGTTTAACTTGTGTGGGTTGCTCCAGGTTGATGTAGCTCATCAAGAGTTGGGAGCACCACTTGGAATTTGAGTTCATTTACCTACATGGGTTAGTCTTGCAAGGAAGAGCACTTGTTTATCCAAGATGACAATCATAAAGCTTAATATAGAATTTGTCAAAGGATATGTTTGAAGGGTTTCGAGCTTCCTTGTCTTCAACCACGATTGTGTAGAGACTTGGTGATGTAGAGATTGCTCAAGGTGTGAATGAGTTGCAATCTCATAGATTTAGATTCATCCAAGTACCTACAAGGGTTAGATAGCATGCAAGGGTGCAAATATATCCAAGACATATAAATAGCAACATGAAAGAAATATCAAGGATTAGTCAAAGGCTCATGCCTTGCATGTATCCAAATGGAGTTCCTACTCCAAGTTTGAAGCATCAATGATGTTCAATTCACCTCTCAAACGGCAAAATACTTTCTCATCAAGCGGTTTGGTGAATATATCCGCCAATTGCTTGTCGGTGCGAACATGTTTAAGATCAATGTCCCCTTTAGCAACATGATCTCGAATGAAATGATGGCGAACATCAATATGCTTAGTTCGAGAATGTTGCACAGGATTATGAGCAATCTTAATAGCACTTTCATTGTCACAAAGCAATGGAACATGTTTCACATATATCCCATAATCCTTAAGAGTTTGGGTCATCCAAAGTAATTGAGCACAACATGAACCAAAGAAGCAATGTATTCCGCTTCAAATGAGGGATAAGGATACAGAGTTTTGTTTCTTGGAGGACCAAGACACAAGAGATCTACCAAGAAATTTATAAGTACCCGAAGTGGACTTTCTATCAACCTTGTCTCCGGCAATAACCCGAATCGGAGTAGCCAACAAGATCAAAAGAAGACCTCTTAGGATACCAAATGCCAAAATTTGGTGTATGTATTAAGTATCTCACTATCCTTTTCACAACCTTAAGATGACATTCTTTAGGGGCCGCTTGATATCGTGCACACATGCACACACTTAGCATAATATCGGGACGAGAGGCACATAGATATAACAATGAACCAATCATGGAGCGGCAAACCTTTTGATCAACCAGTTCACCATCTTTGGTCAAATCAAGATGTCCACTAGTTGGCATGGGTGTAGTCATACCTTTGCATTCTTGCATATTGAACTTCTTGAATAAGTCCTTGGTGTACTTTGTTTGAGAGATAAATGTACCTTCCTTAGTTTGCTTGATTTGCAAACCGAGAAAGAATTTGAGTTCACTCATCATAGACATCTCAAACTTCTCCGACATTAGCTTTCCAAACTTCTCACTGAAATGAGGGTTAGTCGAACCAAATATAATATCATCAATATAAATTTGTCACACAAATAGTTCTCCATTAACTCTTTTAGTAAAAAGAGTAGAATCTATTTTTCCAATTTCAAAGCCTTTTTCAGTAAGGAACTTGGTCAAGCATTTATACCATGCTCTAGGAGCTTGTTTAAGTCCATAAAGAGCTTTGTGAAGTTTTTAAACATGATTAGGTTTCTTAGGATTGACAAAGCCGGGAGGTTGCTTAACATAAACTTCCTCCTCAATTTCACCATTTAGAAAAGCACTTTTAATGTCCATTTGGTACAAGGTGATATCATGGTGATTAGCATAAGCAAGTAATATGCGAATGGACTCAAGTCTAGCAACGGGGGCACATGTCTCACCATAGTCCATACCTTCGACTTGAGTGTAGCCTTGGGAGACGAGACATGCTTTGTAACGAACTACTTGTCCATCTTCATCTTGCTTGTTGCGAAACACCCATTTGGTACCAATGATGTTGTGGTTGTTGTCGGGCTTCTCGACCAATGTCCACACTTGATTTCTCTCAAAGTTGTGTAGCTCTTCATGCATGGCGTTTATCCAATCCGGATCTTCCAATGCTTCTTCAACCTTCATAGGTTCAATGCTAGAGATGAATGAATAATGTTCACAAAGTTAGCCAAATGAGTTTTAGAGTGAGTTATTCTCCCGGTTTGGATATCATTGTAGATTTGCTCGACGGGATGGTCTTTGGCGACTCTTGCTCGAACTCGTGGGAGCTTTTTCTTGGCTCTGGGTGGAACATCCTCTTCATCTTGTTCTTCTTCTCGGCCTTCTTCATTGTTAACGTTGTTGTTCTCTTGTCGTGGTGGAGAAGGAGGTTGTTGATGTTCATCTTGGTGCCTCCTCGTTGTCTTCGTCTTGGTGTTCCCCCACTTGTGGATGCTTCCGTATTAACTCTTGGTTCACCTTGTCGTGAGGTGGAAGCTTCCACTTGGATGGACGAGGTACTCTCCTTCACCTCCGTTGGACGGATCTTGCCAACATACAAGTCTTGGATTGCTTCTGAAGGGTCTTTGTCTCCTACATCAATTGGCAATTGCTCTACTTGCAAGCCGTTAGATTCATCAAACATCACATCTACCGTCTCTTCACCCTTTCGGGTGAAATTGTTGTAGACACGGTAAGTGTGAGAGTTTGAGCCATAACCAAGTAGGAAACCTTAATGAGATTTAGGAGCAAATTTAGAATGACGATGCTTATCAAGAATGTAGCACTTTGAGCCGAATACTCGAAAGTATCCAAATTGGGGTTTGTTACCGGTGAGGAGCTCGTATGCCGTCTTGCCGAGTAGCTTGTGAAGATACAAGCGATTTGTTGCATCACAAGCTGTCTCAACCGCTTCCGCCCAAAAGTGTTTTGGAGTCTTGTACTCATCAAGCATCGTTCTTGCCATCTCAATAAGAGTCCAGTTCTTCCTCTAAACAACTCCATTTTGTTGAGGTGTGTACGTAGCCGAGAACTCGTGTGAAATCCCCTCTTCATCAAGAAAGGTATCCACATGTGACGCCCGGGTAATTAAGCTACAGTAACCCTCTGGTAATGATGCCACGTCACCGCGATTACTGTTGCTAGTCTCGTGTTAGTTCAGAACCGATCCAAATTCAAATTTGAATTAAAATGCAAACAACAAAAGATTTCAAACATTAAAAGTAAATGTTCGGAGTGTGTCAATTAATGCTTAGGTATTTATGGTGAAGGAAACACACTTCTACAGAATGCCTAAATATTTTAAAATGAATTAAAACAGACTAGGAAATAAATAAAAGAAAAAGAAAATACAAAACAGAAAAACAAAAATGCAAAAAGAAACCCCCCTGCTAGGCCGTGGCCCAGCTAGCCACCGGGCCAACCAGGCCGGCCCAGCCGTGCCCCGACCCTCACTCCCTTATCCCACTGGGCGACCAAACCCTAACCCCCGACCGCATCACTTCCCCGCTTCCCCCCACTCATCCCACTCTTCCCTCTGCCCCTCCCGATCCAGATTGGATCGGGCGCTCGACGGCGCCTCTCGCCGCGCCACTTGCGTCGGCCATCGACCCCGTGGCACCACTCGAACCCGCCCTCGCCGGACCGCCTCACCGCCGACGGACATCCTCCCTGACCCCCCTGCGCGCGGGTCTTCACCACGCCTCGCCGCAGCCACCCGGAGCGCCTCCGCCTCGACCACCCCGTCGTCGACCCCGTCGCCGCCACCTCACCCCCCTCGTCGATCTGCCTCGCCGGACCACCACGAGCCCGCTGCCCTCCTCGACCGGCCCCCTGTGAGCCGCCACCTCCGGCCTCCACTCCCTCCCCCTCTTTCCCCAACATTCATCGTGCCGCCCATCGTGCCCCTCGCCGCGCGCACACACACTACCACACCAGCCTCCGCGCCCTCCCTCAGACGCCCCAGCGACGCAACCCTAGCAAGGCGCGCCGTGATCCCTTCTGCCCGCCTTCGTCCCAAGGCCGCCATGTCCCCATGCTCCCATGCACCCTCGTTTGGGCGCGCCGGCCACCCCTGTCCTGCTGCTTGCTGCTGCGCCCCGCTGCAACCCCACTGCTGATGCCTCTGCATCACCCATGCCTGCCGCTTCCCCTCCCTGCTGTGCCCAACGTGTGCTCGGCACGCGGGCCTGCTTCCATCATGACCTCGCGTGGCCCGCTGCTCGCCCGCCGCCTCCTCGGCAATGGCCTCGCCGTTGCCACTGCCCTCTCGGCCTGTCCGGGTCCGCCACTTTTTGGGCATGCTCGGACGTGCCTCGCGCCTGTTAGCGCCACGACGCCCGAAACCACTAAGGCCCCTAGGCCAATGACAAAGGGGCCCCACCCCAAGAACGTTTAAAAAAATATAATATAAAAGAAAGAATTTAAAAATAATATTAATTAATTAATTAACTAAATTAAGTAATTTAATTAATTGTGTTTATGTAAGCTAATAACTAATTAACTACTATAGTTAACTTAACTAATCTGTTAAATAAACTAATTAACCTGGTTAGTTAGTTAGCAGTCAATGACATGTGGGACCCACGTCACGACTTCGATCAACACCTGGTTGATCACGACATCATGCCGACGTCGGCATGTCTTTATTCTGGATAATGTTGAATTAAATTAATTAGATAAATCCTAAAAATGTTTTAAATCTTTTAAAATTAATATAAAATAAACCGTAACTCGGATCGAAATACTTTCTACATGAAAGTTGCTCAGAACGACGAGAAGGATCTGAATACATAGCCCGTTCGTCCGCCACACATACCTAGCATAGCGAACATGCAACTTTCCCCCTTCGGTTCATTTGTCCGGAAACGTGAAACACCGGGAATACTTTCCCGGATGTTTTCCCCCCTTCGCCGGTATCACCTATCCCTGCGTTAGATAACCCCTAGAACTACGTATTGCCATGTTATACTTTGTGATGCTTTGATTGCTCTGTTATTTATTGTGTTCCCCTCCGTTACTTATTTCCGGTAGACCTCGAGACCGTTGCCGATACCCCTGTGATCGACTACATCGACAACGACCCCTCCTTCTCGGCTGAGCTTCCAGGCAAGCCCCCCCCCCCCCCCTTGATCACCAGATATCGACTATTCCTTCTCTCTATTGCTTGCATTAGAGTAGTGTAGCATGTTACTGCTTTCGATTAATCCTATTCTGCTGCATAGCCTTTGTCATTGTTGCTCTGATTGTTACCTTTGCTGCTATCCTAATGCTTAGTATAGGATGCTAGTGTTCCATCAGTGGCCCTACACTCTTGTCCGTCTGCCATGCTATACTACTGGGCCGTGATCACTTCGGGAGGTGATCACGGGCATATGCTATATACTTTATACCGTTACATTACTTATGATACTGTTTGGAGATGGGGGCTGAAGGGCCAGGTGGCTCCATCCCGGTAGAGGTGGGCCTGGGTTCCCGACGGCCCCCGACTATTCCTTTGTGGCGGAGCGACAGGGTAGGTTGAGACCACCTGGGAGAGAGGTGGACCTGGCCCTGGTCGGCGTTCGCGGTTATTTCCAAATAACACGCTTAACGAGTTCTTGGTATTTGATCTGAGTCTGGAGCTACCTCTTGAGCACTGCGTTGGATTTCCTTGAAGAGGAAAGGCTGATGTAGTAGAGTAGAGTAAGTATTTCCCTCCGTTTTTGAGAACAAAGGTATCAATCCAGTAGGAGGCTACGCGCAAGTCCCTCGTACCTACACCAAACAAATAGCTCCACGCAACCAACGCGATTAGGGGTTGTCAATCCCTTCACGGTCACTTACGAGAGTGAGATCTGATAGAGATGATAGATAATATTTTTGGTATTTTTGGTATAAAGATGCAAAGTAAAATAAAAGCAAAGTAAAAAGCAAAAAGCAATAATAAAGTGTTGGGAGATTAATATGATGAGAATAGACCCGGGGGCCATAGATTTCACTAGTGGCTTCACTCAAGAGCATAAGTATTTTACGGTGGGTGAACAAATAACTGTTGAGCAATTGATAGAATTGAGCATAGTTATGAGAGTATCTAGGTATGATCATGTATATAGGCATCACATCCGAGACAAGTAGACCGACTCCTGCCTGCATCTACTACTATTACTCCACTCATCGACCGCAATCCAGCATGCGTCTAGATTATTAAGTTCAAGAAAACAGAGTAATGCCTTAAGCAAGATGACATGATGTAGAGGGATAAATTCATGCAATATGATAAAAAAACCCATCTTGTTATCCTCGATGGCAACAATACAATACGTGCCTTGCTGCCCCTCATCACTTTGGGAAAGGACACCGCAAGATTGAACCCAAAGCTAAGCACTTCTCCCATTGCATGAAAAACCAATCTAGTAGGCCAAACCAAACTGATAATTCAAAGAGACTTGCAAAGATAACCAATAATACATAAAAGAATTCAGAGAAGATTCAAAAATTGTTCATAATAATCTTGATCATAAACCCACAATTCATCAGCCTCAACAAACACACCGCAAATAGAAGATTACATCGAATAGATCTCCACAAGAGAGGGGGAGAACATTGTATTGAGATCCAAAAAGAGAGAAGAAGCAATCAAACTACTAATTATGGACCCGAAGGTCTGAGGTAAACTACTCACACTTCATCAGAGGGGCTATGATCATGATGTAGAAGCCCTCCATGGTGGATTCCCCTTCCGGCGGAGCTCCGGAACAGGCCCCAAGATGGGATCTCATGGATACAGAAAGTTGCGGTGGTGGAATTAGGTTTTTGGCTCCGTATCTGATCGTTCGGGGGTACGTAGGTATATATAGGAGGAAGGAGTACGTCGGTGGAGCAACGGGGGGCCCATGAGGCAGGGGGGCGCGCCCCCCACCCTCGTGGCCACCTCCTTTCTTTCTTGACGTGGAGTCCAAGTCTCCTGTATCATATTCGGTGAGAAAATCACGTTCCCGAAGGTTTCATTCCGTCTGGACTCCGTTTGATATTCCATTTCTTCAAAACACTGAAATAGGCAAAAAAACAACAATTCTGGGCTGGGCCACCGGTTAATAGGTTAGTCCCAAAAGTAATATAAAAGTGGAAAATAAAGCCCAATATGGTCCAAAATAGTAGATAATATAGCATGGAGCAATCAAAAATTATAGATACGTTGGAGACGTATAAGGCATCTCCAAGCTTAATTCCTGCTCGTCCTCGAGTAGGTAAATGATAAAGAAAAGAATTTTTGATGCGGAGTGCTACTTGGCATAATTTCAATGTAATTGTTCTTTATTGTGGTATGAATATTCAGATCCGAAAGATCCAAGACAAAAGTTCATATTGACATAAAAATAATAATACTTCAAGCATACTAACTAAGCAATTATGTCTTCTCAAAATAACATGGCCAAAGAAAGTTATCCCTACAAAATCATATAGTCTGGCTATGCTCTATCTTCACCACACAAAGTATTTAAATCATGCACAACCCCGATGACAAGCCAAGCAATTGTTTCATACTTTTGACATTCTCAAAACCTTTTCAATCTTCACGCAATACGTGAGCGTGAGCCATGGATATAGCACTATATGTGGAATAGAATGGTGGTTGCGGAGAAGACAAAAAGGGAGAAGATAGTCTCACATCAACTAGGCGTATCAACGGGCTATGGAGATGCCCATCAATAGATATCAATGTGAGTGAGTAGGGATTGCCATGCAACGGATGCACTAGAGCTATAAGTATATGAAAGCTCAACAAAAGAAACAAAGTGGGTGTGCATCCAACTCGCTTGCTCACGAAGACCTAGGACATTTGAGGAAGCCCATCATTGGAATATACAAGCCAAGTTCTATAATGAAAAATTCCCACTAGTATATGAAAGTGACAAAATGAGAGACTCTCTATCATGAAGATCATGGTGCTACTTTGAAGCACAAGTTTGGTAAAAGGATAGTAACATTGTCCCTTCTCTCTTTTTCTCTCATTTTTTTATTTGGGCCTTTTCCCTTTTTTATGCCTCTTTTTTTATTTGTTTTTCGTCCGGAGTCTCATTCCGACTTGTGGGGGAATCATAGTCTCCATCATCCTTTCCTCACTTGGGACAATGCTTCTAAAAATGATGATCATCACACTTTTATTTTTCTTAGAACTCAACAATTACAACTCGATACTTAGAACAAAATATGTCTCTATGTGAATGCCTCCGGCGGTGTACCGGGACATGCGATGAATCAAGAGTGACATGTATGAAAGAATTATGAACGGTGGCTTCGCCACAAATACTATGTCAACTACATGATCATGCTAGCAATATGACAATGATGGAGTTTGTCATAATAAACGGAACGGTGGAAAGTTGCATGGCAATATATCTCGGAATGGCTATGGAAATGCCATGATAGGTAGGTATAGTGGCTGTTTTTGTGGAAGGTATATGGTGGGTGTATGATACTGGCGAAAAGTGTGCGGTATTAGAGAGGCTAGCAATGGTGGAAGGATGAGAAAAGTGCGTATAATCCATGGACTCAACATTAGTCATGAAGAACTCATATACTTATTGCAAAAATCTAGAAGTTATCAAAGCAAAGTATTACGTGAATGCTCCTAGGGGGATAGATTGGTAGGAAAAGACCATCGCTCGTCCCCGACCGCCACTCATAAGGAAGACAATCAATAAATAAATCATGCTCCGACTTCATCACATAATGGTTCACCATACGTGCATGCTACGGGAATCACAAACTTTAACACAAGTATTCCTCAAATTCACAACTTCTCAACTAGCATGACTCTAATATCACCATCTTCATATCTCAAAACAATTATCAAGCATCAAACTTTTCTTGGTACTCAACGCACTCAAAAGAAAGTTTTACAAATCTTGAATACCAAGCATATTATTATTATTAAGAAAATTACCATGCTATTTAAGACTCTCAAAATAATCTAACTGAAGCATGAGAGATCAATAGTTTCTATAAAACAAATCCACCACCGTTCTCTAAAAGATAAAAGTGAAGCACTAGAGCAAAACTATATAGCTCAAAAGATATAAGTGAAGCACATAGATTATTCTAACAAATTCCAATTCATGGATGGCTATCTCAAAAGGTGTGTGCAGCAAGGATGATTGTGGTAAACTAAAAAGAAAAGACTCAAATCATACAAGACGCTCCAAGCAAAACACATATCATGTGGTGAATAAAAATATAGCTCCAAGTAAAGTTACCGATGGAAGTAGACGAAAGAGGGGATGCCTTCCGGGGCATCCCCAAGCTTTGACTTTTTGGTGTCCTTAGATTATCTTGTGGGTGCCATGGGCATCCCCAAGCTTAGTCTCTTGCCACTCCTTGTTCCATAATCCATCAAAAGATTTCACCCAAAACATGAAAACTTCACAACACAAAACTCAACAGAAATCTCGTGAGCTCCGTTAACGAAAGAAAACAAAATACCACTTCAAGGTACTGTAATGAACTCATTCTTTATTTATATTGGTGTTAAACCTACTATATTCCAACTTCTCTATGGTTTACAAACTATTCTACTAGCCATAGATTCATCAAAATAAGCAAACAACACACGAAAAACCGAAGCTGTCAAAAAACAGAACAGTCTGTTGTAATCTGTAACTAACGCAAACTTCTGGAACTCCAAAAAATCAGCAAAAACAGTACGACCTAGGCAATTTGTTTATTGACCAGAAGCAATTGGAATCACTATTTTATCACATTCTGGTGATTTTTAACAATTGTTTTTGTGAACTGAAAGTTTCTGGAAATTACAGCAAGATCTAATAACTATCATCCAAGAAGATCCTATAGGTTTAACTTGGCACAAACGCTAATTAAAACATAAAACCACATCTAAACAGAAGGTACATGGATTATTTATTCCTAAACAGAAGCAAAAACAAGAAACTAAAAATAAAATTGGGTTGCCTCCCAACAAGCGCTATCGTATAACGCCCCTAGCTAGGCATAAGATTTCAACGATGCTCACATGAAAGACAAGAATTGAAGCACAAAGAGAGCATCATGAAACACGTGACAAACACATCTAAGTCTAACATACTTCCTATGCATAGGCATCTTATAGGCAAACAAATTATCACAACAACCAAAAACTAGCATATGCAAGGAATGGAAAGAAACAATAGCAATCTCAACATAACGAGAGGTAACTTGTTATCATGAAAATTTCTACAAAAATATTTTCCTCTCTCATAATAATTACATGTGGGATCATAAGCAAATTTAACAAAATATCTATCACAATAAATATTTTCAACACGATCCACATGCATGCAAAGTTGACACTCTTCCAAAATAATGGGATTAACATTAACTAAAGTCATGACCTCTCCAAACCCACTTTTATCAAAAAATTCATAAGATTGAATATTCTCCAAATATGTGGGATCTAAAGTTGACACTCTTCCAAATCCACTTTCAATATTATTGCAAACACTATTATCAATCTCATATTCATCATGGGGCTTAAATAAATTTTCAAGATCAAAAGAAGAATCACCCAAATCATGATCATTGCAACAAGTAGTAGACCTAGCAAAACTAGCATCCCCAAGCTTAGGGTTTTGCATATTATTATCATAATTGACATCAAGAGAATTTATAGTAAAATAATTGCAATCATGTTTTTCATCAAAGGAACTACCAAGTATGGGTGCAATAGCAATGATCTCACGTTTAACATAAGGAACTATAGCAAATTCATCTTCATACATATTGGCATCATGGCCACAAGAATAGCAAGCATCATGTTCATCAAGGGACATTTCAATCAAATCATCGGAATCGTCATTATCTATAGATTCATGCATATCATTATTTCCTTCCAAAGCAACGGTCAGTCTCTCAATAAATTCTTTGACATAGACATTATGAGCATAGTTTTCATAGCAATATTTAAGTATGTCAAAATTTTCAGATTCGTAGAGAGTAATATCATACTTTTCAATCAAAGAAGCAACTTTATAAGCACCCTTAAAAGCAACAAATTCTTCAATTTGTTCGATATCATAGTAACTATAAACACCCTTTGCATAAGAAGATAAGATTTCATTTTCATTAAACTCACATAGGTAAGGAAGGTGTTTTTAGGGTTCTTAGAGCAACAAGTAAAATCATAAATTTCACAAAGATTCCAAGCATAACACAACAATCTGTTTATTTGATTCCATAAGATTCTCCCTTTTTCAGACAAATGGTGACGCACAAAATGAGCATGCTCATCTAAAGATTTCCCATCAACTAGGCTAGCTGGGGTTTCAGCACGAGCGCATAAGGATCAAAGATGATCCAAGTAGAACACTTTAAGTGGATCCATATCAATAGTTTTTTAGCAAGCAAAGATGCAAGCAAATAGAAGGCACATGGAAACACAAAAAAGGCATACGGAAGAAGGCGAAGAAAGGGGGAATAAAACGACAAGGGTGAAGTGGGGGAGAGAAAAACGAGAGGCAAATGGCAAAAAGTGTAATGCAAGAGATAAGGGATTGTGATGGGTACTTGGTATGTTGACTTTTGCGTAGACTCCCGACAACGGCGCTTAAATCTTCCTGCTACCTCTTGAGCATTGCGTTGGATTTCCTTGAAGAGGAAAGGGTGATGCAGCAGATTAGAGTAAGTATTTCCCTCAGTTTTTGAGAACAAAGGTATCAATCCAGTAGGAGGCTACGCGCAAGTCCCTCGTACCTACACCAAACAAATAGCTCCACGCAACCAACGCGATTAGGGGTTGTCAATCCCTTCACGGTCACTTACGAGAGTGAGATCTGATAGAGATGATAGATAATATTTTTGGTATTTTTGGTATAAAGATGCAAAGTAAAATAAAAGCAAAGTAAAAAGCAAAAAGCAAAAAAGCAATAATAAAGTGTTGGGAGATTAATATGATGAGAATAGACACGGGGGCCATAGATTTCACTAGTGGCTTCTCTCAAGAGCATAAGTATTTTACGGTGGGTGAACAAATAACTGTTGAGCAATTGACAGAATTGAGCATAGTTATGATAGTATCTAGGTATGATCATGTATATAGGCATCACGTCCGAGACAAGTAGACCGACTCCTGCCTGCATCTACTACTATTACTCCACTCATCGACCGCTATCCGGCATGCATCTAGAGTATTAAGTTCAAGAAAACAGAGTAATGCCTTAAGCAAGATGACATGATGTAGAGGGATAAATTCATGCAATATGATAAAAAAAACCTATCTTGTAATCCTCGATGGCAACAATACAATACGTGCCTTGCTGCCCCTACTGTCACTGGGAAAGGACACCGCAAGATTGAACCCAAAGCTAAGCACTTATCCCATTGCAAGAAAAACCAATCTAGTAGGCCAAACCAAACTGATAATTCGAAGAGACTTGCAAAGATAACCAATCATACATAAAAGAATTCAGAGAAGATTCAAATATTGTTCATAGATAATCTTGATCATAAACCCACAATTCATTGTTCTCAACAAGCACACCGCAAAAACAAGATTACATCGAATAGATCTCCACGAGAGAGGGGGAGAACATTGTATTGAGATCCAAAAAGAGAGAAGAAGCCATCTAGCTACTAACTATGGACCCGAAGGTCTGAGGTAAACTACTCACACTTCATCGGAGGGGCTATGATGATGATGTTGAAGCCCTCCGTGGTGGATTCCCTTTCTTGTGGAGCTCCCAAACAGGCCCCAAGATGGGATCTCGTGGACAGAAAGTTGCGGTGGTGGAATTAGGTTTTTGGCTCCGTATCTGGTCGTTTGGGGGTACGTAGGTATATATAGGAGGAAGTAGTACGTAGGTGGAGCAACAGGGGGCCCACGAGGCAGGGGGCGTGCCCTAGCGGGGTGGGCGCGCCCCCCACCCTTGTGGCCACCTCCTTTCTTTCTTGACGTGGGGTCCAAGTCTCCTGGATCATATTCGGTGAGAAAATCACGTTCCCGGAGCTTTCATTCCGTTTGGACTCCGTTTGATATTCCGTTCCTTCGAAACACTGAAATAGGCAAAAAACAACAATTCTGGGCTGGGCCTCCGGTTAATAGGCTAGTCCCAAAAGTAATATAAAAGTGGAAAATAAAGCCCAATATGGTCCAAAACAGTAGATAATATAGCATGGAGCAATCAAAAATTATAGATACGTTGGCGACGTATCATCTGGCCACTGGCCTATACGCACTAACCAACTACCGGGAACAGTTATGGGCACTCGGCGTCATGGTATCAGCCGAAGCCTTCGTGATGTCAGCGACTGAGCGGCGCGTGCCGTATTGGACTGGAACGTCCGCTAGGCTAGGCCTACTTCTGGCCGCATTCGCAACGTGCAGGTGTGCAAAGGGCGATGGGCCCAGACCCCTGCGCCATAGGATTTAGACCGACGTGCTGACCTCTTTGTTGTGCCTAGGTAGGCCTGCGACGTTTTGATCTTCCGAGGCCGGGCATGACCCAGGAAAGTGTGTCCGCCAAATGGGATCGAGCGTGTTGGGTTATGTGGTGCACCCCTGCAGGGAAGTTTATCTATTCGAATAGCCATGATCTTTGGTAACAGGACGACTTGGAGTTATAACTTGACCTTATGACAACTAGAACCGGATACTGAATAAAACACACCCTTCCAAGTGCCAGATATAACCCGGTGATCGCTCTCTAACAGGGCGACAAGGAGGGGATCGTCGGGTAGGTTTATGCTATGCGATGCTACTTGGTGAACTTACCATCTACTCTCTTGTACATGCTGCAAGATGGAGGTGGCCTGAAGCGTAGTCTTCGACAGCATTAGCTATCCCCCTCTTATTCTGTCATTCTACAGTTCAGTCCACCGATATGGCCCCTTTACACATATACCCATGCATATGTAGTGTAGATCCTTGCTTGTGAGTACTTTGGATGAGTACTCACGGTTGCTTTTCTCCCTGTTTTTCCCCTTTCCTTTCTTCCTGGTTGTCGGAACCAGATGGCGGAGCCTGTGAGCCGTGACGCCACCGTCGATGACGACTCCTACTACACTGGAGGTGCCTACTACTACGTGGAGGCCGCTGACGACGACCAGGAGTAGTTAGGAGGATCCTCTTTCGATTTGTATCCCAGTTTATGCTAGCCTTCTTAAGGCAAACTTGTTTAACTTATGTCTGTACTCAGATATTGTTGCCTCCACTGACTCGTCTATGATCGAGCACTTGTATTCGAGCCCTCGAGGCCCCTGGCTTGTATTATGATGCTTGTATGACTTATTTATGTTTTTAGAGTTGTGTTGTGATATCTTCCCGTGAGTCCCTGATCTTGGTCGTACACGTTTGCGTGCATGATTAGTGTATGATTGAATCGGGGGCGTCACAAGTTGGTATCAGAGCCGACTGCCTGTAGGACTCCCCCTTCCAAACTCCTTGGCCGAAGTCGAGTCTAGTCAATTGCAAAACTTTTACTAACATGGCTGTGTGGCTTATGGGCCCACGTCGCCATTGGGTGGTATTAGGATCTTTTACTCCTTGATCTTTACTCACGGGACTCTAAACTCTCTTCTACTCGGGTTAAACGAATTTTGCTAACTCTAACATTAGGATCTCATGATCACTTCCACCCGGAGAGCCCCTTATTACTGATGGTCGCCTGTTGCATCAGAAGATCCTGAAGATACTCTCTGATGTTCTCTCGAGACTTTGTCCCTGTTGCTTTTGCAATTCCCTACCACCAAATATCACTATGGATAAATGCATATACCTGTCGTTCTTACCTTTATTCCCAGTTGGACTTGTTATTACAAGATACCCCGAACTTCTCTCTATTGCTCCCAGAAAACTTTTTTGCTTACTGCCTTGCAGTTCCTTGCCATCTGAATGACCCCGCGGATAATTTCTCGCACTTACCGAGTATCCGCTCATCCCAAGTTGATTCATGTGTTACGCAACAGTCTTCGAAATACCATTCGATCTTCCGAAAATCCTGAGTAGCCTATTGCTCTTGAAATTCTTGCTTGCTTGCATTATGGTTAATCCCATAAGTCTCGTAATCTTATTGGCATCCCTTGTCATTATCATTTTGATTCCGTTGATCCAATATGATGTGAATGCTCTCAATCCTCAATCAGATCCTAGAATTCCTCCTTCTGGCTCAGCGTCATTTTAAACATGAGCCGGATCTCGACCAATCAAATTGCCATTGATTATTCCCCTAAGCCTACTCGACTTATCCATCCTTAATCAGAGCGTTTGCTTCTGATCCCTTGATTTGGAAATCATATTTATTTTACATTTGAGCTTTGAATTAGTCAGATGTTTCTACAATATGATCTCCTTGCATTGATTCTTCCTCTGGTTGTGTGCCGATACTCACATCAGATCCTTTGTGGACCACCAGATCCTTTGTTGGATTTTATCCGACAATATCCTTCATATTCAATAACCTTGTGAGCCTTTCCTAGGATACATAATGCCTTTGCGAAATTGTATCCTCTACTTTCTCAACCATGCTCTGCTTTCGAGCTAGTGATAATTACTCTTGAAGCTTGTGGTATATGTTTCTAAGATGCCCCGATGGGTTGAACCTATGCATTCCTTAATCTGTGTGAACCCGAAAGTTTTTCATGATTCATACTCTTCTAGTGTTTTGGCAAATAAAATTTCAACACTACAACTTTTTTTGAAAACAAGAAGTGAATGAAAGGTTATGCATTGCTAAAGTGGGAGTCGACCTTGAACTTTATGTTCATGCCCATGGACACGATGTAGATCCTATCATGAAAGCTTCTACTAATAATAACTATTTCCTTGATAAATATCATCTGGCATCTGTGAATTGATCCTTTTAATTGTGGTTCCGACCATACGTTGTTCCTTGATCCCATCTCTCGGGCAAGTTTAAGCACTTGTCTTCCGTGGATCAATACACCAATCCAACCTTTACTTTGATCTTTCATCGAGTACTACACCCAGGTATCTCGAGATTATCACGGAACTGCATAATTTCTTATGAGTTCTCCATCAAGTACTACATTCTCATTGATTCCAATTTTTCCACGGGCTCTCAGTCGTTAAACACTCAAGGATATCGATAACTGAATCGAGTCCGCATCACGATTAAACAACTATTAGTAATCTTCTTTATTTACGAGTTTGTACTCGATCACATCATTTCTAGCCTGATCGAATATACCAGGGTCGAGCTGATTTTAAGTGTGCTACCTGGTCCTTATTCCCGGAGCACCACTTTCGATGATGATCTAAGCTTATGTCGATCTTCCTTGTCTTATCGTTCACCTTAAACATCAAGCTTGATTTTGAGTTTGTTGTACCCTTGGTTCCAATAACCTTTCGCTTCATCATTCCTTTGACTTGATGTCATCGCCGATCGATTACATCTTCATCAAATCTCTCGACAAAGGTGTCGTGATCATCATCAACATTCTGGGTTCTTCCGAGATATCTATTGAATTCATGATGAGAAATACCATCCTTGCCCCTCGATGATTTGTATTATCATTGACCACTTTATTATCTTTCGTTCAACACAAACTTGTCCGTGTTTTGTGTTATACCTTGAGTTCCTTGCTATCCAGCATTTTTCTTCTTTACCTTGGAGTATTACCATATTTTATGCCTAGGATGTTGTGAGAATTTCACCACTTCTTAAGAATTCTTGATACAAGTGATACTTCTTGCCATCTCCATTCACTATTGGTCCCCGTGTTGTTTCTAACCGAAATGCCAAAAATTGAACTAAGATGCACGAATTCAAAACTTCTAGCAACTATATTGCTTTGAAGTGAATGGTTGATAGCTTCATTCTAGGTCTTTTGGTTATCGAATCACCATTCTAACATTGATCATGCTACCTAAGCCCATCTATCGGGTGCACCTTTCAACCAATGTTTACTTGCGTATGTTTTCGTCAGGCATACATCATTTGATCTGACAAATGTTATCTCCTTGTTCACATAACTGTGGAAATCCATCCTTTAGGGAAATCTCGATGAATTGTCGCTGAGTCCATCAGGCACCTCCTCATCCTCTCCTTGGTTTAATGATGAACTCTTGTTCCGGAACTCGCTTCCATAGTTCATTTCCCGAGAATCTACAATGTCAACTCGTCAATTTGTGTTGCACCTCTTCTTCTCAGGCATCCTGTGCCTGAGGTACCCTGACACCAATCAGATCTAAATCTCGGTCAGATATGATGGTTGGAACATATGTCCAAGAGTTATAACATTGGTCTTTATATTACCCGGTAAGGTGATGTCAGGCCTAACACACCTTCCCGGAGGACCTATTGTTATAGTTTCCTTTTTAACAAGGTTAGCCATTCTCCATAAGGAAATTGTAAGACTCATTCCATGAGTTGTTCCTGACGGATCCTTTGTGTATTAAAAGTCTGACCTTTGCTCGAAGACCATGCCAATGCTATCTCGAAGCATGTTTGTGGTACTCCGACTTTCAATAGGAGCATTGAAGCACAATGCTAAATTTTCTTTGTCCATTATCCGAACACCGTTGTATGGGTAATGCCATGAAATTCCTCTCCTATCACCTAAATGGTTTTCTACTTTCTGTCATGTCATGGATATCGTGCTCTGCTTGTCCTTGGGAAGGATATACCCCTGAAGTACGTGTTTAAACACATTTTCCTTTCCATTGTCTCGTTTAACCTTTCTCGTGGATTATATGATCTAAGCAGTAATGATTCGCTACTTATGTAAACACCCAGGTGTACAACCTTGTCAGTAAGACCGTGTTACTATTATTGATGACATTTCGGTAACCGCCGATGGGCGAGAACTTTGCCTATCACTACAAAAAAAAATACACTTCCGTGATGATACGTGTTTGTCATAGTAGGTCGCGTTTTTTGTCATGCATGTACATCCATGACGATTTTATGACAGAATCAAGATAGTCATACCTGTGCTGTCGTAGAAGTGTTCTATGACATTACCAAAATTACCATCATGGAAGTGTCCACTTCCATGACGATAAATCGGCGTCCGCGAAGTGCTTTCGTCAAGGGTGACCGACACGTGGCATCCACCGTAACGGAACGCCGTTAAGCTATCGGGTCGGTTTTGGATCCGATAACCCGTTAACAGCCCCGACCAATGGGGATTTTCCACGTGTAAAATCATCATTGGCTGGAGGAAACACGTGTCGGCTCATCGTTGGGACAGATGTCATCCACTCATTGGATAGAAGGCGCCTATGATACATCGACACGTGGCACGACCCATCAAGTTTAAATGGGCCGGCCCAACTAAAGGCCCACAAGATTTTGCGGACCATAATGGCCCGACCCAGCTAAAGGCCCACGAGATTTTGTGGACCATAATGGGCTGGCCCAGCTAAAGGCCCACAAGATTTCATGGGCCATAATAGGCCGGCCCAGGTAAAGGCCCACAAGATTTTTGTGTGCCATAATGGGCTGGCCTGTAAAACCCACAAAATTCTTGCGGATCATAATGGGCGGCCCGACTAAAGGCCCACGAGATTTCGCCAACATTAATGGGCCGGCCCAGCTGTAGGCCCACAAGATTTTGAGGACCCTAGTAGGCCGGCCCATTAACTGCTGCCATGTTTTGGGCCAAATGTCGGCCCATATTTGATCCGGTCCATTAATGGCCTCCCACGTTTCGGGCCGAATAATGACCCATATAAGATCCGGCCCGTTAAAAGCCTCCCACTTTCTGGGCCAAATCATGACCCAGATCAGGTCCGGCCCTTTAAGAGGCTTTGGGCTCAATTATGGCCCATATCAGATTCGGCCCGTTAACTGGACGCTATGCTTTTGGGCCCACTTGTTAAAGGCACATTTAGTAATTGACACGATATTAGTTTCGACTGTTAAGGGCCCGTTTAACATTTCGGCCCTATATTAATTTCGGCCTGTTAAAATCCCGTCATATAGTTGGGCCTAACTACAGCCCGGTTTGCATCCGGCCTACTCGCAGCCGATATCTGATTGGGCCAAACAAGGACCGAGACAACTTTGGCTTGTTAAAAGCCCGTGAATTGATTTGCACAATCATGGGTCGGGTCCATTTCGGGCTGCTGCCGGCTCGTGAGCTATTCGGCACATTTCAGGCCCAACCTACTTCTCAGCCTCCTAAAAGCCCATTGAGTTTTCTTGCGAAAAGAGGGCCGGGGGTTAGTCGGCCTATTAAAGGCCCATATCTTCTAGTGGGCCAATTTGACGGGGCCCATGATGCGGATCATACATCGTGATTGCATGACGGCCCGATTATGTACCGTAATTTCACGGTTTGGCTGGTTTACTGCGAAGACATGATATATATATATAGTAAAATAACTGCAGCATCATGAATACGAAAAAACCTAGACTATACAATAAAGAAATTACGGCATATTACATCCATTGGGCATCAAAGTTCGCCACTATGATAATAAAGCACAAGCAGACAACAAATTACATACACTGGGCATCAAAGATCGCCACCAGTGCAAATAAACACGCCGACAAAATAATATACAAAACCGACATCACTTCAATAGAGTTCAAGAAAGGTTAGCCCTCATTGGGAGCTGCAGTACAAGCAAATGAGCAAGATGAGGAGGCTAAGCTTGTTCAACACTTATATCTTCCTCACTCGAAAGATAAACAAGCAGAGCGGATGAAAGGTTTTGCACATAAAAGTATCAGTGCTGACAATTCATCACATTTCTTACTGACGAATAAAGTGACATGGTTTAAAATTGCATTAACACAATATGGTATTGTTCAGGTCAAGACATGGCAGGAAATGACATTGTGAAGGAGTTGGAAGCTTCACGACACCACTGGATTACAGATAAAGAACTCATAAGTATCAATGGTTAGTGTGCTGTCAATTTATCCCATTTCAGATTGGCAAATAAAGAGACGGTTTAAATAATAGAAGAATGATATGACGTTGTTCAAAGTTAAGACATTGCAGAATATGACATTGTCTTTGTAGTGGGTAGGTTCACCACACCACTGGATTACGGATGAAGAACAGAAGCATACATGCAGTGCAAAAGAAGATCACTTGCTCTGTATAGTTTAATTTACATGGTATGAAGAAGGAACTTGGTTGTACAACTGAAAACTTAAATTGAGAAGGAAAAACTTTTGTTTATGAACTACTCCCTCCGTCCCATAATGTAAGACATTTTTTAACACTATACTAGTGTGAAAAAACGTCTTACATTATGGGACGGAGGGAGTACATAATAAACTTTAAACATGCAATTTGATGCAAACACCAAAAATAAACAGCGGTTGCTGTCATGCCTAACCACATTTATACAACAAAGTTTGAAGGCTTGAGAAGGACAAACTTACATTACTGGTGAAGACAGGCTCTATAAAGCCCTTGTCCATGCTGATGGGGGGGGGGCAATTCAGGAAGTTTAGCACAGAATCCTCTTCATAAGCATTGCCTTTATTCTACATTTTGTTAAGAGCAAATATAGATGTGATAATATACGAAAAATGGAGAATATTTAAGATAAGATGAAGAGTGATTCTACATAACCAAGTAGCTATAAATGTATGTGCAGCGATATAGGCAAAAGGCACAGCCAAGAGCAATGCACAGCTAAACTTCTCCAGTACCAACCTTATGGTAAGAGTAAATATAGATCTGATGTGTAGAAAATGGAGGGAAAAGAAAAATAAGCTGCGGAGTGATGGTACATGAACAACTACCTGTCAATATAAGTACACTCATAAAGGATAGCATGTACTTACAAGAACAATGCAGAGCTAAAAAAATTCATTGGCATTGGATATATTCTACACTAATGTAACCATTCATACAGATCAGATAATTTGGAGCGAACAATTGATAAGCAAGCTATCATGCATACTGCTATCACATAATGAACCAGGTATGTATGCAAGTACAGTGATACAGGACAACACGTACTAACAAGAGCAAAGCAGCGGGCAACATATTTGCGATATCCTGTCGTTCTTTTCAAACCGGATTCTTCTTCGAGCAGATTTCCTGCAAAAAAGATCCGTAAGGCACATGCGGAAAAGTGGAAGTTCAAATTTTCATGTGATTTCATAGATAGTACCTCATCCTGGGAACAAGACCAGTGCATAACAAGGTTTTTCCATTCAATGTCTTCTAAATTTAGCACAGGAGACTTCACCGAAAATTCGTTTATAGACTTGCCATCAAATTGTGATTTCCTCAAGTAACACCGATACTGCTGCAATGCTTCCTTGAAAAGCACAAGAAAGCTTTGCTCGTCATGACTATCCAGATTGACCCTCGCCTAGTTACAACAATGTAATGTAAAACATTGATGTGTTCGATCAGCAGAAAACAGGAAAATAATAACCATGAATAATAGCACTTACACGTAAGTTGGACAAGAAGATGTGAAAATGGTGTTTGTCTTCACTATAATCTTCCCATGATGGGAATATATGCACGTAGTCCCTAACAACATTGAAAGCATTGTCTTTTAAACTAGGAATAAATGGAATGGGGTTCCAATCTGCAGGAATTGGCTGTCTCTGCAGTTGGGATAGGTCTTCGGCCTGTGGACTTGCTGTACTTTTTGCTGGAGTGGGATTTTTCTATGGTATGGCTGGTGCTATGGCAAATTAATTCGGTATACCTTTTGCTAGAGTGCAGGTCCTGTGTGGTGGGGCTAGTGGTGTGGCCAGTGAAGTATGGGTACAGTCTGCTGGAGTCGGTCCTATGTTTTGTGTCACTGGTTGTACAGCCAATATAAGTGGGCGCTGTCTGATTTCTCCGGCACCACCCTGTTTTTCAAGGACTTTGCTGGTGCTCCTTCAGGTTCGGCAATCACCCTCTTCCTTTTTGATGTCTGATGCACAAGAACAGCATTTGAGTGAAAAAACATGGTATGATGACAGATGGAATATGTATTGATAATGGATGGGCATGGCATCTCGAGTTATATGACGAGTAAACTAAGCAGATGGCGGTGCAACAAAGTAGAAGAAATGCAAGACAACATATGCAAGATACGCACAATCAATAAAACCTTGCCAAATTAGAACAGGCACCTTGATGGGTGAACAGGACAGGCCATCCGCCTTTGACTCCTCGAGGTTAGAATAGTCATTAGGATGATATTACGAACAAGAATCAACAGTGGGGAGCGTCACGAGTTTCATTGCTTCCAATATGGCACTCATCGCCTTTGTGCCAATTTTGTAAGTCATTGCAGTGTTCCACAATATTCTTACGATGCGCGGATTACGATATTCACTTGTAATTATGTATAATATTTGAGAACCATGAAAACATAAATAGTTGTGAGATTATCTTTGTAATGCAGATGATATTCTAATATAGGGCCCTGTAAACACTTATGTGCTATCCTTTGGATTACGATGAGAGAGCTCATGTGTCTTTGTAATATGGTGCGTGCATTTATATAATCTGGCACAAGTATACAAAAAATAGGCTCCAGAAGTAAGGATAGCTGGCAGATGATAGGTTCATTATATACTGTATAGAGAGTTTATTGCCAAACCATGATAACAAGAGAACACAACAACTAGGCAGATAATAGTGTACATAACAGGGGTACACCATAACCACGATATATAAATCGGGAAAGTGGAACTGGCTTGAAAATACGGTGTTGTATTGCCGCTAGTAATTGAAAGCCTATCGATCACGTACAGGCCAGCTCTATCGAACATGGTAAAGAAGAGCAAGCAAATTTTGGATAATAAAATGTTGGTTGCGCAGTGCCCACACATGATGAACCAGAGCGCATTAAGAATGCAACTCCGAGCTATCTCTCGACCATTTCAGGCGGTTGGATGAAGATCCTACGTCTCCTAACCCTTCTTCTTCCTCGTCTCTGATTCTTCCCATACAGAACACCGCTTGCAGACGGCCGCCGCCCCCACCGCTGTGTTCCTCCGCCACCCTCACACCCCACCAGCGTCGAGTTTTCTTCGTTCGTGAGGCCCCACAACCACCCGAGCCCTTCGATCGCACCGCGAACTCCGCGACCTCTGAAAAATCGGTGACCCAATTTTGAAATTTAGTCTCATCGTGATTTAAATAGTGTGGAATATAAAAGGTGAAAACCATAAGCATTGGGAGTATAGTGTTGAGCGTGCCATGGCGGATCTGAAGGTGCAAACCGGACAAAGGCTACTTCGCAACCAAGACAAGAAATCAGAGTAAAGCAGTGGCAATCTATTTTCTTTCTGCGATAAATAAGTTGAGTAGATGCGAAAGAGTACAACCTCTGATGCGGTGCCGTGTACGCATCTCCCGAGAATTGGACGGTGCTGCGGTAGCGATGGCTGTCGGCGGCGTGGAAGCAGATCTAGGAGGGTAGAAGGTGGTGGCGGGGCGCGGTGGACGAGACGGTCATAGGAGCGGCGCCGGCAAGGTGGACGACGACGGGGATGGAGCGAGAGGACGGGATGCAAGGATACCGGTCCGAAGGCGTGGATGAGAAAGGTCGATCTCTTGTAATGGACGGCGGCGTCAGGGTATCAGCTCCGGCATGGTGGAGGAGGACGGCGGTGGATGGGGTGGCGGACGGCGGCGGACGGAGGAGGGTGGGGTGGAGACGGTGTTTTGGTGCCCACGGAGTACGAATGGGGAAAAGGGAGGTAGAGAGGAAGGGGGGAACCATGTATTCAGCGCGCGCTTGTCTAAAATGCGAGGAAATTTACAAACTTAGCCCCCGTTTCAAATTTCTACTACATCACAACAACATTAGTCGGTTGGGGATAGGACGGTAATCTCGCATACACCGAATATTTGCCGATGAGAGTTTGTTTTTGGCGCCCACCATGTATGAATATGAATCGGGGAGGGAGTCGATTTCGGCCGAGGACACACTGTGTTTTGGCGCCCACCGTGTATGAATCCGGGTGAGAGGTGGTTACGTCACGTTTGGGTGAAATTACAAACCTACCCCTATTGAAACGTATAGAAATCCTGCAGATAGGCTTTGCGTGGCAGGGATAGGCAGTAGTGATTTCCATCTCGCAGATTTTGGTTTTGGGCGGTTACTGCGACTTTCCCCGCTTTGTTAAAATTTTGCAGAGTGCACGTTTAGCGTGCCAACTCAATTCGAATCCCGTTTGTATTCTATTTTTTTCGGGCGGGATCCATTTTCAATTGGAATTACATTCTATATACATCATTTTTTATATACTTTCAAAAGCACAACACCATTTGTACATAAATATGGTTTACAAATGGCATGATCTCAGATTCATAAGGTTGTATCCATCAATTTGGATTTTCAAATATTTGAAACCACTTTATGTTGAAATCCAATGTATGCATTCCTCACTAACTGTCTCCAATTAATGTGTGTTTCATGCGGGGTTTTTTTTAACTTCTGAAACATGTATAATGTGTTTCACACACGCAACATATAGTGTAATCCCGTTTAGACATTAATTGCATATAAACCATGCGTTGTTTGTAATTGAAGAATCTATGGATCACCAATATTGATAAACTATATAACATTACACGTGTGCCCAAATTCAAATGAATATGCATGTTTGATACACCAATTTGCGTTATGATATTATCGATGTCGTGATCTCCAGTTTAGATATTTGAATACCCTTTAATCCAGATATTCGTCTCATATAGCTATCACTCATGCTTATATAGGACTATCTCTCTGGACCTATACGCGTTCATCATCTCTCATGTATCTCTCGTGCTACCTATATGTCGACAATGATCTTTTATCTTCGTAACACACCGACGGTACTCTCTCCCTCGACCTTCGTCACTCTATCTCTCTCTAAGTATATCTCACTCCCTTCTATGTGTCTCTAACTATGATTCTCCATGTGGAATCTCTTTCTCTCACACAAACACAAAACTTTGTCTCCGGGGGTCTCATTTCTCTCTACTATTCCCATGTGTGCCACTCGCACACCCCTCATCTGATGGATGTCTTGCGCTCCTTAGATATGAGAACCTACGACTCTTACTCTTCAATATCTCTTTCTCACACAAACACAAACTCTGTCTCCTGTGGTCTCATATTTCTCCATTGTTCTCTTGTATGTCGCTCACACACCCTCTCTCCCTAGAGATATCTTGCGTTCCCTCATATGTCTCTCTAGCTATCACTCTCGTTGTGAAATATCTTTCTCTCTTGCAGACACAAAACTCCGTCTCTCTGGATCTCATTTCTCTCTGATATCTGTTTGTATGTGACTCACATGCACCCTCTCTCTATCTCTCTCACACCCACACACATAACCCATCCTTCTGATCCACTCGACTCCTATATCTAATGCACACTAGCTAGCATCTTTATCTTTCTATTTATCTGTTTCTCCATTAACCTTCTTTCTCGCCCTCACTCTTGATTCCTATCACGCACACTACATATGTTTCTCTCTACATGCAGTCAACTGCCCTCTCACACACATATATAACTTCACCCTTTGAACTACCCGACGGTCATCTCCAACACCCAAACTAGAGGATGTCCCTCTAGCTAGCATCTCCATTTCTGTATCTATCTATAGTTTCTCCGTCAACATTTCTTTCTCGCACGGTGTCTTGCTTCCTATCACCCACACTATATATGTCTCTCCACACATATGCATTTATAGGTTGATCTCTTTTGCACAATCGTTGCGCCTCACCCCCTCTGCTCGCCATAGATGCATGCTCCAGCCCACGCCACTATCTCTTAAAGACAAAAACACATGCTCAATTGTCGGGCCTTCTTCCTGCATTCTCACATGCATGCATATTGTCATACCGATCCGTCTCTCCCATGTCGTTGATCTTATGACTTATGTCTTCTTTCTTTTATCTCGATCATATGGCCACACACACACACATCCCACGTATACATGTATACCTCTCACACATGCACGTTCAAGGTCTCTATGTCTCCATACGTAGTTAATTATCCTCAATCCTAACGCCAAATCGAATCCTTCTCCACTTTTGTGCACATAACTTCCGCCTGTATGGGTAAAACACACACTCACACTTAACAATCTCCTTCTATCTACCCCTCCCCCCCCCAGCGCCTCTCACTCTTCCCCTATATCCCGAAACCAATAAGACCATCCCTTTGTTTAATTCCGCCTACATGCACCATCGATATATAGTAGTCTTCCTCGGTGTCTCTCGAACAAACACGTTCTCTCGATGTCGACTCCTCTCATGCGCACGCACATTCTCTTCCCTCTCTACGGGCATTCTCTCTCTCGCACCCCATTGTTGGTGGCCTCTGCCACACACATCACCTCTATATGATGAAGCCAAGAACACTTAAATTACATCCGCCACAGAGGACCCCGCGAGACACACACACACGCGCGCGCGCACACGCACACACACACACACACGTGCACGCACACCCCCCCCCCCACACACACAGTAAGACTCCATCTCTCTCTCTCTCACACACACACACAAACACACACACGCGTGCATGCACCCCCCACACACACTTAGACTCCATCTCTCTCTCTCTCTCTCACACACACGAACTAAGACTCCATCTCTCTCTCTCCTCTCTCTCTCTCTCTCACACACACACACACACACCCCATACACACACTAACACTCCATCTCACACACACATGCTCTAGGCGGAGCATTTGTTCCTACCACCCTTCATCCAACCTTACCCGTATGATAAACAATCACCTTTATTTACTTGCATAACATGCACAAATTCCACTTTACTTTAGTAGTCAGCAAACTTATCATCTGTACCCTTATAAAAAATGAGTTGGCGATGATGGTGTGCCTGCCATCTTATGTCTGAGACCGTATGATCTATATCGACGGATAGAAAGCAAACTATGATAATTTTACAAAAGATACCCGCACCTCTCTCCACATCATTATCTCCCACAACATCATTGCTCAGCAATTAAAAAGGAATAAGTCTCGAACAATCTAGCATGCATGGTGGCGCCGCTGCCGGGCGCCAAATCCATCCCCATGCCTCCGCCCATTCTGACCACCAGTCACCACCACGCTCCACTCCTCCTCGCCTTATCTCTCATCTTTCATTTTTTTGATGACATTCTCGAGATACCAGTTTTCCGATAAAATTCTTGAGATATCATTAGTTCTTGCACATGGGATTACTCCTGCATGGGTCAATCACAACAGGTGTTTTGTAAAAGAATGCATATTGATGTTCTGTGCAATGCAAGATAATCTTGCTTATAATTATATAACGCAAATCACGAGCAGGAAGTGACATTTTTTTTGACACAACCACGTTAACATGGCCACGTAAATCACTAGCTAAAGTAAATACCATTATACTTATATCCCGATGCAAAAGGTTGAGTACATGTCCGAAGAGTAGAGTCGCACACACGCACTCTGTCTCTCAGAATCTCTCTCACACACACACACCAGTTATGTGACGCCCACTTAAGCAGACACGAGTATGTTACAATTTGTGCACGCGCGGGTACACGCGATGCTGCACATTTATTTAAGCCGGAAGGCGAACCCAAACAGTAGCTGCATTCATTCCCCTCCCGCCGCCTCTTCTCTAGTCACCGTCGCCCGGTAGCCATGGGCCGGCCGAAGGTAACAACATACGCCATACTCCCACCGGAGCGGCGCTTTAATATGGAAATTTTAGTGGTCATGCATGCATCTTTTTGTGCTAGCACTCCTATATAAGGGTTGACCGGTCGCTTCCCGCGGACGTGCGCGGGCGGTGGAAGAGGAAGGAGAAGGGAAGCGGGCTGTGGAGTAACGTTTTTTACCATAATTTCTTAGGAAACTGAGTGCAATAATTGAGTAGTTTTGCAAACTACCAGTACTACAGCTGAAATGGTTCAAAACCTATACTCCCTTTCCAGCACGCGCTTCCCTCGTGAAACGGTCAACGTCGCCCTGGAGCGTCAGTGCCGCATTAATGCCCGGCCAGAGCGGAGGAGACCTCTCACTGGCGCCGGCTTTGAAGTGGCGCGATGGCCGAGAGAGCGCCGCTTCCCGGTGCACGCGACTGCTCCGCGTCGAGACTGGCCATTGGCCATGTTTAGATCCATGGGTTAGAGTTAGTTTGAGCTAGTTGGGGCTCAAATAGCCCTAAAGTATCCAAGCATGAGGGTTTAAATTGGAGCAAGTTGCACCGAACCCACCAAAAAAAACTATCCCACCCAAGAGGTGCTAACTGGAGATAGTTCTCATTGGGACCACTGAAAAATCACTTTCTCTCTCCATGAAGTGCATTTATTGTCAATCTAACCCTGTCACCCAAACACCTCTTTGGCTACGCTTAGTTCAGGGTTATTCATGAGTTAGTCTAACCTCTAGCTAAGTTAGAGTATCAAACAGAGCAAGATAGGACATGCAAGTTGCTCAAAGCATACAGGCAAATTCGTACGTGAAAGGATTTTTTTCTTTTGAAAACGGAACGTGAAAGGAATTTTTTTTTAGAATGCTCTTGGCATGTCGCTAACATGTGATAGTTAACCGACCTCAATAGACGCAGAAACGCCAGCCCACCGCACTTTGATAGAGATGAGGACGGAGAAGCGTCTGTGCTGGATTCTTTGGAGATAGGTGTCGCACGGAAGCCAAGAAATATGGTGATAGCGTGGGTTAGCCATGTACTAGTATGATGTAACTACACTGGGCTACCGTGTTTCGTACTCTTCCAGTCCACTGTGGAGATGATTGGTTAATTTTATATCGCTGAATAATATTAAATATTATGAGTGCAGACGCTCCACCACAAGGTTCCTTGCTCCTTCTCGGTCGTCCGGAATCTATGTTCTTCCACTCTATTTTTTTATGTGAGCTTTGTTCATCCTTTTGCCAACACGCGAGACATCTAGCATCAAGGTGCACGTGTTATGCAAGGATCATTCCATCTATATGAAGAACACGTGGACTTTGGAACTACGAGAGGCGGACATGTACCCGAGGAGTGGGACGTCTGAACCTGTGTAATGTGGCGCAGTAAGTGAAGTAGAAAGGCACAAATGGTATGAACATGTGTGGCATATAGGGTGTGTTTGGTTGCGTTCTCGTCTCAAAGATAGTTGTTCCCTCTTCATGCGTGCTCAACTCAACACCCCTCTTCATGCATGCTCTCTTCATGCATGCTTCTAGTGTATTTGTGCTAAACTAGTGTGGACTCATGCACCCTCCATACACTCTACCAAACACCCAAAAGTAGGTTGAGAAGGGAACTCTTAGGCGGCATTTGTCTCTTACTATGTACTACCACTAAATGTTGTAATGCGTGCAATGCACGGTGATGTTATGGAGTTAGTGCCTTAGTACTCTACTACTACTATATTAGTTGGAGGCACATATTAACTTTTATATTTGTTTACGTGTATGCCCCGAGACCTTCCAACTAGACGTGTCTTCATCTCCAGGTCGCACTTTGTATCATTCATACCACTAAGTACTACTACGTGTGGTCTCCGACCCAGAAGTGGAAGAAGTGGAGACGCTCTACCACGCTATTTTTTTATGCTGGGCTCTACCACGCTGTTCATGTCCCACTCCTTTCGCTGACGTGTGGGACATCCAACATGTGCCGTGTTTGGCACCCTTCGTTGTAAGAGTTGAAACGCTAGCATTCATCAGAAATAAAAAATAATTATAAATCGGCAATGATACTTTTTTTTGCGAACCAATCAGTAGTGATACTATACCACACGGTTTCCTTGCTCCTGATATCGGAAAGAATACTTCCGTTCGCCAACATGTGGGACGTCGACCATCCTGGTCCACTTGCCATGCACGCAGAACTCCAAGGGAGACTCACCCACGTCATCGCGCTGCAGTAACAATGACTAATGAGCCATCGAATCACAGGCCCACTTCCCACTTTGAAGTTGCTCGGACGAAGGAACCATCATGACTTCGTTGAATTCCGCTTCTTGAAGAAAACTACTATACCAGCAGTACTGCTAGCTATAGTATTTACTCCAACAGAGGCCTCCTTTCGTTCATAGTATAGGAATATGAAAATCATAGGAAGTGAGATGACATGCATCTCAATTCCTACAGAGAAAGAGATGCCATTTGATGCTTAGGATAGTAATTTTTCCATTTAGTCTAGGCTAATGTACTGGTAATTTGCTCTAAAAACTACAGTAGTAACTAGTAGTACTGGTACATGCTCTTACTCAGACACAGACAAACACACTAACTAGTAGTACTACTACTTCTCACATGCTGGCCAGACGCCGTTGTTCTCCTTCCCGGCTTTGTCAGCGACACCCCACCGTGCTTGGATCTCCGCCGACCTCTCCGCAGCAGCGCGTGCGTGCTTTTCTTTCTTGCGGCGGCGGGCTCTCTTTTCTTGAGTGCTTTCTGACTTTTTTGCTCCCTCTATGCGACTTTGGCTGCCTCTTGCTCTACCGCCCATTCGGCCTTGGCATCTTCAAATTCCTCCCACATAGTTGTGAGGTCGCGAGCGGCGATGAACTCGGCGGCGGGATGCCATCACTTCCCTACCATTTTGTGTGCGGTCATGGGCGGCGAGGAACTCCGCGCGGCGGGATGCCATCGCTGCCTTACCGGTTAGTGTGCGGCGCGGTGGCATGAACGACGCTTGGTGAGAGCTCTGGGGTGGAGTGGCCGGACAACCGTATAGTGCATTGGTTTGTCAAGAGCTCAAGGACAGAAGACGGAGCAAATTTAGATTCCCCTTCTATCCTGGTCATTTATTACCGAGTAAAATGCATTGGCGCATCTAACTTGTCTTGATAGCTCACTTTGATCACTGTATACGAGATATGGTGATTATACGGTCACTGGCTCAGCGTATAGCTCCGTATTTGTATGTTTGACCAGTCAAACAGTCCGCATGCGCCTCATCAGCTCGTGTTATTTATCTATCTACGCGGGCCTACCTGTGAATGGAGAAAGAAATACTGTAAAAACCAAAATTATGTGTATGTGGGGAATCCAACCACGGACTCGTCGCTGCAACGCACCCTCGTCAGCCAAATGAAAATGAAATACTTCGCGTCAGACACTCATGCTCACGCTATCAAAGCATGCTAATGCATGCACGTCGCCCTATAAATCAAAGTCCTGCTCATGGCGCAACGCAAATGACGAGCCCATCACATGCGTGTCCCGGCGGTGCCTGACATTACTGTTTAGACGTTTGATGGAGGCCTACGCGAACGCCGAGCATGTATTCACCTAGCTCAACACCAACGGTCATACTCGGACCGCCTCGCTCATGTATATCGTCCATCACAACGACAATCTATAAAATAGCCTAAGCTAGAGAGGGTACTATGGTAGTATGGTACGGAGTATGTACTATCGTGAGCGACCGATCTTAGTGCCACTGCACACCGAAACCCCTTCCATCGCTAGCGCGCACTTCCCTCCTGAAACGGTCACCGTCTATCCAGAATGTCAATGCCGCATTCACCGGACTTAACTGCAGGTGCAATTGGTGTGCCAGATGCCCGTTGGGCCCACATGTCAGTAACCCAAACGCATCGACAGTTAAGTCATTGAAGCAGCGTCCGCATTCACGCCCGACGAACCTACTCCGACGCCAGTTGTCCATCCGTCTACCGCGAGTCATTGCCATTCGCCCACTATATTAACTTGAGCCCCAGCTCCCAGCCATAGCCAAAGACCCACACTTATTCTCCTCCGGTCCCTTCCTTCTGTCGGCACCACTTCAACCATGGCCTCCTGGCGCTCCGAAGCTCTCTTGGACGTACTATCGCAGGAGCAGATGAGGGACATCGGCGGCTCCGCTCCGGGCGCGCTCCAAAGCTCTCTTTGACGTACTATCGCAGGAGCAAATGAAGGAGATCGTCGGCACACCCCCCCCCCCGGTCGCCCTCTGCCGCCACGACCATGAAGCCAGCGCGCGTGCGCGGGCGCAGCCGGCAGCGAGGAAGAGTAGTACATGGTAGGTCGCCGCCGCTCTGGTCCCGGGAAGGCCACCACTACTCCACTCAGTCAACGCCAAGCTTGGTGGGGTAAATATCGGCGGCCGATTAGCCGCTTGACGGCGACGTGGAGGCGGAAATCTTCAGAACCTTGTGCTCCGGAGGAGGAGGTTATCGAGGCAGATGAGGAGGAGGCAAAGACAATGGCCGGCTTTCTCGGGTTAGTTCATATAGTTGTCGAAAGGTATGCGGGCAGCATAGGATGGCATCCATCAGTGTCCTCGGACAGATGCCGGTGTAAATTCGTGGGCCAGCGCTGGAGATGCCCTAACTATGATGCTATAATCGCTAATAATCCTCCATTATTTGGCAGGGAACAGTTATGCCTCGATCAAAATCAGATCTGCGGTGTTTCGCACTCCTCCCGCGTAAGAGTGTAAACTCTTGCTTACATAAAAATGGAGCAAGTGGACGGCACTGTAGCACGTCATATCACTCGAACTAGCCCGCCTAACGAGCGGGAAAGCACCGCCCTCGTCATTTTGTTCTGGATTTCTATCGATCGATCGCACGAAAATGTTACGCTTCGCAAGTTCTAAAGGAAAAGGCGGCACACTTACGATTCGTACGCGTCGCAACCCCGACAGTCCGGCTCGCACGCCGCTCACCAGTGGGGACACGCATTGTCTTGCAATTTCACTGACATGTGGGACCGCAGTTGAATAAACCGTCGATAGCCGAAATCTAATTGCTCGGCGGGCGTCGGCTGAGAAGAGAGAAACGGGGGAGGGAGAAGAGATCGCCCGCCCGCCGCAGACGGACTCCAAGAAATATATGGTGATAATGTGAGGTGGGCCATGCTGGAGTCCGGACCGCTTCCGGAGCCCGCTCTCACCGCCCTGGCCCCTCAAGACGCCAGCTGCCCGCTGCATGCATAGCAAGTAGTCCCCACTTATGTGGAGGAGAGAGAGGCATTGACAAAGTAAAGGAGTAGCAGTGGAAACAATAGCTTTCATAAAAAATAAACAATGAATACTCGTTGCTCGTCCTCTATATCGGAAAGAATACTTTCATTCGCCGACATGTGGGATGTCGACCATCCTGGTCCACCCTGCCCTGCACAAAATTATCCTGGTCTATCCCTGTCATATCGCAGGCCCAACCTTTCCCACTGTAAGTTGTTCGGACGAAGGAACCATCTTGACTTCGTTGAATTCCGCTTCTTCAAGAAAACTTACTGTACCCGTAATACTGCTACCACACGCAAAGACTGGACGGCACTGTACCACGTCATATCACAGAAACCCACTAGGCCAAACTAGCCCGCCTAGGTCATCTATTTTGGAACGGAGGGAGTACGTCTCTGCACTGCTATGATTTTGTGTTGCGCGTTCTCTGTACTTTTGCTACGATTTTCCTACCCTATGAACCAAATGAGGCCTGAATGTATGTCGACTATTGTCTGATCGATCGCTAAGCCTACAATTTTAGGAGCTAGGGCTATTGGTCTGTCGGATTTCGGGTTCCGGCAGACCCTTAAGGTTCGAACTCTGGGGTGCGCACGGAGATCCAACCCTCCACCGTCTCGTACCTCACCAAATCGCAGGGACCTAAACTACTAAAAAGAACAGCACAAGAGACGCGCGATTTATACTAGTTCGGGCCACCGTTGTGGTGTAATACCCTACTCTAGTTTGTGGTGTGGTGGATTGCCTCTTGGGCTGATGAAGAATAAGATGCAGGAAGAACAGCCTCATGAGTGTCATTCTTGGTGGGTGTGATGAACTGCTAGGTGGTGTTCCGTCGCTCTAGCACGAGGATCGGGTCTCTATCTCTCTCTGGATTCCGAATGCCCGATCCCTCTTCTATGGTGGCTAGCTCTACTTATATAGACGAAGGCCCTGGGCCTCTTCCCAAATATTGAGCGGGAAGGGCGCCAACAATTGGCCATTTTGAAGGGGAACAACGGGTACACTTATCCTGACTAAAGTCGGTCCTCGCCAGCCAAAGGCTCTCGTGATGACGCCTACTTGGGCTCCACGATGACTCCCTTCCAGCCGTTGGGGCTGGTCTTGGTCTTGTTGCACCGAAACGGATGCCTTTGCTTGATGCTCTCGCCTGCGCTTGCTCCCTTTGCACGAAAGAGGAAAGGAGGACGCCAGCTGCCGGGCGCCTCGCCAGCTCCCTTGGTCGTCATGGCTTGCATCATGGGCACCTCGCGAGGTACCGCCTTGAACTCTCCGCCTCCTCATGAGCCAGCTCGACGAGGCCGTGCACGAGGAAGCTCCTAGTCGTCCGCCCGTGAGGCTTGGCCCCTCGCGAGGGTCTTGAGCTTGCATTGATGAAGATGGGCCGTCTGGGCCTCCTTTGAGCCACGCCCGCAGCCGCAGTGTGCAAGTCTGGGACCCCGTTCCTGCAACACCGACAAGAGCCCTCTAGCCCACGGGCGCGGCCGAACTTGGCCGGGCAGAGAGGCGAAACGGCAAGTGCGAAGCGTCGCGGGCCCTATCAGCCTGCGGCCTTGGGCGACGCATGGCGGTTGATTGGACGTGGGCGGCACTGTTCCCCCACGCCTCCTTATTTCGTGCCTTGCTAGGCGGACACGCTGCTGCACACATCCGTTCCCCTCTCTGCTACTTGCGCTCCGGTCCTTCCCCTCTCGAACTCCAGCCTGCTTCCAATCCAATCTCGAATCTCCCCTCCCCTTTCAATCGCCATGGCTCCGGCGAAGAAGGGAAAGGGAAGAAACCCGTGCCCCGCCTTCGCTTCGCCGCCGGCGGCTTCCGCTGTCGACCCGTCGATCATACTCAATCTAGAGGGCTTGGGCAAGGTTAGTTCGGCTCTGGCCACCTCCTTCAACGAGTGCGGGAGGACGACGGCTTGGCCCGCGTCCCACTTCTCTATCGACAGGATAGTCACTGAGGTCCGGTATTTTCTTTGGCATACGTAGGCGGGCTGGTTCTCCCCTTCTGATTTCTTCAATGCCGTGCTTTCCCACTCGAGATCCACATGATGCATCCGGGTCCCGAGTCCATTACTCTCCTCTCGGTCTTCGCCTTCGTTTGTGAGGCAATGATGGGCATCCTTCCTCGGTTGCCTTGCTGCGCCACTTCTTCTCTCGCACCTTGTCGACCCCACTCAATGCTTGGCGGCGCGAAGCCGTCATTGCTTAGAGGCAGCGGCCTCGTGGATCGACTTCAGCCTGCCTCCGTCATGGCCGAGTTCCACGAGAGGTGGTTGTACGTGGATGTGGGGTGCCCAGCCCACCGCTTCTCGGAGCCGACCGCGCCTGCTGTCCCCAATTCAGGCTGGGGCCAGGAGACGCTTTCAAGCCCTCGGCTTATCTTTGTCTGGCGCCGTTTTGCGTTCCTGAGGTCGCTTGTTGTGACAGCACCCAAGGTGGTGAAGGAGTTCCTATGCGTCGCATTGCTCCTCTCCAACGCCATTCCCACCGGATGTGGGCCTTCAGCGGGCTTGGTGATCGTATGAGGCTCCAGGAAGAAGACCTGATGCCTAAAGCGCTAAGGAAAGTGCTCCTGGTCCTGACTGGCGACCCTAACCCCGGTGGCATCCGGCATGAAGGGGCCTTGATGTACCTCTGCCAGAACAGGGGTGATTTGGTGAACCAGATGCCTATCTTCGTTGAATGGGGGCCGCGCCCCGCTGGTCTCCAGGGGCCCCGCGAAAATCCGGTGATGCTGACAGCCCTTCCTGTCGGCCAAGGCGGCTCCTCCTCAAGTGGCGGAGCAGGGAGGCATGAGCCGCCAGAAGCCGAAGGGACCCCCGCCGGGGTGACAACGCCGGGCGATGCTCATGAGGGGGCAGCTCCTAAGGCTCATGCCGTCGCGACTGAGGGCGACAGGCAGCCGCCCGCAGAGCCTGCGGATGGAGCCCCCGAGGCCCCTGCTGCTTCTCTTGGTGAGGCGGTCAGCAGCGCGCATCAGGCGGATGCCCCTGACGCGGGTCGCCTTGATGCTCCTCCCTCGCCGCAGGCTGACCCCTGTGCTCAAATCTTGGGTCGCTTCCGCGTGAACTTCGAGGCCCTCCTGAAGAGAAGGGAGGCCCTGGGCGATGATTACCCTTGTCGCCTGCTGAAGCGGAGGAAGTACTTCACCACTGATGAGTAAGCCTTCTCCTTCTCCAGCTCCTGATTCTTCTGCTGCTCGTCGATCCTTGCCCTGCAGGCCCCTTCCTGCCGAGCTCACGGAGACGGGTGAGGAGCCGTCCTCCCCGGCTTCGCCCCCTCCTCCGTCCTTGAGTGCTCCAAGCAGTGGAGCCCTTGTGGTGAGGGCGACCGGGGAGGTGAACCGTCCCGAGGCACGTCATGGCCCTGCGCGCCTCGCGATCCTTCCTCGCGAGCCTTCCCGTGGCTAGCTAGCCTGTCGTGGGCTTCTCGCTTTGGTCGTGGGACGGCGATTGGCCGAGGCGCTTCTCGCCCCTCGTCTGGGATGGGCTGGCTCGGGCAAGGGCGCGGCGCGCCCGGCCGTCGCGAGGTGCCAGCCCCAGCCCCCTGCCAGGGGAGTGTTGATTCGCGGCTCTCGGCGCACGTCTGGGCGGTTGATGGTGTGGAGGACGGCGCTTGAAGGCCTTCCGGGAGCGCCGCGCCCTTCGCCAAGGATTTCTTCGAAGGGCGGCTGACGCGGTGAGCCTGCTTGGTGAAGAGCTCGCTGATGAAGACGTGCGCCTTGAGGCCAAGGGCCTGCGCCTGGCTGCAGAGAGGCGCGAGCTGGAGGGCGCTGCCGCCCTTGTGCGCCACCAGCGCGATCTTGTTAATGAAGAGGCCAAGGCGTCGCTGGCAGCCTCTCGGGAGGCCTATTCTCGGGCCGTCGAGGAGGCCAGGGCAGCTAACAGGCGGCGAGAGGCGGCGGAGGAGCGGGCACGGGAACTCCTGGCCCGGTGCCACTCCTTTGGAGGAGCAAGTGGAGCTGCGCGAGGCAGCCTCGCGTCGATGAAGGTGGCCTCCGGCACCCGACCTGAGCTCGAAGCATGAGGAGGCGCCGACGCTTGAAGCCGCCAACGCCAAGGCGAGTACGAGCGCTTGGAGATGAGGGAGCGCTTGGCCACGCGGGCAGAGGATGAGGTCATGGCGCTGGGAAGCCCGCCCCTGGAGGAGGTCGGACGCCGAGTGGCGGCGGCGCGCTTGAACCTCGAGCGCGAGTTTGAGGAGCGGCTGGGGTTGATCAAGGCCGAGGCTGAGGGCGGGACTGCTGCCTTGAGGGCCAAGTTGGAGGAGGCGACGCGGCGGGCCGATGCTCTTTGGGCCTCCCTTGAGGTGGCGCAGCGGGAGTCCACCACCTCTCAGGCCGAGGCGCTCCTTTTTCGCCAACGGG
Organism: Aegilops bicornis; assembly: GCA_021605145.1. Lineage (NCBI taxonomy): Eukaryota > Viridiplantae > Streptophyta > Magnoliopsida > Poales > Poaceae > Aegilops > Aegilops bicornis. The sequence goes on along the minus strand of CM038669.1, from coordinate 547,522,177 downwards.
TGGAGGAGGCCGAGGCCGTCACGCGCCAGAATGCGGGCGAGATGCGTCAGCGGCGAATCCTGGAGCATGAGCATGGTCCCATGCTCGCCACGCTCCGGGAAAGATCTAACGCAGCCTTGGATAATATCTGCGAGGCAGCAGTAGGTGAGCCGCACGCGGTTAACTACGTCGGCAACCTTCAGTTCTTCACCGACGTGGTGGCGCTGCTGGAGGCGCGGTCGGTCAGGGCCAATAGGTTGGTGGAGGAGAGGAGCCGCGCGCTGCTCGGGCGCGCCTTCTCTCGTGTCGTCAGCCATCTCCGGGACATGGACCCCCACTTCGATTTTGACACTGCCATCGCCCCAGTTCCCCAGGCCGTCCGGGGCGACCTGGCGCACTGGGAGGAAGACAATGTGGATGCCCTCGTCCGGGCCTTCGCTTTGGACGATGACAGCCTGGTCGTGGCCGCCGACGAGGGCGGCGTGGCGAACGGCCCAGACGCCGCCGACGATCATGCAGACAGCGACGGCAAGGCCAGCGACGCCAGCAACGGCTCGGGAGGTGCTCCTGAGGACGCATTGGGGGATTTATCCGACTGATTATGTATTGTCCCTGTTCCGTTACCCTGCATGAATAGAACTCAGGTTTTGGCCTGATGGCTGTGAGAGCATTTTGGGAGGGGGAGCCCCTCATGTAAAACTTGTGTTCATCGTATTAGCAGGTGTTACATCGCCCATACACCCGCGCCAAGTGGTTGGCTAAGCGACGTGCTGGTTGGCTGGTTTACCTTTGTTTCGTACGAGCCCTGAGATAGCCTGTGGGAGGCTGAGGCGATCTGAGTGTCTCCTGATCGAATCCGTAGGTCCTGCAGTAAAAATCCTCCGGAGAGGATGCGGCGGTGACAAGCTGGGCTGTGCGCAAGCTAGGCCTGGCTCAGCTCGCGAGGGGCTCGCGAGGGGAGGCAGCTGAGGCGGAGTTGTAACCGAAACGCGAGAGATTTGCTCGAACGAGACTAAGCACCCCTTCCCCGAACACACGCAAATCTCAAATTTGAATCCAACTTAAATCCAGCGGGGGAAAGCGACAATCAAATGGAAGGGCGAAGAAAGCAGAAGAAAAGCCGCGTTCGGCACCTAGTCTAGTCTTGGACGTCTTCTCACCAGCACCGAGCTAAGTGCTGCCACTGGGCGTGGAAGGGAGCCCCAGGGCCTGAGGCCGGCACCCCTGAGACTCCGGGGCGTGTATAGCCCCACTCATTATTACGTGAGAGTGTCACGGGGCGGCGAGCTTCACAGGCACTGGGCCTTCTTCACAGGTACCGGCCTTGCTTCATATCGCCAGACGAGGGCCCCGCCTTGCGCCACACTCTAGTGCCACCAACGACAACCGGAAACCAGGACGCCGCCGGTGGGGTAGAGCGGTCGCCAGCGGTTCCCCCGACGACCACGGGTCCTCTGCCAGGGGCAGGCCCTGAGGAGCCTCCCCAGCAGAGGGCCTACCTCCTGGGAACGCCTTCCTCCGAACACCGCGGTGGTGATATCGGATCTCTGCCCCTCTCCGGCAGCCCCCTGCGCCCCCCTCCCGAGGGGTAGGAGACTGCGGGAGCGGGGCAGCCGCTCGTCGTGGCGACCTGTACCTCCTGCGACCTATGGTTAGCGTATGTTTGCTCTTGAGGAAGTAGCGGTACCCGATAATCGTCGCCCCCGGCGTGACCAGTGGGACCGTCTCGAGGCTCCTGGAAGAGCTCGGCTTCTGGCGCCTCATCCCCCCAGCTCGGGCTGAGGAGCGAGCCTTGCTCTCCCTCATGCGGGTGCCCTTGATCCATCATGTGGGGCACGTATTCTTCCGGTGCCGTCATCCCGAAGGCCACGCCGTAATGCTGAGCGTGCCATGCTGCTCTGCTTGATGCGCCCGCCATGGGGTGGTGGCGCGACGGTCCACCAGGGCAGTGAGTTGCGTCGAGTCCTTCTTCTCCGCCGGCCGGGGGCGGGGGAAACCCCGCCGCCGGCCCGGTGCTGACAGCCTCGCCTGTGTTGGAGTAGCTTTGGAGCCCGCGGGCACGCGCGGAGCCCCCGTGCGAGCCGCCCTGGGCCTGAGATGGAAGTTGGGTGCAGAAGGGGTGAGCCCCCGAGGCGGCGAAGCCCAGGAGCTCCGCCACCCGCTCCAGCAGCACGTCGCGGCCGCTCTCCAGCAGCCTGCACTGCAGCAACTCTCGGGCCACTGTGAGCGCGGCCCTTGAGTTCGCCTGCTCCCGGCGGGTGTACGGTGACGTGGTCGCGGCGTGATTGAGGCCCTTGCTGCCGACCGCGCCTGCCGCGGCGTGAGAGTCGTCGAAGCCTGTCCGCGTCGCCCACGGCCCGCAGCGCCATGCGGACCGCGAGCTGCCTGTGGCACGGGGTCACCCGAGGCGAGCGGCTCTGCGTGGGCAGGCCACGCTGCCTAAGGATCTGGGTTGCCCGCTTGGTCGCCTGACATGGTGATGACGATGCGAAGGGACACGAGGTGGCAGAAGGCGGATTCCGGTGCACCCCTACCTGGCGCGCCAAATGTCGGAATTCGGGTTCCGGCAGACCCTTAAGGTTCGAACTCTGGGGTGCGCGCGGAGATCCAACCCTCCACCGTCTCGTACCTCGCCGAATCGTAGGGACCTAAACTACTAAAAAGAACAGCACAAGAGACGCGCAATTTATACTAGTTCAGGCCACCGTTGTGGTGTAATACCCTACTCTAGTTTGTGGTGTGGTGGATTGCCTCTTGGGCTGATGAAGAACAGTACAGGGAAGAACAGCCTCGCGAGGGTCTGTTCTTGGTGGGTGTGATGAACTGCTAGGTGGTGTTCCGTCGCTCTAGCCTGAGGATCGGGTCTCTATCTCTCTCTCTGGATTCCGAATGCCCGATCCCTCTTCTATGGTGGCTAGCTCTACTTATATAGACGAAGGCCCTGGGCCTCTTCCCAAATATTGAGCGGGAAGGGCGCTAACAATTGGCCATTTTGAAGGGGAACAGCGGGTACACTTATCCTGACTAAAGTTGGTCCTCGCCTGCCAAAGGCTCTGGTGATGACGCCTGCTTGGGCTCCATGATGACTCCCTTCTAGCCGTTGGGGCTGGTCTTGGTCTTGTTGCAATCAAAGCGGATGCCTTTGCTTGATGCTCTCGCCGCGCTTGCTCCTTTGCACCAAAGAGGAACGAGGACGCTGGCTGGCTGGCGCCCGACCGGCGCCCTTGGTCGTCATGGCTTGCGTCATGGGCACCTCGCGAGGTACCCTGCCTTGAACTCTCCGCCTCCTCATGAGCCAGCCTCGACGAGGCCATGCACGAGGAAGCTCCTGGTCGCCCCGCCTCATGAGGCTTGGCCCCTCGCGAGGGTCTTGAGCTTGCGTTGATGAAGATGGGCCGTCATGGGCCTCCTTTGAGCCACGCCGCAGGCCGCAGGCAGGCATGTCTGGGGACCCCCGTTCCCAGAACACCGACATGGTCGATCGACGAGGAATAAGTATAAGCATAACACGAGCTCATCAGCCCAACATTTCTCTTCGATGAGTGTTTTGCAAGTACTATAGCTCGCATAGTAGCTAGCCTACTAACACCAAGAATCATCAAACAAGCCCTGCTGATATGATAAACAGTTCAAACTTACATCTAAGCATGACATATATTACATCAAAAGCTGGTGAGGATACATCTGTTTCCATAACTCGGAGAGGGTTCACATGGTTCATCGCATGATTCACTATCAAACAAAAGTAGCAAGATTCGCCCACACAAGAAAGTGCACTAGCCCTAAGATGGTTTGATAACACGCATCGTTCTGGTAATTAAACACAGGGCAATGCAAACTACCCTAAAGGATTAGTGCGACCAACTATTTCTTGTCATCGATCTCTCGGGCAATGACCACAGCACAGACAGCGGCATGAGAATCGATTTCTGGGACGATGTCCATAGAACTGACCGCGAAATCAAAATCGATCTCTGGGGCGATGTCCACAGGATGGACAGCGGCATCAGAATCGATCTCCGGGGCGATGCCAACAGGACGGTCCACGACATCGAAATCATCAAGGACAACCACCGGCACCTGCACAACCCTAACATATTAGCAAGCACATTGCAAATAATCAAAAACCACAACTATGGTAATAAGCCATTATTTTTCTCTTGTGCAGCTCACCAGGGGATCTCATCCTCCGGGGCCATCTCCTCATCCTCGATGGGGCCATCACCTTGCCAGGGGAATACTGCTTCTCAACGGCGACTATCTCCTCAAACTCGGTCTTGAGCCTCACATAGGTGGCAATCAGAGTTCCTGGGGTAGGCACGGTGGGGCCCTTGTTGTTCTTCCAACTTTCTTTGAGGAGTTTGTCCGCCAACGTCCTCAACTCTTTGGCCAGTGCTTGTTTCTTGGAGTTCTTCGTCTCCATGGGTTGACCCGCCAACATGGTCAACTCGTTGGTCGGTGTCGCTTCCTGGAGATCGCTGTCTCCAGTGGGTTGTCCGCCGGCAACTCTTTGCCTAGTGCTCCAGGATCCATCAATGAACTGACAAACAAAAAGCAATCGAAAGGAAACCACAATCGCAATGAAAACGGGAAAATAATAGGATGTGAGAATCGGTCGGTGCTTCGCAAAAACAAGACTATTGGAATGAAAATATAGCAGCATAATTGATTCACCCACCTTTCCTTCGTCGGTACAGAAGAAAAATGGTAGAAGTGAGTAGCCTGGACTGAGGTTTTCTTCAAGAAAGGGAAGAGAGGGCTTGAACTAGCGTTCCAATGAAATGATGGTTGCTTCGTCCAGTCCAACTTGGAGGCCACCTTACCACTACTGGTAAAGATGTGGGTTTTGTGATATGACGGGTCATCATGGCCACACCGGGGTGACAGGTGAGTCTCAACTGTAGCACCTCGTTGTAATTTGGTGGATGGCACGTGGGCCCGGATGCTTTGAAATGTCCCGCATGTAGATAGAGCGGCTAGTCATATAGGAGTGCTCAATATTGTGCATCGCGACCAAGGCGGAGAGGAAAATGAGAGAACTACGTAATTAATGCATGAGTTTAATTAGGGTAGTTTTGTAAAGTACGAGATACATTCCTCCAATCGCAAAATGCCTTGGTTCATGAGATTTGAGATTTGAGCCCTATAAACCGGAAGGGAGGGGGTATTGCACACGGTGTAGTCTAGTCACTTGTTGAAATCTCTAGAAAGGCAAATACTCCTTTCCGGTTTACACGTCTATACTACTCCCTCCGTCTAGGTGTGTAAGTCATCTTACGAAAACCAAATAGTCCCAAAACACTTAGGCGCGGTGCATTAACTTCTACCTTGTTTCTTGTTTCTTGACATATCAACCAATAAGAGATGAGAGGTGTGCATGCTTTTAATGACTTGCAATGGCTAGTTCATTGCATGCAATGCTATTAATTAGCAAATAAACATTGGTGACCCCAGGAGGAAACGGTGCTAAGCGCGTGGACCTATGCAGAATGAGTATCAACCAATGGATAATGGAGTTTAATTGTTAAACAATACTCCCTCCTTTTCGGTTTATAGGGCTTATCTCAAAATTTAATGTTTTCCATTTTATAAGGCTGAATTTGGTTGTTTTCCATCACATTTTCAGATTCCAAGGTGCATTAAATCATTGCATGCAAGTATTAAGAGAAAATTGACCAATGCATGTACTTTATGCATGCATGCATTGCAATTAATGCATTGATAAACATAATTTTTTGAGGAAAACAAGAGCATTAATTAGGTGCTTTAGCAAAACTACAAACTGTATTCCACCACTCACCATCTACATTGATTGGTGAGATTTTGAATTGAGCACTATAAACCGGAAAGGAGGGATTAGCAATTTTGTCTCATGCAAGAGCCTGGCTAGTATATGCGTGCTCCAAGGAACTGCACCACGCAAGCGTTCGCAACTGCCATGTTCGGGTTGCGCTTGGCTCTTCGCCTCTTCGAGAAGACGAACAATGATGCTACTCCTACTTCTACAGTATCAAATCCACTGTGGTATGTCCGTCCACCTCGTGCCGGAGGGATAGCGTGTAGCGAAAGCTTAATCTCATCGCTCACGCTTTGCGTCTATGACAGGTGGGCCCAACAGGTGGTTGGCCCTCCTGTCATGCAGCCAAAGGCAGGTGCAGTTAAGGCACCGGAGCTCAGTCCGTGAGGGAGAGGGCGTCGTAGTAATCAAATTTCTCGGTCTTGTACGAGTTGACGCGACACATCAAAGCACTGCACTCGATAAAAATCTTTTTACACATTTCAAATGGGCTACTTCGTATGTAGGAGTAGACATATTCTGCTTCGTATGTAGTCACTTGTTGCAATCTCTAAAAAGACTTATATTTGGAAACGGAGGGAGTACAACGCATGCATACATGCCGTGAATTTCCTTTTGATACTTGCATGTGTTAATTTGATGCACCTTGCCTAATTTTGACTATAAATTTAACTAACCAAATTTTCATGCATGTCACAAAAAATTATGGGGTTGTTTGGATTGTGAATATGTTTGTCTTATGTTGCGACATTATTTTTCCCACACTTGCCACACTTGCCTAACCTGAGTTGCTCAAATTGTTAGACACACTTTGGCTTGCCTAAGGGAATCTTGCCACAATTTTTGTGTCTATGACATGTGGGGTTCACTGCTAATAAAAAAATTCTTGTCTTAGGTGTGGCTAATAAAAAAGACTTATTTTTAGGAACGGAGGGAGTAGAAAATATAAATAATAATGCATGTTGGGGCAACCCATGTTTTCGCTAATTTTAGCCGTGGACTTGTTCACAATTTTTACGAGGGGGTGGTTGTTCATTTAATGGAGGTACTTGTAGTACCAGACTTGAACGATACAAAGTGCAACCTGGCACACCGTAACACCACTTGGAACAAGCGTGTAGCTATCTCAAAAAAACAATCAACAACTAAAAAAACCGCGACCTGGCATGTAGTAGTACACAATTTTAAATGATTGTTTTGATGGACTGAAAAGGAAAACTACCCCATCGCTTATATATAGGCCGGAGCCTCCGCTTGCTTGCTAGGGTTGCTCTATTCACATACTCTCATCCTCTCCAGATCTAAACAAGATACGGGTAGTAACACCGTCTTTCTCCCTTCAAAAACATCGGCTTTCTATCCTCACCACTGGTTACAGATCTGGACGTATCCTCCGCCCGGTGTAGGGGAGGAGGGCAGCATTTAGGCCGTCGTCGACAGCGAGGGAGGAGACCTCGCCGGGCCGCACCGTTATCTCTAGCCGAGCGCCGGCGCGGGAGGTCCTCCGATCCCTTATTCGTTGCCTGTGGGCGGATCCGGCCTCCCGCCGCCCACCTATCCACATCTCGACGACCTTCAGGTATATCTTCGTTCGAAACCGCCTTAGCTCTACTTCCCCAGCTCGCTACGTCGCTGCATGCGCATCATTTTCTACCTCTTAGCCCCTCTCGATCGGATGGTCCAACGTCACCTTTTTTTCTTCTATTGATAGAGGTAAAGCTACTTCATGGAGTCGAATCTTGTACCCCTCGGTCCAAAAATACTTGTCATTGAAATGGATGTATCTATATGTATTTTAGTTCTAGACACATCCATTTTGATGACAAGTAATTCCGGATGGAGGGAGTACTTGGTTCAAACAAGAAATAAAGTGGGGGTGGGGGAATTTAGTATGTACATCGGACTTGGTACAAACAGGAAGAAGGGGGTGAAAGTAGTATGACTGGTCATCCAACCGGTCTCTTGGTCGAAAAGGGAAATATAGGGGTAACACTGTACACAGTGGTATGACCAGGACTAGATTTGCTATCCACACATAGGAGTAGGTGGCTAGAGTGAACAAAAATGGGACCAACCCAGATATGTCTCTTGGATGTTTGTTTCTTGGGGCAACAAACTATGAATCACCACTTTATGCCCCTGTTTACGTACATGGTGCTGTACTGCTGGTGCACCCACTGTCCCATGCCCTTATACCAAATATTTAGGCTCCGGTTGGAATAAAGGGGCAGAAAACATAGATCTTGATGAAAATAGAGGAATAGGAAAGGAATGTAGGTATAAAACTATGGAACAACGAACCAGAGGAAACTCTCAAGAGAATGTGTTCGGATGGACTACGAAATGTACAGATTTGTTTTTTAGAGTAGCATGCTTGGCAGTATGAGATGCTATTTGTTTATTCAGCTGCACAGTGACTACTCTTGTCCTCACCTCACGTACCACACATAGGTTGATTTTTTTATTCCAGCAAACACACCACAGCAAGCTGTCTAACGCATGGAAGCGAGCGCCTGCCTCGGGCTTCCACCCAAAAATGAGCAGCGTGTGGATGTTTCTAATCCTATGGAATCAGTACTACCAGACCAACTTTCCTATGAAACACTATTCACCTTTCCCGTGTTCCAAACGGTTGGAAGGGAAAGAATACCGTAGGAATTGTGTTCCTATGAAAATCCTGCACCAAACCTGTGAACCGAATGCAGCCTTAGCTGTTCTTAATATAATGTTCCTGGTAAAAATGAAGCCATGCCACTGTTTTTGCCTGTAATTATTTGAGACTCTGACAAGTTTACCAAATGTTTTTGCCTGTAATTGTTTGAGACTCTGACTGTTTCCTCTGTGCCTTTTTGTGCAAACACAGATATCCAATTCACCTGGTTGCTATTGTGACCTTTTGGTGCACTGCACAAAACTCTTCTTAAAAGAAGTGACTTTTGTGATGTTTAACTGGAATGTCAGAATGGAACAATTGGTTCATTTTGGTGGAACTGCACAAAGGGAGATCTGTGTTCCAATCCTCATCATCCATATTGGCACCATAACCTTCCTTTAGGTAAGAATGATATTTAATGCATGTGTTCATCTCTATTTTCCGATCGCCATGAGAAAATAATGCTGTTTTTACTAGTACACTTGTACTCCCTCACTGACAAAACCAATTCTGAATTAGAAGGCCAATCATGTACTTGGTTTCACCAACTGGTGAGGAGAAAGAGAAACAGAGCATGAAGAGGAAGAAGAATAAGAATAAACAGTGCCAAGGCGATCTTGCTGAAGCCAGAGGCCTCAGTCGAGGCCATTCAAGGGCTCCGGCAACGACTACCTTACATGTGAGACGATCCTCCAGGGAGCCCTTCCACTTATGTTGTCTCACTTAATTAATTAGGAGTACTTAAGTACCACTAATTTATTACTACCTAATTTCCTGTTGGAGTTAAACAAATCTTTAGTACGCCCCTATGCTGAATCATGTATGTGTGAATGTTTGTCTATGGAGGTGAATCATGTGGTGGAGCAGGAAGGGAATATTATTAGTGTCATGACATAATAGTGCTATTGTTTTGCATGTCAATTTATTGCCATTGGTTCAATGAGGTAATGTTTTGCGTATTGTCCATCATGAATTTGATGCTACTGTTTGAGTAATATGCTAATGTCTTCCTATCCTTTCTCACTAAGCTAATGAAGGTTTCACCTTGTTCCTACTTGTGCAAACAGGGATCATGTTGTGCCAATCATACATTTTAGTGGAACTACACAAGATAATACAATGATCATGTTGTGCCAGAGCTTTAACTCTGCTGGAAGTTCTTGATGATCTTTCGATATAATCTCAGCACTGGTAAACAAGAGTGATTTCTACCATACATTTGAAGTGCACAAAAATATATACCATTGTGTGATTCCAGTGAGTGCTTTATCATCTCTTATGGGACTACATGAATAAGCTTTTTTCTCAGGTTGGTACGGGCCTAAGGCCTTCAACCATATTAGTTTGCTGTCATCTCTATTTGTATCGTATACTTTGTCATGAGAAACTCCTTTATCTTTGCACTTTTAAGTTTTGCAACCTATGATAAATGGCAATGCTTTGAGTGTTGAGTTGAGCTAATTGGCACTGATTAAATAAACTAATACCTCTCTTTAAGCAAGACTACTATGTTGCTAACTTTACCCATTAAGATAATGAGGGTGCTTCTATTTGTTAGTGTACGTTTCACCAACTAGTCCCACTATTACAGTAATTTTACTCTCTCAATATATGTGCCAACAGGGATGCTCGATTTTGGTGGAACTGCACAAAAACTTTGGGTGCTTCATTGCCTCGACAGCTTCCGTCCTTTCCTGTTAGTCGCTAATCTCCGCTTGCTTTCTTCCTTTGCTGTCAGTCGCTTGGCTTATCTGGCATCCAGTCAAAGGAAATAGTAATTGATATGCTACCTCACACAGGTTGGTACTGGTCTTTATCCTGATTATTGTGCATGTCATATGTATTGGTAATTTAGTATTGTGCTACTGTTTGCCGATTTCATAAAGGAGTAATTTGGAGCCTGAACTCACAGGCAAATCATTACATCGGGTGATTTCAGTAGAACTACACAAAATGATCAGATGGACATGTACTTATGCTACTGCTATGTACTCCAAAGTTCACTCAGACAAGCATCGATGTTGACAAGAAGTGCCTATATTCATTCGAGTATCAACTGGCATCAACCAATTGTCAAATTCCAAGTATTAGGAGAGTTAACGCCAAAAATATTGCTTGGTGCATAGCGCGGAAAAACACAGTCCAGTCTTTGGTCCCAACTTGTGCCTTTTGGTTATCGGCACATATGGTAGCGAACTATATGGCATGGAGTCTAAAGATTCCAGACAAGTTGGTTGACGTGTATATTCATCTGGCACTTAATCAGTCTGCACGCCAAGGATGCTCCATTTCAGTTGAACTGCACAAAAAATTTGGGTGGTTCATTTTCTCAACCGCCTCCTTTCTCGTCTGCAATGTTGAATTTTGGCGAGAATACTGTGACCAAGATGAGCCAAGAACTAGTTGGATGAAAGTAGTGGCCAAGTTGCTCAAACCTCCCTCGACGAGGCCACTATTGGAGGATAAACCTACAAGCAAAGTTTAGATTATGCATGCTTTGCCTCTTACGTACTCGAAAGTTTACTCGTACAAGAACTAATTTTAGCAAGAAGTACCTCCGATTGAACACCATTTACCAGTCTGTACCCTAGGTAATTAAAGTTCGTCCATGGATCATATTGGCTGTGATCTCAATCATTTGGATGCATAAACATACTGAACATGTGTATATCTGCATCTTTTTGTGAATTATGTATGAATATTGTCGTGTGAGCTATCAATCATTTGGATGCATAGATATGTTGAGCTTGTGTATATATGAATCTTTTGAGTTGTTGATAGTGAATGTTGGCTACGAATATGAACGTGTCCTGTGAACCTGAGTTTGATATGAATGTTTACCTTTTACATTTGTATTTGTGTGTGAACTTGTTAGTATGCCCTCTGTGGGGTATAAAATGCAGGTCTCTTATAAAAGTAATGATGTGTCCAATTTATATTTTCCTTCTAACCACATTATATATATTTATATTATTACTATTATCGTATATTTTATAGAGACTTATATATACATTATAAAAACATCCCACGTGTTATTAACTTATAAAAGTAAATGTTTAACGAAAAATCCTAGTTGTTTTTTACTCACACGCAAGGAAAATCCTGGTGATTGCATTACAAAAGCTTGCGAAGATTTTGACGACCAATTTAATAATAACGCGCTCATTTTTATTTTGAGCAATAACTCGCTAATTTCTTAATTATATATATATATATATAATGTGCCTCTCCGGTTTATTCTTTGATATTAATTGCTCCTTCTAACATAACATTATATATATATAACGAGCCCACCTAATACGTTTATTTCAAGGAAGTGCAAATGGGCTGGGATTTTTTAGAAAATATAAATGGGCCTGATTGACGCGAAATTATTTGTTCACCCAGCCCAGCAAATGGACTGTACATTCTAGAAAACATGGGTTAAATATATGCCACATTTTTGCAGGCTGACATGTGGGCCAATAGGTCGAAGCCTACGTAGGGCGTTGTCAACTTGGTCAACAAATGATTGTGTCATCCACAACCATTGGATTTATATCCAACGGCCGGCATGCACCTTCAATCTCTTGCCTTCTTCCTCCAGCGTCGCCGGGACCGCCTGGTCCGGCCTCCGGCGGCTAGCGGCTCTGCTTAGCACGCATAACTGTGAAGCGCTAACCCACTGCCGGCCAGGCTATCCCTCCACTTCTCGACACCTCCTATTATTCTCCACAGACTACAGCCCCACGCCGAAACAGAACCAGTTATAACCCTTCTCCTCCTCTCAATCTGCGACTCCACTGCCGCGTTTTCCCATCTCCGAGTCGTTCCCGTCCAGGGCCTCGCTGTCTCCACCGCCTCGCTGTGTTTGGTGCAGCGTGGTCAATAAACGAGAGTCATCGGAAGAGGACTGTACGTGGAGAGCCTGACGGCTGGGACCCACGAGGTCCATGGTCGCACGCAAGGAAATTTCCTCCTTATTAAGCTGAAAAAAATGTTTCCTCCACCTAACAGCTGGGACCCGCCGGCTGTACCTTCGCACGGAAGGTAGTGCCTCCTTGTTTTGCGAAAGAAAATATTCATCCCGTTGACAGCTGGGTCCCGTCAGATTTGGTGACTGACTTGTGGGCCTACTAAGCGGACGTGTACGCACGCCTTTGTCAACTTAATCAACAAATGATTCTAGCAGCTGGACCGTTGGATGTTAATCCAACAGTCGTGCTCCTTCTTCAACCTCTGTTCTTGCTCCTGTCTCCTGTAGGCGGCACCGCGGCTGTGCTGCCGTGCACCCGAACCAGTGAAGTTTCCCATTCCTCTCCATCTGCGACTCCACTGCCCCGTCTTCCCCATCTCCGGGTCATTCCAGTCTGGGTACGCTCGGCACGGTTTGGTCAATGTGGTCAACAACCGAGAGTCATCGGAAGATGACTGTACGTGAGAGGCTGATAGTGGGGACGCACCATGCCCATGGACGCATGCATGCAATGGAACGTGGCGAGGTCAACGTGGTCAAGGAACGACTTCCATCGGAAGTATACTGTACGTGGAGAGTCTCAGCTAGGTCCACGGCCGTAGCAAGTAAGTGCCTCCTTATTACGCGGAAAATAATAATTCCTCCAACTGACTGCAGGGACCCACTGGATGGGCCACCGTATTTTGCGAAAAAATTGTTTGCCCCCTGACTGCTGGGACCCACCTGACGGGCCACTGTATTTCATGAAAAAATCGTTCCCCCTACTGTCAGCTCGGACCCACCGGAAGTGCCTCCTTATTACGCACAAAAAAATGAATACTCCCCCTGCTAGCTGGGACCCACTTTGGTGGGAGGCTGACTTGTGGGCCTACTAAGTTGACGGGGACGAAGGGCTTTGTCAACTTAGTCAATATGAACGATTCTAGCTCCAGTGACCATACGATGTCCATCCAACGGCTGTAGTGCTTCTTCAACCTCTGGTCTTCTTGCTCCAGCCGCCCAAACCAGCGCAGGTCGTGCCTCATGCTCCTGCCTCCCGTGGCCGGATGTGCTGTCGCAGAGGCCTCACCACCCCCTGCTATTCCCACCGCTGGCCAGGCCCTGCGGCGACGGCAGCCTCACACCGCAGTCGAACCAGTGAACCCTCGTACTCCTCTTCGCGCGGGCTTCCACTGCCACGTCTTCCCTGGCTCCGCGTCATCCCCTTCCTAGGCCTCGCCGTCGTCCACCGTCGTGGTGCTCTCCGCGCGGCATGGTCAACGTGGTCAAGCAACGACTTCCATCAGAAGAGTATTGTACGTGGAGAGGCTGACAACTTGGTCCACGGCCACAGCCCAGTTTTTTGTGATTTTCCAAGTAAGTCGCTTTGTCAGGCCTGTTGGGCTGCAAATCTATCAAGAAGAGGAGAGCTTTCATCCGGCTGGCCAAGAAAATGGCCCATCAGTAATGAGAAATGGGATGTACATTTTTAAACACATCAAACCGACAATTATTTCAAATATCTTTTTTTCATTTCAAGAGTTTAAATTACACTAATTTTTATGCTTGGAGAATTTGTTGGATTTTATATTGATATACATTTATTTTTAAAATCAGTTTGAATGTGAGTCGAAATTTCGGGATTAAAAACAGTTCGCATCACATGTAAATATGCAAAATTTCGTATAATTTTTTAACCGTGGCCACAATATGGGCTGTAATGCTAACAAAAGAATATGGGCTCCAAAAAACCTTAAGAATTAGCAAATAGGCTGTAAATTATTAGAAATAATGGCAGATGGGCTGTATGCTATTTTCCACAGATTTGAGGCTTTCCTAAAAAGGTTGACGACAAGCAAAGGATCGTTGGATGGCCATCCAACGGCCGTCGTCTTCTTAATCTGTGCTCTTCCTGCTCCAGCCGCTCAAACAAGCCCCGGCGGGACTGCCTCCTCCCTCCTCCCCGTGGCCGGCTGTGCTGCCGCGCAGGCCTCACCGCCCCACCGTACTCCCATCGCTGGCCTAGCCATCCCACTACTCACCCACACCTGCTGTTATTCTCCGGCGACAGCAGACGAACCAATAAACCCTTGTACAGTCGTACTCCCCTCCGCGTGTGTAACACCCCAAAAATTTAACCATGTTTTGTTTATTAAAATTTTGCCGGCAAATTAAATTTTCATTTTCTGGATTTAATTTTGATCTCAGAACCTCTCTTTTCTTCTAAGTTGTGGAGTTTTCACCCCAAGTAAAAACTTTTCAATTATTATTGGACTTGTTTACCCTCTCAAATAAAACAATTTTTTTATCGGTGGGATTATTTATATAATTATTTTCCCCTGAGCTTTATTTCTCTAAGATGGTTTTTCATAAGTTTTAGGGTCCCATTTGCACTACAACCCTTTGATAAATTCATTTAAAAATCCCACCAAAATTTGGGGATGACATATGATGTCCCTAAAACACTTTTATGCAAAAATATCCTTTAGTCATTTGGAGATTTTGAGCTTTACCCCTAGTTTTCAAATCTGGTCCAATTGCACTTTTGCACTACAACCTATTTAAATATTTCTTTAAAACTTCCACCAAAATTAGGGGATGTTAGTAGGAATATATTATTCATCTTTGTGCAAAAACCCACTAATGTTCTTTGAAAATTTTGAGCAAATCATCCTATTTTGCTCTTTGGTCCAGTTTCGCATTTTCTACTGCAACCATATTTTAACTTGCCTTTTTTCCCTTGATTATTTTCCCTCTTATAGTCCTCCCTACCAAACCCTTAAGTCCAGGAGAATGGACCTATTGGAGTGTTTTTGGTCCATGGAATGCTAGCTTTTAGTTTATGTCCAGAATTAGTTTTCTCAAAAACTTGAACTAACAAGTTTCTGTTTTTGTCAAACTAGCATTGCCACCCCCTCAATCATCTAAAGAAACACTGATCTGGAGCTTTTGGCCACCCCAAGAGTTGCCTAGAGCCCTTGGCATTTTGTCAAGCACCTTGTGAGCATGGTCAGATTTGACATAGCTTTTAGTTTGCACACTGGACCTGCTTGCTTTGCCTAAACACCATGTCCACTGATCTCCTTGCAAACCCTAACCTAGACCGGGTAATCCCCAACCCCACCCAAGCCTCCTGGCATGCCCTGGCATTTGGCCGAACACCTCGCGTGCGTACTCTGGGAGTAACCAGAGCGCACGTTTTGCACGCGCGCGTGCAACCGAGCCGCCGCGTTCACTCGCCCCGCGCCCCTGGCCTTTGCTCGCCCGCAGAGCCATGCCTGTCCTCATCCGTTCGCCAGAACCATCCAAGCCCCCCATGGCGCCCTACAATGCCGCCGTCAGGTCGGCCATGGCAGCGAGCGGGCGGCCGCAGCGGTCTCTGCCATGGACGGCGCCGCCCAAGCCACACGCATGCGCCAGCTGCCCTCTGGAGCAGTCCGAGCTCATCCACAAGCTCGTCCGCAAGCGCTCGTCGCCGCAACGTCCCCCTGCTGCAACAGAATGGCGGTTCGCCGGCATTCTTATCCTTGGCCGGGGAACCGACCTAGCTACATTATAAATGGAGGCCCCCAAGCTCGTCCGACCCTCAAGAAACCTCGTGCCATCCCCCTAGGGCCCCCACAGCCAGCAATCGCCGACGGGAGGCCGTCTTCCCCATCTCCGGCCAATACAACCGCTGCTGCCCTACGGTCCATTCAGTCACAACCAGAACCCCTCCCGTCCATCCAGTGCTCCCATTCTCTTCCCCTCGGTCTCACGGAGCCAACCAACACCTCAAACTCGACGGAGAGCCAACGTAGCCCAAAGCCCCAAATCTCCCGAAGCCACCGTCCGCCGCGAAGCTCGCCGTCGGCGCCTCCCTCCATCCCCGCCACATCCTCGACCACCGGGAGGACCACCCTATACTAGCGAATCCATCACCGCCCTTGGAACCCCGCAAGGAGCCGCCAATCGCCGGCGACGATCGCCGGAACCCCGCCTCTGTTCGGCAAGAGGAGGAAGGAGGCGGGGGCGACCGGTCAAACCTGACCAGTGGGCCCCCTAGACCCACTGTTAGTGACCACGGGCCGGTCCACGCTGGCGTAAGTGGACGCGTAAACGCAAAGTACGTCTTCGACGTGTATTCATTTCGAAACGTTTTTCTTTTTTTGTTTTATTTTAAAAACAGAAAGTTGACTAAAATTTGACTGGCTATAACTTTTTAAATATAACTCCAAATGAGTTGATTCTTTTTCCTACCTCTCTCCAATTTTGTATAGTTTATTTTCAGATTTATTAGAAAAAATTTCAGACAACTTTTTTGTACTTTTTTCAAACTATGTATTAATTCAAATTTTTAAAATAGGAATTTTGGAGAGGGAAGAAAACTTTCAAAAAGTTTTGGAATGCACCCTACCTCTCCACAATTTGAAGGCAAGCATTCTAAACTCTGGCATAATATGTTTGTGTGTCGTTTGAATATGGTTACAACACTCCTTGTCTCGGAGTTTTCGTTATTTTATGTGATGATATGAACATACTCATAAGTACATATTGAAGATTTCGGCCTTGTTGAAATTTGATACGTTGTGATAGTAGTCACCATCGTATGCCTTCTTGCATACCGGAAGGAATCCGGGAAAGCCTCTATCTTGGGTAGACACTGGCTTGTCTCTAGTCCTCCGTCGAGACGGTTGAGTCCGGTACGGCATGATGAGGTATGACGGGTGGTGATTCTGTCTGTGGGTTGAAGTATAAATTGTTATGCTAATCATGCAGGGGATACTTAAACCTCCTAAGTCGACCATAGATCGAGTCTTGTTCCGGTAACCCCCATACTTGTTTCGTACTACCACGTGTCCCTGTCATAGGTAGGGTACGGTTCAGTAAGTAGTCAACCCCTTCCTAGCACACACCGTACAGAGAGGCCATGGTGGAAGATACCGGATGCATCCGGTAGGCATGCCACCTGGTCTGGGGGCATGGGTGTTTCCGGTTGGGACCGAGAGGGGGGCTCCTCTTAGAGCGCGCGATATAAATTTGATCCCATGCTACGCGAGGTTGTAGCCTCCCCACTAAGAGTTTTGCTTAACAAGTGTCGTGGGTGATTACTGAGACACCGGTAAGTTAAAATTGGTGTGTGCGGTCAGGTGTGTTTTCAACTAAAAGACCGTAAATGGAATTAGTCCCGATGGACTAAAGGAATCCGTTACTTGTGGGTAAAGAGTACACCCTCTGCAGAGAATAAATCTATTCGAATAGCCGTGTCCATGGTTAAGGACTACAGTCTGGGATGGGTCAAGTGTCGGTCTTCGGAGGAGAAACTACTAAACTAGAACATGGATCATGACTTGTGACTTATGATGATTATGATTATTATTAAATTGGACTAACCTTTTTTATTACTTAAATTATCGAGTATCCCTGGGATGGTTCTACCTCCTGGATATTCACTGTGATTACTTTTCTTATCAGCCCTTTATGTGGCGTCGCTCAGACGCCTGACTGTGGCATGCTTGTTATTTATTTACTTTATGAGCCCTTTATGTGGTGTCGCTGAGACGCCCGACTGTGGCATGCTTGTTATTTATTTACCTTATAAGCCCTTTATGTGGTGTCACACAGACGCCCGACTGTGGCATGTTTGTTACTTATTTCACCTATAAGCCCTATATGCAGTGTCACTGAGACGCTCGACTGAGGCATGCTTTATATTATTGTCCTTTCGAGGCGTCGCTTCAGACACCCGATCGGTGCATTCTATTTTCATTCTCCGATTGCTTATTCATGTTTTATATGAACAACCTTCTTGCGTGCATCATGGACTTCTATTTCGTGACTGACGCTATGATCATAGAATATTTCAGAGCATGACTATTATTAGTTATATTATACCCGCATTCATAATGTTTGCGAGTACATTCAAAAGTACTCACTGGCTTGTCCCTGGCTATTGTCTTGGATAGATTTCTTGCATGGAGAGGAGCGTTGCGCTGACAGCCCCGGAACCTACACTCTGGTGATAGCAGTCTTGCGAAGATAGGAGTTATCCAGGTCAGTTGTTCCTGTGGGAAATGGAGTCCCATAGACGTTGATGATCCACAAACCGCTTCCGCCTCCAACCACTAGAAACCATTTGTTGTACTCATAGGCCAGAATGGTCTTGTACTGCATATTATGTACTTTGCTTGGAATTACTGTATCGAGTTAGTGTCTCATCAACTAACAGTAATCCTGGGGCTGGGGAGCACGAGGACCATTTTTTGGAAATTAATATCCCGAAAATCTGGTCCTGACAAACTTGGTATCAGAGCCAGGCTGACCATTGGCTAATCCTATCTTAGCCAGGTCGAAAAACCTAGGTTAACCAACCCACAAGACCTTCACCTAACCCCAGCCAAGCTTCTCATGTAAGATAGCCACACAGTGACCCCGACACTTTTGGCAGACGGTGCCCAACCTATCAGCCTAGCCTGCTGATCACGCGCCAGTGACCGACACCTAAATTGTCCCATCCGCAAGCGTGCGAAGGAAGACTCTGTCCCCTTTTTCTATTAAAAAGGGCACGCTAGCCTCAACACATCACAGCCCGGCCTCTTCCTCAAATCGAGCTATAATGCCTGGCCCCATCGTACACAATGAGACCACAGCAACCAACCTTGGAGGTTTTGTGACCGTGCTCGCAAACCTCACCCACTGTGCCTATGCATTAGAAGAGCCCCCAGAATATGTTGTGTACCAAGGACCCATGAGTGGTGAGAGCCATCAATTCTGGGCCACTGTGCACATCTATGGTAGGGGTCTATCGCCAGAACGCCCCTACAGGTTCACCGGAAGGACAACTTCCTTTGAGCCACAAGCCATCCAACTAGCTGCTCGAGAGGCTATAGTTCAACTCCGGCACTTGTCGCCCAGAGTTAATTGTCGCTCGTTCTACTACTACCCCAGCCGTGACGGGTATGGTAGGCCACCCCAGGTTGCCAACGGAGATCACGAGACGGATCCTGCATTGTTGCATCTGGTGCGCTATGTAAGTGCACTAGAGGGACTGATCGATCAAATCACTCTCGATCAGATCGCAGCTCGTGCAGAACTGATACACCGAGCCCCGGCAAGAGGAGAAGATGAGCCCGACGCCGACAACCCAGTTGTGCTGTTCGGACAACCGATCGAGTCCTTGAGGTCTGCCCCAGTCATCAACCAAAATACTTTGATGTCCCCAGAAGTGCTTCGTCGCCTTTTGAGAACACACTCCAACGGGATTGTGGACAACAACCCCCGTGAGGGTCATCATCGCTACCCCGACCCTGCAGCCCCTCAACCCCCTCCAGCTAATCCCGATGGTGAAAACCGTGGAGAAACCTAGACGTCCATGATGCACGCCCACTTAGATATTAACGAGGTAGACTAAGTTACTCGAGTAGTACCGAGTCTTAGTATGACCACACCCTGTAATTGTGTGATCCTGTATCACCATAATTAAATGTTGTTTGCTTGTGCGCCCCTATTTTAAATAGTAGCCATGCATAAGTATGTTGGTGTACGATTGCATTTTTAATTCCGGGCGTAGCTACCAAAAACCAACCCCGACAACACAAAGTTTGTGCTATGAATAAACCTTTTGGTTTCAGCTAATAGGAATAATATTTTCAAAACAACTCTTAGCAAATCTCGAGGACGAGATTTTTCTTAAGGGGGGTAGTGTTGTAACACCCCAAAAATTTAACCATGTTTTGTTTATTAAAAGTTTGCCGGGAAATTAAATTTTCATTTTCTGGATTTATTTTTGATCTCAGAACCTCTCTTTTCTTCTAAGTTGTGGAGTTTTCACCCCAAGTAAAAACTTTTCAATTATTATTGGACTTGTTTACCCTCTCAAATAAAACAATTTTTTTATCAGTGGGATTATTTATATAATTATTTTTCCCTGAGCTTTATTTCTCTAAGATGGTTTTTCATAAGTTTTAGGGTCCCATTTGCGCTGCAACCCTTTCATAAATTCATTTAAAAATCCCACCAAAATTTGGGGATGACATATGATGTCCCTAATACACTTTTATGCAAAAATATCCTTTAGTCATTTGGAGATTTTGAGCTTTACCCCTAGTTTTCAAATCTGGTCCAATTGCACTTTTGCACTACAACCTATTTAAATATTTCTTTAAAACTTCCACCAAAATTAGGGGATGTTAGTAGGAGTATATTATTCATCTTTGTGCAAAAACCCACTAATGTTCTTTGAAAATTTTGAGCAAATCATCCTATTTTGCTCTTTGGTCCAGTTTGGCATTTTCTACTGCAACCATATTTTAACTTGCCTTTTTTCCCTTGATTCTTTTCCCTCTTATAGTCCTCCCTACCAAACCCTTAAGTCCAGGAGAATGGACCTATTGGAGTGTTTTTGGTCCATGGAATGCTAGCTTTTAGTTTCTGTCCAGAATTAGTTTTCTCAAAAACTTGAACTAACAAGTTTCTGTTTTTTGCCAAACTAGCATTGCCACCCCCTCAATCATCTAAAGAGACACTGATCTGGAGCTTTTGGCCACCCCAAGAGTTGCCTAGATGCCCTTGGCATTTTGTCAAGCACCTTGTGAGCATGGTCAGATTTGACATAGCTTTTAGTTTGCACACTGGACCTGCTTGCTTTGCCTAACCACCATGTCCACTGATCTCCTTGCAAACCCTAGCCTAGACCTGGTAATCCCCAACCCCACCCAAGCCTCCTGGCATGCCCTGGCATTTGGCCGAACACCTCGCGTGTGTGCGCTGGGCGTGCCCAGAGCGCACGTTTTGCACGCGCGCGTGCAACCGAGCCGCCGCGTTCACTCGCCCCGCGCCCCTGGCCTTTGCTCGCCCGCAGAGCCACGCCCGTCCTCATCCGCTCGCCAGAACCATCCAAGCCCCCCCTGGCGCCCTACAGCGCCGCCGTCAGGTCGGCCATGGCAGCGAGCGGGCGGCCGCTGTCGTGGTTCTAAGTCTGACAGTAATGTAGGTGGGTAGGAATGGAGAGGCAAGATCCTAGCTCTTGAGTAGTTGTATACACACGAGGTTTACGAGTTCAGGCCCTTCTCGGAGGAAGTAACAGCCCTACGTCTCGGAGCCCGGAGGCGGTCGACTGGATTATGTGTGTATGGATTACAGGGGTGCGAACCCTTTACACTGAGGATGGGGGTGGCTTATATAGAGTTCGCCAGACCCCTCCGGCCCTCAGTTATGCAGGGCTAAAGGTACATTAAGGTCGGGCGTTACTGGTAACGCCACTAATAAAGTGCTATGATGACAATAAAAGCTACTTAATGACCGACCGTTTGCGTGTAGAGTGACTTTAGATCTCCTGGCTGTCGAGTGGTTGGTGTCGTGGTTCTAAGTCTGACAGTAGAATGGCGGGTAGGTATGGAGAGGCAAGATACTAGCTATGGAGTAGTCGTATACACACGAGTTTTACGAGTTTGGGCCCTTCTCGGAGGAAGTAACAGCCCTACGTCTCGGAGCCCGGAGGCGGTCGACTGGATTATATGCGTATGAATTACAGGGGTGCGAACCCTTCTACCTGTGGAGGGGGGTGGCTTATATAGAGTGCGCCAGGACCCTAGCCAGCCCACATAGCAGAGGGTTAAAGGTACATTAAGGCCAGGTGTTACTGGTAACGCCTTACATAAAGTGTCATCATGATCATAAAGACTACTTAATTACATACCGTTTGGACACCGAGTGGTTCTTGAACTCCTGGTGGTCGAGTGGGTCTTCATGGTCGAGTGTCTTTGAGTCTGTCGAGTGGAATCCTACCAGGTCGACTGGAAGGCAGATTGTTCTAAGGATGTCCTTGGGGAGGGTATCTTGGACAGGTCCGTGACCCTACCCTAGGTACATGACTTCATCATTAGCCCCCGAATGGATCGAGGTTTGAGTGAGGAAGGAGTTGATAATCTTTCCGACCTGTTTTTCGTGCTACGAGTGTGTCTTACTCTGGATCAGTGACCTTTTAGTGATGGTGTCAACTTCTCTTTGAGTCGCCTTGATCCATTCCTTACATCTGTCGAGTGAACTATTTGAACTTGGAGATTTCCGAGCGACGGGTCGGAGGAAATTTGCCGTCTGACAAGTTGCTCTGTTGTTAGCGGATTTAGCGGGATCTGAATTTCGGGAAGCGAAGCAGCGAGAAGGTCATGATACCGGATGGGATAAGGCAAGGACGCCTCGATCTCCATGCCACCTTTTTCGCCACATATCGCGCGCGCGACTATTGCGGGATTTGACAGGATTGCCCGGGCCTTCCAGTCAACCACTCGGAAGCGACTTCATATAAGGCACCGGTCGGGGGTATTTTGAACAGTGCGCCCTCATTTTCCCCTACTCCGTCCTCAGATTCATCTGCCGCGCCCGTAACCTGCTCAGTGCTGCTGCTCCGTTCCTGCCTCGCCGGCGACGATGGTGAAGGAGAAGACGGCGGCCTTGGAGCGGGCGAAGAAGGCGACGGCGAAGGCGAAGGGGAGAGCGCCCAGTCGGGGCGGATCCTCGTCGCGGTCCAGCCTGCCGCAAGGTTGGGTCCAGGGAGATTGGATCCGCTCGACCATCACCCAGAAAGACCTCGACGACTTGGCCAACGAGGGATTGATCCCCCACGGGTCAGCAAGGCTTCCGGGGAAGGAGTGGCAGCCGCAGCCTCAGGAGGGTGAGTGCGTCCTGTTAGCCACCCATGTTGATCGCGGATTTTCTCTACCGCCGAATCTTTTCTTTAGGGGTTTTCTGAACTTCTTTGGAGCACAACTCCATCACTTCACACCCAACTCCATTGCCTATCTCGCTGCCTTCGTGTCTTTGTGCGAAAACTTCTTGGGTTGTCGGCCACACTGGGGCCTCTTCAAACACATATTCACTTTTCGCTCACAGACGGTGAAAAAGGATAGTCCGAATGATGAAAGAACCCAAGTAATCCAGATGTGTGGGGGTCTTGGGGTCCAGATGAGGGGTAAAAGTGCCTTTCCGGCCATGATACTTCCCGATTCAGTTAGAGGGTGGCGATCGACCTGGTTCTACTACCAAGACCGATCGGCGCCCGAGCGATCGGCTGGACTCCCTTCTTTCTCCATGGATCGAGTGAACAAGCCGTCCTCTCTGAAGGTGCTTCCGGAGGAGAAGGTCTAGGTTAGATTGTTGATGGAGCGTGTAGTCCAGCTCATTCGTGACGGAGTGACCGGCATGGATCTTCTGGAGGTTTTCCTACGACGGTGCATTCAGCCGCTCCAATACCGAGGCCACCCGATGTGGATGTACTCTGGTACCAAAGACACCACCCGGGTCCACCCAGAGGAGGTCGACGATGCCATATTGGAGAGGTGGATGGCCGCCATCACAGGGAACAAGGATAACCCTCGTGGAGCTAGGAGGATCCCACCACTCGACCAATCTTACGAACCAGACAAGGTATGACCACTTATCTCCGACTGTGATCCTGTTGCATTCGCTCTGTTCCGCTGCGAATCGGCCGATTGACTTTCGTCTTGTTTTGCTGTCTTCTAGGCCACCACTGAGATGTACTCGATGCCCAACGGGGCGCAAGAACAAGTCGAAGAAGAAGAAGTAAGTGGAGGTGAAAGCCAGGATGAATGGGAGTCCGAGGAAAACGACAACTCTGATGAAGAGGAGGAGGAGGAGGAGGAAGAGGAGGGAGATGTGGATCCTCCCCACTGGGAAAGGCGATCCAAGCTGACGCATGATCCGGCGGTCGGCGTAAGGCTATCGCGCTTTGTTGGGCCAGTTGAAAAGCGCCCTCGGACGACCTCTCCAAAGGCCGCATCGAGAAACCGCCAAACCAACCCCGAGCAACATCGTCAAAGCCGATGAAGGCCTTGCCCAAGATGAGGATGGTCATTCCCACCATTTCCGGGTAATCAGCAGAACTTGTGTTTTCCTGTTTATCATGGGTGTACTTTTGGTCGACTTGTTTGACTGATCAACTGATTTCTGAAATCTGCAGTGCTGCCACCTCCGAGACCTCAGCTAAGCACGAAGATCGTGAAATGGAAGATGCCGCCACCTCCAACCTTGGTATGATCTCTGCAGTTTTGCTTTATGGTCGATTGATTTCTGTTTTTACCTTTGAATCTTTCTTGTAGTTCCACCTCATGTCATTGATCTCCCTGACGACGATGATGAAACACCGCTGAGGAAGAGGAAGGACAAAAAGGTGCCTGCTGGCAAGGCTACTCAAGTTGTATCACTGCCTGAGACGCTGGTTCACGAGGGAGGCGACACCACTCGGGCTTCTGTGTCCTTTGTTGTGCCGCTGACGAGTGTCCGGCCTTCGTCGTCTACTGCTGACCCGCCTTCTCTTTTTGCCACACACCACGTACCGGAAGACCAAGTGAGTGCTGCTAAGGAGGCCATACGCCAGGCAGGGATCATGATGGAGCAAGTGAAGGTGGTCCGGGAGGCCAGCCAGGCGGCTTATGATGCAAGCTTGGCTCTTCAGAGCAATGTCCAAGTAAGTTGGTCGCTGCTTGTTCTGTTAGGATATGCTACCTGACATTTCTTCTTTCTAAAGATTTCCATATCTGTATCTGTACACCCACTGGCGGGTGTGTCGATTGAATTTTTGTACTGGTGGGGGCACGCTGAGTGCACCCACTGGGTGTAGTCCCCGAGACTATGGTGGACTGCGGGCAGTCGACTATAGTCTTTATACTTTGAACTTCTTCACTCGGTCTGGTCGGGCCATGTCGAATGGATCTTTGGAACTGGTGGGGGCACGCTGAGTGCACCCACTGGGTGTAGTCCCCGAGACTATGGTGGATCACTGGCGATCGACTATAGTCTAAGGAACTGTTTTTTAACCGATCACGACAGTTAGCTATGGTTTTAGGATCATAACCTTTTGCCTATTTCGGTCGATTGGTCGAACCGAATTAGTAAAAACCAGTGGGGCACGCTGAGTGCACCCTTGGGTGTAGTCCCGAGACCATCTTGTCGAATGTTTTGATTCGACTATAGTCTTAGAAATGCTACGATTTTTCTTTAGTCACTCGGAAGTGACCTGTCTTTGATGTTTTGTCGATTGGCTCTTCGCAGAAATCTTGCGAGCTCGTGGCCCGCTATACCGAATTGGAGAACAAACAAATCCAGCTCAACCTTGACTTGAAGCTTGCTCAGGAGAAGTTGCAAAAGGCGAGAGACGAAGCAAAAGGTATGGCTGGTGAGAACTTGACGACTGTCTTTGTCTTTCTACCCATTCTCAACTCTGGGCTTATTGTTATTTTGCGCATAAAGCTGGAGGAGGCTCACGAAGAAGAAAGACCACAACCTTGCAGAGGCAGAGAAGGTGGCTTTGGAGAAAACAAAGCTCATGAAGAGAAACTGGTCTCATCGGCAACCTCGAAGAGGAGAATACCAAGCGAAGGCTGCTCTCGACGCGGCCAACAAGGAGGTTAGCCGACTGAAGAATGACAAAGTTGCTCTGACTGACAAGGCTGGCGAACTAGCGGGGAAGAGGAATGATCTGGAGGTTTATCTGGGAGGGCTTGCCAAAAAGTTATTCCTCATGCTCGAAGGTAATATCTTTTTACCCGACTGTCTAGTTATCACCGACTGATCATAGAACTGTTAACTTGAACCCAAGTTGCATTTACAGAATTCTGTCAGAACTTCGAACAGCAGACCAGTCGAGTGGAGACAAGCCTGTACCCCATCAACTCTCCTGTGAAGTATGAAGCCGCTATGAACGTCCTCCGATTGGAGTCTCGCATTGCTGGTGTGGTGGACTATCTCGCTCGACTGTAAGCTGTGGTATCACGGATCGACTCAACCCTCTGGCCAGACCAGACGCTTCAGAATGACCTTGAGTCCTTAATGACTGGACTGAATGAGGTTCAAAGTCGAGTGCAAGAATGGAAAAAGTCTTCTGCCAGGAGCTGTGCTGATGTTGCTCTGTCTCTGGTTCGTGTCCACTGCAAGGAGGCGCGGGAGGAAAAGCTGGCATCCATCAAAGTTGCCAATACTAAGAAGTATGGTTTCCAATCATTCATGGAGACTTTCATCGCCGCTGCCACCCGGATTGCTGATGGGATCGACCTTGACCAATTTGTGGCTCCTTCCAGTCCTCCACCTGAGGAGTAAAAAACTTCTATGCTCTACCTTAAATTTGCCTCGGAATGCCGAGTGGTTTTGTAACCGATAAACTTTAACAGGATTGAGGCCTGGGTACTTCTGCATCCTTAGGATGTTATCCGAACTTTACTTATCGTCGAAATATGCTTTTGTTTGCCTTCGAGTGAACTTTGCTCTTCACTCGGATTATGCTTCAATGCTTGAGATGCAGCTCTGAGGTGGATCCAGTCGACCTACACTTTGTTGCTCTTGCAGGTGCAGGAGAAGGAAGCAGTCGACCTGTACCTCGTCGTCCTTGCGGATCGGGATGGAGCGCACGTTGCACTTGTGGCGCAGCTCCGAAGGAGAAGGCAACAGTCGACATGCACCTCGTCATCCTTGCGGATCGGGATGGAGCGCACGTTGTGCTTGTGGCGCAGCTCCGAAGGAGAAGGAAACAGTCGACCTGTACCTCGTCGTCCTTGCGGATCGGGATGGATTTCATACTTAGGTAGCATCTTGGACTGCAGCTAAGCCCCGAGTGGGAGGTTTGCTCTCCACTTGGTAGGGTTTTTCAAACTTAAGTAGCATCTTGGACTGCAGCTCAGCCCCCGAGTGGGAGGTTTGCTCTCCACTCGGTAGGATTTTTCAAACTTAGGCAAGTACTGGACTGTAGCTAAGCCCCCGAATGGGAGGTTTTCTCTCCACTTGGTAGGGTTTTTCAAACTTAGGCGAGAACTGGACTGCAGCTAAGCCCCTGAGTGGGAGGTTTGCTCTCCACTCGGTAGGATTTTCAAACTTAGGCGAGTCCTGGAAAGCAGCAAAGCCCCCGAGTGGGAGGTTTGCTCTCCACTCGGTAGGGTTTTTCAAACTTAGGCTATCTTTGGACTGCAGCTAAGCCCCGAGTGGGAGGTTTCTCTCCACTCCAGGATTTTCGTGTCATAGCTTTGAAGGGGAAGGCAACAGTCGACCTGTACCTCGTCGTCCTTGCAAAGTGCACATTGTATTAAATACTTAGGCGAGTACTTGGACTGCAGCTAAGCCCCCGAGTGGGAGGCTGGCTCTCCACTCGGTAGGATTTAAAACACTTAGGCGAGTACTCGGACTGCAGCTAAGCCCCCGAGTGGGAGGCTGGCTCACCACTCGGTAGGATTTTAAAACACTCAGGCGAGTACTTGGACTGCAGCTAAGCCCCCGAGTGGGAGGCTGGCTCACCACTCGGTAGGATTTTAAAACACTTAGGCGAAATGGATTCGCAGCGAAACCCCCGAGTGAGAGGCTGGCTCACCACTCGCTAAGGATTTTTTTTACAAACTTAGGCGAAACGGATTGGCAGCTAAGTCACCCACTGGGTGGGAAGTTTAACAAAAAGTAATAACAATCACTGGGAAAATTATAATCTTCTTGATTTAGATAAACAAACTACAGAGGTACTTTTATTACATCTCACCCGAGTGAGCTCTTAAGTGTAAAAGGGGCGGAGCAGCTCCGTATTCCAGGCTCGAGGCTCATCGTTCTGGCGTTCGACGTTGTAAAGATGGTAAGCTCCATTGTGGAGAACTCTGGTGACGATGAAGGGACCTTCCCAAGTGGGAGCGAGCTTGTGTGGTTTCTGTTGATCCACTCAGAGGACCAGATCCCCTTCTTGAAAGGCTCGGCTCTTCACATTTCTAGCATGGAATCGACGCAAGTCCTGCTGATAGATGGTCGAGCGGATCAGGGCCATCTCTCTCTCCTCTTCAAGGAGGTCGACTGCATCTTGCCGGGCTTGCTCCGCTTCAGCTTCAGAGTAGAGTTCAACTCGGGGTGCATTGTGAAGTAGGTCGCTTGGCAGAACTGCTTCAGCTCCATAGACCATAAAGAATGGAGTTCTCCCAGTCGACCGATTGGGAGTGGTCCTTAATCTCCAAAGAACCGACGGAAGTTCGTCAACCCACGCCCCTGCTGCATGCTTGAGATCACGCATCAGTCGAGGTTTCAGTCCTTTGAGAATTAGACCATTTGCTCGTTCTGCTTGTCCGTTCGACTGGGGGTGAGCGACGGAAGCATAGTCAACTCGCGTGCCCTGAGAGGTGCAAAAGGCTTTGAACTTGTCGGAATCGAAATTTGACCCATTGTCAGTGATGATGCTGTGTGGAACTCCATATCTGAATATCAACTCTCTGATGAAACTGACAGCAGTGCACGCATCAAGGTTCTTGATAGGTTTAGCTTTGATCCACTTCGTAAATTTGTCGACTGCAACAAGCAAATGAGTGAAACCAGTCCTGCCAGTTCTCAGTGGTCCAATCATGTCCAACCCCCAAACAGCGAAAGGCCAGACGAGGGGAATGATCTTCAATGCTGAGGCGGGTTTGTGTGACATATTGGAGTAGAACTGACATCCTTCACACTTGTCAACTATTTCCTTTGCCATTTCATTTGCCTTTGGCCAGTAAAATCCCGCTCGGTATGCTTTAGCCACGATGGTCCGAGAGGACGCATGGTGACCACAGGTCCCCGAGTGGATATCATCAAGAATTATCTGACCTTCTTCTGGCATTATGCACTTCTGGCTGACTCCAGTCACGCATTCTCTGAATAACTGTCCCTTGATCACAGTAAAGGCCTTGGATCGACGGACGATCTGTCTAGCCTCTTCTTCATTCTCCGGGAGTTCTTTCCTCAGGATATAAGCGATGTACGGTATTGTCCAGTCGGGAGTGATGACCACGACTTCCATGATCAGGTCGACCACCGCTGGGACCTCCACTTCAGTCGGATCAGTGGCACTTTTTGGTTGTGGAGCTTCTTCAGTGAAAGGATCCTCTTGAATCGACGGTGTGCGGATGTGCTCCAAAAACACATCACTGGGAATGGCTTCCCTCTTGGACCCTATTTTTGCCAAATCATCAGCAGCTTGATTTTTCAGTCGGGGTATATGATGGAGCTCTAACCCCTCAAACTTCTTCTCTAGCTTCCTCACTGCATTACAGTAACCAGTCATGGCTGGACTTCTGACGTCCCACTCCTTCATCACCTGATTAACCACTAGATCTGAATCGCCATAGACCATGAGGCGACGGACGCCGAGTGAAATGGCCATACGCAACCCATACAACAGTGCTTCGTATTCTGCTTCATTGTTGGAAGAATCAAAGTGAATCTGGAGCACATATCTGAGCTTATCTCCTCGGGGGGAAACCAATACTTCCCAAAGACCGAACCATTCAGCATCTTGAACCATCAAAGAACATAGTCCAAAGGTCTCGAGTGAACTTGAGTCGGTAATCGTTGTTCAATCCACTCGGCGATGAAATCTGCTATTGCTTGGGACTTGATGGCTTTTCTTTGCCTCAAACTTGATATCAAGGGAAGAAGTTCAATCGCCCATTTCGCCACTTTCGACCAGTTGCATCTCTCATTGCGAGAATCTCGATAATGGGGCGTCACGATTTAATCGTAATGTAATGACCAGAGAAGTAATGAGCAACCTTCGTTGCGGTCATATAAATTCCATACACAAGCTTCTGATAATGAGGGTATCTTTGCTTTGACGGGGTTAATACTCGTAAAGATAATATACTGGGCGCTGAACTTTGAAGGCCTTTCCTTCCTCTTCCCACTCGATCGTAAGTACTGTACTGAAGACTTGTCCTGTGGCTGCAATGTAAAGCAGCAACGGCTCCTTGCTGATTGGGGCAGCAAGCACCGGTTGGGTGGAGAGCAGAGCTTTGAGCTCTGCAAACGCTGCATCGACTTCGGAGTCCACTCGAACTTGTCTGACTTCTTCATCAGTCGGTAAAGAGGCAATGCCTTTTCACCGAGACGAGAGATGAATCGACTTAAAGTGGCCAAGCATCCAGTAAGCCTCTGGACATCGTGCACACGCACAGGGCGTTTCATTCGGAGTATAGTGCCAACTTTTTCTGGGTTAGCATCGATTCCTCGTTCAGAAACGAGAAAACCGAGTAACTTTCCGCCAGGAACTCCGAATGTGCACTTTGATGGATTAAGCTTGATATCATACCTCCTGAGATTGGCAAATGTTTCAGCAAGGTCAGTCAACAGGTCGGAACCTTTCCGTGACTTGACCACAATGTCATCCATGTATGCCTCCACATTCCGACTGATTTGAGTGAGTAAACACTTCTGAATCATCCTCATGAACGT
This sequence comes from Aegilops bicornis, assembly GCA_021605145.1. Classification (NCBI taxonomy): domain Eukaryota; kingdom Viridiplantae; phylum Streptophyta; class Magnoliopsida; order Poales; family Poaceae; genus Aegilops; species Aegilops bicornis. Next base: position 547,491,601 of record CM038669.1, on the reverse strand, counting down.
GGCGCTGACATTCTTGAGGCCGAATGGCATGGTGACATAACAGAAGCACCCGAATGGAGTGATGAAAGCTGTTTTGATCTTGTCGGGTCCATACAGACGGATCTGATGGTACCCGGAATATGCGTCTAATAAAGACAACCGCTCACATCCCGCAGTCGAGTCGACTATTTGGTCGATGCGAGGGAGAGAAAAATGATCTTTCGGGCAGGCCCGATTGATATGTTTGAAGTCGATGCACATGCGCAGTGAATTGTCCTTCTTAGGGACCATGACAACATTGGCGAGCCACTCGGAGTGGTAAATTTCTCGGATAAACTCCACTGCTAAGAGCCGAGCCACCTCCTCGCCTATGGCCTTTCTCTTCTAGATGGCGGACCATCGAAGATGTTCTTTGATAGGTTTGACTTTTGATCGACTTCATGACGATGCTCAGCTAGCTCCACAGGAACACCGGCATGTCAGCAGGCTTCCATGCAAAGATGTCCCAGTTCTCACGGAGGAACCGGATGAGCGCTTCTTCCTATTTGGAGTCGAGTGTTGTTGAGATGTGAGTCGGAGCAGCATTGGGATCAGTCGGATGAATGTGAACCTGCTTCGTCTCGCCGGACGACTGAAATGCCGACTCTGTAGCGGGCATCTTGGCTAGCAACAAATCACTCGGATCTGCAGTCTTCTGATATTCTTGCAATTCTACCACTGCCATCTGAGCATCAGCAATCTTAGAGCCTTTCTGGAAACACTCTTCCGCTTTCTTCTGATTGCCAGTGACAGTGATCACACCCTTGGGGCCGGGCATCTTCAGCTTAAGGTACACATAACATGGTCGAGCCACGAAACGGGCATACACCGGCCTTCCCAGAATAGCGTGATAAGCGCTCTAGAAATCCACGACCTCAAAGGTCAACTTTTCTTTGCGGAAATTCTTCGAATCACCAAAAACTACATCAAGAGCAATTTGACCGAGTGACTCGGCCTTCTTTCTAGGAACGGCTCCGTGGAAACTCATGTTACTGGTGCTGAGTCTGGACATCGGAATGCCCATCCCTTTCAACGTATCTGCATACAAGATGTTCAGGCCACTGCCACCATCCATCAAAACTTTGGTCAGTCGAGTGCCTTCGACGACTGGATCGACCACCAACACTTGTCTCCCAGTGGTGGCAATGTGTGTCGGATGATCAGACTGGTCGAATGTGATGGCGGTCTGGGACCATTTCAGATAATTGGGCGTCGCCGAAGCGACCATGTTCACTTCTCGGTTGATAACTTTCAATCTACTTTTGCTTTCAACGTCAAGAAAATCATCGTGGTGGAATTGACCTGGGGTATCCACCATCACTATCTTCCTTGTCCTCAACTTTTTCCGACTCTTTTCCTTATCCTTGGGATGCTTCCCTTGAACCTGCTGAATCAAGAGCCGACCTTTGTCGAGTGGTATGCTTCGTAAATGAGTTTACCCTCTTCATCTTTCTTCGTGTGAATGTGACATGGCAAGTCCAACACATCATTCCCATCTTTGTCTTTCACCTTCTTGGGGTTCCACGGACCCTTGGGTTTCCCCTTGAATTTTCCTGGGGTCACAGCCAAGGCTTCTCCGGGACCGGCTGGCTCGGCTTTGCACTTATGCTTCTGACTGGAGTTCCCTCTGCCGGCTTCATTAGCGGCTGACTTGTACTTACCACTCCGGAGCCGATCCTCTTCTTCGCCATTAGCATACTTGGTGGCAATCTCCATCATCCGACTCAGGGTCATATCTCTGTCCGACCAATTTCAAACTCAACTCCCTGTTCTTGACACCTTCCTTGAAAGCACAGACTGCCTGGTGATCAGACACATTCTCAACTGTATGGTGCAAGGTAATCCATCTCTTGATGTAATCTCTCAAAGTTTCATTCGACTTCTGTACACACGACTGCAGCTCTGTCAACCCTGTTGGTCGCTTGCAAGTCCCTTCAAATGTCCTGACAAACACTCGGGCAAGATCTTCCCAAGTGTAAATACTGTTGGGTGCTAACTGATTCAACCATGCTCTGGCCGAACCCTCCAACATAAGGGGCAAATGCTTCATAGCTACCTCATCGTTGCCGCCGCCAATCTGGACAGCCACTCGGTAGTCCTCAAGCCAAGTGTCAGGCTTGGACTCACCGGTGAACTTACTGACTCCAGTCGCCAACCTGAAGTTGGGAGGAATCACTGCGGCTCTGATGGCCCTGCTAAAACACTCTGGCCCTGAGACATGAACTCTGCTGCTGGAGGGAACATCTCTGTAGTGGCCTTCTCGGTGAGCTCTGTTCCTGTCGACCAAGCCCTGAACGATAATGGATCTCGCATCAAAGCCTGGCTCTCTGGAGTCGACTGGAACCCTTCGCCCAGCACTGTGCTGGCGTCTGTCATCTTGTTGCCGAGGAGCGTATGGTCCACCCCTTGGGGGAGGAGTGGGCACTCAACGTCGATCATTGCGATCGAATTGGTGCTCATACGGCTCGCGGTTCTTGTCCTGATCATCACGCCGGCCTCCACGTTCCTCACGCCTCGGGGGTGATCTTGGACTATGGGCCGACTGGACTGAATTCGTTGCGACGGACCTGCTGTGAATCCTATTCCGTGATTGTGATACGACTGAATTTTGATCTCCTGCTACCCGGAGTAAATCTCTGATCTGCTGCAAACCTCTACCAGCCTCCGACTGGGAAGGCTGAATCAATTCTGCTATACGGGCCGCAACTGCTAAATTCTGAATCGGAGTTCGATATACCTGAGTTGGTTGTGGAAAGAGCCGACGTCGATCGGATTACGGAACCCGTGGTCGCGTGCGCTCGTCGAAAACTTCGCTGGAGGTTCTCGGTCGAGTGCGCCGCCAGGTTGGCTGCGCGCATCCTCCAAGGCACGAGCCTCGGGGTTTCTCCAACGATAGGAGTGTGAAGTCCATCCATGTTTGGTGGCGAAGTTCCTCCCTCTGCAGTCAAGTGAGGGGCTTGGGTTGGTACTCTTCGTGAGCTTGCGCGGATCGCTTCCACCGTCGCCTCCGTCGGTGCGGGGAATCCAGGAGGACTGCATGGTCCGTCGACCATCGTAACCTCTCGCTGCCCGGATCGCTTCGTCGACTTTCGGATGTGGTCTCTACGGAGCCAGTCGACAGATCGAACAGGCCGTAGAGAGATTTGTCGGGCTCGATTGCCACAACTTGGGAAGTGGCCGACTGGCGAGACACCGCATGCCTCACCCACCGTTGAAGCCTCGACCAACCGGAGCGCTTGTGCCGACGGGAGACTGGGAGCGAGGACGGCACAAGAACCGACCCATACTGGGTCGACGGTTGCCGCAGAAGGACGCCGCGGACGTACGCACCAAAGTGCGTTGCCCCGCGGACGGGGAGCGCGTCGACGTCGAGAGGAGCCTCCTGAAGCCAAGCAGAGTCGTCGGCGATGAACGTGAGCGCACCGAGACGGATCTCGCGGCCCTCGACCAAAACTCCACCTGAAACCATGATGTAGGAGATCGAAAGAATCCCAACTTCTCTCCAACAAATCGCTAGAACACCAGCCCCACGGTGGGCACCAACTGTCGTGGTTCTAAGTCTGACAGTAGAATGAGGGGTAGGTATGGAGAGGCAAGATACTAGCTATGCCGTAGTCGTATACGCACGAGTTTTACAAGTTCGGGCCCTTCTCGGAGGAAGTAACAGCCCTACGTCTCGGAGCCCGGAGGCGGTCGACTGGATTATATGCGTATGAATTACAGGGGTGCGAACCCTTCTACCTGTGGAGGGGGGTGGCTTATATAGAGTGCGCCAGACCCCAGCCAGCCCACGAAAGCGAGGGTTAAAGGTACATTAAGGCCAGGCGTTACTGGTAACGCCTTACATAAAGTGTCATCATGATCATAAAGACTACTTAATTACAGACCGTTTGGACACCGAGTGGTTCTTCAACTCCTGGTGGTCGAGTGGGTCTTCATGGTCGAGTGTCTTTGAGTCTGTCGAGTGGAATCCTACCAGGTCGACTGGAAGGCAGTTTATTCTAAGGATGTCCTTGGGGAGGGTATCTTGGACAGGTCCATGACCCTACCCTAGGTACATGACTTCATCAGTTGGCTTCATGGTCGAGTGTCTTCGAGTTAGTCGAGTGAAACACTTCCGAGTCGATTGAAAGGTGATTCTTCTAGAGATGTCCTTGTGGAGGGTATCTTGGACAGGTCCATGACCCTACCCTAGGTACATAGCTTCGTCATTAGCCCCCGAATGGATCGAGGTTTGAGTGGGGAAAGAGTTGAACATACTTCCGACCCATTTTTTGTGTTACGAGTATAGCTTGCTCTAGATCAATGAACCTAGGTGACGATACCAACTTCTTTTTCAGTCGCCTTGATCCATTCTTTGTTCCCGTCGAGTGAGTTTGTTTACTTGAAGAGCTCCGAGTGACAGAGCGGAGGAGACCTTCTTCTGACAAGTTGTTCTGCAGCCCGCGGATTTCGTGGGATTCAAATTACGGGAAGCGCTCGGGGCGGAGGAGGCCGCAGTAATCAGATGGGATAAGGCAGGGACGCCTCGATCTCTGCGCCACCTTTTTCGCCACGTATCGCGCGCGCGACTGTTGCGGGATTTGACAGGATCGCCCGGGCCTACAAGTCAGTCACTCGGAAGCAACTTCATATAAGGCACCGGACCGGGGTTTTTGAACAGTGCGTTCTCATTTCCTCCTCTCTTCCCCAGACTTATCCGCCGCGCTCGCTCTCGTCCCAGTGCCGCCGCTCCGTGTGCGTCTCACCGTCGACGATGGTGAAAGAGAAGACAGCAGCCCTGGAGTGGGCGAAGAAAGCGACAGCAAAGGCGAAGGGGAGGACGACCAGTTGGGGCGGATCTTCATTGAGGGCCGGCCTGCCGCAGGGCTGGATCCAGGGCGACTGGATCCGCTCGACGATTCGCCAAGAAGACCTCGATGACCTGGCCAATGGAGGACTGATCCCCTATGGATCAGCACGGCTTCCGGGGAAGGAGTCCGAGCCGCAGCCTCTGGAGGGTGAGTGCGTTCCCTTGGCCACCCATGTCGACCGCGGGTTTTCCTTTCCTCCTCACCCATTCTTTCGGGGATTTCCGAATTTCTTTGGGGCACAACTGCACCACTTCACCCCCAACACAATCGTGTATCTCGCTGCTTTCATGTGTTTGTGCGAGAATTTCCTGGGCTGTCGGCCTCATTGGGGCCTTTTCAAGCACATTTTCACCTGTCGCTCATAGACGGTGAAAAAGGCCAATCCGAGTGACGAGAGAACACAAGTGATTCAGATGTGTGGGGGTCTTGGGGTTCAGATGAGAGGGAAAAGTTCTTTTCCGACCATGATCCTACCCGACTCAGTCCGTGGATGGCAGTCGACTTGGTTTTACTGCAAAAACCAGCCGACGCCAGGGCAGTCGACCGGACTCCCTCCTTTTTCCATGGACCGGGTGAGAAAGCCCTCCTCTTTGAAGGTGATCCCGGAAGAGAAGGCGCAGGTTAAGGTACTGGTCGAACGCGTTGTCCAGCTTATCCGTGACGGGGTGACTGGTATGGATCTCTTGGAGGTCTTCCTTCGACGACGCATCCAGCCGCTTCAAGCTCGAGACCATCCGATGTGGATGTATTCGGGCCCTGAGGACACCACTCGGATCCACCCGGAGGAGGTCGAGGACGCCATGCTGGAGGGGTGGCTGACGAGTATCACTGGGAATAGGGACAACCCTAGGGGAGCCAGGAGAATTCCCCCACTCGACCAATCCCACGTACCGGACAAGGTTCAACTCTGAGCTTCCGACTGTAATCTTAACCATGCAGCTATTTATGCTCCGTCGACTGACTTTTGTTCTGCTTGTTTTTCTGCCAGGCTCTTCTCGAAATGTACTCAATGCCCAACGGGGAGCAAGAGCAAGGCCCGGAAGGGGAGGTGAGCGGCGGCGAGAGTGGCGACTCACATTCTGACGGAGAGGAGAGCGAGGAAAGTGACAACTCAAGCGATGAAGACGAAGCAGAGTCACCTCCTCGCAGGGAGAGGCGATCCAAGCTCGATGAGGGAGTCCCGGATTAGGGGGTGTCCGTATAGCCGAACTCTCACCGTTGGCCGGACTCCTGGACTATGAAGATACAAGATTGAAGACTTCGTCCCGTGTCCGGATGGGACTTTCCTTGGCGTGGAAGGCAAGCTTGGCGATACGGATATGTAGATATCCTACCATTGTAACCGACTACGTGTAACCCTAACCTATCCGGTGTCTATATAAACCGGAGGGTTTTAGTCCGTCTGACGAACAACAATCATACCATAGGCTAGCTTCTAGGGTTTGGCCTCCTTGATCTCGTGGTAGATCTACTCTTGTACTACCCATATCATCAATATTAATCAAGCAGGAGTAGGGTATTACCTCCATCGAGAGGGCCCGAACCTAGGTAAAAACATCGTGTCCCTTGTCTCCTGTTACCATCCGCCTAGACGCACAGTTCGGGACCCCCTACCCGAGATCCGCCGGTTTTGACACCGACATTGGTGCTTTCATTGAGAGTTCCTCTGTGTCGTCGCCATCAGGTAGGATGCCCCATCTCGTCTTTAAAGACGATACTATCGCCAAAGGAGCCTTGGCCGCTGGCCAGACTCTTCGGCTAGGTGGTTTTCTTATGACCGCCAGTCCGACCCCGTCTTAAGCGATGACCTCTCGAGTCATCGAAACCAATCTCCATGTTAGTTAGGAACTCGCCGAACAGTTAGATCCTATCGAGCTCTCCTCCGTAAACGAGCTCTTGGATCGCATCGCCGCCCTGGGAGTCGCCACAGACTACGACCGGATCGGGCCTAAAACCGATCTGAGAGAGATCAACTCTCCCCAGGCTACCCATCATGTTGCTGTGATAGAGGAGCAATGCGGCAATTCTTCCTGTATCTTAAGGACTAGCTACGTCCGGATTCCCGATCCCTCCATGCCAGATTCCCGGAGAGGGACGGATGTCGATCAAGCCCTGAACTTAAAGTCAGGCGGCGGGTTGGACTCATTGGATAACACTCAAAAATCCAAACTTCCGAGTTCGGAAACTTCTCAGACCTTCAGTACATCATTACTGGGCCAGATTCCTCCTGGATATGAACAGGATAAAGGACTGCCGAGAGGAGGTCGCAATCCCAATTTTCTGCAATAATTGCACGGACAAGGGAATCCTAAACGCCATAAGTGGTCGGCGAAATTACACGCTTTGCTGACTTGGTGACCATAGTACAAAAGAAATCTTGTGCGATGGAGAGCGCTGGAAAACCGAAAGTAAATTTTGGGATAATCCGCCCGAATACATCCCTAGTCCGGAACAAAAGGGTGCATCATTATCAAGCACACGGGTTGAATACCAAAAACCAATACCCCTAAAGGGTACGAAACCGTCTTGGAGGGTTAGCTAAGCGGACCCTGCAAAATTCATAGCACGTAGGGCGCCACTCCAACTCATAGCCTTGAGCATGTTGGATACTACGGCAGGTGGCCAAAAGTGGCAAAGAGCTTCTAGCTTCCGAATCCCAGCCCGGCAACACCAAAGATGCGGTGTTATATTGTCTTGAGACTTCGCATCAAATAACATGCAAAACGAACACTCCGCAACCTTGCCGAAGTCTACCAAGTAGCAACAATAAATCCATGGAGTGACACGGCTATTACCTTTAATGCCAGTGACGAACCTAAATTCTGAACTGCCCGGGCACCAGCCGCGTTGGTCCTCAGCCCGATAGTGGACGGCTTTCGCCTTACTAAGGTACTCATGGATGGCGGCAGCGGACTAAACCTCATCTATGAGGAAACCCTCCAAAAAATGGAAATAGACTAGAACCGCATTGAGCGAAGCAGCACAAACTTTAGAGGAATAATCCCTAGCCGGGAAGCATGCTGCACAGGAAAAATCACGCTGGACGTAGTGTTATTTCGCCCGGACAATTACAGGTCCGAGGAGGTCACATTTCAAGTGGCCCCGTTCAATAGCGGATATCATGCTTTATTAGGACAAGAGGCATTCACAATTTTTCAAGCTATACCCCATTATGGGTACATGAAGATTAAAATGCCCGGTCCTAATGGAATCATCACTCTCGCTAGTGATCCGAACATAGCACTCCGCGCCGAAAACAAAACAGCTGCACTAGCCCTCGAGGCACTATCTGAAGCCCTAGCGGCCGAGGAACTCACCGCGATGTGCTCCACGGTGAACAAGGATGATGTGATACTTGATAAAAGATCCAAGTCCACCTCCTTTAAACCAGCGGATGAAATAGTCAAATTCCAAGTCCACCCAACGGACCCTGCAAAGACGGCCTCCATTGGGGCACAATTAAACCCTGATGTAGACGCCAAGACTCACGAGAATTTCTACGAGAAAACTGGGACATCTTTGCCTGGCACCCTTCAGACATGCCGGGAATCCCACGACGGGTGGCCGAGCACAGCCTAAATATCCTAAAAGGATTCAGGCCAGTCAAACAGGCTCTTCGGCGCTTTTCCGAACCCAAGAGACAGGCCATGGGAGAGGAGCTAGCCAAACTTTTGGAAGCCGGATCCATCAGAGATATAAAACACCCAGACTGGCTAGGAAACCTGGTGATGGTACCAAAGAAGGATAAATCTGTTGGATTTCAGGTTCCGGCAGACCCTTGAGGTTCGAACACTAGGGTGCGCGCGGTGATCCAACCTTCCACCGTCTCGCACTTCGCCGAATCACAGGGACCTAAACTACTAAACAGAACAGCACAAGAGACACAGGGTTTATACTAGTTCGGACCACCATGGTGGTGTAATACCCTACTCTAGTTTGTGGTGCGGTGGATTGGCTCTTGGGCTGATGAAGAATAGTAGAAGGAAGAACAGCCTCGCGAGGGTCTGTTCTTGGCGGGTGTGATGAACTGCTAGGTGGAGTTCAGTCGCTCTAGCTACTGGTTCCTTGATGAGGATTCAGATCTCATCCCGGGGGCCGATCCACTCGATCGTTTTGATCCCCTACTCTGGGTGTGGCTACTCCTATTTATAGGCAAAGGCCCTGGGCCTCTTCCCAAATATTGAGCGGGAAGGGCGCCAACAATTGGCCATTTTGAAGGGGAACAGCCGGTACACTTATCCTGACTAAAGTTGGTCCTCGCCTGCCAAAGGCTCTGGTGATGACGCCTACTTGGGCTCCACGATGACTCCCTTCGAGCCGTTGGGGCTGGTCTTGGTCTTGTTGCACCGAAACGGATGCCTTTGCTTGATGCTCTCGCTTGCGCTTGCTCCCTTTGCACCAAAGAGGAAAGGAGGACACTGCGCGGGCTGGCGCCCTTGGTCGTCATGGCTTGCGTCATGGGCACCTTGCGAGGTACCCTGCCTTGAACTCTCCGCCTCCTCATGAGCCAGCCTGACGAGGCCGTGTCTGAGGAAGCTACTCGTCGTCCGCCCCGTGAGGCTTGGCCCCTCGCGAGGGTCTTGAGCTTGCATTGATGAAGATGGGCCGTCCTGGGCCTCCTTTGAGCAACGCCGCAGGCCGCACGCAGGCAAGTCTGGGGACCCCCGTTCCCAGAACGCCGACAGTAGCCCCCGGGCCCACGGTGCGCCCGAACTTGGCCGAGCAGAGAGGCGAAAGGGCAAGTGCGAAGCGTCGCGGGCCCTGACAGCCTTCGGCCTTGGGCGACGCGTCGCGGTTGATCGGACGTGGGCGGCACTGTTCCTCCACGCCTCCTTATTTCGTGCCTTGCTAGGCGGACACGCTGCTGTACACATCCGTTCCCCTCTCCGCTGCTCGTGCGCCCCTGTCCTTCCCCCTCTCGAACTCCAGCTTCCATTTTCAATCCAATCTCGAATCTCCCCCCCCCCTTTTCAATCGCCATGGCTCCGACGAACAAGGGGAAAGGGAAGAAACTTGTGCCCCCGCCTCGCTCGCCGCCGCCGGCGGCCTCCGCCGTCGACCCGTCGATCATACTCAATCTAGAGGGCTTGGGCAAGGTTAGTTCGGCTCTGGCCACCACCTTCAATGAATGCGGGAGGACGACGGCCTGGCCCGCGTCCCACTTCTCCATCGACAGGATAGTCACTGAGGTCCGGTATTTTGCTGACGCCCTGTGGGCGGGGCTGGTTCCCCCCTTTTCTGATTTCTTCAATGCCGTGCTTTCCCACTATCAGATCCACATGATGCATCTGGGTCCTGAGTCCATCACTCTCCTCTCGGTCTCCGCCTTCGTTTGTGAAGCAATGATGGGCATCCTTCCTTCGGTTGCCTTGCTGCGCCACTTCTTCTCTCTGCGCTTTGTCGACCCCACCCAATGCTCGGCGTGCGTGAGCTTCGTCGCCGCGCCCGAGACAGCGGCCTCAGGGATTGACTTCAGCCTGCCTCCGCCCGTGGCTGAGTTCTGCGAGAGGTGGTTGTACATGGATGTGGGGGTGCCCAGCCCCCTGCTATCGGAGCCAACCTCGCCTGCTGTCCCCAATTCAGGCTGGGGCCAGGATATGCTTTCAAGCCCTCGGCTCAATTTTGTCTGGCACCGCTTCGAGTTCCTGAGAAAGCTTGGCGTGACAGCGCCCAAGGTGGTGAAGGAGTTCCTGATGTGGCGCGTTGCTCCTCTCCAACGCCATTCCCACCGGATGTGGGCCTTCAGCGGGCCTGGTGACCGTATGAGGCTCCAGGAAGAAGACTGGCGCTGAAGCACCGAGGAAAGTGCTCTGGTCTGTTGGCGACCCCAACCCCGGTGGCATCCGGCATGGAGGGGCCTTGCTGTACCTCTGCCAGAGCAGGGGTGATTTTGTGAACTAGATGCCTATCGTCGATGAATGGGGGCCGCGCCCCGCTGGTCTCCAGGGGCCTCGTGAGAATCCAGTGATGGTGACAGCCCTTCCAGTCAGCCAAGGCGGCTCCTCCTCAAGTGGCGGAGCAGGGAGGCACGAGCCGCCAGAGGCCGAAGGGACCCCCGCCGGGGTGACAGGCGTGACGGCGCTCATGAGGGGCAGCTCCTGAGGCTCATGCCGCGCTTGGTGAGGGCGGTGGCAGCCGCCCGCAGCACTGCGGATGGAGCCCCGAGGCCCCTTGCTTCTCTTGGTGAGGCGACCCGGAAGGCGCGTCGGTGGCGCCCACGGCGCAGGTCGCCTTGATGCTTCTCCTCGCCGCAGCTGACCCTGCGCTCAAATCTTGGGTCGCCTCCGTGTGGATTTGAGGCCCTCCGAAGAGAAGGGAGGCCACAGGGCGATGATTACCCTTGTCGCTTTCATTGAAGCGTGAGGAAGTGCCACCGGCGATGAGTAAGCCTTCTCCTTCTCTAGCTCCTGATTCTTCTGCTGCTTGTACTGATCCTTGCCCTGCAGGCCCCTTCCTGCCGAGCTCAAGGAGACGGGTGAGGAGCCGTCCCCCCGGCTTCGCCCCCTCCCCCCTCCTTGAGTGCTCCAAGCAGTGGAGCCCTTGTGGTGAGGGTGACCGGGGAGGCGAACCGTCCCGAGGCGCGTCGTGGCCCTGCGCACCTCGTGATCCTTCCTCGTGAGCCTTCTCGTGGCATAGCTAGCCTGCCGTGGGCTTCTCGCCTGGTCGTGGACGGCGATTGGCTGAGGCGCTTCCTGCGCCCTTCGTCTGGGGGTGGGCTGGCTCCAGGTCGGGCTCCTGGCGCGGCGTGCCCGGCCGTCGCGAGGGTGCCAGCCCCGAGCCCCCTGCCCGGAGGGGGAGTGCTGATTTGTGGCTCCTTGCGCCCGCTTGGGGCGGTTGATGGTGTGGAGGACGTGCACGAGCGTGCCCGGGAACGCCGCGCCCTTCGCCAAGGATTTCTTCAAAGGGCGGCTGACGCGGTGATCCTTCTTGGTGAAGAGCTCGCAGACGAAGACGCGCGCCTTCAGGCCGAGGGCCTGCGCCTGGCTGCAGAGAGGCATGAGCTAAAGGGCGTTGTCACCCTTGCGCGCCACCAGCGCGATCTTGATGATGAAGAGGCCAAGGCGTCGCTGGCAGCCTATCGGGAGGCCTGTTCTCGGGCTGTCGAGGAGGCCCGGGAAGCTAACAGGCGGCGAGAGGCGGCGGAGGAGCGGGCACGGGAACTCCTGGCCCGGTGTCACTCACTGGAGGAGCAAGCGGAGCTGCGCGAGGCAGCCCTCGCGTCGATCAAGGTGGCCTTCGGCGACCCGGTGGAGCTCCAGAAGCGTGAGGCGGCGTTGATGCTTGAAGCCGCCGAACGCACGCGCGAGTACGAGCGCTTGGAGACGAGGGAGCGCTTGGCGACGCGGGCAAAGGATAAGGTCGCTGCATGGGAAGCCCGCGTCCTGGAGGAGGTCGGACGCCGAGTGGCGACGGCGCGCTCGAACCTCGAGCGCGAGTTCGAGGAGAGGCTGGGGTTGATCAAGGCCGAGGCTGAAGGTAGGACGGCTGCCTTGAGGGCCAAGCTGGAGGAGGCGACGCGGTGGTCCGATGCTCTTCGGGCCGCCCTCGAGGTGGCGCAGGGGGAGTCAACCACCTCTCAGGCCGAGGCGCTCCTTCTTCGCCAAAGGGTGGAGGAGGCCGAGGTCGTCGCGTGCCAGAATGCGGACGAGATACGTCAGCGGCGAATCCTGGAGCATGAGCACGGCCCCATGCTCGCCACGCTCCAGGAAAGAGCCAACACGGCCTTGGGTAACATCTGTGAGGCGGCTGTTGGCGAGCCGCACCTTGTGATTAACGCCGGCAACCTCGATTCTTCTTCACCGACGTGGTGGCGCGGGAGGCGTGATCGGTCAGGGGCCAATAGGTTGGTGGAGGATAGGAGCCGCGGCTGCTTGGGCGCCTTTTCTCGTGTCTTGAGCCATCTCGAACATGGACCCCACTTCGACTTTGATGTAGTTATCGCTTGATTCCCGGGCCGTCCGGGGCGACCTGGCGCACTGGGTGGAAGACAATGTGGATGCTCTCGTCAGGGCCTTCGCTTTGGATAACGGCAGCATGGTCGTGGCCGCCGATGAGGGCGGCGTGGTGAACAGCCCAGACGCCACCGATGGCCACGCAGACAGTGATGGTGAGGCCAGCGATGCCAGCAACGGCTCGGGAGGCACTCCTGAGGACGCATTGGGGGATTTATCCGACTGATTATGTATTGTTCCTGTTCCATTACCCTGCATGAATAGAACTCAGGCTTCGGCCTGATGGCTGTGAGCATTTTGGGAGGAGCCCTCATGTAAAACTTGTGTTCATCGTATTAGCAGGTGTTACATCGCCCATACGCCTGCGCCAAGTGGTTGGCTAAGCGACGTGCTGGTTGGCTGGTTTACCTTTGTTTCGTACGAGTCCTGAGGTAGCCTGTGGGAGGCTGCGGTGACCTGAGTGTCTCCTAATCGAATCCGTGGGATCAGCAGTAAAAACCCTCCGGAGAGGACGTGGCGGCGACAGGCTTGCTTGCGCGCAAGCTAGGCCTGGCCCGGCTCGCGAGGGGCTCGCGAGGGGAGGCAGCTGAGGCGGAGTGGTAACCGAAACGCGAGAGATTTGCTCGAACAAGACTAAGCACCCCTTCCCCGAACACACGCAAATCTCAAATTCGAATCCAACTTAAATCCAGCGGGGGAAAGAGACAATCAAATGGAAAGGCAAAGAAAGCAGAAGAAAAGCCGCGTCCGGCACCTAGTCTAGTCTTGGACGTCTTCTCACGAGCATGGAGCTAAGTGCTGCCACTGGGCGTGGGAGGGAGCCCAGGGCCTGAGGCCGGCACCCCTGAGACTTCGGGGCGTGTACAGCCCCACTCATTATTACGTGAGAGTGTCACGGGGCGGCGAGCTTCACAGGCACTGGGCCTTCTTCACAGGTACCGGCCTTGCTTCATATCGCCAGACGAGGGCCCCGCCTTGCGCCACACTCTAGTGCCATCAACGAGGACCCCGGTAACCAGACGCCGCCGATGGGGTAGAGCGGTCGCCCGGCCAGTTCCCCGACGACCACGGGTCCTCCGCCAGGCAGGCCCCGAGGCGCCTCCCCAGCAGAGGGCCTACCTCCTGAGAACGCCTTGCTCCGAACACCGTGGTGGTGATGTCGGATCTCTGCCCCTCTCCGGCAGCCCCCTGCGCCCTCCTCCTGAGGGGTTGGAGACTGCAGGAGCGGGGTAGCTGCTCGCCGCGGCGACCTGCACCTCCTGCGATCCATGATTAGCGTATGCTTGCTCTTGAGGAAGTAGCGGTACCCGATAATCGTCACCTCCGGCGTGACCAGTGGGACAATCCCGAGGCTCCTGGAAGAGCTCAGCTTCTGGCGCCTCATCCCCCCAGCTCGAGCTGAGGAGCGAGCCTTGTTCTCCCTCATGCGGGTGCCCTTGGTCCATCATGTGGAGCACGTATTCTTCTGGCGCCGTCGTCCCGAAGGCCACGCCGTAGTGCTGAGCGTGCCATGCTGCTCTGCTTGATGCGCGCACCGTGGGGTGGTGGCACGGCGGTCCACCTGGGCCGTGGGTTACGTCGAGTCCTTCTTCTCCACTCGCCGGGGGTGGGGGCAACCCCGCCGCCGGCCCGGTGCTGACAGCCTCGCCGGTGTTGGAGTAGCTTTGGAGCCCGCGGGCACGCGCAGAGCCCTGCGGCGGCCGCCTGGCCTGAGATGGAAGCTGGGTGCAGAAGGGGTGAGCCCCCGAGGCGGCGAAGCCCAGGATCTCTGCCACTCGCTCTAGCAGCACGTCGCGGCCGCTCTTCAGCAGCCTGCACTGCAGCAGCTCTTGGGCCACTGTGAGTGCGGCCCTCGAGTTACTTTGCCTCGGCCCGGGTCTACGGTGACATGGTCGTGGCGTGATTGGAGGCTCCTGCCCGACCGCGCTGCCGCGGTGTGAGAGCCGTCCGGCCTGTCCGCCTGCATGCCCGCAGCCTGTGGACCGTGGAGCTGCACGGGGCATGGGGGTCAGCCTGAGGCGAAGCGAGCTCTCATGGGGCGGGCAGCTACGCCGCCTAAGGATCTGGGTTGCCCGCTTGGTCGCCGGACATGGTGATGACGATGCGACGGGACACGAGGTGGCGAAGGTGGATTCCGCAAGACTTTACCCGCACGCCAAATGTCGGATTTCGGGTTCCGGCAGACCCTTGAGGTTCGAACACTGGGATGCACGCGGTGATCCAACCTTCCACCGTCTCGCACTTTGCCGAATCACAGGGACCTAAACTACTAAACAGAACAGCACAAGAGACACAAGGTTTATACTAGTTCGGGCCACCATGGTGGTGTAATACCCTACTCTAGTTTGTGGTGCGGTGGATTGCCTCTTGGGCTGATGAAGAACAGTACAAGGAAGAACAGCCTCGCGAGGGTCTGTTCTTGGCGGGTGTGATGAACTGCTAGGTGGAGTTCAGTCGCTCTAGCTACTGGTTCCTTGATGAGCATTCGGATCTCATCCCGAGGGCCGATCCAGTCGATCGTTTCGATCCCCTACTCTGAGTGTGGCTACTCCTATTTATAGGCGAAGGCCCTGGGCCTCTTCCCAAATATTGAGCGGGAAGGGCGCCAACAATTGGCCATTTTGAAGGGGAACAGCGGGTACACTTATCCTGACTAAAGTTGGTCCTCGCCGCCAAAGGCTCTAGTGATGACGCCTTTGCTTGGGCTCCACGATGACTCCTTCCAGCCGTTGGGGCTGGTCTTGGTCTTGTTGCACCAAACGGATGCCTTTGCTTGATGCTCGCTGCGCTTGCTCCCTTTGCACCACAGAGGAAAGGAGGACACTTTGTCTTGGTGGCGCCCGGCTGGCGCCCTTGGTCGTCATGGCTTGCGTCATGGGCACCTCACGAGGTACCCTGCCTTGAACTCTCCGCCTCCTCATGAGCCAGCCTGACGAGGCCGTGTCTGAGGAAGCTACTCGTCGTCCGCCCCGCGAGGCTTGGCCCCTCACGAGGGTCTTGGGCTTGCGTTGATGAAGATGGGCCATCCTGGGCCTCCTTTGAGCCATGTCGCAGGCCGCAGGCAGGCAAGTCTGGGGACCCCCGTTCCCAGAACGCCGACAAAATCTGGGCGCCTATGTGTTGATTTCAAAGACCTTAATAAGGCTTGCCCAAAGGATCCCTTCCCCCTCCCTCGAATTGATCAAATCATTGACGCTACAGCAGGACAGGACTCATTGTGCTTCCTCGACGCGTACTCCGGCTACCACCATATCAAGATGGCGGAGCCAGACCAAGCTGCAACAGCATTCATAACTCCATACGGCCCGTTCTGCTTCAACACAATGCCCTTTGGGCTCAAAAACGCCGGCGCAACATATCAGCGCATGATTCAGACATGTCTGGCAAACCAGATCGGCAAAACGGTGGAAGCATATGTAGATGATGTGGTCGTCAAAACCAAGCACGTCGAAACTCTAGTAGACGACTTGAGGCTCACATTCGACAATCTTCGAAAATATGACATCAAGCTCAATCCGGAAAAATGCGTCTTCGGCGTTCCAGTCGGAAAGCTCCTGGGCTTCATTGTGTTCGTAGAGGAATTGAAGCAAACCCAGCCAAGATTCGAGCTCTGTCACAATTGGATATTCCAAAAGACCTCAAACAAATACAAAATTGACGGGATGCGAAGCGGCTCTAAGCCGCTTTTATCTCCCGTTTAGGAGAAAAGGCATTACCTCTTTACCGCCTCCTCCGCCGCACCGAACACTTCGAGTGGACGGATGCCACCACGGCCGGACTCGAAGAAATAAAGGCCATTTTGGCAACAAATCCGGTCCTGGCCGCACCCAACATGGGAGAACCAATACTATTATATATCGCCGCAACACATCAAGTTGTCAGCACGGTGCTCGTTGTCGAACGAGAAACAGACGGACACCGGTTCCCTATTCAAAAACCAGTTTATTATTTGTCCACTGTCCTAACTCCGTGCAAGTCCCGTACCCACACTATCAAAAGATAGCATACGCGGTGTTCATGGCATCCCGAAGCTGCGACACTACTTTCAAGAGTGTTCGATAACGGTAGCCTCCGAAGTACCTCTTAATGACATTATAAACAACCACGACGCGATGGGCCGGATTGCTAAATGGGCCATAGAGCTCCTCCCATTCGACATAACTTATAAGCCATGACGAGCTATTAAGTCGCTGGTTTTGGCCGACTTCGTGGCCGAATGGGCTGAAGCCGAACTCCCTAAAGAGTACGGCGCATACTCCAATTGGATCATGCACTTTGACGGCTCCAAAATGTTGGCTGGCTCGGGTCAACTGGCGTCGTCCTGACGTCCCCAACCAGGGACACAGTCCAATACGTCCTTCAGATAATGTATACGGACTCCAACAACGCAGCCGACTACGAGGCCCTTCTACACGGCCTCCGGATGGCAGTCTCCATGGGCGTTCAACGCCTAGAGGTGCGCGGTGATTCGAACATCGCAATATCTCAAATAAACGGGGACTTTGATGCCAAAGATCCGAAAATGGCAGCATACCGCAATGCAGTCCTAAAATGTCGGCCGCGGTTCAAGGGCTCGAATTTCATCATATAGCAGGGATAACAACCAGCGGCGGATATATTGGCACGCATCGGTGCAAAACGCGATGCCGCCCCACCCAATATCTTTTTTTGGAACGGCTGTTCAAGCCATCCGCATTACTATGGGAAGGGAGTCCGCAATAACAATCCGGACCCAACCGCATCACCGACGCCAACACTCGACACAACCGGAGGCTCTGCCCTCGAGATAACACCCTACGCTCACGAAATAATGGCGGTTATCGCCTGCGGACGGAACCATTCCTAGCCTACCTAACTAGGCAGGAACTCCCCGAAGATCAAAATGAGGCTCGCTGCATAGTACGGCGCTCTAAAGCATATAAAGTCCATGAGGGAGAGCTTTATAAGAAAAGCACTACCGGAGTCCTTCAAAGGTGTATCTCCAAAGAGGAAGGGCGAAACCTCCTGGCTGAAATTCATGCCGGATCGGGTGGGCACCACGCCGCAGCCCGGCCCTTGTAGGCAAGGCCTTCCAGAAGGATTTTATTAGCCGACGGCCCGGCAGATGCGTGAGGACTTAGTCCGACGATGCGTCGGTTGCCAGCTTTTTGCTAACCAAAGCCACATGCCACCCACGCCCTTAAAACTATACCCATCACCTGGCCGTCATGGGTCTGGGGCTTGACATGGTTGGACCCCTTAAGGGGGGAACCCACAAGCAAAAATACCTATTGGTCATGGTGGATAAATTCACCAAATGGATAGAGGCCAAACCTGTTAAAACGGCCGAGTCCGGACTGGTGATGGACTTCATATCAGGGGTAGTGCACCATTACGTTGTCCCCCACAATATCATCACTGATAATGGCACCAACTTCACGGCCGATGAGGTCAAATTATGGTGCAAAAACATGGGCATCAAGCTCGACACGCCTCGCCTATCATCCTCAAACCAACGGCCAAGTCGAACGGGCAAATGGTCTAATCATGAGCGGCATTAAACCCAGACTAGTGCAGTCCCTCAAGGAATCTAACACGCACTGGGTTGAGGAGCTCGACTCCGTACTCTGGGGGCTGCGGACCACGCCGAATCGTACTACCGGATACACACCATTCTTCATGGTGTGCGGTAGCGCAGAGGCAGTCTTGCCTGCGACATAATACATGACTCACCTGGCGGCGCATGTATGAAGAAAGAGAGGCCGAGCTTGATCGGCGGGACAGTTTGACGCATTGGAGGAGGAGCGCGACGTGGCAAAAGCTCGTTCCGCATTCTATCAACAGCAGGCTCGAAGATATCAAAGCGAGGAAATGCACGGGCCAAAGCTTATAACGTTGGCGAACTAGTTCTACGCCTGTCGGACAAGAAAAAGGACAAACTCAAGCCCAAATGGGAAGGTCCCTTCATCATCGACCAGGTCCTAACCGGCGGGGCATACCGTCTGCGAAACACATCAGATAACCGACTCGAGCCGAACCCATGGAACGCAGCCCGTCTACGAAGATTCTACGCCTAAGTGCCGGACTCCAAGTTCGTCTCCTTCCTCCGTCCGCATTTTTTATTTTTTGCTTTTTGCTGTCTTTTATTTCTCTCCTTCCTCCTTCTTCTTCTTGTAGCCTCTAGAGGCTCGTTTGGCGCTTTTATCGCGACGCACTTGACGCGCTGTCCGCTCATTATACTGGGGCTTCTTTAATGAAGCTTGTTTATACGGGCTTCATGCCCAACACATGCGTTAAACTTCCGCATGTACCTTTTATTCACCATTATATGCATCGATATGACTTAAGTTTCGCCAAGCTGGGTTGCTCGGCTCCTGTGCTTACCCTCACGTTCCCGATTGTTCGGATAGGTTGTAAAGGAGGACCTCTTCGATTGTTACTGCCGGGTCAGCCGGATGTGTACCTCAGACTGGGTGAAGCCGAAAGCTAGCGTTCTTAAGGGAATATTCGGTCGGTGAACTGAAAGATGATTTTTAACTATTTACCCATTTGCCCCAGATGATTTTCTTCTTTCGTAGCAGCTTTGACATGCACTTTAGGGCATGCATCCCAAAAAGGAACCCTTAACGGAACTATTCTCCTCGGAAGATGTTTCTTACTACCCATGTAATATAACATAACTAGTTGGGCACTTGTCCGACATAAAGAATAATGACCCCTACGCCTTTGTCTCCATGCATACCACGGTTCTTATATAACCACGAAGGTATTCGGACACACTCCGGACTATTGGGTCCGGAGGTCGGGTTAAAAGGTCCGCTATGACAAACGATCTACAATCCGGCTAGAAGACATTCTTTCATGTCATATTTTTACATAGTCAACTCGACTCATTGTATTCCTCCTCAATGCCATCTAATAGGCTATCTAATTTACAATCTTCTGGGAATACTTGGTGGCCAATTCTACTTGGTCAGACACTAAGCTTCTGAGGGATCTCCATCCCATCCGGCCCCACAGGTCCGACCTCGGCCATGTGGTTTGGGTCAGCCTTCGTGTACCGCGTCTTTACCATGGCCCAGGCCTCCCTGGCGCCTTGACGGCAGGCCGATATCTTCCATAGCCGGAAGTGCCGCCGTGCTCCTTGAAGCCGCTCTGCCAGCTCCCCAATGCCTTCGGGCAGGGAGATAGATGGCCACAAGGCCTGGCCGATGCCTTTCATCACCTGTCGGACTCGTTAAATGCGGTAGCAGCGATTCGAAAGAAGATCACCCAAGAACTGGGCATCTCCTCCTCAGACGACCTGTGAGCAAACCTACATACATGTTTATGTTAGTCGCCTTCCTCGCCGAACTCTTTCACAGTTCGTTCAAGCACTTCTTGAAAATACTTGCGGCCAAGCCGCCGATTCTCCTTCTGGTCGGACAAGCTGAGCACGAACATCCTTTAGTTCCTCACCCAGCTTGGTGTTGGCGTCTTGGAGGTTATTTTTCTCGTGCCGCACCCTCGTAAGCACGCTCTCGCCGGCCTTTAGCTGGCGCAAGAGCTGCTGCTTGTCCGGATCTAGTCCGGCGCCATCTGCAATATTTTTGTCAGATTTACAAATCCGCCGCACTTCATAAACTATTTTTTAAAGCGTATATTACCAGTGGGGGTCTTTGCGGCTCCCCCTGTAGCGGCTAGTGCGGTCTCAAGTTGGGCCTTGCATTCTTCAAGCTCCTGGGATAGTCGGGTATTCTTTTACAGAAGATCCTCAGCATAACAAATGATCCTTAAATCAGTTATTCTAACTATTTTAAGACTGGAGCAACTGGCATATATAAGCTGTCGATTTCCTTACCCGTATGTCCTTCACATCTTGCTTCCGTGGCTCTGGCTAGACCATCTTGAGCGGCACGCAGGTGCGCATCTCCCGAATTGAAGGCATTCAAGGCCTCTGGGAGAAACATGCGTCGGGGAAGAACTGTCCGTGGCGCGCCAGGATTCAAAGCGCTCTCCACCTCGGAGTTGGTGGCGGACAACCTGTCGGCATCCTTCGCCGGAGGAGCATCCGACGACGCGTCTCATGCTCGCCTCATCCTCCGGACCCGGCTTTGAAGCTTTGGCGATGAAGGTTCGATTAGCAACCTCTCCGGACTCGATCCGGCTAACGCTTTTTCTGAAAAGAGCACCAGCGTTAGTACGCCTTCCAAGAATCAATCCTGGGAGTATTGTGACATGCCATACCGTTGCGGCGGAGTATCGATCCGGACCACACTTCTTTTTAGCCTGCGGGGCCGCACTGCCCTTTGTTGGCTACCCGCCGCGGGCTCGGCTTCCTGCCTCGAGGGTTCCCCCTGCGAAGCACCATTGGTATACGGTGATCAACAATAAGCATGGATGGGTCATTATCAGGGTTTTGGGATCTCGGTCTCATTTACCTGCGAGGCTGGAAGTATTCCGGTGTCGGCCGTAATGGCAACAAAGCATTGTCGATGCTAAGTTGGTGGAATACCCGTCGATCAACTCCACCTTTATATCCGGATCCTCTTCGAGGTCGGATCGAGGACCGTTCCGGATCCTCGGGTTGTGGAAGCGGGCTGTGTATCTTCTCCACGGTCGGCGCAGTTCTGCTGAAACCACGAAATGAGATATTTAACCATGGGAACATGGATCGGACAGGTCACAAAGATGTTTGCTTACCCAGCTTCAAGGATTATTCGAAGAAAACTCCTTCAGTTGATTGACACGGAGGAAATCCTCCTCCTCCCCTTTATACATGGCAGACAAGATCTTCACCAGTTCGGTGACCGATCCTGGCCCTTTACGGCCATGGCGGGTGGCATCGTCCTCCCCGTTGAAGTCCCACATGGGGTGGCCCCTGTATTGGAGCGGCTGCACTCCCCTCATTATGCAGATTGCTATGACTCCTATCATGGTCAATCCGGCATGAGCCAGTAACCTTATTCGGCTCATCAAATAAAGGACATCCCGGTCATCTTCTCTCTGGGGGCTCCGATGGCGCCAGCTTAGGCGCTTCTTCGGAGGAGCATTGCTGAACTCCGGAAGGCCGATCCGAACAGGATCCGGCAGCAGGACGTCCTCCATGTAGACCCATTCCGAAGGCCAGTCTTCGGACGCCTTCTTTGGGGTTCCGGACAGGTATCCGGTCCCGGCGATGCGCCATAGCTCGGCTCCGCCCACTTGATATATTGACCCTCATGAGAACGGGGTACTAGGCAGAATATTCTCTTCCACAGCCTGAAATGAGCCTCGACGCCCAAGAATAGTTCGCAAAGGGCCACGAAGCCCGCGATGTGCAAGATGGAGGCAGGAGTACGATGGTGCAAGCTGGAGGCCGTAGAACCCTGTGAGCCCCAGGAGAAAGCAGATGGATTGGAAATCCGAGTCCTCTTACTAGATAAGAGATGAAGCATACCCGCTCTCCTTTAGAGGGATCGGGGACGCTCTCCGCTTGCTTTCCGCCCTTGTAGGTGGCAAGTCCGGCTCGAACCGGGACAATGAAGGCCAGGGGGAGAAATCCCTTGGCTTGGAGTATAACTAGCTCGCTATGCGGGACTGGGCATCTCTCCCAATTTCCTGGCTGGGGGCTGGGAGCGCGAGAGGAGGAGCCGTCGTTGTCCATGATGGAATGGGCTTTGGTCGAGGCGCTCCGATGAAAGCTCGCAAAGGGGGATGGTGTGACTCAGATCTAGATCCTTGCCCTTTTATAGGCGGCTCATTTATGCTGACTAGGGGGTAATTGTAAAAATACCACGGCTTTTCAGATTCATTCAAACACGTGGTAGATGGCCATTATTGGGCGTAGAAAGCCGAGGCGCAACATTTATCGTAAGCCGGACACTATTCGACAAGTATATGGAATTTGGAGAAGAACCCGCCTCGCAATGCGAAGACAATCAACGCAGGACTCATCGTCATTGAAGCCTGGTTCGGGGAGCTACCGAGGAGTCCCGGATTAGGGGCTGTCCATAGCCAAACTCTCACCGTTGGCGAGACTCACGGACTATGAAGATACAAGATTGAAGACTACATCCGTGTCCGGATGGGACTTTCCTTGGCGTGGAAGGCAAGCTTGGCGATACGGATATGTAGATCTCCTACCACCAGAACCGACTGTGTGTAACCCTAACCTATCTGGTGTCTATATAAACCGAGGGTTTTAGTCCGTGGGGACGAACAACAATCATACCATAGGCTAGCTTCTAGGGTTTAGCCTCCTTGATCTCGTGGTAGATCTACTCTTGTACTACCCATATCATCAATATTAATCAAGCAGGAGTAGGGTAGTACCTCCATCGAGAGGGCCCGAACCTGGGTAAAAATAGTGTGTCCCTTGTCTCCTGTTACCATCCGCCTAGACACACAGTTCGGGACCCCCTATCCGAGATCCGCCGGTTTTGACACCGACACTCGACCAAGACCGGCCGAGCGCCCGTGAAAAAGCGACTGCTCAGACTGGCCCGTCTTCCAAGCGCCCTCGGACGTCCTCACCGGCTCCGACTGAAAAAGCGTCAAAGCAGCCCAAAGTTGTAGTGCAAAGGCCTCGGAAGGCGTTACCGAAGATTAAGATCGACATCCCCGTCGCTTCTGCGTGAGTGCCTCCCTTTGTATTCACTCGATGCTCTGTGCTATTTTTTTTCCTTGATTTGACCAGATAAACTTTGGGCCCGACAAGCGCTGCTACTTACGGGACTTGACTACAGGGATGAAGATGGGGCAATGGAGGATGCAGTCACCTCCAACTGCAGGTATGATTTACGTAGATTACATCTTTATTTGGTCGATTCAACTGTAATATGTACCATTGGGTGATGCAAATTAGACGACTGACCTTTGAACAGCTCCCACTGTTACTGACCTCCCCGACAATGACAATGAAGAGCCCGAGAGGCCTTTAACAAGGTAAAATAGGAAAACTCATGCACACAAGGTGCCACAATCGACGCCGATAGCTGAACCAGTCGTTCAGGACACTCGTGACGCCAGTCGGGCTTCTGTTACTTTCGCGGTACCACTATCGAGTGCCCGGCCTTCTTCATCGACTGCTCAAGCTCCTACCGAACCACCTTCGGTTTTTGCTACCCATCACGTCCCAGAGGACGAAGTGAATGCTGCCAAGGAAGCCATACGCCAAGCAGGTATTATGATGGAGAAGATGAAGATGGTGCGGGATGTCAGTCAAGCCGCCTATGATGCCAGCTCGGCTCTCCAAAGCAATGTTCAGGTCAGCAACATGTTGACTGATTTTCTTGGCTTTGCTCTATTAGGATATGCTACCTGAAAACTCTCTTTCCAAAGATCTTTGCGTCTGTGCACCCACTGGGTGTTTCGACTTGTCACTAAGTAAATCCATACTTTGAGCTGAATTTTGTTATTGAAGTTTTGGACTAGTGGGGGAACGCTGAGTGCACCCACTGGGTGTCGTCCCCGAGACTGCGGGCAGTCGACTGTAGTCTTGATATTTCAGTTCCTTCACTCGATGCAGTGCTGCCATGTCGAGTGTAAAAGCTGAACCGGTGGGGCACGCTAAGTGCACCCACTGGGTGTAATCCCGAGACCGTGGTCGATTCTTTGGCGATCAACTATGGTCTGAAGAACTCGTTTGCTGTTGTCTCTTTTTTTACACACTCGCGCCGAAAAGATCGAGTGCTAGCTGAACCAGTGGGGGCACGCTAAGTGCACCCACTGGGTGTAGTCCCCGAGACTATGGTGGACTGCGGGCAGACAACCGTAGTCTTAGTATTTATTGTCATTGTTGTTTTTCTCTGTAAAATAACCCATCCTCTCTGTCTGCAGAAGTCTTGTGACCTTGGAGCTCGCTTTGCCGACTTGGAAAAGCAGCAAATTCAACTCAATCTTGATCTGGAGTTGGCCAAGTCAGAGCTGATGAAGGCCAAAGATGACGCCAATGGTAAAGAAGCTTTGTCGACTGGTTTGTCTTAGATCTGGATTTCATTCTGCTCTTCTTGAACTGAGCGTTGTTTCTTTTCAGAAAAACTGAACCAGGCTCTGGCAAAGAAGGATCAAGATCTGGCTGCTGCACAAAAGAAGGCCGACGACAAAACTGCTCTGGCTGAACAGAAGCTGGCTTCAGTCGGCACACTGGAGGAGGAGAACGCGAAGATGAAATCCGCTCTGTACGAAGCCAACAAGGAGGTAACCCGCTTGAAGAAGGACAAGGTTAGCCTGAACGAGAAGATGGACAACATTGCTCGCAGGAGGGACGATCTGGAAAGCTATCTGAGGAGCCTTGCCAAGAAGTTATTCATCAAGCTTGAAGGTACATATCTCGTTCCGACTGGTTCGTCTTTGTCGACTCGGCATACGAATATTGACTCATCCTTGGACCGTGCATGCAGAGCTTTGTCGAGACTTCGAGGAGGAGACTGGGCGAATCGAACCGAATTTGGACCCTATCAATTCTCCTGTGAAGGACGAAACTGCTATGAACCTTCTCCGACTGGAATCCCGCATCGACGGCGTTGTTGACTATTTGGCTCGACTGAAAGTCGCCACGTCGCGGATTGACACAGCACTTTGGCCAAGGGCAACACTTCAGAACGATCTCGAGTCTCTGATGACTCGACTTAACGAGATCCTGGTCGAAAAGTGCGGGGAGTGGAAGAAGTCTTCGCTTTCGGTCGGTGCCGACGTGGCTCGCCTCTTTGGTTCGTGTCCACTGTAAGGAGGCGCGAGAAGATAAGCTTGCAGCTATCAAGGTCGCCAACACCAAGAAGCACGATTTTCGATCCTTTATGGAGACTTTCATTGCTGCTGCCACTCGGATCGCTGATGGTGTGGACCTGGACGAGTTCGTCGAGCCTGCCAGTCCTCCTCCCGCGGAGTGAACAAACTTTCATGCCCCACCTTAAATTTGCCTCGGAATGCCGAGTGGATTTTGTAACCGTTAAAATCTTTCGGGTTGAGAGCCCGAGTACTTTGATCTGCGGTTTGAAACCTTTGAGATTTATCTGAACTTGCTTTAGTTCTGAATATGCTTGCATTTGCCTTCGAGTGGTTTTTACCCTTCACCCGGAATAGTCTTTGTGTTTGAGATGCAGCTCAGAGGTGGAAGATCCAGTCGACCTGCATCTCGTTGTCCCTGTGGATCGGGATGGAGCACACGTTGTACTTGTGGCATAGCTCAAAGGAGAAGGTAGCAGTCGACCTGCACCTCGTCGTCCTTGCGGATCGGGATGTAGCACACGTTGTACTTGTGGCGTAGCTCCGAAAGAGAAGGTAGCAGTCAACCTGCACCTCGTCGTCCTTGCGGATCGGGATGGAGCACATGTTGTACTTGTGGCGTAGCTCCAAAAGAGAAGGTAGCAGTTGACCTGCATCTCGTCGTCCTTGCGGATCGGGATGGAGCACATGTTGTACTTGTGGCGTAACTCTGAAAGAGAAGGTAGCAGTTGACCTGCACCTCGTCGTCCTTGGGGATCGGGATGGAGCACACGTTGTACTTGTGGCATAGCTCCGAAGGAGAAGGTAGCAATCGACCTGCACCTCGTCGTCCTTGCGGATCGGGATGGTTTCGAACTTAGGCGAGTCTTTGGACTGCAGCTAAGCCTCCGAGTAACAGGATTGCTCTTCACTCGGTAGGATTTCTCAAACTTAGGCGAGTACATGACTGCAGCTAAGCCTCCGAGTGAGAGGATCGCTCTTCACTCGGTAGGATTTCTCAAACTGAGGCGAGTACTGGACTGCAGCTAAGCCCCCGAGTGAGAGGATCTCTCTTCACTCAGTAGGATTTCTCAAACTTAGGCGAGTACAGGACTGCAGCTAAGCCCCCGAGTGGGAGGCTGGCTCACCACTCGGCTGGATTTTTTAAAAACTTAGGCGAGTACTTGAACTGCAGCTAAGCCCCCGAGCGGGAGGCTGGCTCACCACTCAGTAGGATTTTCAAGTACTTAGGCGAAACGGATTCGCGGCTAAGCCCCCGAGTGGGAGGCTAACTCACCACTCGGTAGGATTTTTTTAAACTTAGGCGAGTACTTGGACTGCAGCTAAGCCCCCGAGTGAGAGGATCGCTCTTCACTCGGTAGGATTTCTCAAACTTAGGCGAGTACAGGACTGCAGCTAAGCCCCCGAGTGGGAGGCTGACTCACCACTCGGTAGGATTTTTTTGAACTTAGGCGAGTACTTGGACTGCAGCTAAGCCCCCGAGTGGGAGGCTGGCTCACCACTCGGTAGGATTTTTTTTAAACTTAGGCGAGTACTTGAACTGCAGCTAAGCCCCCGAGCGGGAGGCTGGCTCACCACTCGGTAGGATTTTCAAGTACTTAGGCGAAACGGATTCGCAGCTAAGCCTCCGAGTGAGAGGCTTGCTCATCACTTGGTAGGATTTTTTTAAACTTAGGCGAAACGGATTCGCAGCCAAGCCACCCACTGGGGGAATTTCACACGTAAACAAAAGCAACAACAATCACTGGGAAAATTATAACACTCTTGTCTTTGATAAATAAACTACAGAGGTACTTCTTATTACATCTCATCCGAGTGAGTACTTAAGTATAAAAGGGGTGGAGCAGCTCCGCATTCCAAGCTCGCGGCTCATCAATCTGGCGATCGACATTGTAAAGATGGTATGCTCCATTGTGGAGAACTCTGGTGATGATGAAGGGGCCTTCCCAAGTGGGAGCGAGCTTGTGTGGTTTCTGTTGATCTACTTGGAGGACCAAGTCCCCTTCTTGGAAGGCTCGACTCTTCACATTTCTGGCATGGAATCGAGGCAAGTCGTGCTGATAGATAGTCGATCGGATCAGGGCCATCTCTATTTCCTCTTATAGGAGGTCGACTGCGTCCTGCGGGGCTTGTTCTGCTTCACCTTCAGAGTAGAGCTCGACTTAGGGTGCATTGTGAAGCAAGTCACTCGGCAGAACTGCTTCGGCTCCATAGACCAAAAAGAATGGAGTTCGTCCAGTCGATCGATTAGGGGTGGTCCTCAATCCCCAAAGAACTGATGGAAGTTTGTCGACCCATGCACCTGCTGCGTGCTTGAGATCGCGCATCAGTCGAGGTTTCAGTCCTTTGATAATTAGACCGTTTGCTCTTTCTGCTTGTCCATTCGACTGGGGGTGAGCGACTGAAGCATAGTCGACCCGTGTGCCTTGAGAGGCGCAAAAGGCTCTGAACTTGTCGGAATTGAAGTTTGACCCGTTATCAGTGATGATGCTATGCGGAACTCCATATCTGAATATCAACTCTCTGATGAAACTGATAGCAGTGCACGCATCGAGATTCTTGATAGGTTTAGCTTCGATCCATTTAGTAAACTTGTCGACTGCCACTAGTACATGAGTGAAGCCGCTCCTGCTAGTTCTCAGTGATCCAATCATATCCAATCCCCAAACAGCGAAGGGCCAGACGAGTGGAATGGTCTTCAAGGCTGACACGGGTTTGTGTGACATATTGGAGTAAAACTGACATCCTTCACACTTGTCGACTATCTCTTTCGCCATTTCATTTGCTCTTGGCCAGTAAAATCCCGCTCGGTATGCTTTGGCCACAATGGTCCAAGAGGACGCATGATGACCACAGGTCCCCGAGTGGATATCATCAAGAATTATCTGACCTTCTTCTGGTGTTATACACTTCTGTCCGACTCCAGTCGCGCTTTCCCTGTATAATTGTCCCTTTATCATAGTAAAGGCCTTGGATCGACGGACGATCTGTCGAGCCTCTTCTTCATTCTCTGGGAGTTCTTTCCTTCGGATGTACACGATGTACGGCACCGTCTAGTCGGGAGTGATGACCAAGACTTCCATGATCAGGTCGACCAATCATTGGAACCTCAACCTCACCGGATCCGTGGCACTTTTTGGTTGCGGAACTTCTTGATGAAAGGATCCTCTTCAATCGATGGTGTATGGATGTGTTCCAAAAACACATTGCTGGGAATGGCTTCTCTCTTGGAACCTATTTTGCTAAATCATCGCCTGCTTGATTTTTCGGTGGGTATATGATGAAGCTCTAACCCCTTGAATTTCTTTTCTAGCTTTCTCACTGCATTGCAGTAACCAGTCATGGCCAGACTTCTGACGTCCCACTCCTTCATCACTTGATTAACCACCAAATCTGAATAGCCATAAACCATGAGGCGAAGGACGCCGAGTGAAATGGCCATACGCAACCCATACAAAAGCGCTTCGTATTCTTCTTCGTTGTTGGAGGAATCAAAGTGAACTTCGAGAACATATCTGAGCTTATCTCCTCGGGGGGAAACTAACACTACCCCAGCACCGGAACCATTCAGCATCTTGGAGCCATCAAAGAACATGGTCCAAAGGTTCGAAAGTGAACTAGAGTCGGCAGTTGTTGTTCAATCCACTCGGCGATGAAATCTGCTATTGCTTGGGACTTGATGGCTTTCTTTGCCTCAAACTTGATATCTAAGGGAAGGAGTTCCATCGACCATTTTGCCACTCGACCAGTTGCATCTCTGTTGTGCAGAATCTCTGACAATGGGGCATCGCTGACGACTGTAATGGAATGGTTAGAGAAGTAATGTGCGACCTTCTTCATGGTCATATAAATCCCATATACAAGCTTCTGATAATAAGGATATCTTTGCTTTGACGGATTTAAAACTTCAGAAACATAATATACTGGGCGCTGAAATTTAAAGGCTTTTCCTTCTTCTTCCCGCTCGACCGTAAGTACTGTACTGACGACTTGTCCCGTGGCTGCAATGTAAAGCAGCAAAGGTTCTTTGCTGATTGGGGCAGCAAGCACCGGCTGGGTGGAGAGCAGAGTTTTTAGCTCTGCGAATGCTGCATCATCTTCAGGAGTCCACTCAAACTTGTCTGATTTCTTCATCAGTCGGTAAAGAGGCAATGCCTGTTCCCCGAGACGAGAAATGAATCGACTTAAAGCGGCCAAGCAACCAGTAAGCTTCTGGACATCGTGCACACGCACATGACGTTTCATTCAGAGTATAGTACCAACTTTCTCTGGGTTGGCGTCGATTCCTCACTCAGAAATGAGAAAACCGAGTAAATTTCCGCCAGGAACTCCGAATGTACACTTTGATGGATTAAGCTTGATATCATACCTCCTGAGGTTGGCAAAGGTTTCAGCAAGGTCAGTCAGCAGGTCGGAACCTTTCCGTGACTTGACCACAATATCATCCATGTACGCTTCCACATTCCGATTGATTTGAGTGAGCAAACACTTCTGAATCATTCTCATGAACGTGGCTCCGGC
Organism: Aegilops bicornis; assembly: GCA_021605145.1. NCBI lineage: Eukaryota > Viridiplantae > Streptophyta > Magnoliopsida > Poales > Poaceae > Aegilops > Aegilops bicornis. The sequence goes on along the minus strand of CM038669.1, from coordinate 547,461,591 downwards.
ATTCTTTAGGCCGAATGGCATGGTAACATAACAAAAGCACCCGAATGGAGTTATGAAAGCTGTTTTGATTTCGTCGGGTCCATACAGACGGATCTGATGGTACCCGGAATAGGCGTCTAGAAAAGACAGGCGTTCACATCCCGCAGTAGAGTCGACTATCTAGTCGATGCGGGGGAGAGGAAAATGATCTTTCGGGCAGGACCGATTGATATGTTTGAAGTCAATGCACATGCGAAGTGAATTGTCCTTCTTGGGGACCATGACAACATTGGCGAGCCACTCGGAGTGGTAAATCTCTCGGATAAACTCTGCTGCAAGGAGTCAAGCCACTTCTTCACCGATTGCTTTTATCTTCTGTACGGCGGACCGTCGAAGATGTTCCTTAACCGGTTTTACTTTCACGTCGACTCGTAAACGATGCCCAGCCAGTTCCCTGGGAACACCTGGCATGTCAGAAGGTTTCCATGCAAAGATGTCCCAGTTCTCACGGAGGAACTGGGTGAGCGCTTCTTCCTATTTGGAATCGAGTGTTGTTGAGATATGAGTCGGAGCAGCATTGGGGTCGGTCGGGTGAATGTGAATCAGCTTTGTCTCACCGGACGACTGAAATGCTGATTCCGTAGTGGGCTTCTTGGCTCGCAACAAATCACTCGGGTCTGCAGTTTTCTGGTATTCATGCAGCTTTACCACTGACATCTGTGCATCGGCGATCTTTGAGCCTTTCTGAAAACACTCTTCCGCTTTCTTCCGATTGCCGGTGACAGTGATCACACCTTTGGGGCCTGGCATCTTCAGCTTAAGGTATACATAACATGGTCGAGCCATGAACGCAGCATCTGTTGGCCTTCCCAGAATAGCGTGATAAGCACTCTGGAAATCCACTACTTCAAACGTCAACTTTTCTTTGCGGAAATTCTTGGAATCCCCGAAAACCACATCAAGAGCAATCTGACTGAGTGACTCGGCCTTCTTTCCGGGAATGACTCCGTGGAAACTCATGTTGCTGGTACTGAGCCTGGACATCGGAATGCCCATCCCTTTCAGTGTCTCTGCATACAGAATATTCAGACCACTGCCACCATCCATCAAAACTTTGGTCAGTCGAGTGCCTTCGACGACTGGGTCGACCACCAAAGCTTGCCTCCCAGGGGTGGCTATGTGCGTCGGGTGATCAGACTGGTCAAATGTGATGGCAGTCTGAGACCATTTCAAATAACTGGGTGTCGCTGGAGCAACCATATTCACTTCTCGGTTGATAACTTTCAATCAACTTTTGCTTTCAACGTCAGCAAAAATCATCAGGGTGGAATTGACCTGGGGGTATCCATCATCACTATCTTCCTTGTCCTCAACTTTGTCCGACTCCTTTTCCTTATCCTTGGGCTGCTTCCCCTGGAACTGCTGGATCAAGAGCCGACACTGTCGAGTGGTATGCTTTGGGTAAATGAGTTTACCCTCTTCATCTTTCTTCGTGTGAATGTGGCATGGAAAGTCCAATACATCATTTCAGTCTTGATCCTTCACTTTTTTGGGGTTCCAAGGCACCTTGGGTTTCCCCTTAAACTTTCCTTGAGTCATAGCCAAGGCTTCTCCAGGAGAAACTGGCTCGACTTTCCGCTTCCGCTTCCGACTGGAATTTCCTCCGGTTTCATGAGCGACTGACTTGTGCTTGCCACTCCAGAGCCGATCCTCCTCTTCGCCATTAGTATACTTGGTGGCAATCTCCATCATTCGACTCAGAGACATGTCTCTGGTTCGACCGAATTTCAGATTCAATTCTCTGTACTTAACGCCTTCCTTGAAGGCACAAACTGCCTGGTGATCCGACATGTTTTCCACTGTGTCATGCAATGTGATCCATCTCTGGATGTAATCCCTCAAAGTTTCATTTGTCTTCTGCACGCAGGATTGCAATTACATCAACCTCGCTGGTCGCTGCGAGTTCCTTCAAATTTTTGACAAACACTCGGGAAAGATATTCCCAAGTGTAAATGCTGCTGGGTGCTAACTGGTTCAGCCACGCTCTGGCCGAGCCCTCCAACATAAGAGGAAGGTGTTTCATGACCACTCCATCATTGCCGCCGCCAATCTGAACAGCCACTCGATAGTCCTCAAGCCAGGTATCAGGTTTGGACTCACCAGTGAACTTACTGACTCCAGTCGCCAACCTGAAGTTGGGAGGAATCACTGCGGCCCTGATGGCTCTGCTGAAGCACTCTGGTCCTGAGACGTGCACACTGCTGCTGGTGGGGACATCTCTGTCATGACCTCCTCGGTGAGCTTTGTTCCTGTCGACCAAACCCTGAACAAGAATGGATCTCGCATCAAAGCCTGGTTCTCTGGGGTCGACTAGAATCCTTCGCCCAGCACTGTGAGGGCGTCTGTCATCCTGCTGCCGAGGCACGTATGACCCACTCCTCGAGGGAGGGGTGGGCACTCGACGTCGATCATTGCGATCGAATCGGTAATCATACTGCTCACAGTTCCTATACTGATCTCGCCGGTCTTCACGTCCCTCACGCCTCGGGGACGATCTTGGGCTATGAGCCGACTGAACTGTATCTGCAACAACGGACTTGTCGTGGATCCTGTTCGCGACTACGATCTGACTGAATTCTGGTTCCTGCCGCGGAGTAATTCTACGACCGCAACAAGCCTCTGCCAGCCTCGGACTGGGAAGGCTGAATCGACTCTGATATACGGGCCGCAGCTGCTAAATTTTGAATCGGAGTTCGATATACCTGAGTCGGTGGCTGAAAGAGCTGACGTCGACTAGATGATGGGACCCATTGTCGTGCTCGTTCGTCGAGTGCTTGCTGGAAATTCTCTAGTCGTGCTCGTTCGTCAAGCGCGCATCTTCTAAGGCACGGGTCTCGGGGGATTCTCCAACGATAGGAGTGTGAAGTGCATCCATGTTCCGGCAGTGAAGTTCCTCCCTCTGAAGCGAAGTGAGTGGCTCGGGCAGATACTCTTCATGGGCTTGTGAGGGATCGCCCTTGCCATCGCCACCGTCGGCGCGGGGAAAGCCCGGAGGACTGCATGGTCCATCGACCATCAGGACTTCCGCCGATCACTGTTATCGCACTCGGATGCAGTCTCTGCAGAGCCAGTCGACAGGTCAAACAGGCCGTAGAGAGATTCGTCGGGCTCGATCACAGCGACTTGGGGGGTGGCCGACTGGCGATCCACCGCATGCCTCACCCACCGCTGAAGCCTCGACCGACCGGAACGCTTGCGCAGGAGGTCAACAGGGAGAGAGGACGCCATGGGAGCCGACCGTTACTGGGTCGACGGCTGCCGCAAGAGGACGCCACGGATGCACAAGCGGAAGTGCGTTGCCCCGCGGACGGGAAGCGCGTCAATGTCGAGTGGTGCCTCCTGAAGCCAAGCGGAGTCGTCGGCGACGAACACGAGCGCGCCGAGACGGATCTCGCGGCCCTCAGCCAAACCTCGGCCTGAAACCATGATGAAGGGGATCGGAAAAACTGCAACTTCTCCAACAAGTCGCTAAGACACCTGCCCCACGGTGAGCGCCAACTATCGTGGTTCTAAGTCTGACAGTAATGTAGGGGGGTAGGAATGGAGAGGCAAGATCCTAGCTATGGAGTAGTTGTATACACACGAGGTTTATGAGTTCAGGCCCTTCTCGGAGGAAGTAACATCCCTATGTCTCGGAGCCCGGAGGCGGTCGACTGGATTATGTGTGTATGGATTACAGGGGTGCGAACCCTTTACACTGAGGATGGGGGTGGCTTATATAGAGTTCGCCAGACCCCTCCGGCCCTCAGTTATGTAGGGTTAAAGGTACATTAAGGTCGGGCGTTACTGGTAACGCCACTAATAAAGTGCTATGATGACCATAAACGCTACTTAATGATCGACCGTTTGCGTGTAGAGTGACTTTAGATCTCCCGGCTGTCGAGTGGTTGGCTTCATGGTCGAGTGTCTTCGAGTCAGTCGAGTGAAACACTTCCGAGTCGAATGAAAGGTGATTCTTCTAGAGATGTCCTTGGGGAGGGTATCTTGGACAGGTCCTTGACCCTACCCTAGGTACATAGCTTCATCAGCCGCAGCGGTCTCTGCCATGGACGGCGCCGCGCAAGCCACACGCGTGCGCCAGGTGCCCTCTGGAGCAGTCCGAGCTCATCCACAAGCTCGTCCGCAAGCGCTCGTCGCCGCCACGTCCCCCTGCTGCAACAGAACGGTGGTTCGCCGGCGTTCTTATCCTTGGCCGTGGAACCGGCCTAGCTACACTATAAATGGAGGCCCCCCGAGCTCGTCCGACCCTCAAGCAACCTCGTGTCATCCCCCTAGGGCCCCCACAGCCAGCAATCGACGGCGGGAGGCCGTCTTCCCCATCTCCAGCCAATACAGCCGCCGCCGCCCTCCGGTCCATTCAGTCACAACCAGAACCCCTCCCATCCATCCAGTGGTCCCATTCTCTTCCCCTCGGTCTCGCGGAGCCAACCAACACCTCAAACTCGACGGGGAGCCACCGTAACCCAAAGCCCCAAATCTCCAGAAGCCACCGTCCGCCGCGAAGCTCGCCGCCGACGACTCCCTCCATCCCCGCCACCTCCTCGACCACCGGGAGGACCACCCTAGACTAGCGAATCCATCCCCGCCCTCGGAACCCCGTGAGGAGCCTCCAATCGCCGGTGACGATCGCCGGAACCCCGCCTCTGTTCGACCAGAGGAGGAAGGAGGCGGGGGCGACCGATCAAACCTGACCAGTGGGCCCCCTGGACCCACTGTCAGTGACCACGGGCCGGTCCACGCTGGCGTAAGTGGAGGCGTAAACGCAAAGTACGTCTTCGACGTGTATTCATTTCGAAATATTTTTCTTTTTCTGTTTTATTTTAAAAATAGAAAGTTGACTAAACTTTGATTGGCTATAACTTTTTAAATATAACTCCAAATGAGTTGATTCTTTTTCCTACCTCTCTCAAATATTGTCTAGTTTATTTTCAGATTTACTTGAAAAAATTTCAGACAACTTTTTTGTACTGTTTTCAAACTATGTATTAATTCAAAATTTTACAATAGGAATTTTGGAGAGGGAAGAAAACTTTCAAAAAGTTTTGGAATGCACCCTACCTCTCCACAATTTGAAGGCAAGCATTCTGAACTCTGGCATAATATGTTTGTGTGTCGTTTGAATACGGTTACAACACTCCTTGTCTCGGAGTTTTCGTTATTTTATGTGATGATATGAACATACTCATAAGTATTTCAGGCTTGTTGAAATTTGATACGTTGTGATAGTAGTCACCATCGTATGCCTTCTTGCATACCGGAAGGAATCTGGGAAAGCCTCTGTCTCGGGTAGACACGGGCTTGTCTCTAGTCCTCCATCGAGACGGTTGAGTCTGGTACGGCATGATGAGGTATGACGGGTGGTGATTCTGTCTGTGGGTTGAAGTATAAATTGTAAGGCTAATCATGCAGGGGATACTTAAACCTCCTAAGTCGACCATAGATCGAGTCTTGTTCCGGTAACCCCCATACTTGTTTCGTACTACCACGTGTCCCTGCCATAGGTAGGGTACGGTTCAGTAAGTAGTCAACCCCTTCCTAGCACACACCGTCATGAGAGGCCATGGTGGAAGATACCGGATGCATCAAAGAGGCATGCCACCTGGTCCGGGGGCATGGGTGTTTCGATTGGGACCGAGAGGGGCACCCCTTAGAGCGCGCGATATAAATTTGATCCCATGCTACGCGAGGTTGTAGCCTCCCCACTTAGAGTTTTGCTTAACAGGCGTCGTGGGTGATTCCTGACACCGGTAAATTAAGCTGGTGTGTGCGGTCAGGTGTGTTTTCAACTAAAAGACCGTAAATGGAATTAGTCCCGATGGACTAAAGGAATCTGTTACTTGTGGGTAAAGAGTACACCCTCTGCAGAGGTTAAATATATTCGAATAGCCGTGTCCATGGTTAAGGACTACAGTCTGGGATGGGTCAAGTGTCGGTCTTAGTGTCGGTCTTCGGAGGAGAAACTACTAAACTAGAACATGGATCATGACTTGTGACTTATGATGATTATGATTATTATTAAATTGGACTAACCCTTTTTATTATTTGAATTATCGAGTATCCCTGGGACAGTTCTACCTCCTGGATATTCACCGTGATTACTTTTCTTATAAGCCCTTTATGTGGCGTCGCTCAGACGCCCGACTGTGGCATGCTTGTTATTTATTTACTTTATGAGCCCTTTATGTGGTGTCGCTGAGACGCCCGACTGTGGCATGCTTGTTATTTATTTACCTTATAAGCCCTTTATGTGGTGTCGCACAGACGCCCGAATGTGGCATGTTTGTTACTTATTTCACCTATAAGCCCTTTATGCGGTGTCGCTGAGACACCCGACTTAGGCATGCTTTATATTATTGTCCTTTCGAGGCGTCGCTTTAGACACCCGATCGGTGCATTCTATTTTCATTCTCCGATTGCATATTCATGTTTTATATGAACAACCTGCTTGCGTGCATCATGGACTTTTATTTCGTGACTGACATTGTGATCATAGAATATTTCAGAGCATGACTATTATTGGTTATATTATACCCGCGTTCATAATGTTTGCGAGTACATTCAAAAGTACTCACTGGCTTGTCCCTGGCTATTGTCTTGGCCAGATTTCTTGCATGGAGAGGAGCGTTGCGCTGACAGCCCCGGAACCTACACTCTGGTGATAGCAGTCTCGCGAAGATAGGAGTTATCCAGGTTAGCTGTTCCTGTGGGAAATAGAGTCCCATAGACGCTGATGATCCACAAACCGCTTCCGCCTCCAACCACTAGAAACCATTTGTTGTACTCATAGGCCAGAATGGTCTTGTACTGCATATTATATACTTTGCTTGGAATTTCTGTATCCATTTAGTGTCTCATCAGCTAACAGTAATCCTGGGGCTGGTGAGCACAAGGACCATTTTCTCGAAATTAATATCCCGAAAACCCGGTCCTGACAGCGTGGGAAACAACTGCCGAGTCTTCCCTGCCTCCGTGTCGTTCCCTTCCTAGGCCTCGCCGTCGTCCACCGCCCTGGTGCTCTCGGCGCGGCCTGGTCAACATGGTCAACGACCGACATGCATCTGAAGTGGACTGTACGTGGAGAGGCCGACAGCTAGGTCCATGGCCGCACGCAAGGAAATGCCTCCTTATTACGCGCAGAATAATGATTCCTCCACCTGACATCAGGGACCCACCGAAAGAGCCTCTGTATTTCACGAAAAAAACGTTATCATTACCGATTTCCGGACCCACCAGCTATATCTTCACACGCAAGGAAGTCCCTCCTTATTACACACAAAAAAATGAATACTCCGCTTGTTAGCTGGGACCCAGGATAGTGGTAGGATGACTTGTGGGCCTACTAAGTTGACGGCGACGGAGGGCTTTGTCAACTTAGTCAATATGCACGATTCTAGCTCCAGTGACCATACGATGTCCATCCAACGGCCGTAGTGCTTGTTCAACCTCTGGTCTTCTTGCTCCAGCTTCCCAAACCCGGTCTTGCCGTCGTGCCTCGTGCTCCTGCCTCGTGGCCGGCTGCGATGCGCGAAGTGAGGCCTCATCGCCCCAACTACTCCCCACCGCTGGCCAGCCATCCCTCTACTCACCCACACCCCTGTTATTCTGTGACGGCAGATTTCACACGCAAAGTTGAACGGTTGAACCCTTGTACTCCTCTACGCGTGGGCATCCATGATGACCCACAAGTATAGGGGATCTATCATAGTCCTTTCGATAAGTAAGAGTGTCGAACCCAACGAGGAGCAGAAGGAAATGATAAGCGGTTTTCAGCAAGGTATTCTCTGCAAGTACAAAAATAAGTGGTAACAGATAGTTTTGTGATAAGATAATTTGTAATGAGCAACAAGTAACAAAAGTAAATAAAGTGCAGCAAGGTGGCCCAATCCTTTTTGTAGCAAAGGACAAGGCTGGACAAACTCTTATAATAGGAAAAGCGCTCCCGAGGACACATGGGAATATCGTCAAGCTAGTTTTCATCACGTTCATATGATTCGCGTTCGGTACTTTGATAATTTGATATGTGGGTGGACGGTGCTTGGGTGTTGTTCTTACTTGAACAAACATCCCACTTATGATTAACCTCTATTGCAAGCATCCGCAACTACAACAAAAGTATTAAGGTAAACCTAACCATAGCATGAAACATATGGATCCAAATAAGCCCCTTACGAAGCAACGCATAAACTAGGGTTTAAGCTTCTGTCACTCTAGTAACCCATCATCTACTTCTTACTTCCCAATGCCTTCCTCTAGGCCCAAATAATGGTGAAGTGTTATGTAGTCGACGTTCAAATAACACCACTAGAGGCTAGACAACATACATCTCATCAAAATATCGAACGAATACCAAATTCACATGACTACTAATAGCAAGACTTCTCCCATGTCCTCAGGAACAAACGTAACTACTCACAAAGCAAATTCATGTTCATAATCAGAGGGGTATTAATATGCATAAAGGATCTGAACATATGATCTTCCACCAATAAACCAACTAGCATCAACTACAAGGAGTAATCAACACTACTAGCAACCTACTAGTACCAATCCCGGACTTGGAGACAAGAATTGGATACAAGAGATTAACTAGGGTTTTCAGAGGAGATGGTGCTGGTGAAGATGTTGATGGAGATTGCCCTCTCCCGATAAGAGGAGTGTTGGTGATGATGATGACGATGATTTCCCCCTCCCAGAGGGAAGTGTCCCCGGCAAAACAGCTCTGCCGGAGCCCTAGATTGGTTCCGCCAAGGTTCCGCCTCGTGGCGGGGGAGTTTCGTCCCGAAAGGTTGCTGCTGATTTTTTTCTCGACGAAAGACCTCATATAGCATAAGATGGGCATCTGAGGGCCATCAGGGGGCCCATGAGGTAGGGGGCGCGCCCTAGGAGGGGGGGCATGCCCCCCACCCTCGTGGACAGGGTGTGGGCCCCCTGGCCTTCATCTTTAGCGAGGAATTTTTATTATTTATTATAAGATATTCCGTGGAGTTTCAGGACTTTTGGAGTTGTGCAGAATAGGTCTCTAATATTTGCTCCTTTTCCAGCCAAATTTCGGTAAGCATTCTCCCTCCTTATGTAAACCTTGTAAAATAAGAGAGAATAGGCATAAGTATTGTGACATAACGTGCAATAACAGCCCATAACACTACAAAAAAACACTTCCGTGATGATACGTGTTTGTCACAGTAGGTCGCATTTTTTGTCATGCATGTGCATCCATGACAAATTTATGACAGAATCAAGATAGTCATACTGTCTGTCGTCAGAGAAGTGTTCCATGACATTACAAAAATTATCATCACGGAAGTGTCCACTTCCATGACGATAAATCGCGCGTCACAGAAGTGCTTTCGTCAAGGGTGACCAACACGTGGCATCCACCATAACGGAATGCCGTTAAGCTATCTGGTCGGGTTTTGGATCCGATAACCTGTTAACAGCCCCAACCAATGGGAAATTTCCACGTGTAAAATTCTTATTGGCCGGACGAAACACGTGTCGGCCGTCGATGGAGTCGGATAAGGCGCCTATGATATGTAGACACGTGCCACGGCCAACCACTGGCCCATTTAGATTACAAAGCCGGCCCGTTTGACTTGGTCAAAAGTTAACGGGCTGGCCCATGAAAAGCCTGTTAACGGTCTTTTCACAAATAGCCCGTTTTACGGCCCGTTAACTCATGGCCCGTTAGGCCCTAAAGGAAATCGGCCCAACAACGTCATGTGGGTCGTCGAATATAACACCAGCCAATTTCACTTTCGGCCCATGTATGGCCCACGACGTCTTTCGGCCCATATGAGGCCTTTCAGATCTTTCGCCCTTTACAGCCCACGGTGACTCTAGCCTATAATGAACAGTAATTTTCTTTGTACCCGTTAACGGCCCGTGATTTACATGGGCCATTTCCAGCCCGTGTTAGCTTTCGGCCTATTGACGGCCCATACGTTCTTGGGCTCCTTTTCGACCCTCGATTACTTCCGGTCCGTTACTGGCCTGTTCCCCTAATGGGCCAAATTCGGCCCATAGCAAGAGTCGGCCCGTTACTGGCATGTTCCCCAAATGGGCCAAATTCGGCCCATGGCAAGAGTCTGCCCGTTACTAGCCTGTTACCCTAATGGGCCAAATTCGGCCCATGGCAAGAGTTGGCCCATTTCTGGCCTGTTAACCCGTTGTGCCGTTTCGAGCCCGTCCTATATTCTGGCCCATTAACGACCCGTTATGCCTGTGACAGAATTAAGCCTTTGCAGTCCTATGGCCTGTTAACGGCCTGTTACCGTGCTGGGCCGATACCAATTACGCTCAATTACGGCCCATGTAGACCCATTTATCCGATGGCCCGAGGCTCACCGATTACAGGCCCATTTATCGATGGCCCGAGGCCCACTGATTATAGGCCCATTTATCGACGGCCCGTAGGAGACCCATGGATCCTACGGCCCGTATATGGCCCATGGTAGTTCTTGACCACTAGCAAACCAGGAAAAGAAGACTAGGAAATAAATAAGGTCGAAACTAACGCTAGGCTATTAAAGCGATTACCTGATTACATCCACTCGTCATCAAAAGATCGCCACCAGTGCAAATATAGGGAACACCCTACACTATACAAAAATGGCTTGCTGTTTTCTTCAGCCGATGGCTGCACGTTAAGAATAAATTTTGTATCGCACCAAAACAAATTACAACTATATAACAAAAGGAAGGTTGGCATAAAACTTAACAGTCTAGCAGATAAATGCACCACCAGAAGTTCAAGCTTCGATTCATTTGACCGATCATTATGTTTTCATGTTGTATTGTCCGATGGAGCACCATAACCGCCGCCTTCATTTCCCTAGGCTCCTGAACAACATAGAAAATGTCCGATAGTCCGGTTTCAAAACCATGCATATCTTAGCGACATTGAGCAATGTTTCTCCTTGTTTCACAAAGGGCCTCTGTTAGGGAATGGACTTGTGTCCGGAGCGTAGATACAACATTGCTTTGAGCTTGCATATCTTGATCATGAGGCAGTTTGGACGATATTGCCTTAACAACCAACCCAAGATTACGTGAGGAACGTGCTTTTGGCCTTTGTTAGTGGACAGTCTTGACCCACCCACTGCAGCAAGAGTTGACATTGCAGTTATAGTTGCCTCGCCACCTTCAGAAGGTGGTGGTTCCACCATTTTATCCATGGCTCGCTGAAAAGTTGAGGTTTTACATTAGTAGTACCAGAACCGAAGATATTAAGGAGGCAGCAAAACCAAACAAAATAGCTTTGGTCTATATACAGAACTTATTCTGGTGAACCCATGTAAAATATTAGTTGTATTTCATTGCAAAGTACATAACAAAACCAGGTTCCAAACATATGACCATGTACCATCGCTAATGTATTGTCTATTTCTTCACATCGTATTGAGGGCTAAGGATAAAGAGACGAAGTTTATAATACGGTAAGCATAGTATGACATCATTCATATCACAAAACAACTTAGGACAGACAAACAGGCAATTGAAACATTGTGTGGACAAGTCCAGCACGGAACTAGATTACGGGTCAAGATCAAAGGAACATGACTCCTCTCTTTTAAACCTTGTAAGGTGCAATGATACGCTAAGACAATTGTGTATAAAATTGAAAAGAGTAATAGACATTGGCTACAAACCATGCAGTTCAAAGGCACAAGTCGAGTAAGTAGTAGTTAAAAGGCATGAGGATTAAGGACTTACAACTTGGCTTTGACTGGTGTAGTCATGCCCTTCTTCTTGCCAAGGTGTGACGGTCCTTGAAGATTTCCACAGCATTTGGTTCAGGTACTTTTTGGTCCTTATGCGGGCTTTCCTATGCATTTCGAACAAGTCAATATAGATCGATAATAATATGGTACAATGAAAAGAGTGAAACAACGACTAATTATAAGAGCCTCAAGGTGTGCAATATAGCTACGAGATCACGTAAATGCATGTTGGAATTTCACTTTTGTACGGTTGGCCTTGTTCTTTGAACAGTTCACCTACAAGAAGATAGATTTGTGTGAACATGCGTAAATAAGACTTCAACATGTGATCTGATCACATATATATAACGTACCTGATACTTCGGATCCGACCAGTGTTTAACAAGGCCCCTCTAGTCTTCATCCGATATATTTTCCACTGGAGATGTTTGGGAAAGTTCACTGTTAGCCTTGCCTTCAAAGTGAGTTTTCCTCAAGTTATACCGAAATCTTGTCCACAAAGCAGACTTGAAAACATGGGTGCAAGCTTGTCTAGTTGCATCATCTTGGCTATCCAACTTGAACCTAATCTGTTGAAAATTATGGGAGTCTCATTATCAGCAACCTAGAAAGTATGGGATGAGCAAGACGATATTACTAGTTTCCATACATAACCATACTTACAGATAAATGGTCGAGGAAGGTGTTGAACGGGTTTCGTCTTTGTCATTCATGTACTGAATCCATTTTGGGAGGATACGTACATGACACCTAACGGCAACCGCTGCCTCTGATACTAACTTGGCTGACTCTGTAGCATCACGTGGCCTTTTTAAACCTGCCTCAAAACAGATCTCCACTCTTCCTCCTCTAGATTAAGTTAACCTATCGAGCATTATCCCTGATGTGTGTTTCCTCTTGCGCCTAGGTGCTAGTCCAACAACGAACATAGGAAGTGTTAGTGTACATCAAACTGTGAGACTACATATAAAGAAGCATGGAACTATAACTTGACTCCAGCAACTACCTTCTTGCTGTTGAAGCTCACAAGGTTCATCTGATATTGCGAACTCGTCTTGTGTCAAGAGTGCTTGGGAAGTAGTGTCGGGTGGCAAGGGAGCTTGGGAATGTGCTGCTAGCTCAGTTGACGCACGAGTATGTCGTGCAGCTGGTAGTACTGTGGTAGGTGTTGCAAGAACTAGGGTTGTCTCTGCTTGTTTGGCGGCAGCTATTTGTTTCTGTTTGGCTTTTTTTGCAGCTCGTGTAGCATGGGATGCCATGTTTGTAGAATTTCCGCTGGACTTTGACCTTCTATTGCACCATCAGTACCAACAGAATCTATATGATTCATACGCTTCTCATTCCCTGCCATTCTGTGTTTCTTCCTCTTTCTCTGTGCCATGTAAAGTCAAGCCGACAAGAAAAACGAATAACAATTTAGTTCTTCAGAACAAATTGATGCGTGATGCGCATTTAACCGAACTTTGATGTTAGACAACCACATGATAGGAGGATGTAATATGTATGAAAAACAGGACGGAAGAGATAACCAGAACTATGATGTGTAAACTAAGAAGAAGACATTTCACCAAATTAGAAGCAATGCAATGGAAGATGCTACAAATATCGCTCTGCCAAGTTAATAGTGTCTCATCATAAATGGCGTTTAAACAAATGTGAAGCAGTACAAGAAATAAATCATATGCAAGATGCAAACAACATCACACTACCATGTTAGAGGTCTCTCGTCATTAGTGCCATTGCATATTCACAGCTTATGATGTGTAAACTAACGAGAAGGCATTTCAACAAATTAGAAGCAATGAAAGCTAGACACCCTATGAAAGATGCAACGAATATCACTCTACCAAGTTAAAATTGCCTCGTCATAAGTGCCATTTCAACAAATTAGTAGTACAAGCTAGAAAAGAATGTGAGATGTAACCTATATCACACTCTGAAGTCAAATGTGTATTATGATAAGTGATTGTTGCAGGTTACACAACAGTTGTAATTTGATGTAAGAACATGGTGTGATAGACAGATATTGTATGTTCTAGAAATAGGAACACGTGTCTTATTCAAGTATAATGTGTAAAGTAAGCAGATGGAATTCAACAAAATTAGAAGCAATACAAGCTAGACATCACACATAACATGCAACCACATATAACAGTGCCAATTTAGAGGGTGCACTAGGGGAGACGTGCTCATCATAAACACAGCTTTGTTGAGTGTCTATGCATGTGTTGTCTTGGAAATCATCTTGGGGGTGTGGAGGAGTAGAAACTCTAGAGGCCCTCCGTTCGGAAGGAGCACCTTTATCCGCTGCCTTGCTAACTTCCTTTCGCTTTATTGATTTTGATTTGTCAAGTAAAACCGACAAGAAAAAGCAATAAAATTCTCTCTTCAGAACTCATTCATGCATGATACTGACAATCACTACTTTGATGTAAGGCAAACACATGATACCAGGATGGAATATGTACGAAAAACAGGAGGGCATGGCATGTTCACAACTGTTTGTGTAAACTAAGCAGAAACCATTCCAGCAAATAAAAAGCAATGCAAGCTAGACACCACATGAAAGATGCAACCAATCTGACTCTGCCAAGTTAAAAGTGTCCCATCATAAATGGAATTTCAACAAATTAGAAGTAACGCATGCTATAAATCATATGAAAGATGCAACTTATATTGCACTGCATATACTAAAGGTGTCTCGTCATATTGATTGATGCGGGATACATAAAAAACAATAGTTTTATGTAAGGACATGCTTAATAGACAGATGTACTATGTACTAAATACAGGAAGGCATGTCATACTAACAGGTATAATGTACTATAAGCTAAGCATACTAGCACATGCAGTTTAACCAGATTGGAAGAATTACAATCTAGACACCATATGCAACATGCAACCACATATCACGCTACCAAGTTAGAGCAAGCACCTGCGATGCTAGTGTAGGGGAAATGCTATAATCAACTATAGAGCTACGTTCACTATCTTCATCTAGCATTTCTGTTTCTTGAGAATCATGTCGGGAAGGCGATTGCATTCTTTAAATGAGTAGTCCCCTTGCCTTCCTGCCTCGTCATAAGTGATTGATGAGGGATACAAAAGAACATTAGTTTAATGTAAGAATATGGTTAATACACAGATGTACTAGTATGTACCAAAAACAGAAAGGCGTGTCATATTCAAAGGTATAATGTGTAAGCTAAGCATATGCAATTTAACCAAATTGGAAGCAATACAAGCTAGACATCCGGCTGGAGTGGTGAGCATGATCATCTAGGACCTGAGAGCCTGGTGGGAGGCGGGCTGCTTCGCCACCATCGCAGCTTTTTAGTTGGCTTCCAGGTGATGCCTATCTTTGCTGGGCTTGTCACTGGCTCGGCCAATGCCCTGACTAGCTATTTGTCTTCTGGTACTCCCGGGATGGTGGTTCATGTAAAAAATATCTTTCCTTATCTTTATAAAGATTGACTTCGGCCTTTCGAATACAAGCTAGACACCATATGCAACATGCAATCACATATGACACCGTGAAGTTAAAGCAAGCACCTGGGATGGTTGTTCACGGCGAGATCATCAACTCCAGAGCTACGTTCCGCGTCTCCATCTGCTGACACTACACCCTTTAAAGTCTTGAAACGTGTCTGGCCTAGCCGCGTACCACGCTGGAGCGACTTCTCTCTTCTCTTTCCTGCTTCTGTGAAGGCAGGGTCTGAAATACCCTTGCATAAAAACACAATAGTGAGAGTATGGGTGAAGTGTGTGCAGAAGTAGTGCACTGTAAAAGTAGCAGATAGCAGGTGGCTGAAAAATAAATGACAAGAGACATATGATAGGTTTACAATATTGCATGGCAAACAAAATTAGATTCTACTCCGTATGATTTTGTAATATATGAGCACAGGAAATGCAGGTACTCCTCCAGCACACCACCACATGTGGTCCTATCAAGATAACAGTCAACTAAAAATAAATGGGACAATTGCATTTTTACCCCTAGTTGGTTCCTACCCACGGGTTTTGCCCTTACTTTTTGAGCTCACTCAGTTTTGCCCTTACTTTTTCCGTCGAGGTCCCTCGAATGACCTTTGACCGTTTGCCCAAAACTTTGAAAATTCATAACTAATTCATATGAACTCAGAAAAATGCAAATAAGATATCAAAATGTTCAGATAAACAATACGTTTATGTGCATATAATTTGCATTCAGGACAAAAGCACCCTTTAAACTACCTGAGGTAATTAATGTTATTAACATTATTAAAAATAAAAGGTATAAACAATATTTTTTTCATCAATAAAAATTACATGCAAATGTAGGTGATGTTTTCTGAACATTCAAATATCTTATTTGCATTTTTCTGAGTTCGTATCATCTTGTTAAGAATGTTCTAACGACTTTGACCATTATTTGGAAACTGCATAACAAGTTGATACGAACTCAGAAAAATGCAAATAAGATATTAGGATGTTCAGAAAACATCACCTACATTTGCATGTAATTTTATTCATGAAAAAATATTGTTTATACCTTTTTATTTTTAATAATGTTAATAACATTAATTACCTCAGGTAGATTAAAGGGTGCTTTTGTCCTGAATGCAAATGATATGCACATAAAGGTAATGTTTATCTGAACCTTTTGATATCTAATTTGCATTTTTATGAGTTCATATGAATTAGTTATGAATTTTCAAAGATTTGGTCAAACGGTCAAAGGGCATTCGAGGACCTCGACAGAAAAAGTAAGGGCAAAACTGAGCAAGCTCGAAAAGTAAGGGCAAAATCCATGGGTAGGAGCCAACTAGGGGTAAAAATACAATGATCCCAAAATAAATAGGTCAGTCGATTTTTTTATGAACCGTCCGATCTATAAGGAACGGGCAGATGGCCTTCGTCTACCTCCCGCCAGTTCCCGACGACCTCACACCACCGACGTGCTTGGCCGCGCCCCCAGGCCATCCCTTTAATCCCGGCCGACCTCCAGATCGGGCGCCAGTAGCTCTAGGTCGCTGCGCCCTAAGATAAACACCATAGCGCTGCTTCCCGGGCGTAATAGTCGTACTAAGCGCATGTTATGCCGGGGAATGCTTCCGTTAATTGGGAATCAACTGGCCAAAAATTGAAATTCAGGGGGGCGACGGACCTCTAGCTAAGGTGAAACAATATATGAGGAGAAACCTTGTGCATCGCGAGTTACTAGGAACATCTAGTATCAAGAAGAAGCGGTCAACTAGTGTCTACTGTGGGATGAATACCGTGCAAGCAGAGACGTAATATTTGCACGAATAAGGGAAGAGGAGTACCTTCTTCGGTTACCGGTGTGGTCACCTCCACATGTCGCGCCGATCTTCTTCTTTTTCCCGGGGAAACCCGATGTTCTGGAGGGTGCAGGCTTGTACGAACCCATGGCCAAATTGTTGACTGTGTTGCCGTGGCCGTATGTCGGTGGAGGGGAAGCAGATCTGAGGCGGCGAAGGACGGCGTAGCAAGAACAGCTTCGGTGCGGTGGAGGGTGGCGAAGTTGGAGCGGCAGCGATGAGGCACAGGATGACGTGGTTGAGCTCGCTCGGGTACGAACGGCTCGGCCTCGGCTTCAACTACTAGCCGTGGAGGGCGTTGCGGTTGAGGTTGCGGCGGACGATGATGTCGGGGTATCGTCTCCTGCGTGATGGAGGAGGGCGGTGGTTGATGGGTGGGATGGGGTGGCGGACGGAGGACGCCGGGGTTTCGTGGCTGGAGGAGAGGTAGTTTTGGCGCCCATGGAGTATGAATGGGGAATCGGACGGGTGGGGGGGGGACCATGTTTTGGTCTGGGACGCGCTTGTTTTTGGCTTTTTTGAACAGAAGATGGGATGCGCTTGTTTGAAATTTGGGGAAAGTACAAAATTTGCCCCCCTCTTAAATTTCGGACCTACTGCAGGGCGGGGGTAGGATGGTAATCCTGTGTCCCAAATAGTGGGCGGGGCGATTTGACGTAGCGCATGTGTGCTTAGGCGGCCATTGTGTATGAATGTTTTTCGGAGGCGGTTGTGTGGCGTCTAGATGAAGCTACAAACCTACCACGGTTTAGAACTTTGGACGTCGGGCCGGTGGGTTTCACGGGTCGGAGTTATTGGAAAAGTAATTTCCTTGTACTACCAAACATTGGTCTCACGCGGTTTCGGGCGAGTAGAGGCTCTTTTGGTGCTTCGTTCAAAATTTTGAAACACAAGCATTCACGTTTGGAGTACTCTTGAACTATGAGGATTGACCTAAATAGACAACGTTATATTTGACCTTGTATGTTTGAAAACCTCATTAAATTATCCGCTTCTTTTTGAAATTTTGACACTTGAAAATCCTATAACTACGATTATTTTGGAATGGAGGAGCTAAATTTGAATCTATTTTGTACACGACTACATATGCTATTATGTACAAAATCAGAGCAAAGATTGGTGTCCCCATAATTTAGCTATGGTTTACAAATGCCATGATATCAAATTCAAATAATTGAATGGACTTCATGTTGAATTCGATTTTTTTTAAACCACCTTAAGTTGAATTCAAATGTATGCTAGTTCATATGTAGCTATTTATAATGTCCATTGTGTAACTTTCGTATGTATAATGTGCTTTACACACACAACATGAACTATACTCACGTTTATATTCGATTGCTAAAGCGATGCATTGTCTGGAGTCCAAATACTAACTATGTGGATCAATTGTGTCGAATAATAACATAGACATGCTCAAATTCGATAGAATCTAGATGTACGATGGATCAATGACCGCTCCTTACTGAATTACAAATATCATGATCCCATCCTAATATTTGGATACAATTTATATCTTTAATCAATGTGTAGAGAAGTCTTTACGTGTAGTTTCACTCTCCATCGGTGGTCTCTCACACATGCTCACACACTCTCTCCCGAAGTGTCTTTCTCGCACACATGCTCTAGATATAACCCTGCCTCCCTCTCGTAACCATTTACAACTGTTTTCACTAACCTTTATCACATGCACTCTTCCTCTAGCAAACATACACTTGCACAATCCTCATCGTCCCTTTCTATATACATGGAACTGACTAAGTGTATCATGTACGCCCATTATCTTTACGCTTTGTCTCTCACGCATTGTCTCACACCTCTCTTCCTAATCGTGAGTATGATTCTAGCAGAGAATTCTGTAGGATGCCCCTTAAAGTTAGGTTGGATGGATAGTAATATCGGAGATAAAGGGGTTACCTTAGTCTCGAGAACCTAGGGTTACAAATCCTAGACGGCTTTGTCAAGGGACACAGAGTCCTTCACAATTCTGCTATCTTTGTCTTGTACGACTAGTCATCCATGGGTCTTCCTAAATGTGTCATGGGCCGACCAATGTGGCGCAGGCGGAACCAAATGAAGGGCCTCACCTCGACCCACGGACCTCACGCGGTGACACACCCTACCCCCACGCCTCATTATCTTCTCACACTCACACATACCAACACAAACACCACACACACACGTAAAATTTCTCCTGGTGCCTCTATTCCCTCCCCTTGCATATACACACTCAAGGGAATGGAATCTCTTGTCGTGACGTCATATTCGCTCTCTCTCTCTCTAGACCACTCTCACTTCTCGTACTATCTCTCCCACGCCCCGTCGGCCCCTCTATCCATGCCTCTCTCGAATCGTAGTACACACACATACCTCTCTAGGCCCCGCCAAATGCATCAACTACAAATTCACACATGTTACATCACGCACCCATTGATCTAAAGAGCCATCTCTTCATGTTTATTTCAAGCATACAACATTCCTTTTGAATAAAGTGTGGCCAAAAAATTATTTTAGAGTTTCTACATATATATACAACATTACAAAGTTATATGGAGGAGTATTTAACGCTAATTTGCATTGCATGGTGCCCACAATGATATTTATTCCAGACCTTTGTGAATTTGTATATTTTTATATTATATACAAAGTTAGTCATAATAAAGAGAAACGAAGAGCATCTCTCTCTCTCCATCGCATACACCCCCCTGTACGCCCCTTTCACGTATCCACACAAAACTATCTCCAGGTCCTCTAAAAGTAAGCCCCCAAAAAATTCACGCGTGTTTCATCTTTCTCTCGCGATATATGCAATGACGATCATTGTATTTGAAGCGAAAGCATGAAACATACATTGGACTTCATAATCCACTCATTACGGTCACCGTTTACATTTAGTGGTTATTATACAGTCACGGGCTCACCGTACAACTCTGTATTTGCTCATGACATGACTAGTTGACGATTAAACGCTCCACGTGGCACCTCTAGTGTTGCATCACATTATCTCACTACCATCGTGCCCAATTGCCGACTTGTATCTACTCTACATCTACACTCTTATAAAATACATAAAATACACTCTTATAAAAAATGAGTTGGTGATGATGGTGTGCCTGCCATCCTGCAATATAGGTCGTCCGATTTATATCTGACGGATAGGAAAGAAACTATGGCAATTTTGCAAAAAGGTACCCACACACTTCTCCACATTTGCAAATAAGGCCTTCCCTCGTTCATCCTTTTCTCTCACAAGATAAGCAAGTCATACAAATGCATCTTGATGTTACGTGCAACGCACGGGCATCTTGCTAGTAAGAATGAAAACAAACGACAAAAAATATTTTGACGGTGGTTGAAGTCATGACCACGGGCACAATGGACAAGGTGGCCTTGTATTGGTATGTCGAGCCGTCTGCTTTAACACAGAGGAGCTGGTGTGGTTATTATACACACACGCACGCATGCACACGAACTGCATCCACGCAACACTCACACAAACACATGCACCCACGCACGCACGCAACACTCACACGTACACACGCAGCCACGCACGCACGCAACACTCACACGCACACACGCACGCATGCATGCACACACCAGTACACCACACACGACCAACACACACTCCCACGCTCAAGTGCTCAACCTACACGTGCATGCGCACACATCAGACCCTGACAGACACATACACAACTAGGTGATTCCCGCGCATGGGTTGGAGCCTTGTCGGCGCTCGCAGAAATTTGTGTTTATCTGACCTTTTCCCTATGCGAATCGACAGGTGGGACCCACAAGGAACGTGGTCAATTTAACTAGTCAACATGGCGCCACGCAGACTATTTGGTCGGTCAATGAGTGCAATCCGATGCTGAATCGTGAGCAAGTGACGGATAGTCACCGCAAAAGCGTATATAGTGACCATAATCAGCTTATTCTGAAGTTCGGTGACCATATTACGCTTTTCTCTCTGTAGGCCCTCCATAACTACATCTCTACACGTTCTCGCATGTTAAATCTAACAACTATGCAATACGGCACTACTACTACACTCTAACACAATAAATCATATGTGTTTTTAGTTTTACTAGATATCATATTTTTACTTATAATTATTCAGTTTGCATACATTAAAATTGCCTTTGAAATGTATGGCGATATCATCTACCGCGGGAAAAATCCCGCCCTTTCTGTTTAATCGGGTTTGTATCAATGAATCGCATGTAAACAGCAAAACTATAGTACTATACAGTACAAGTGACAGTTCACTGGGCCATCGTGTCGTCTACTCCTCCGTCGTAAGAGTGGAGCGCTCGCTTTCATAAATCTTCTAGTCCCTTTCGCCGACATGTGGGACATCAAGCTACCGGGTCCAGGTGCCATACCAGAATACAGTGCAGAGCAGCCGGGGTGAAGCACCCCAGTCATGGCGTCGGCGTAGTAATGAGCAATTGTCAGCGTTCTGGGAACGGGGGTACCCAGACTTGCCTGTCTGCGGCCTGCGGCGTGGCTCAAGAGGTGACCCAGCACGGCCCATCTTCATCAGCACAAGCTCAAGACCCTCGCGAGGGGCCAAGCCTCGCGGGGCGGACGACAGGAAGCTTCCTCAGGCACGGCCTCGTCAGGCTGGCTCGCAAGGAGGCGAAGAGATCAAGGCGGGGTACCTCACGAGGTGCCCATGACACAAGCCATGACGACCAAGGGTGCCAGGAGGGCGCCAACCCGCGCAGTGTCCTCATTTCCTCTTTGGTGCAAAGGAGGCAAGCGCATGCGAGAGCATCAAGCAAAGGCATCCATTTTGGTGCAACAAGACCAAGACCATCATAACGGCAGGAAGGAGGTCATCGTGGAGCCCAAGCCGGCGTCACCGTCAGAGCCTTTGACAGGCGAGGACCAACTTTAGTCAGGATAAGTGTATTAGATGTCCCCCTTCAAAATGGCCAATTGTTGGCGCCCTTCCCGCTCAATATTTGGGAAGAGCCCATGGGCCTCTGCCTATAAATAGGACGAGCCACCCACAGGGTAGGAGGCGGAATCGAGAACGGAGCTAGAGATCAAGCAATCTAGAGAGAGAGAGAGGGAGAGCGACCGAACTCCCCCTAGCAGTTCGTCGCACCGGCCAAGAACAGACCCTCGCGAGCCTGTTCTTCCTTGTATTGTTCATCATCAGCCCCTGAGGCAATCCACCACACCACACACTAGAGTAGGGTATTACACCACAATGGTGGCCCGAACAACTATAAACCTTGTGTCCCTTGTGTTGCTCTTTGTGTAGTTTAGATCCTAGCGAGGCGACGAGGTGCAGGTAGGTAGGGGGTGAGATCTCCGCGTGCACCCCAGAGTTCGAACCTAGAGGGTCTGCCAGAACCCGAAATCCGACATTTGGCGTGCCATGTAGGGGTGCACCGGAATCCGTATTCCGCCGCCCTGTTCTTCGCCGCCATCGCATCCATGTCGGACGCTTCGTCGGGCCCGCGCTAAGCGCTGGCCGCTCGCCACCAGCGTCGCCCAGATGGCCCCCGTCGGCGGCCGCCCCCGCCGTTCCATGTCGCCTGCCGTCAACGCCGCCACCGGCCCAACGGGGAACGAGCAGCAAGCATCGTCCCAGCATCCGTCCGTGAGGCGAGACGGCCGTACCGATACTTCTTCGCTCACCCCAGCTGGTTCTTTGTCTCGCGCGCTCCGCGCGCCCATGGAGGCTCGAGCCGCGCTCATCGCGGCAAACGAGCTCCTGCGCTACATCTACGAGGAGTGGCTCAACCGCGTCGCCGAGCTCGTCCGCGCCGCAGGGGGCTCCCCCACGCCGTCCTTCTCACTGTACCGTGCCCCGCCTTGCGTGGGCGATGAAGCTCCGGGGGCGCCTCAGTCGCCTCCCCCTCAAGAAGGTGCCTTGGCTCCAAGGCATGTGGCCCCTGGGCGGAACCCACTCCGTCTGGCACGAGCGCAGCAAGAGCAGAGCTGTCAAGAGGTCCCTCGCCCACAAGAAGCTGCCCGAGTGCTCCCTGCACTGGCCCGTCACGCATCAAGGCGCTCCTGCTCGACGCCAAGACCAGCGCTGCTCCGGCGGCAGCGCACGGGACCCGCAAGACCAAGCCCTGCCGTCACCAAAGGCCTCCTGTACACTGCAGGCTGCCGCGCCTTCACCACCGAGCTACGGAGCGTCGTGTGGCCCGGCAAGTTCAAGCCAGACCTGCCTCCTCGTTATGACGGCACGGCCGACCCTGCGAAGTTCCTCCAGCTCTACGAGTTGGGCATCGAAGCCGCCAACGGGGACGAGAAGGTCATGGCGAACTGGTTTCTCATGGCGCTCAAGGACGGGGCCCGCACCTGGCTCCTGGGACGAGATGCGCACCCGCTTCATCGCCAACTTCCAAGGTACTCGCGACCGGCCCCCTGCCGTGAGCGACATGCGCCCGCATCAAGAAGCAGCCGGAGAGACCTGCGAAGTACATCCAGCGCTTCAACAACGCACGCCTCAAGATTCCCAAAGGTGACCGAGGAGGCCATCATCTCAGCCTTCTCCGACGGTGTGCGTGACGTCAAGATGAAGGAGGAGCTGGCGATGCATGAAGACCTGCACGCCCTGAGCTGTTCAACTTGGCGACCAAGTGCGCCAGGGCTGAGGAAGGACGCCTTTCCCTCCTCGAGCTGCCGGCTGCAGACCCAGAAGAGAAGAAGCCCAAGGTTAAGGACGTGAAGCGCAAGGGGGCTGCCGTGCTCGCGGCAGAACCAGACACCAAGCGAGGCAGGGATCAGCCTGAGTCTTCCAAGGGCAGCCGGTACTGCGTGTACCACGACCTCCACACCCACAACACGAACGAATGTCAAGAACTCAGAGCCGTGTGAGAAGGGCAAATCGGTCGACGCCCCGACCGCAGTGATCGAGGCTACGGCCGAGGAGGAGGAAGAAACGCGGGACGCTGGGAAGACTGTGGCCCTCGCCAAGGGTGGCGCGACCGACCTCGCGAGGACCGCTGGCAGGATCAGCCTCGCGAGGATCGCCCGCAAGGCAATGTAGGCCTCCCTCCTCTACCACCGCAGCCAAGGAGAAACGAAGACCATCATCAGGACGAGGGGGGCTGGGGGCTTCCAGGAGCCGCGCGCAAGCCCCAGCCTCTCAGCGCATCTTCAAGCAGTTCACCCGTGAAGTGAATGCAGCCCTCCCCAAGCTCGAAGCCATGCGCCCTCTCAGGTGGTCAGCGTGCGCCATCACGTTCAGCTCAGCGGATCAGCTAAACTGCGCGGCCACAGCCGGAGTCCTCTCGATGCTTTGTTCCCCAATCATCAGCAACGTGCAAGTCACCAGGACCCTCACTGATGACGGAGCAGGGCTCAATGTCATGTCCGTAGAGACATTCAACAATCTCCAAGTGCCTTACAATCAGCTTCAGCTAACCAAGCCTTTCTCCGGAGTCACCGATGGCACCACAGTTCCGATTGGGCAGGTCCGCCTCCCTATCACCTTCGGGGCGTGCGACAACTACCGCACCGAGCTCATCGACTTCGACGTCGCCCACGTTCGCCTGCCATACAATGCCATCCTTGGATACACAGCTCTGGCCAAATTCATGGCCGTGACTCATCAAGGCTACAATGTCCTCAAAATGCCAGGAAGCGGTGGAGTCATCACGGTGCCTTGTGAAGAGAGAGACGTAGTGTGCTCCCTAGAGCGTGCTTTTCAATCCGCGTCACTTGAAGACCCAGATCGCAGGAGCGGGAGGCTCAACGAGGCTACTCCCAAGAAGAAGAAGACATCGCCTGGCCCGACCCCTCGGGAGGCAGGCCCCTCGGGGTCCGCTACTGCCTGTGGGGGCACCTCCTTCTGTCGCATAGGAAGGCGCGCCTGCGCCTCCTCGAGCAAGGCTCGGGGGCTCTCTCCTGGAGGGCCACCGACCTTGCTAAGACCACGAGGGAGGCGCTCGGGCACCACTTGGAGGCGTGTTCCAAAGCACGTTTCCCTCAGGAAGGAACGAGGCAAGGAAGGCCAAACCGTCAGGAGTTCGTCAGCCAGATCATTCAGGAGCTGCAGGAGTCAAGAGTCATGAGTGGCAGCCGCTGCTTACCCGCCGTAGCTCCCCATCCAGGAGAGGATGGTGGGCTGCGCGTCTGCATCGACATACCAGGGCTGAACCGAGCCGCCTCTCAGGAGCGCCTCTAGCCCTCACGCGTGGGGCGTTGTGAAGGTCCACCACACAGCTACGTTCGCATGCCTTACGGTTTGCTGAACGCGGCTGCCACGCGCCAGCGCCTCATGAGGAGCATCCCGAGGCTCAAGAGGCCAAAGGCGTTCCGCAGTCCTGGCGGAGATGGAGATGGTCCGAGAGGAGCCACTGGCGCCTTCGAGCCTCCCGAGGCTCTGGCTGGGGCTCATGAAGATCGGCTTCCGCAGCCCACGACGTCCGCTACTTGACATCCTTCGTCTTCAACATTATCGGTGACATCCTTCGAAGTTTCATTTCCAGCTGGGAGCGCCCCATGGCTGCATCATTCCTGCCGCTGGGGTCCGTCCCTGCGGCGTGTATCCCTTTTGCTTCATGTTCCTAGCTTACTTTATTGGGGGCGCCCCTCGTGCTGCATCATCCCCAAGCCACTCGGGCCAGACCCAGCGGCATGTACCCCTCTTTCGTTTATTTGGGTTGTGTGTTTGACCCATCATGATTGTTATTTGGTGCCTGTCCACGGCACCCCTTCTTCCTTCATGTCGGCCGCTTGCACGTTAAAGGGGGGTACCTGAGCATCGCGACTCATGGGCTCCTACTGGCTCTCCAGCCCTCACCCTCTGGCCTTGTTCACGGCATCGCAACCTGGCATACCAATGACGGCCGAGACCCGCTCGAGGCGGGACCCGAGGACGAGAGCGCCGACATCTTACCAAATTTGCAGTGAACACATCACAAGTTAAGGCTCAATGTCAGCGCGAACCCGCCTTTGAGGTAGGGCCCGTGTGTCCTGCTACTGGCTCACGGGTGCCCAGATACACCTCGTCAGGCCCTACCGTGCTGCCCACGTGTCGTATGGGCTGTACACGCCTGGGGGCTCCTCCGGAGGAGCCCTCCCACGCACTGGTGGAAGCACCATGCTCGCTGGCTGATGACACTATCGAGGAGCGGCTATGCCCAGACATACGGAAGCGCTTATGCTCCGCTGGTGATAAACAATCGAGGGTGGCCCCGGCCGCATCAACCTCGTGGAGCCCAGAGCTCAGTCTGGCCTCATCGTAACGCCTCCCCTCGGGAGTGCCGCCTTGAGGGCTGGGCACGGGCTACGCTGGTCACGCCAGACGCCACGACACCTAGCCAGCCCCTCGGGCCTGGTTCGTCACTGACGCCCCTCCCCGAGCGGAGCCAAGGTACGAAGGCCGTTTGAACGTCAAGGGGGACTCCTGAGCATCGCGACTCAGGAGCCTAACTGGTCACGTAGCCCCTCACCCCTTAGTTCCGAAAGGTTAACGGCGGTTGAGGTATGCGCGGGGCCGGGCTCTGCAGACGTAGAATGGTAAATTCACCCATACATTTCACCTCCCTACTTGTTGTTCGTGCGCCAAGGGGGACTCCTGAGCATCGCGACTCAGGAGCCTAACTTGTCACGTAGCCCCTCACCCCTTGGTCCCGTCCTGGTTTCCGGTCGGGGCTAACGGCGGCTGAGGTATGCGCGGGGCGTAGAACATAAGCAAGTAGGAAGGAAAAGCGCAAATCTCAAGGAATTCAAAAGCAAATATTACAGCCCATAACTGTTTTCACAACGCCAAACGCAAGTTTAAACGCCTCCATGAGGCATGATGCATGTTGCGGGAGCTGAAAGCAGGACAGGAGCCACAAAGGAGTCACTTGTTGGCAGCACCATCATTTGGCGGCCGGAGCTCCGGGCGGAGTTCGCCTCGTGAAGCCTCGGGATCGACGGCGCCTCGCTTGGCTTGGTGCTTTGAAGGCCGGAACCGCCCGGTGAGCCTCCGCTCGACCCTTCACGGCCTTAGCAGCGGCAGCGGTAAGCTCGCCGCCCACGGGCTCCAGCAGGCTGTCGAGGTCGACGTCGGGGTCGCGAAGGTAGACGTCGGTAAGGATGCGCGTCAGCACTGCAGAAGACAGGACATGCGCCTCGGCCTCGGCCGTGGGGCCAAGGCCAATGGTGACATCTTCAAGAGCGCGGACCAGGAAGGGAAGCAGCTTGGCAGGGCCGTCCTCGGCATCGGCCAGCGGGCTTTCCAGGCCGCTGTCGTAAAGCGACCACAGCAAAGTGCGAGCCTTCGCCTCCAGCTCCACGAAGGCCACGCGGTCCTCGGCGAGGACCCGCGCCTTGCCGTCCAGCTCGATCCTCTTTGCCTCCAACTCCTGCTCCAGCGCACCCAAGCGGTCACGGCGCCGGTCAAGCTTGGCATCCCGGTTGTTGACAGCCGCCTCACGAGCCTTCATGTCTCCCTCCTTCTCTTGGCGGACGCGGGCCTCCTTGGCAAACTGGTCGCGCAGGCCCTGCAGCTCGCTCTCCAGCGCCTTGCAGCGACCTCAGACATCGGCTACCTCCCCCAAGGCGGCATCGCGAGCGGCCTTTGCCCTAAGGACGGCCTGTTTCTCCTCGTCACAAGCCGTCACGGCCTGAACCAGCACCGCTTGAATCGAAGCATCAGAGCGAACCCAGCCGGAGGCCAGCTCCAAGCGTCCGGCCACCAAGCGAGGGTCGGCGCCTAGAAGATCTTGCCGCAGCCGGTCCACTTCAGCAGCAGCACGATCCAGGACAGTAGGAGGAGTTGGAGAGACATCAGTTGGTGGAGTAGGAGGAGAGGATGGCAGCGTAATCACAGCATCATGAGGCAGGACCTTCTGCGCCCCGACGACTGCGGCAGTGGCATCAGGCAAGGATACCTCGGGAGTCGCTTGGGCCATGGGGGCTGAGCTCGCCCCAGCTAGCTCCGCCAGGCCTCGCGAGGATGACCGGGCAGGAGAGGCCCGTGTCTTGTCGTCACCTTCTTTCGCGGACGGAGGCGCTGCCCCGGACGAAGCCTCAGAAGCTCCCTTCAACTTCTTCGCCACAGGCGCCAGCCTAGCCAAGGAATACAGATATCAAGCCTCAGCGACAAAGCAAGAAATAAAACAAGAATCTAGCACTTACTGGTCATCGCTCGTGGGCTCGAGCAACCTCCGGCCGAACTTGAAGCCTGAGAGCCGGCTGCATGGATCAGCCTCAAGAGGCTCGGGAGCAGGAGGTGCGTCTGCAGATCGCCTCGGAGCTGGGGCAGACCCGCGGGGGACCAACCCCGTCCTGTCCTTCTTCGGGATCAGGGGCAAGCTCTCGCCGCCCTGCTCATCGCCATCCTCATCGTCGTCCGGCAAGAGGCGGAGAGTGCGGGACCTGCGCTGGGGGAGGGGCGCTCTCGACTCCCTGCCGATCGCCTCGGAGTCGAGCCCCTCGCCCCGCTCCTTTTCTTCCTCCTCTCCGCTGGAGTCGCCGGAGGACACGTTCACCGTCGCCAGGGCCGTCGGGTCCTCAGGAACCTCCGCGGGCACAGGCCCGTCCCCATTGAAAGCGGGCATGGAGTCCACCACCTGCTCCCAATCATCTCGAAGGAACAGGGGTACAGGAGCGCCCTCCAGCCTCGCCACGTCTCCCCCGACCAACGATTGGAGGACCGCGGCCAGATCTTCGTCGGCCAAGACTACGGGGCTCGGGCGAGGCCTCCACAGCGGAAGCGAGTACTGACGAAGCGGGGCCACCCGGTGCTCCAGGAACTCCCTCAGGAGCGACGCCCCGGTCAGCCGCCCGTCGCCATGTTGCCCGGCCACAGGTCCGCGTTCATCTTCTCCAACACTGGCTTCGCACGGGGATCCACGAGTTCCGCGCGAGACCAATCGTCGATGGGCGTGGGCTGCTCCGTGGGCAGAATCAGCCGAGGATGGATGCGCCTTCAATCCTCTTCCCGGGCTTCGAGATGGTGTTGGAGTTCCCGTACGCGACAAAGCTCGCTCATGCGGTGATGGGGTCGCGAGAGGCCCGGAGGTAGAAGTAGTGGCGCAGCAAGGCCACTGAGGGTTGTACCCCCGACATGAGCCTCACAATAGCAGGCGAAGATCACCAGGAGAAGAACAGAGTTGGGGTGGAGGTGCAGAGCTTGCAGTTTGTAATGGCAGAGGACAGAAAAGAAGAACTCAGAAAAGGGAGGCACCAGACCGGCAGCAATGGCGCTCACGAAGAGCGGATAGAAGGTGCTTCCTTGGTCCTCAGGAAGGACGGAGCCAGCCCTGAGCACCGCTGCCCCGTCGTTGCCCTGTGCCGCCACCATCTGGCGCGCCCGGTTAAGGCTCTTCTCCGACACGTTAGGGGAGTCCAAAGCAGGCGAGTACCAAGCTCCGGCCGGGGTCTGGCGAGGCACGTGGTCGAAGTCGATCTGGAGATTTCGGAAGCACGAAGGATAGGCGCAAGAAAGGGGATCTGGGCAATGACTGGAGAAGGCAAAGGAGGTAAAGCCTAGACAGGTGCCGCTCTTTTGTCGATTCGCACAGTTGCTAAGGCGTCACGAGGAAGCAGAGACGCCCACGTACAATCAACCGCCACGCGGCGCCCGAGGCCGCGGGCTGTTAGGGCCTGCGGCGCTTCGCACTTGCCCCTTCGCTTCTCTGCTAAGCCAAGTCCAGCGCCGCTTTGGGCCCGGCCACTGCCGGTGTTCCTGCAACGGGGTACCCAGACTTTCCTACTGCTGCCCTGCGGCGTGGCTCAAGGGGTGGCCCAAAGACGGCCCATCTTCATCAACACAAGCTCAAGACCCTCGCGAGGGCCAAGCCTCATGGGCGAACGACAGAAGCTTCCTCGTGCACGGCCTCACAGGCTGGCTCGCGAGGAGGCGGAGAGATCAAGGCAGAGTACCTCACAAGGTGCCCATGACGCAAGCCATGACGACCAAGGGCGCCAGGAGGGCGCCTGCCCGCGCAGTGTCCTCATTTCCTCTTTGGTGTAAAGGAGGCAAGCGCAGGCGAGAGCATCAAGCAAAGGCATCCATTTCGGTGCAACAAGACCAAGACCATCACAACGGCAGGAAGGAGGTCATCGTGGAGCCCAAGCCAAGGCCACCGTTAGAGCCTTTGACAGTGAGGACCAACTTTAGTCAGGATAAGTGTACTAGATGTTCCCCTTCAAAATGGCCAATTGTTGGCGCCCTTCCCGCTCAATATTTGGGAAGAGGCCCAGGGCCTCTGCCTATAAATAGGACTAGCCACCCACAGGGTAGGAGGCGGAATCGAGAACAGAGCTAGAGATCAAGCAATCTAGAGAGAGAGAGAGAGCGACCGAACTCCCCCTAGCAGTTCGTCGCACCGGCCAAGAACAGACCCTCGCGAGCCTGTTCTTCCTTGTATTGTTCATCATCAGCCCCTGAGGCAATCCACCACACCACACACTGGAGTAGGGTATTACACCACAATGGTGGCCCAAACCAGTATAAACCTTGTGTCCCTTGTGTTGCTCTTTGTGTAGTTTAGATCCTAGCGAGGCGACGAAGTGCGGGTAGGTAGGGGGTGAGATCTCCGCGTGCACCCCAGAGTCCGAACCTAGAGGGTCTGCCGGAACCTGAAATCCGACAGCTATGAGGCGTCAAATCACAAAGCTGCACCTTTCCCGCAGTTAAGTTGGAGGGACAAAGTAATAATGCTAAAAAAAGAAGTTGGTGGGACGAAGCAACCATTATTTCACTCGTTGCTGAATCCGCTTCTGCCTCATCTTCTTCAACTTAACCACGTGTTGCTTCGACCGTTGTTCTGCCTCATGTGGGACGCGGATCGGCTTGGTAAAGCACTGACACTTGGGACCGCATGTTAGCAAACCGCCATCCGCGTGGCAAAATCACCTCCTTTTTACTAATCTTGATTCTATAATTTTTTAGATCAATATAATTGAGATTTGTATAGATAGCACACAGGAGCAAAACCAAGTGGTACTGTTAAGGGCATCCACAATGTGTAGCCAAATGTGAAAATAGCTTTTGGCATCATGGGAACCATTATGGACGGTGTTGCCAAAGACAAAAAGATGGAACCGAAGCTCCTCGATTGATTGATTGAAGGAATAGAAAATGCAACGCTCTCTCCTCCTTCTCCCATGCTTGGACGCATGTAGTACAAGATAGAGCACAGAGTCTACTCCCTGTCCCTTCTATCATAAATCACAAAGCAGTGAGGCGTCAAATCACAAAGCACGGACGAAGCAACCATCATTTCACTCTTCGCTGACTCCTCTTCTCCATCATCTTCTTCGAGAAACCATCTCACCGCACTAGTACTCCTAGTAGTAGTACTAGTAAAGGACTTCCTAGATGCAAATAAGGCGGTTGTCTCGGCTTGCAGGCGGCACTTGTGAACGACTTACCGTGGTCTCCCTCAATGGTGTTCTCCGTCGAACGCACTTCGCCAAACCACAAAAAAAATCGTCGACGTCACCGCAATGGGGAAGGAAGTCAAATATAGTTACTACCTCCATTTTTTGTACACAAGGCTAGTATTATAAAAATTACAATTTGCAAAGGGCCACTAACACTAATCGAGGCAAAATTGATGGGGTTAGCAACCAAGGACATTAATATCCCTTGCATGCATGCGGAAGTGAGAAGGTTGGTTTGCATGGCGCTGCATTAATCAGCGATGAGGAGTGAGATGGTTAGCTCTTTGGTCTTTCAAAAAAATACGCATTAATTGACACGTGAAGCGAGGATTTGTATCGATTAAATCCCGCCAAGGAAAACCCTGCCTTTCTTTTTTAACACTAGTACTCCTAGTAATGCGTACGCATTACTTATCCTATTTGGGTCTAGGCCTTGCATTTGCCAAACTTTGCCACACATTTTTGCCAAGCTTGCCTAAAGTTTTCAAAATGAGAAGGAGGTACACTTCAAGACGGCTGTCATGGGTCGACTGCACCCTCGCAGACGGTCGCTCCTCAAGACGCATGGTCGTGACCGCACCCTCACCTGATCGCTCCTGCACGCCAAACCCAACCAAGGGAACGCACCCTCACTGACACGTGCTGTCGCATGTGAACAAACCAAACTCAGTCATCCTATCGCTGACACATAATTTTCGTTCATAGAGTATGTTTATCCAACCGCATGTTGGGGAGTATCCGTACGGCCCGTGCGGTGGTCTGTTGGGGAAGAAGAAGAGGTGAGGAAGAAGGAAAGAAGGGTTAGGAGACGTAGGATATTCATCCAACCGCCTGAAATGGTAGACTGACCCAAGTCAAGTGACTTGCATAACAAATATAGTACATTATGTTTTTACACAGCAAAAGATCCATAAAAACAACAACATAAAGAAAAACTATCACTGCTCGCGGAAAGAGACGGCCTCGTCGTCTTTGGCTGACGGCGTGAACCAGCCGGCGCTACCGACGTGTGTCTCCGCACCGTGGTTGTCCTCGGCCTCCAGCTACTCGTTCAAGCGGAGCATGCGGGCGCTCTGCACGGACGAGAGCACAACCCGGTTCAAGTCGAGGACGTCCGGTTCCGCCTGCAGGAGGGCCTCGATGGCAGCGGCATCCGCGCGCTCCGCGTCGAGTCGAGCCTCCGTCGCCCGGTTCAAGTCTATGACGTTAGGTTCCGCCTGAAGGAGGGCGTCGATGAGAGCGGCATCCGCACGCTCTGCGTTGAGTCGAGCCTCTGCCACCCGGATCATGTCCAGGACGTCCGGTTCCGCCTGCAGGAGGGCCTCGATGGCAGCGGCATCCGCGCACTCTGCCTCAAGTTGAGCCTCCGCCGCCCGGTTCACATCCACGACATCCGGTTCCGCCTGCAGGAGAGCCTCGATGGCAGCAGCATGCGCGCCGCTGCCGAGTTGATCCTCTGCCTCCCTGTCCTCCTTTAGTATCGCCATGTTGAACCGCTGGTCCGCTTGCACCATGGGGGGACTCGGACGCGTCGGCAAGAAGTCGACGCCCATCGCCTCATACCCATCGGGGCCTTCTGCGCCGCGACCTCCGCAGTGAACATTGGATCGGCTTCCTCCTCCTCGTAGCTTGGCTCCAGAGAACTCGGGGATTGGCCCGCCGCAAAGCGAGCTTGGGAACGAAGGTCTGTGGCGCCGACCGCCGCCGCGATTTCTGCGCGGCGCTCCGGCGTCAGCATCTTGTAGTAAGTGATCTTGCGGCGCACCATGGCTTTCCGGCGAACTAGGGGACGCTTGATGCGGGCTAGGGGATCGAAAGGTGGGGGAATGGGCTGGAGATTTGGTGTGGTTTTAGGGCAGTGGCTGGCGTAGGCCGAGCAGTGAAGGTTCTGGTGTGAATAGTGGTTCCGGTGACGACCGGTCAATCGGTTTTGACTGTACATCGCTCTTGTCGCGTTCGCGTTGCAGCCCGGCACGCTGGACCCTCCACGTCGCTCACCGAATGGAACACGCTTCCGTCTTGCGTTTTGCCGCTTGTGGGACCGCAGATTGAGAGCAAACCGACGCCCTCCCCCTCCCCGCTCAAGGCTATTTATTATACCACCACTCCCTCCGCTTTGATGCGGAGTAAATAAAAACAGAGGGAGTATACTACGGATGAGGATCTCGACGTGGCGAACCCATTGAGTAACCGACATACGGGCCTCGCTAGCATGGGGTCCGCCAAGAAGTGACCGAAAAGGGAGGGTAAGGCAGGGATACCTACGTCAGAGGATCCACTTCCACTATACTACTTAGACCAAATGTTAGAGTAATAATATATGACATGCAACTTACATAAATGTTAGAGTAATTATATATGACATGCAACTTACACAAAGCATACAGGGTCTAATGCGTTTTTTTAGGCTAACTTTGACCAAATTTTTGAGTAATAATATATGACATGCAACTTACACAAAGCATACGGTCAATTTTGTATGTGAAAGGAGTTTCCAATGATATAATTTTCAAATTATACATCTCATGTACTATTAATCTTGTAAATATTCAAATATGAAACCAAAACTAGTACAAATCTAGGAGTATGTACGAATCTAACAATATTGATTGGGCGTTGTTGAATGTTCATACCTTTTTGATCATAGTAGAGATACTTTGACTATACATAAAACTTATATGTAAAGTAGAAAGGATAGGAGGGAGTATATTGTACGTTCAAAAACGAAACGAACATTGAATACCCTTTATATATGATTTGCGGATGCTATGATCACTGATTCAAAATTTTGAATCTGCCTTAGGTATCACGTGCCCCCACTCGTTCCCTCTCGATTTCATCTCGGGGTCCGGAGATCTATTGAAAGAGGACTAGGGTGGGTACATGCAAATGATACTCAGCGGAATGTTCAAATGAGGCATGCGGGAGGATGGACTCGACTGGAGGGCGACATGATCGATGGGGAAGAGGGTTGGAGAGGAAAGAGAAATAAGCAAACGCCACATGATTACACTGAACGGCTCAAATAAACAATAAGTTGTCTCGCTTGGCCTACATAGTGAAAGGCCTACGCGCAACGCGGAGCACCGACGCTTTAATATGGCCGGGAAAACAGGGAAACCGACATGTGGGGCACACTCGTCGGGACGACATAGCGCAGACTAGTCCAATGGAGGGGCTGGCCCACGACCTCCTCGCCACCGACAACCGTTCATGTGGGTCGTTGGGGCCAACAACGGGGCGCAGCTCCAGCACCGCCTCTGGACACGGCGACCACGGTGAGCGACACACTCATATCGTCGCTAGACACGGTCGGTTTCAGTGTGCCGAGGGTGGCGTTAGTGTTGTGGCACGACCAACGGTATGTTCGGTTTGTGCCCAAGGTTGCCCCATCAAAGTATTGGGTAGCCAAAATTTTGGTTGAGGTATTGGTTGCCCATGATTTGGCCGACATTGGCAAGAAAAATGAACTAGAGTTGGCTAGAGTTCATTGTCATGCCAAAGAAATGGCAATCATCCAAACAAAGACCAATCTTTGGGTCATGACCAAAATTTTGGTTGAGGTATTGGTTGCCCATGATTTGGCCGACATTGGCAAGAAAAATGAACTAGAGTTGGCTAGAGTTCATTGGCATGCCAAAGAAATGGCAACCATCCAAACAAAGACCAATCTTTGGGTCATGACCAAAATTTTGGTTGAGGTATTGGTTGCCCATGATTTGGCCGACATTGGCAAGAAAAATGAACTAGAGTTGGCTGCCAAGTTCATTGTCATGCCAAAAAATGGCAACCATCCAAACTAAGACCAATCTTTGGGTATGACCAAAATTTTGGTAAGGTGCACTTTGGCCACAATCCAAACACACCCCAACACCCGGCTCGTCGAGGATGCACGGGCGTCGCGGCCGTCTGCTGGAGTGGTGTAAGCGCGACCAACTGCATCCTCTGGACCTGAGACCATGCCGGGTCGTCTTGCTTTTTCGATGACATCTTGGGGGATCACATTTGAGCAAATGGCATCTCCAACGCTGCCACAACCAAAAGCTGACTACCCCGCACACCAAAGCCCTCGCCCCTCGTCACAAGGCTGCGTTCCCAGCCGGTGCTAGCTGCCAGCATTCATGTCGTCCATTCGTATGTCATCGTTAAGAGGCTCGGTGCCCGAGGAACCAACTCCGGCGACTTAATGACGCGCCCGGACGCTTTGGCCTCACCGGAATGCGCTACTTAAAGCGGCAATGCCCAGCTAACCTCCACACCATAGCGCATCGTCCTGCTACCTGGCACCACATCCGCCATGACCGCGAGCGCGAACGCTCTACGGAGAGCTTGTCTTCGGGGATGAAGCTCGAGGTCGCCGCCCTCGCTCAAGTCGCCTCTCGTGATGCAATAGCGGCGTAGCCGGACACGGACGCGACCGCACAAGCGGTGGCCACGCTGGCGGCCGATGACGGGAGCACCGTCAGCCACATGTCCTACTTGCCGCCGTCCAATGTATGGCGGTGCCGAGGTCGGGGGCTCCTCCGAGGATGAGTAGGGCATGGGAGGCGGCAGGGCATGGTGTGCCAACTGGCCGGTCCGTATCCCGTGTTCTACTCTTCCTCGCCGGAGACCGCACCTTCACTTCACGGGTCTTGAACCCCGCCCCCATAGATAGATTTCGTAGATGGAGGACGTCGGTCGCCGCCGTAGAATAGGTTTAGGGTCGGGTTTCTTTTATTTTTCTGTCCTATAAAAGTTGGAAATGTAATGAAAATTTGTCGTGTTTGCATTAATCTCGGCCGGTGTATATGAACTTTCACAATAATATACATATTGTGGGAGTACTAGCAAGATGCCCGTATGCTGTACGGAAGATCAAGATCTTGTGGGAGAAAAGGATGAACAAGGGAAAGCCTTATCTGCAAATGTGGAGAGGAGTGCGGGTAAATTGTCATAGTTTCCTTCCTATCCGTTAGATATAGATCGGACGGCCTATATTGCAGGATAACAGGCACACCATCATCACCAACTCTGCTTTTTATTGAACCGAGACAAATCTAAAAAACCCAACTAAGCCAACCTCCTAGCATATCGCGCGGGAAAAGACCCGGCCGCGCCGTTTTAGTCGGGATTACCGGATTACTAGTAGTAGTATCGATGGATCGCGCGAAGCAACAAATTTTTTTTTGAGGGGGCGAAGCACCTACTAGTTTAAAAGGAAAAAAGGCGGTACACTCACAGCACTCCAGTCGCGGTCACATTGCACCCCACACACGTTCGGTCATGCACACGGCTCACGAACGGAACGCGCTTCGCTTGCCTCTTCAGCGACACGTGGGACTGCACTTGGAGAAACCGACCATGCGCCTAAACTCCCCGCCCACCGCGCAAAAAATCCTCCCCACACACACACACAAAAATTCCCCAACCGATTCAACCGCCTTCAGCCAAATATTCCCAAACCCCTCCCCCGTCCCCCTCCACTCCATTCGCTCCGCCAAAGCCGCCTCCCCGCCAAGGCCGATATGTCGGGCGCTGGTTCGCCGAGGGACGACGGCGATCCTCTCGCTCCCACAAGACGCTCTCAGAGATCGTCATCCTTCAGCCGCGCCGCCACCTCTAACTCACGTTCTTGTGGAGGCAAGACGGCGTCAGCGCCGCCATCACCGGGCAACGTTCATGTGGAGACGCATGGCGGTCAGTTTCTCCCATGGTACGCGCA